>JAAWXA010000006.1:16946923-17045883 GCA_038090715.1 Florisuga fusca | reverse complement strand
AACAGTTTCCATCTTGAACACAGCCAAGTGCCGGGTCCTGCACTTTGGCCACAACAACCCCATGGGGAGCTCCAGGCTGGGCACAGAGTGGCGGAGAGCAGCCAGACAGAGAGGGACCTGGGAGTTTGGATTGACAAGAATCTGAACAGGAGCCAGCAGTGTGCTCAGCTGGAGCTCCCCATGGGGTTGTTGTGGCCAAAGTGCAGGACCCGGCACTTGGCTGTGTTCAAGATGGAAACTGTTGAGCCACTATCCCTGTTCAGCCCAAGTTTTTTTCAAAACTTGTCAAGCCTGGTTGCAATTAAGGCAAGCTGTGTTTTTGTTAAGGTATATACACATACCTTGTGTGAACACTACCAGCACTTTTCATAATAAGGCATTTGGCATCTCTCAGGAACAGTTTGATGCTGGCAGTCTGACATCAGCTCTGTGATGAAAAGTGTTCTTGTCCCATGGGACTACGCTTGTGGGAAGATTTATTTGGGATGCGAATACCTTTGAAGAGATGGTGAATGAAATTCTTCCTTCAACAATAATTTTTGTCTCTTGTTTGACTGTATACTGTAAACTGAGCTAATAATGTGCTGCTGGCAGCCCATTTCTGGTTCTCACTTTAACTGCAGCTTCTTCTCACTGCAAACTATATTGGAGGAATTAATGGGGATCATTTTGTATGCAGACTGTGAAATGGAGGTTTGCTGTGAGTTGAATGGATGATACTTACATGCCAGATACTTATATGGAAGATATACTCAGAACATGCACTCAATAATGGTAAAATAAATGCTTTTAATCTGCCTGATTTTTCAAGTCTAGAATTAAAATTCTAGAATTAAATTAAATTCTATAATTAAAATTCTTAAACTTTTTACATCCTTCCTTTGTATCATGGATTTAAAGCATTCAATAACCACCAAAAATATATCTGTGTTGTTTAAAAAAAATATGAAGAAAGAAATAAAAAAAGAAAAATTCAAGCATCAAGTAATTATAAAAGCCCTAAAATTATTCAAAGCTCATTACAATAAAGTGTTCATAAAAAAAAAATTTTGTAAAATATATTTTGACTGTAAAAATAATGCCATGAATAAATGATTGTTTTCAGACTGTGAAATCATGTTAACTGCATTCCTATTATATAATTTTAGTTCTTAAAATCAAGTAACTGTGAAACCTCTAAACATGCTAAAATAATGCTTATAAGAATAGATTTCATATAAATGTATTCACCAAGATCTGCCTAGGTACTATACAAACTCAACATGCACAGAACTAAATTTTAGTCTTCCTTTAAGAGTAAGTTAAAACTTAAACACAGATTTTTAAACACAGGTTTTTATATGTGTCCCAGCTGGTGCTTCATCTTCCTTTTCTTAATATAGAAAAAGCCTCACAGAAGATCTGATAATACTGGAATATTATATACAGAGTCAATCTTCTCTCAAAAAAAAAAAAAAAAAAAAAAAATTTGGTCATGCTCAAATATAAAGACAGGTATCTGTACGGTTTCAGAATTCCTGGCTCCTTGTAATCCCTTGAGCCTTAAGAGGACTTTTGGTAAGATTTGCCAAGTAAATGTGAACATTGTGAAATGAAAGTACTTAATCCTTGGTTAGAGAAAACTTTTTTGGTCAATACCAGAAGTGAATATTAAGTTGGTGAAATACACAATCAATTCACAACAAATGAGTTGGGTTCTGGAAATCACTGTGCAATTCGTCCCTGAACAAAGTCATATCCCAGATCCAACATCTAAAAGGCATGTATTTGCAGACCTCCAATAGGTGGCAAATGAACAACTAGTGTTATAATCAGTAACCTTTATATCAAAGATATACAAAATAAAAAGAACCACAAAAGGAGGAAGATACAATATTGTATTTTTTTTCCAACAATGCAATATTGCAGTGTAAATAAAAGTGTTTAAATGAAGTTTCATCAAAAGCAGGATTGGGATCATGACTAATCCGTACTTTCTTTAGTTTAGGTTATAAAGCTTCTCAAAAATGTAACAAATGAGCAAAAACCAAATAAAAAACAAGAAGTCTATAAAGATTAAAAATGATGTGTTGCTACAGATTGCAATTTGATAACACTAGTGAGCACCTACATAAATATAAACATGTTCTAATTAAGGCAGCAAGACTACAGTTAAATGATTAACATATTTTACAAGGTCATACAGAGGAAGTTCATCACCGAGCCAGAAGTCCCCTCCATGACTGCCCGAGCCTTTCATTCCTGAGCAGTGAAGATCCAGCAGTGGCTGCATTTGACAGTATGACCAAGAAAGTGATGGAGCAGTTTTAGCTTTACATTCCTGTATGTCAGGGACAAATGAAAGAAGAGGAAAGAAGAGTAAAATATTTACTGCAGATCAGTTTTCTATCATGGGTTGAGCTCTCTGGAAATCCTCCCACTTTTTCATCAGAGAATGCTGCTTCTACGGAACAGAAATGTTTTTCAGGAGAACACTGGTTTTGCTCAAAAGGTCTAGTGAATAGTCACTGGAATATTTACCTTTCACAACAGCATAGTCACTCCAAAATGAAATATGAGATAATGATGCTGCTGCCTTTATCAGAGTTAAACATTTGACCTTAAAGAGAGAGAATATTTTGTCATGTTTGGTACATGTTTTTTCAAACTGGCAGTCAGAAAGTTTTAGTTCCTAATAATTAGTAATTACTGAGTATGTTTCTTTCCAGACAGCAAAAAACACTCATCAAGTTTGCATTTTCTAGAACTTCTTGTGTAGTTGCTTCTGCAAACTATAACAGCAAATGTGTCAGCAATTATCTGATTATCTCTACTGAGAACAGGAAAACACTGGGAGCAGAGTGGTAAATTATGTTACCAGGAGTTGTGCTAATGCTGGTTTTAAGCACTTGCCATGCCTGCTTAGTGCCAGGGCAAGAAAATTTCAGAGAAAAGGAGGCTCTGAGGTGACCTTACAGTGAATTTCCAACACCTGAAGTGGGCCTACAAGAAAGCTGGGGTAGGGCTTTTTGCATAGGTATATAGTGAGAGGACAAGGGGAAATGGTTTCAGAGTTGAAGAAGGGAGATTAAGGTTAGACATTAGGAAGAAATTCTTTCCTGTGAGGGTGGTGAGACACTGGCAGATATTGCCTAGGACAGAATGCCCCTTTCCTGGCAGAGTTCAGGGTGAGGTTGATGGGGCTTCGAGCCACCTGGTCTGGTGGAAGAGGTCCCTGACCTTGGCAGGGGGGTTGGAATAAGATGATCTTTGAGGTTCCTTCCAACACTAACCATCCTATGATACTATGAATATCAAGCCACAAATCATCTGTTTCTAAGGGAGAGAGGAGCTCAAGGACAGTTATCTGCCACTTCTAAAGGAGAAGATGATCCAGACCAAGGAATAATGTGCTGGAAATTCTGTTAAAAATGCTATGGTGTTTTTAATGCTTAATACTTAAAATCTAATGTTCTATATTCTGGAGGTTTTTTTCCTCTACTAACAAATTATTATCCATCTCCTTGTCTGTGATAAATTCAAGAGAAAAAAACCACAAAAGAGAACTGGGACTAGAATGTCTTACAAGAAACTTTAAGAAGACAATGGTAAAGAAAAATCTGAATTGGAAATCTGCAGATACTGTATGCTGATGATTCATAAGCAGACAACGGTGATGATTTTAATTGTGAGGAATGAATATAAATGAATTCTCACTTTCATCCTCACACTGTTTTTTTGTCTCTGAATTATTAAGATAAAGAATGCAGCAGAGGACAAAAGAGAAGGAAAGTAGAGGATAGCATTATATACACACTTTAGTAGGAAATAGGTAAATACAATTCTTAGTTCTCTTTAATTGTCATAAGACTTCATGTGGTGATAAATGTATGATTGACAGAAGAAAAGAAGCTAGCAGAATATGAAAACCAGAAAAATAGATGGAAGTAGAATAGGAGGTTGAAAATCAGAGAGGCAAGAAATCAATACAGAAATTAATGTTAGAGGAATTGCTTCCTGATGAAGGGACAGGCTTACAAAGCTATATTAAAGGACAAAAACTATTAGAAGAGTTTGGGTAAATAAACTACTTATAGCTTATATTCTTTTCTATGTATTTCATATAAAAGGGCTTTGGTGCTGGGACATGGTGACAAATACTGATAATATATGAAGGAGGATTAATAAGCAATTAAAAAAATAAAATAATAATTGACTGCACTAACCTGTAGGGGTAATGTACATATATAAAATATATATAACCACAAAATTCATAAAATTTTGGTTATATTTTCAATGAAATATGGTATTAGAATCTGTCCTAAGGTTAATTATCTTCTCATGTGTTATCTTTGCAGGTATTTCGGTGCTGAGCCGTCTATAAATTGGCTGTGACTGTGAAAATATTGCTAGAAAGATAATTCATAATTGAACCACAATTCTTTCCTGATGCTTTCTATATCTGACAAAGCCAGATAAGTCCAGTCTACAAACCAGTTCTGTGGACAAAATTTATGTGTTTCCAGTCCTTTTTTCTGAATTTCTTCAACCAAGAAACAGAAGTTAACAACAGCAAAGCCCTAGTTAAGATAAAAATATGGCCACACAAATGGTCAGCTCTGCAGTTTGCCATCAGTAGACACTCAAGGTCTGTGTTCTTGATGCAAAGTCCTTAGCGCCTTTGAAATTACTTGGGGCCATGGTATATCTTCTGCTAAGTGTGAAAGCAGCCCTAGCCTCCAGGTTTGATTGCTGCGACTGCTTCTGGCATTAATTTTGCTACAACCCATGGTCATCCCTAAAGTTCTTAAAGTAATGTGTTTTTCAGGTCGATAATCCCTATGCTGTGGAGACTGATGAAGATGTGGAAGTAGTGTTTCTGTGCAGAAGACAGCTTCTGATATCATATAAGGTCTCTCCAGAGGTTCAGACAGCTCAGAGGAGATTGGTTCATAGCAGGGGACAATTTCAGGTTTGCATCTTCTGCTTGAGTCCTTAGGGTCAGCCCAAACTGAAGAGGTTACCCAGTCAGGAAAGCACAAGTGGTGGCAGATTTGCAGTTTGGAAAGTCAAAACATTAGCATGATAAGCTCCTAAAACTAATACTCACTGCTCAACCAGGTGCAACCCAAATGGCCTCTTAAAGACTGGCTCTTCATTCTCTGAAAAAAATAGAGACGTATCCCACAGAGATGTCTGCATCCATCATATTTATCAAAGGCTCCTTTGGCAGCCAGTGCAGATGTCACTACTACAATCAAGGACTGGGACATGCTCATCTTAAAAGTGGACTAGTAAAATAGATCAGCTAAATTGATTGTACTTCTATTAATTATGAAGCAAGCAATTAGGCAATGACAAGTATCTGTGTACACAGCACAATTGACTTTCAGTCAGGCTGATGCTTTAAGTTCCGTTAAAGGCTTAAAGGCTTATTTGCAATATAAAAGCACTTCTTAATTTATTTTGGTTTAATCTAGTGCAATGGAGATGATAAAGCCACATATCTCAAAGACATTGCATACCTTTTTTCCCCCACTTGACCTATCCTTTTGTCAGCAGCTCTGTACAAGGTACCTTATACCAGTGTGGCCCTTCCATATGCCAGAAAGCAGAGGTATTTCACCCATGAATGTTACCTGTGTTCTTCAGAGCTGCTGGTCATTGTATTTAGATCCTGGTTTATTTTCAGTAAATCATTACTGAGCAATTATATTTGAAGCTTTTTCTGCTGATATGCATCTGCATTGCGTATTGGTGTATCTTAATATGTCTTTGTTCTTGTGGTGCTCTTTGTTAAATCCAACAACTGACACAGACACATATGCAAATATACAGGTAGATATCCATAAATCCAACTTCCAAGATAAAATATTTGAAATATACAGTAAGGAAAATAAATAAAATAAATAATATATAAAAATCAAAGCAAAAATCAAAAATAAATTAAAAATAGTTGTATTTCATTATAAGCAGACTAGAGTCACACTTCAGTTACTCTTGTATTGCCATACAAGCTAATTACAATATGACTGATTTTTTTTTTTTTATATATTTTCTGCTTTAATACTGATGAAAATTCCTAAGAAAACAAAAAAGGAAAGCTTAAAAGTTATAACCATAAGGATGCTCCTTGTATACTTAAGGTTGCAACTGAGTCAGCCACATCCCTTTGTTTAGAGTTGTTACTGTACATTTCAATTTTTTTACATGCCTTGGCTACGTTTTATATATATAGTTCTGCATTTATGTGAACATGTTTTATAATACATTCTCTCACGTGCACACACACACACTTTTGTTAAGATCTTTTTCTAGATGTAAATGAAGATTTGGCACATCTTTTCAAGTTTCTCTCATGTCAGGCAGCTGTCAGAGCAATATTTCCATAGCCAAGAAAAAAGCTTGGGTGCAGAGCTGTGCCAGGCTGTGGCCCCATAACTCCTGAGTGAGCAGCTATCCTGGAGCACCCCCAGCTCTGCACCCAGAAAACAGAACAGTGGAAAAAACAGAAACTGAAAAAAGAACTGAAAACAGTGTTTTCAAAGATCTCTCTTAAATTTTTATCCTCTCCCCATGCAAATCTTTACCCAACAACCACTTGGAGCTGCCTCCGTGACTCCATGGGCTCGAGGGCTCCTTCCCTTTGGGTAAGAAAAAGTCTCTCTGGTCTGCTAGGAGACTTGTGTTCTTGATAGGAAAAACTCATGACTGTTATCTACTTGTCTCTCTTTATCATATTAAGTTCTCTCTCAGGTACGTTTTGACTCTTAAATATTTTTACTTATTTAGTCATACATTAATCTTAATTAATTTTAAGAATTAATTAACAAAGAGGTAAAAAAATTGAGTGAGTAAACTATATATTGTGAGGCTCACCACCTCTTGAGAGGTTTTATTTTTACCAAAAAGGGAGCAGTAAACAAACCACAAATTCATGTCAAATTCTGTTTATATCTTTGGTAGTATCTGTGTATTTGTTTTGTTAGGTTTTGCAGATAAGACAAAAGTTATCTTCATTAACTTCTTCATGAAACGTAATTTCTCAGTCAAAAAGCCTAGGGGAAAATGTGTGTTTAATAGGACTCTGCCATTTTCCAGCTGCATTATTTTGATTACTCAATGTTAGAAAATAAGTTACCCCATTTACTAACGTCTTAGGCACTGCGTGCCTGTGAATATGTACATGTATAAATATTTTGCAAATATTCACCATTCATTGCCTTGGAACCAGCCTGTCAGCATGGTGCTTGCCTTCCCCTATGCCTTGTCTTCACTCCAACCCCCAGGAGCTGGTAAAACAATGTGTCATAGGTCCTCACCAAGGCCACTTTGGGTGATGCATGTGCACTATGCTCATTTTTCCTGTTGCACCTCCCAAAAG
This sequence comes from Florisuga fusca, assembly GCA_038090715.1. Classification (NCBI taxonomy): domain Eukaryota; kingdom Metazoa; phylum Chordata; class Aves; order Apodiformes; family Trochilidae; genus Florisuga; species Florisuga fusca. The sequence continues at coordinate 17,038,520 of JAAWXA010000006.1, read as the reverse complement.
GAAAACTAGGGAGAATACTGCTCTCCTTGCCCTGTTTTTTGTGGGATAGTCTATGGGTATCATACCTATGCAAGTACCATTCAGAGATGTATTTAGTAAGAGTTACCACCCATAAAACTGTTGTAAATTATTAAAATTTATCTCTGGATGAAATCCAACATTTACTTTTTGTTGACTATGCTTGGGAATAATATATTAACTAGCTTATTCTCACCTGTACCATCCTTCTTGCTATTTTTTATATTGACATTCTCTCTAGAAAGAGAAATGTTCTAACAATTCCAAAATTCAGTGATTCCAGACAGGCCTTACAGAGTGTCTTGCAAATTGGTCAGTCTTGGTGAAATAGACATTTGGTTGATATAGATCCAAAATACCTCTGGTCAATATCTTACAGGTTACTAGAGGGTTAGAAGTACATCACTGATATATTCTGAATCTTCTTTCTCTTATCTCTTACAAAAGATGCATTTGCTGAAGACTTTTGCCTTTTTTTCCTGAGCACCCTAAGAGCACTAAACTGGTCATGCTGTCTGAGCTTATCAAATCCAACCCCATTATTAAGGCAAATACATCACAATCTTATATAACAATTTTTCCACACTGTTGCCCAGAATATTTTTAGACGATTACTGTTCCTGCTATTTCTTTTGACCTTCTACATTTCTCATCTTCTTTGCTTCTTTGTTTCTTTAATGGCCTCTGGTCCTTTTCTGTTCTGATGGCCATTTTCTCTTTCTTGATAAGCTGTCTGAACGCCTTGGTTTCTCTCTTCCTTTCTTCTTTACAGCCACCTCACTTATTGTTCCTCCCAGTTTCTACCTTACTTGATGCTTTACTTCTGTCTGTAAGACACGGATCTTCTGGCTTCCCTCTTTAACTTTTTCCCTCACAAATGCCCACAACGGTTTGGAGACTTCATGCACTCTCATTCATAGGGCTACAAAAGACAGACTGCACAAATTCCTTATGTTTCCATGAAAGTAATCCTAACAAAAACAAACAAGCAAAAATGCTAAGTCAAATTCTTTAGTTGTTCCCAAGTAAGATATTTCTTATGCACGAAGGAAGTGATATTACCTCAAACATCAAATGCACTGTACAGCTCCCTTTCTCTTTTGCTGAAGATTTTAGAGGCTCTGTATTATTACTCATTATATTTGAAGGCTGCATTCTTTGATATTAATTAATCTTATCCATTAAAGTCTTGCATAACTGTATACTGAAAGATTATAAATATTAAAACATTAATAAATATTGTCTAGCTGGTGTTATTAAAGAACTTTCTCAACTCTCCATTTTTTTTGTTTGAGAGTAGACTGGGTGTGAAGGTTTAGATTGCAAGTCTTTAATATTTCTGCTAATGTAAAATGACAGTCTTTCATAATCTTGCCAAAAAGTAAATTCTTTAGTCTATTAAAGACTAGAAGACACATCTGTATAAAAATGACAAAATATATCACACTGAAGTTGACAGACGCAAAGGAGATCTGGCTTAATTAAAGCTCCCTCACAAGATAGACTGAGCTTCCTAACATAATTTTTATTCTCTCTCTATTAAATCTACAATCACCTATTACTATGGCTATATATCACATTTAAAAAATACTCCCTTCAGGAAAGCATTGCCATTTTCAACAAGAAAATATTACCAACTCACCAGTCATTACCATATCATCAGATTTCACATAAGCATAGAATCATACAGTGGTTTGGGTTGGAAGCAACTTTAAGGATCACCTAGTTCCAAACTCTCTGTCATGGGCAGGGACACCTCCAACTGAACCAGGCTGCTCAAAGCCCCATCCAATCTCGTCTTGAACACCTCCAGGAAAGGGGCATTCACAGCTTCCCTGAACAACTTCTGCCTATGTCTCACCACCCTCATAGGAAAGAATTTCTTCCTAATGCTTAACCTAAATTCTCCCTCTTCCAGTTTAACACCATTACCCCTCATTCTATCACTAAGATATCACTGTCTTTCCTTTAACTCTGACCTATAAACTCTCAGTCAGCTCATCCATCCTCAGGCATAGCTTCATGGGCTTCAGCTGGTCATTGACATAGAGGGTCTTCTCCCCTTCCTGTCCTGCCTAAAAATCTTGTACCCATCCATTCTCACATGCCATTCATAGGAACCATCACACCATGTCTCGGTGATGCTGACAACATTTTAGCCCTGCAGGCATCCACAAGTCTCTAAATTGCTAATTGCTGCCAGTAAGTAAAATTTTAGAAATGTTACCCTGCAGAACACTGCGTCCATTTGTGAATCAGGAATAATTATGTTAAGAAATATGGAAATATCTATTTACTAGCTACTAGAAGTTACAGGGAAGACTTTCTGTTCTCCAGAGGAATCTACGGCTGTCTTTACCTAAACTGACAGTGTGGCTGTCAATCCTTTTTTTCCTGACTTATCTTGTCTCTATCATAATATGAATGCTGACACCTCATTAGGTTCTTTTTCTGTTAATTTAGTGCACCTGTTCTAAAATTAATCTCCTTGCTCTTTGTATACTTATTCAAACTGCAAATATCCATACAGTTGTAAACGATGCATACAATACCAATGAATGCTATCACATTTCACAGTCAGATAATTTCTGATTAATAGAGTTCATATAGTGGACTGAGAATTTATTTGTGTTTGAGAAGTGGATGTCTGACTCTGAGTTCAAAAATTTCATACTTATATTCATAAAGTCATATGGATACCTGCCTTCTTTCAAGTTGCATTTTTTTAATCAAAAATAAGGAAGAATATGTTTAAAAAAATAAAACTAAGAAGTAAAGAAGTCTTTGTTTGGTATCTAATTCTGGTGATCTATAACAGCTTCCGCCATCAATCAAGCTTCCAAACAACTGCCTCTCATGCTTGTAAAGTTCTACATTAACTGTCTGAAAACTAATTTCTTCTATAATCTCTGCCATTTTACCTGTTAAAACCAGGCAAAAGAAAGTGCTTGTTGACAAACCAGTTGACATAATCAGTTTATTCTTCATCAGGCAGCTCCCACCATCAACCAATTCCAGGAGAAATAAAAGCAAAAGACTACAAAGCCTCATGTAGAAAAGTTTATACTACTTAATGGATAATAAATAAGAGTTCTAGTATGCAAGCTTCACAGATTAAACAAGTAGGTTTTTCACAGGCTATCAACATTCAGTACTAAATTCTCAGTAAACAGATTTTATACTACTATCCTTGAGTATTTTTTAACCTGCGAAAGAGAGATGACACCATCCATGTTACACTTCAGAGTCCAGTGGCCATCATCTTTCATTATTTTTACAAATTAAAGTCCATTTTATCATGGAATGCATTTACCATGTTTAAGATGCTGAGGAAGGGTACTATTTGTTTCCCAGACAGGCCAATAATTTTGGGAACTATACCACCCAGTGCAACAAGATCATACTACTCTTAATGGTTGCTCTCAATCTTCCGACTGAAATTATTCTATTGTGTACGGACAAAACATGTACTGAAATTTAAGTGGTTGGTAAGTACCCTAATCAACTATTTTATTATTCTTGAATGTTAACTCTTAAAATCACACACAGAGAAAAAAAAAAAAAAGAAAAATAACAACCAACCAACCAAACAAAAAAACCCCAACAATACCATTACTTTTAATAATTTTTAAAATATTAAAATTAAAATAAAAAATATTAATTATTTTTCCCAATCAATTATGCAGCTCTATCCTAAGACCTAAAAAAGTAGAAATACCCTCATACTGAAAATGAAATTGGATTAAGTCTTCATCTTCTGGAAGTACCTTAATGGAATGATTTAAAGAAGTGTCACCTCTTTTGGAGTTTTGCAAATCCAGCTTTTATTCATATTTTTGAGACAAAATTACTGTTAGAGGCTAGTTGCTCTTCAAATAGATTGCAGCAATGAAGATGGCAGACCTGAAAATACTAATGTTTTCACCTAGCTAAATCTAATTTCCAGAAACTGGAAATACAAAACAGAAAACCATGCTTATTCTAATAAGAGTGATTCTGGTAAGACTTCATCATTATAATTCATAAACATCACAGTGCAACTGCTTCCTTCTGTATGCAATAAAATTGAAAAATTGGATTTCTTTTTTTTAAAGAGGTATGAATGCACTGAGCACACCTGTAAGAAAGCATCTCAGATATACAAATAGCTGGTAAAAAAGCACTGGTGTGCATTACAGTAAAAGTTGTTTAAATAATGCAGACTTGGACTGGATATTCTGCCATATTTGGCATAATCCCACTCACACTATTTTATTTACTTAAGTTCCACTTGATAGAACTTCATATTGTGTGCCAAACAAATATTGGCAGTTCTGTAATCCCATTAGCAGCCAGGACTGGGGAGGCTACCATTGCATCATGAAAAGCAGCAGCAGCAAAGTAATAATGTACAACTTTCCTGGTAAAACTGTCCTGATATAGTTCTTCGCAAAGGGAAGGGAGTACCATGGTGCTACAGCCAGCTCCAAGACACAACAGCAGAAACCTCTGCTAGGGTCATACAAATGTGATATACCATTTCTTCTACAATGTCTTTTCTTCAGAAATAACTCACATGCTTGTGCAAAGATATGTTCCACACACGGGGTATCTGTGCACATGCTTTGTTGCATACTGGAAGCTGACAGCGAACAGGCTTGGGGATTTTGACCTTAAGACTGGTCCTGAGCAATCTTAAGTCCAGCAACAGTGTAGCTGCTTGGACAATAAAACACCCTAAAGATGAATATACAAACTCTGCATTCATCTTTACTTAAATAGAAGCGCTTTACATCAAATGAGGCTTTTTATATCCCCCTTTCAAAAAACACAAAAATTCCATATCTATGTTATAAATATTAAAAATCATACAAACCAGTAGCAGTAAGCATACTCCCTTTTTAAAGAAGAGAGATATGACCAGTTAATTATTTTAAGTCCTATGAAAACTCCACTGAAAGTCCACAGTTTTTGAATATTCATCTTTTCCCAGTGGTATTTTGCAATACCATATTACAGAATGTTTTAGCAGAGAAGATGGGTGGGTCTTAGAGACACAGAAATCACCAAGTAATAAACCATCAGCTTATTTTCACTCAGTAACACTAATTTCAGGTCCACTAAGTTCCATGTGGAAAGGAAAAACCCTCATAGATTACACAAATTTTTGAACCTGGATACTTTCAACACTTTCTGCTGTTATTACTGTGTAATGTGAAGTGCCTTAGGAGTAGAGAAAGCTGATAGATGTAATAAAAAAAGTCTATTTTGTCAATCACATACTATTAAATTGCATTAATATTAATTTTTAAATGTTCAAGTGTTCAGAAGTCCAGATACATTTCAAGACAAACTAAGTGTGCAAGTTGTACTCTGTCCACCTAAACCTCTCCACTGTGGTGGGAAGATGTGGAAAGAAGGGCAGAAAATTAAACTGCTATTCTAGAACTGAGGATTATATAAAAGCCAAGAAAGAAAGCAATTACATACTGAAATGCGAAGTAATACTTTCAATAGTCTGGATTTCCATGAATAGGACTAAGATGTACAAATTTTCAGATCGAAACATAACAGTATTTCTGAACGCAGGGACAAGTGAGCATCACTGCACAGTACTAATTTTGACATTTTTTGCTCTGGATCCTTATGTACTACTAAATCTACAGCTATTACCCAGAGAGAGGAAGCACTAGTAGAACATAATGAAACACAGGAAAAAAGATTTAAAAGAACTTAAAACAGAGAAGTACAACTTCAGTGCCACTAAACTTGGTGACTAAACCCTGTTAAGAGCATCACGGTCAGCACTTGAACTTGTGAAGCTCCTTCTGCTGTTGTAAAAAATAGGTCTTAGATACACAGGGCTTGCTTTTATTTGTAAATATGACACATTAGTAACTGAGAGACCACAGTCAGTTCTTATTCCAAGTAACATAAAACTAAAAGAACCTACATATAACCTACTAGCAAATACTGAGTCTTGGGGTGCTCTCACCATGCTTTGAGAGCACACATATTTTCACATATGGTTGAGCTGTTATTTACAGCATAAATTTCTCTTTTCCATCATCAAGGATTTTCTTCCCTGAAACTGCTTCTGATCAGTAGTAAAAAGAATAAATTTCGTGATATGGGACAGCAAACACAGAAGCCTTCAGATCCAAAATTAGAAAAGTTTGCTTACCCTGTCCTGTTCAGTGGTACAGCTCAAAACCCATAAAAACTGCCAGCAGCCTAAGACATCCTTATATTGGTAATCTATTGAATAATTATGAATTTGCTACCCCAGTTTTATATGTGAAAAGCCTACATCCCTTTTGATCCCTTCCGTGTGTGTCTCCTGCTTCCCTGTGTTGTTTTCTAATTATTAGTCACAGTGATTACAAGAGATGGGTTGCAGAGATTTTGAAGTGATTTGAGGCTCTGTCAAACCCTAGGAGACATAGGAAGACTAACAGTTTAATTATACTATTATCATGGTATGTTTTTAAAGCTTGGTCACATGAATCCAGAGGTGGTGTTACAAAGAAATAAGGAAGACAAGAAAAATAAGGAGCAATCATTAAATCCAGAACTCAGGGCATATTAGGTCACACAAAAAGACCTTTCTGAGCACAAGAGTCAGTGAAATCATTTCATTGGCAGCTTCCTGGTTCACCTCACATTTAATGAAACAGATTTTATTAAATAGTTGAACTAATAACATGTTCCTAAAAATTCCATTATTACAGAGTGTCTCAGAAACATCCAGTTTATTTAACAAATGTCAAATATTAAACATAAAAAACTACTCTGCTTTAAACACAAGAGCCAATGGGAAAACTGGCACACAAAAAGATAGCTTGAAATACTGTAAATCAATACTTCTGATTTTTTAGCAGCAGACCCTCTAGTAAGAGCAAATCAACAAAACTCTAAATTCTGTGTAATTAACTTCTAAATTTTAATATAGACTATTGTGGGGGCATATTTTACAAAATTAATCCATACTCATATCAGCAGTGGTATTTTATGACAAAGAAAAAAAAACAAAACATAAACACTACATTTATTTGACCATAAGTAACTGGGAGCAGAAAGCCATATACAGAGAGAAATAATTGTGTGCCCCAAAGGCACCTAATTTTCTACCTAGCAAATGTTATACAATTATTCTTCAATATTCAGTAAAGATACATTAAATTCTCTGCTAACATTCAAAATTAGTCTACAAAATAACTTTCAAAACGATTCTAAAAAATAACTGCAATATTGTTAATTTGTGATATGGTTTAATGGTGGTTTGAAGGTTCTTAACATAATGCAATCACAGAAGTATGGAGAACATCAACTTCATTTGTTGTGCATTTTTGTTTTGAAGCTATGTGAAGTTTGCTATTTAGCTACTGATTTTTCCCAAGCAGGTATAAATGGTTTTGCTTCTGATTAATTGCTGATTTCTAAACTGGATTTTTCTTGGAAAGAAATGATTACACAGGTAATAATTGCATTAATATTTCTATGAGCTGTATTGTCAGGGAGGTGGCATGAACACTTAGAAAATAATGAGATTATGAGTTATGGAGGTAAAACAGTCATTCCATCTTCCCACATATTAATATGAAAGGATTAGTTGTATCTCATATCGGTTCCACCTAGAACAATACAGAGAGCTTAACCAGAACAAATTAATGGAGATCAGAATTCCATCTACACCTGGGGACTGTGGAGAGTTGTTCGCAGAATAAATTGCTTTCACATTATTCTTTATTTTTATTTTTATATACAAAAAATATTGTAAATTCCAATCAGCTTTAAAACTTTCCAGGTCTATTTCACCCAGAGTACTCACTGATAATTGCAAGTATGAATATGTAAACACAATTCTTTTGGGTTTTATTTTTTAAATCACCATCTTGTCATCCAGACCTGTGTATCTGCTAAGTGAGAACTCAAACTATTTGTAGATCATGCTGTTTACAAAGGCAAGAAAATTGTGCAGTGATAGACCATGTACTATCCCCAATAACTAAATAGGCATAGTTGTTAAAATTGTAGTGCTGACAGCTGGCTGACAGCAGCTACTGGTAATCTAGCACATACTGTTGCCATTAGGTGCCCAAAGCAAGGAAACAGGTTCCACCAAACATGAGGATACATTAATTTAAAAAACAATAAAAATTAACAAGCACTGTGAAATACATGGTAAAGCCCCACAGGCCTCAATTTGTAATCAAATTGCTGTAAAAGGAATGAAGAAAACATAAATATGCCAAAGACATTGCTAGTGCACATGCAGGCTTCTCTCCACAGCTGAGTAGAACCAGTCCTACTGTACAGAACTGATTTTCTCTGATAAAGAAGAAGTAGATACTGTGAAATACCAACTCACCAAGGTACAAATAGTCTGTGCTGTCACCTTTACCACCAACACTACACAAGATAAATTTTTGGCCATGTTGGGCACTGCATTGTATTGAGCCTGTTCTCACTGAATTCCCAGTTAGTCTGCCGAAATGAATGCTCTTTCCTAGATGCACAGTCTACTAGCATAAACCTACCAGTGTGGTCACCACACTTAGTATCAGATATGGATATCATGTATATGGCTAAACCCCTCCTAAGGAAACATCTCTGACTACAGGACTCATCAGAAAGTTGCCAGAGCAAAAGTGGGTGTTCCTACAGATCAAGGGGATTTTGTAGGAATTTCTGAAGTACAGCATACTTAAACATGTCAGTCTGAAGAATGATAACAGATTCTTGGCATGATATATTTACTAAGATTGTATAATGGCCAATGAACATCAACAGTGCATCCACCAGCTTGTTTACAGGCATATAAATGAGAGAGCACTAGTAACAAGGAAAGGTTGTAACTGCAGTGATAATTACACCATACCAGACAGCAAAGGTTTTAAAAAATAAAAACACTGAGGGGAAGCTGACAGAAACTTTAGTGGAGTGGCTCTCTTTCACTGTTAACATTCCTTTCTTAGCGCCTGTACCTGGATTTCCAAAGTCTATTTCATTTTATGAATGAAAGGTGCTCACAAGGATTAGTAATCTATTTTCCTTCTTACCAGCACGACCTGATTTTTAGAGTCTGCTGTTGGTCTTATGCTTTCACTGTGCAGTTCATATGGCATTCTTGTGCTGCTAAATTTGAAGACCTTCTTGGCTTCCCCTATGACTTCTTCGTTTGGGGACACTCAAACAGTATTTCTGGGAATGCTAACCAACAGCAGTGTGATAAATATTAGTTTAGTATTTTGCTTTAGTATTCTGACAAAATATCTTCTTTTTTCTCACCGTGTCAGCTTTGTCACTGACTCCTTACCTAAGTGCACACCTGATCCTTCACGCTGTAGCTGCATGACCACAGCAAAACCATAAATCTCTAAGGTCCCTGCTTGTAGAGGGAGAATGAGGGAAGAAATTTCTTTGGATTATGTTGCTGGCTTGAGTACCAAAAACAAACTTGGAAGGTGTTCATTTTACAGAGTAAAGGAAATTAAAGCAGAAAATAGTAGACCTTTTGAGAAGCCCAGTACAACCAAATAGAAAATAATATATATAATTTGCTAGTCTGATTTAAATTTTAAGAGCTGTACATTGGTATACAGAGGCACATAATCTGGAAAGAAATCACATAAAAATTTTGTCACTAAAATTGACATCTAAGTCATAGAAAAGGCAAAAAAAGCTACCTGAAGAGAGGCCTCTCTCAGTTTGACAACTTTTTTTAACATACAGCATTTTGTAGCACTCAGCACTTCTGTTCTTTCCTTCATTTAACTTAATGTTTAATGACTAGATGTGTCAGAAAAATTGATTAATACTTCTGAAAATATTGGGGCAGTCTGCCATTTATATCCACAGCAATATTGATGACACAGTGGAAATTTTCTCAGGTATGCACATAATGAGCAGAACTGGAATTAGTTACTCTAAAGCTGTGGAAATCTACTAAAGTTGTCTGTTGACTACTATAGACACTTGACTCAAGACCATCCAGAAGGGTGATCTTCAAGCCCTCCTGTGACACTTGCAACAAGATATACTATCTTATCTATCTATATTTATCTACACAGAGTGTAGATAAACTTTTTCTCCCTCTCCACAGGGTTCTTACAAGTTCTTATCATTACTGAAAATTATGTTAATCCCCTGCTATTTAATTTCTTAAACTTATAAAGTTCAGGTGTTAGTACAGATACAATGACCATTTATTCCAATAGTATGTTTAAGATGCCAGATTTCAGTGCATCTGATTTTCAGGCAGTGATATAATTGTTCTTTCTCTACCAGTTCTGAGGACATATAAAGACTGCAGGGAATTACTAATGGCATATAACTTATTCTAGCTAGAATTTTGACTTTTCCAGTAATTAGAGGCTGCAAACATGCAAAGTTAGTGGGGCTTTTTTGCTTTTTTGGTTTTTTTGTTTGTTTATTTGTTTGGTGGTGGTGGTGGTTTTAAATGTAATCTTGCTTCATAATAAAACTGAAAAGATACATGTACACAGCTGTTACTTTAGAATCACTTTAAATAATGCAAAGCGACAGGAATATGTGTCTTATTGCATACATTATCATTACAAGGTAAACATTGTAATGTTTAAAAACCTTGGCTAAAATTAATATTTAGCTCTTTCTTTTCAACACTGTGGCAGAAGATATTTTCCAGATGGTTTTTAAGCCTAATGTTTATAAATATAAAAAAATTGACATTTCTGCAATCCTAACATATATCATTCAATGATTTATTAACAGCTATACAGAGGAACAATGCCTAAACTCCCAGGTCATGGAGTCATGGTCAGAGGAACCATACTTTCTGACTTACAATAATGCCAAAGACAGGAAATGGTAGGACACCTATTGATAAAGCATTACTTTAAAATAAAGGTAAGAATAATTAACGTATTTATTAACTAGGATTTAGTATTGTATTTGTGAGAACACTCATGGGTCTTTCCCAGCATATTCTTCCGTGCAATTCTTGGCTACAAATTTTTTCTTATCTTGAAGCTATCTAGGCTGATAATACTTCCCATCCCCTAAGAAATCTGGTAAAGGAATTTACAGAATCACATTTTTCAATTTCTATACTGCCAGAGAAATTATTACAGCTGTCCTAATAAGCAATGTGAAAAATGGGTCATTGCTCTGAAGACTTCTGGTGGCATAACAAAATCCAAGGCAACCATTTCATCAGAGAGCATCTCTATGATTCCATCCACTCAAGGTGGTTAAATCACTTTTAGTGTGCTACTAATACCAAATTTGTAGCACAAGAGCTGTGTGCCTTCAGAGTCATTGCATAAAAAAAATTACCAGGTGGCACCTTAACAAAAGAAGTATTCTAGTACCTGCATATTGTCATCTTCCACATAACATTGCATAATATTGCCACAAAGGCTCTGACAAGTTCTTGATCACAGTAACAAAAAACAGAGGTTCTGATTCCTTAGTTCAGGCAAGAGTGCAGTGCTTCATAAATGTAATAGTTCTTAAATGCTCGTGTTCAATAATTGACTTCCTCACAAGAAATAACCAGGCCAGGAAAATATTAGAATAATTCTGCCCTAAATTATGCAATCCTTCTCTCTGGATTGTCTTCTCTCTGGATGAGGAGTGTCTTGGCAAGTCAAGCAATGTCTTTGCCCTTGGTTTAGCATTTGGGTTGAATGTGCAGTGAGCTGTTTGAAGTTTTGTTAAGTTAAAAATCCCTCCCAACTACCTTATTGTGCATGTCAATAATTTTGTCCCATCAGATTTGTCTTCCACACACACTATTTCAAAATTTACAAGGAGTAAGGATTTATTCCAGTATACCTTCTTTGTCCTGTACAAATACACACCAAGTATTATTGCCCTCACCCAAAAATCAAATATAAATTAAATAATTATACAGTAAACAACAAAATAAAAGCTACATGTTAAAACATCAGTTAAAATTAATCTTTTCCCACATAACTTTAAAAGATTTTGACATAAGAATCTACAATTTTTTAAATAAACGTCTATAACATAGGGTTTGTGTCTTAAAATTTATAAAAATAAGTTTAACCTAAAATCAGGGCATAAGTATGGGGATATTTTTCATTTTCTTGCCAATTATTTTAATTAAATTTTTTTCCAAGTAGGCCTAGCACTACATCACAGAATTTGTAAAAGAAAAATGTAAATCACAGAAATTGCAAAAGGTCAGTTTGTAGAATGTCTTTATATGGTAGTGGTTTGTCAAAAAAAGAATACAGTCTATGTATTACCAGTATGCTCCACTTTCTTAAGGAATATGTCACAATGAGCTGCAAAGAAAGGAAGTTCATAGGGGCATTTTTTCCAACTTGAATCTCTCCACCTTAACATTTTTTAAAACACATTGTGGGTGCAAAGATAATCAGTTTAGTACTTTCTTAAATAAGATGCCTTTCTCATGGGATTCAAAGAAACTAAGAAAAATTATATAAGTTTTTAAAAATACATTTTAAAATCTGAAAAAAAATATTCTTAGCCATCCCAAAAGAACTGTTTTCATTAAGCTTCTAAATAAAGAGAACTTTACAGGTTTTTTATGCAAATTCTCTGCATCTTAGCTTGTTTGCAAGATTTTGTCCAAGTGACTTAAGATCACTAGTGACAATTAATGAAGAATCTAACAGGCATGGAAAAACAATATTTTAGGGTGTGTAAGTACCATGAGCTGAGACTATGATGCAAAACACACTTTCAAAAGTTACTCATAGGTAAAAAAAATCTAAATCCAACATAAAGAATGCAAATTTGTATACTTAGGTATACTTTGAGGTAATTTGGAAATTTGGCACTGCTCTGCTCTGGTGAAAGGTCCTGGGTAAAGTCCATACAGTGGAGAAAAAATATTACCTAAATACACTAAGATTTTGATCGAAGCAATGATAAGGAACATACAGAATCATCACTCATTTCCATTCCTTTTCTACAAATTCTGCTCCAAGAGATGAACAAACGACTGACACAGAAGGAGGAGGCCTATTAAATTTATCCTGAAGAAATAAGAAAATTACTTTCAGTACTACAAAATGAATTTAATATGCAAGATGGATTTTACATGTGCCTAGTAGTAGAAATTATAACATTAAACTAAATACATGCAAACAAAGTAGTCTATCATGATTCAAAGTCAGGAGGAAAGCAAGTCATTCAGAGTCATTCAGCCTCAATTTTAAAAGGATAAAAGGGTTTCTGGAACATACTCCACTGCTGTTTTCTAATAGAAGCCCAAATGATTGTAAAAGGCACATTTAAAATGCAGGAACATCTGGACATTGCTAGTTGAAAACAATATTACATAACAAGTAATAAACGTCTGTCTTATATGTCTTTACTTGAGATAAATCAATATTCTTGACACAAGTACATTGATATAATTGATCAAAGGTGTAGCTGGCATATTTCTCCATAAGCATAAATTGGAACTGATGCAGTTTTGCTATAATGAAACAATAAAAGCTTTCATTCTGAAAGGATTCTAGGTTGGCAAGTTCTAGGATGTTCTGCCAAGTTCCTTTACTCAATCTGTATATTTGGGAACCACATAGCCATAGAGTTCTTCTTTTGGGCTGTGACAGCATACAGAGCTTACAATATCCAGAAAAGAACACAGGAGCTGAGGAACATCAGTGTTGAAGAACTGAGGCCTATGGGTGTGGATTTCTCATACTATTAAGACAATTATTAAGGTTAATTCATGAACTGCAATAGAACATTACAACTGGGACTAGTTTAGGTCTTCTGGAGTTTGGTGGGATCCATCTGTCAGAGAAGGGGGAGAGTACCTGAAATGAAGGGGAATAGAAATCTAGTCAGTACTAAATAATAAGTAAGAATAAAAACATTAGAACAGGGTGCCCCTCTATTTATTTTACTGGATTGCAGAGCAGTCTAGAAAACTTTTATGCTAGTCTGCATTAAAAAATATATAAAATTAATAGTTTGCCTGTTTGTATTTTGATTTAAAGCCTACTTGCAGCTCCACAAGTTTCTGTCAGTCACAGAAAAATCAGTGACAAAAACACTGGTGAATTATTAAAAACAGTGATCAGCTCTTAGCTTTGAGAATACCAATAAGGTGTTAACAGCACTGTAGCCACGGAAACACACTGTGGCTCTTATTTAACAATAATATGCCTTAGTTTTAACCTAGAGAATTAATATCTATTTTAAGGAATTTATATAACTTCTCAAAAAAATAACTCAGGTCCAGCAGAACATGTCAACAAGCCAGTCAGCTAAGGATGAGTCAAGCATTTACCAGTCATATTTGTATCATGTGACACTCCTGACAACATCTCAGCTGAAAAAAATGTATCATACTTTCAACCAAGTGTGTTTTCAAATATAGCTGATGTTTTCAGAAGGTAACATCATGCTGGAGACAATGTCAAATGCATTAAGTGTCTAGAAGTTTTGCTTGACTAGCAACTTCAGCAAAACTGCATCAGCTTTTTTAATTCTCAAGTTGTAAAATGCACATCATGGTTGTGAAAAGCTTCCTTTACTGGGAATTAAGAAACAAACATCCAAGAAAAAAATTAAACCTGGTGCCTCACTAAACTTAATAATATTCTGCTTAGTCACATTTACATTGATTTTGATACTGCTATTTATGCAAAATCAATGCCAAGCATACAGAAATGTGTTTAAGACAATAGGATATTTTTAAAAAAGGGTGCATTTTCTTCTGACTCGAGACTCAGATAGAACTTAAAAATAAACCTTTCTAAGTATTTAAGAGACAATGAAGCATTTAAGAATTTTCATTACATTCTATAAATCTGAGTAGCCTTATACTGGGTTACTTACACAAGGTCTACCATGTGTAGGAAGACTGAGTTTCATAGCTGCCAGTCAAAAGCTAGTATTGTACAATTTGCTTCTCAGCATGTATTCTGGATGATGTCTTTATACCCAAAGGAGCCCTTCGTAGCTTTGGCAGTATCTCCCTGCCATTCATGCCTCTACATCTTACTTGTCCTTCACTGTCAGAGGCTAATAGAGGGAGATTACAGGAAAGAAGATCTCTGCTCAGTCTCAGCTCCTTTT
This sequence comes from Florisuga fusca, assembly GCA_038090715.1. Taxonomy (NCBI): domain Eukaryota; kingdom Metazoa; phylum Chordata; class Aves; order Apodiformes; family Trochilidae; genus Florisuga; species Florisuga fusca. The sequence continues at coordinate 17,023,451 of JAAWXA010000006.1, read as the reverse complement.
CCGCAGAGATTTGCTCAGAGCTGGCTCATCAGCTCCAGGATCTTCCTAAGTGCAAACACTGAGACTCTGAACAACTCTACCCATAGTGCAGATTAGAGGTAAATGGTCTCCATCACCTTGGGAGGTACAGAGGATCCCACAGGTCTTTCTTTTTTCTACCACCCAGACTAATTTTCATTAGAACAGTGCAAAAAATATCTAGATAAGGATTAGAACAATGGAAAATAAGGGGACGAAGGTGTTCGTCTGAGGCTTTGTACTTTTCTTCTTTTTTCTGTTATGTTTTAACTAACACATTAGAACATTTTCCTTATCTCGTACTGCTGCTTTGAAGAGGAGCCTAGAGTAAAGTAAATTAGCTTTACTGTTTTCTTGGACTAAATGAGAAAATTAGAATTACTGTGCTGGCTCAGAGTAAAGAGAGATATAGCTCCCTTCTTAAAAACTGGATGGCAGAAAGAGATTACTAGAACAGATCAAGTTTATTTCTTCCACGCTCTGTCTCTTTGAGTTTTTTGGACTTTGTGAACCAACTCACACAGTGTTGTCTTTGTTCTCAATGGACTGATCTCCCAATCAATAGCAACAAGGGGTTTCTTCCTTTGTAAACTAGGATGACATAGCATCCTGATCTTGATGAATACTTGGAAAATTTATTCTCCCACTCTGCCCCAGTGTTTTTTAGTATTTCTATTTCTATTTCATGTATTTTTATTTTTAATTGTTTCTATTGAAATTTTTGATTTTGCATCTGTATAAAAACTGACCCACCAGCAACGCATGACAGGGAAAAAAAAAGGGGGATGCAAATTCAATGTCAGCTTACATCATTGTGGTGGGCTGGCCACAGCTAGCAGCCAAGAACCCACACAGCATCTTACTCACTCAGCCAAGTAAGAAAGGGAGAAAATAGGAAGAACAGAAGAAAAAAAAAACCTCGTGGGCCTTACTGTCACAGACAAACCAGACTCAATATTAGGAAATTAGCTTAATTTAAAATATTTAATTGAGTATTGAGAATGAAAAAAAGAAAAATATTTAAACACCTATGACACATTTCTTCCATCTTTCCTAGGCTCATCTTCCCCCCAGACACATTCTTCTCCCGTTCCCAATCTCCATACCCCTGGTTATCACTGGAGCCCATGCTCAGTCCCCTTGGTGAGGCAACAGGCACTGCAGGACGTTGGGATAAGGGCACAACAGTTTCTCTCTGCTGCTATTTGTTTCTCACTCTTTTTCCTGCTGCTCCTCCCTTCCTTGTTTCTTCTGCTACAATGTGAATTTTCCACAGCTCACAGTCTGTGCTGGTGTGCCTGCTCCACCATGAAACCCCTTCCTCTCCTCTGGTCTTGATGTTCCTTTCTCTCGGTGTTTATCACCTTTCTTAAACGTGTTTCCACAGAAGCTCATCTTTGTCCTGTGCTGGGTCTGCTGTGGGGCCAGCTGGAACCATTTGTGTCAGAATCCTGATGTCCTTGAGGGGGGACATTTCAGAAATAACCATCAAAACTTTAAAATTATTGAGTCACTTACCCACACAGGCATGGTTACTGACTGCAAGTTTATTTCATTTATAAAAATAGGACTTATATTTTTGGTAATTTCATATTTTTATAGCAATTTTAGTGACATACTTGAAATTGCAGGATAGTGGAGCGTGAAAAGGAGTGTCCAGATGTCATGCGGTCCATCCCACCTGCTCAAGCAGAGTCATCTAGAGCAGGTACTATGAACTATCCTAGACCCAGGGCCATGTTCATTCATCTTTAAGTATCTCCAAGGACAAAGATTTCACAGCATTTCTGGGTAACCTGTGCAATCCAGATCATTCAAGGATTTATTTTTTTTCTCCATGGAAACACTAGAAATTTACTTAAAATATTACCACTTCAAAAATTCTTTAATGCATTATTTAAACATTCATTGTGATAGACTTCTACTACTCATCACATCAACAGTAGCAACGAATTCAGCTCTGCAGCTCAGAGCCTGTAGTTCCATGGGTCCACAATAAACTAATATGTCTGATTATTTGTTTTTCTCTCACCTCTCGTTCCATCAACTGACCCAAAATGATACACTTCTGTGTGGTGCTTTATACAATACATCAGGTCTATTTGAAGTGTCCTGACTTCTATGGGGATTGCACTAGTAGAATCTTTCTAAGAAATGTGGCATTTTTTTCACTTTCAACAGACCATTTCATAATAAGAATAACATGGATGAATAATTGGTGTTGCAACATTTGTAAACCTCTGAAGAGAATTAGATGCAATACTGTGTCCTATATTCCTACATGGCATTTGATCCTTGGACTAGCATGAAAATAATGAAATATTTCTATGAGTCTGTAATTCATATAAATATCTGTTCATGATCACCACTTGCTCTTCTTGACATTTTTGTTTCCTCAGGGATGGCTCCCTGAAAACTTCATGTATTTTTAATTCAAATATTACATAAGATTTTATAGCCATTACAGTTTAACATGATAAGCTTATCACCTTAAAGATTCTGTTTGCACTGGCTTAATACAACATCTTCACCGTGTTATGCTAAGAATTATGAGAAATACTTTCTATAGTTTAAATTTTTCTAATCATTATCCAGGAGATGTGCTGATTTAAAAATGATAGCTAGTAAAAATAGCCAGAAGACAAAGTAATTTATTGTGGTTGCCACTACTGAAGAAAGTCTTCTGTACCTAGCATATATTAATTTATACAACAGGGCCTAAATTGTGTGTTTATCCCACAATGCTACTAAAAGAAACATTGAAACACACCAGTGCTTTGATTCTATGCCAAAAATATCTGAATATCTTTCTCATTCTCTTCTTTGATATTAGTACAAACATCAGTATATATGGAGGTAATGTCTTTGTTTAGGCAATTCCTTGAGAAAAAAAATATACTTAGTTTCCTGAAACCTCGACAGCAAATTTTACCACTGTGGTTACATTTTAGTCTTTACATTTAAAGGTCATCAGTAAATTCACCTTATTATGTCAGGCTTACAGTGCCAGATAACCCTCACTAAAATTACAATCACTTTTGTTTCCCTGTAGCCACATATTGTAAATTATGCAAATGAAAAAAAAGAAAACAACAGTGAAAACAATGGTACCACCTTCAGAGCAGTCATTTATATGATAGTATAGCTTTTTAGGAATGGAGAATGAGAACACAGAAACCAGAAGACTAGTGACAAAATAAAAATGGAACAAAATTAAATTTAAAATTGCTTCATAAAAGTACTTTGATAAATGCTGGCTCTTTCTGGTGCGTATGTATGATGCCAGTAATACTGAATTGTTCCCAGTATGCATGCTTCCTAATCAGTATAAATAAAGCCATCAAGAGGAAGAGCATATTTTATGACTTGATATTCCTTGGATCTTTTAATTTTATTTCATAATATTAGCACTTGCTTTCATCAATTCGGGATACTGAACAGGTAATATATCAGTATCTCATGTATCAGAAACAATCTAGCTGTTATTAAGTAAACTTAAATACAGGCAGCCCTGGTCTCAGGTCAAATGGAATAAATTCTTGAAGGTCCATTTTGTGGTCTGAAGTTGGGGAACAATATTTTGAAGCATGTTTCATGCTCTTTAACTGAACAAAAATTTGAGATTCTAAGAATGGCTGGATTGAGTTTTGTGGCAAAGGTTGTGTTGGGGAGGGCTTAGAGGCATGGCTTCTGTGAGAAGCACCTAGAAGCTTCCCCCATGTCTGACAGAACCAGTGCCAGTAGGCTCCAAGATAGACCTCACACTGACCAAGGCCAAGTCCATCAGTAATGGTGGTATGACCTCCGTGATAAAGTATTTAAGAGAGGGAAAAATAAAACAGCTGGGTAACAGCTTGATGCTGGCAAAGAAGAGTGAGAATATGTGAGACAACACTACAGACACCAAAACCAGTGAAGTAGGAGGGACAGGAGGTGATTCACAATAACTTCCCTTCCCCTGATGACTACACTATTCCTGATCCAAGCCAGGATGCTGTTGGCTTTCTTGGAGACTTGGGCATGCTGCTGGCTCATATTGGTTGGCTGGCTGCCAACCAGCACTCCCAGGTCCTTTTCCATTCAGCTGCTTTCCAGCCACTCTTCTCCCAGCCTGTAACGTTGCCTGGGGCTGTGAAGGAAATGCAAGACACGCACCTGGCCTTTGTTAAACCCTTTGTATGATGGGCCTCAACCCATAGATTCAACCTGTCCAGATCCCTTTTCAGAGCCTTCCTAAATCTCAAGCAGACCAACACTCCCAACCAACTTTTTGTCTGCAAACTGATCGAGGAAGCACTCAGTCTCCTCATCTAGACCATAGATATCAGAATGAGACCATCCCCAAAACTGGGGACTCTGGGAAGCACCACTGGAGATCAGGCACCAACTGAATTTAACTCCGTTCAGCACAGGTCTCTGGGACTGACTATGTAGCCAGTTTTTAATACAGCAAAGAGTATATCTGTCAACACCACGAGCTGCCAGATTCTCCAGGAGAATGTTGTGGCAGACAGTGTGAAAGGTTTTAGTAAAGTACAAGAAGACAACATTCACAGCCTTTCCCTCATCCACTAGGCAGGTCAACTGGTCATAGAACACGATCAGGTTGGTCAAGAAGGACCTGCCTTTCCAGAACCTGCCTTTCCAGAACCCACCTTTCCAGAACCCTTCCCAGGCTGGCTGTGCCCAATTCCCTGGCTGCCCTGCACTTGCCACATGAGCACACTCAAGATGAATCTTTACATAATATTTCAGCAACAAGGCCAGGGTGACAGGCCTGTAGTTCCTCAGATTCTCCTTCTGGCTCTTCTTGTAGATAGGGATTGGCAATCCACCAGTCATCTGGGACCTTCCTTTTTAAACAGGACTGCTCATGCGTGATGAAGAGAAGCTTGGCAAGCTCCTCTGCCAAGTCCCTCAATATTCTTGGGTGGATCCCACCTGGCCCCTTAGACATGTGAGTGTCCACATGCTGTAGCATATAATTAACTGTTTTCTTCTGGATTATGGTGGGTTGTTCTATTCTCTGTCCGTAACATCCAGTTCAGGGGGCTGAACACCATGGGGGCAACTGGTCTGACTAATAAAGATGGAGGCAAAGAAGGCATTAAGAAGGCACCTCATCCTTCTGCTCACTTTTGCAGATATCCACCTTGCAGATATCCATGGAGGACCTCACTCCTGAGATGATGGATATGCCCAAGGAGGCTGTGAGCCCATGCTGAAACTGGTTTGCTGTCAGGACATGTGAGTCTGTGGCGGACCCACACTGTAGCAGTCAGTTCCTGAAGGACTGCATCTCATGGAAACAACCCATGATGGAGTAATTCATGAAGAACTGTAGCCCCTGGGTAGGACTCACACTGGGGACATATATGGAGGACTGTCTTCCATGGGCAGTATTCCCCATTGGAGGGGGAGGAAGAGCATGTGGAGAAAGGAACATCAGAGACAGTCCCTGATGAATGGAACCCAACTCTCATCCCCTCTCTCTGCTCTCTCTGGGGGGGTGGCAGAGAGGAATAAGGAGTGTGGTTGAACCCTGGAAAAAGGAAGGGGTGGGCGGCAGTGCTTCTAAGATTTGGATTTCATTGCTCATCTTAATTACAATTGGTAATAAACAAACTTTCACAAGTCAGGTCTGTTGGGCCCATGACAGTAATTGGACAGTGATCCCTCACTGTCGTTATCTCAGCCCACAAGCATCTCAGTGTATTTTCTCTCACCTGTTTGGGAGGAGGGGTGTTGGAGCAGCTTTGGTGGGTACTGCCTTCAATTTTGGAGAAATTGGATGGTTGCTACTGAATGATTGCTACAGTCCAGTGTTGGTTGACATCATGACATCTTTACTTGTCACAATTATCAGTAGTAACAGGCATTTGCATGACTCACTATAGAATTGTTAGATAATAACTGTTATTATGCTTTTTAAAAAACTCATTATCTCCTTAGGGAAATAGAGCCTACTGGGAGTCTCCTCTCTCAAAGATGGTTCAACTTTTAAAGTAAAAGGCTGAACAGAATTATATCAATGGCTGCCACATATTCTAGTATATTTTTATACCCTGGAATATCTATTGGATTATTCTAATAATTTCCTGCCCCATACGGCTCAGAGCTGAATGCAAATTGACTACATTGTCACAGTATAAGAAAGATTTGGCATAAGACAACAAAACTCTTACATCTTCCTAAGAATGCAGTGCAACATATTACCTGTTTTAAATGAAATAATTACTGACCCAGAAATAAGTATTAATCTTAGTGTCATTTTATCAGAATTTAACACAACGAGGTAGCATAGCGTAAGAAAATAAAAAATCATAGAATCACAGAATCATCTGGGTTGGAAAGGACCTCTGCGATCATCAAGTCCAACCCTTAATCCACCACCACTGTGGTTACCACACCATGGCACTGAGTGCCACATCAGTGTTTTCTTAAAAACCTCCAGGGACAGAGATTCCACCACCCATTCCAATGCCTGATCACCCTCTCTCTATAGAATTTTTTCCTCATATCTGATCTAAACTTTTCCTGGCAGAGCTTAAGTCCATGCCCTCTTGTCTTACTGGTATCTGCCTGGGAGAAGAGACCGACCCCCCCCTGGCTCCAACCTCCTTTCAGGGAGCTGTAAAGAGTGATGAGGTCTCCCCTGAGCCTCCTCTTCTCCAGGCTGAACACCCCCAGCTCCCTCAGCCCTTCCTCACAGGACTTGTGCTGGAGTCCCTTCACAGCCTCCTTGCTCTTCTCTGGACCTGCTCCAGCACCTCAATCTCCTTCCTGAACTGAGGGGCCCAGAACTGGACACAGTACTCGAGGTGTGGCCTCACCAGCACTGAGTACAGGGGAAGAATCCCTTCCCTGGACCTGCTGGCCACGCTGTTCCTGATACAGGCAAGGATGCCATTGGCCTTCTTGGCCACCTGAGCACACTGCTGGCTCATGTTTGCTACAAGTTTCTTTTATAATTCTTTAATTAATATACTATAATTAAGTTTACTGCTCGTCTATAAGGCTTTTAATTGTATAAGAACACTTACACATTGGTGTGAGAGGTGCTTCCCTTTTTCTAAAAGTATTTTTCCCAGTCTAGTAAATAATTTAACAAATCTCAGCACTGCTAGAAATACCAAGGTAAAACGTATTTATGGCTTGTGAGATGTACAGGTTAGTGGACTGAGATAAATATTCATCAGGAAAGAAAGGATATTATATTTGAAAAACTTAAAAAATAAAAACATTAAAAAAAAGATAAAAAAAAATAAAAAAACAAGTAGGATTCAAAATAATTATTTGAAAACTACAGTTCATCCCCAGGCAAGTCCTTAAAATTGATTAATACGGAAAATCTCATGCCTTACAGAGCCATGTTTTGGAAAAAATGGTAAATTCATGCATCTTTCTTACACACTGCAAAGACTATTCCAGCAACAGAACATATGCAATTTTGAATCATGCAGTTGTCACCATAGTTACTTACCTATCTTTATAACAAAAAACATTCTTACAATGTTTACATTTAACAAAAACAGATCTTTCTTAGCCTAATCGTAAATTCTAGCATCTCCTGTCTCTGTGTTCCTTATTTGCTAGTTAAACGTTTCTTAGCATGAAACAGAGAATATTTGACTACATATATCTTCACATATAACACACTTTAGTTGAAGTTGGAGGAAAATACAGTCACTATTCACAGCCAACATGGCTTCATGAGGAGAAAGTCCTGCTTGTCAAACTCAATTTCCTCTTCTGAAAAGGTAAACCACCTAGCTGACCATGGAAACCAGTGGATGTAATACTTCTGGAATTCAGGAAGGCTTTTCATAGTGCTTCTCATGGTATCCTTGTAGACAAACAATCGAGGCTGGCAAAATGCATTTTCAGGGCATACTGATACACTAAATTGTAATTTGTGCTTGAACAATCTTGGTTTTGAATTAGCAAAACTTGAACTGCCTTGACTACTGCTGGAAAGCATGATTCTGTATGTTTTGCTATACTTATGTGCAATGGGTCGTGTGTCTTTTGTAGAAAGTAAATTTTCATCTCCAGGAGTGTTCTACAACCTGGCTGTCATTTATTAAGATGAAGCTACAGCTGGAGTGCTCTGCTAATTATATAATAATGCCTTGATTTTTGAGGCACTTTCTCACACAAGTAAGATCAACTTTGGTTCCTGGAGGAGGTTTCTTTCGTAAGACAATGATCTGAGTTTATTATTTTGGTATACATCTGGTCCACTCTTCTGGGAACCTACCTAGGGTGCCGTGTCCAGTTCTGGGGCCCCCAACATAAAGAGGGCATAAAGCTGCTGGAACGAGTCCCTAAAGATGATCAGAAGATTAGAGCACTTCTCATGAAATTAGTCTACGAATATTGTGGTTCTTCAGCCTGCAGCAGAGGTGGCTCCAGGGACACCATTTAACATCCTTCCAGTAGATCTCCTTCCAGAGAGGCACTTTTTAAAACTCAAACTCCATTTCCTTTTCTGACAGGGTAAACCACATAGTTGACCGATGGAAACCAGTGGATGTCATACTTCTGGACTTCAGGAAGGATTTTCACGCTGCTTCTCATTGTACCCTCATGGACAAAATGTCCAGCATACAGCTGGATAATCTTGCTACACAGTGGGTGAGAAACTGGCTCACAGGTCAAGCACAGAGAGTGACAGTGAATGGAGTAACATCAGGCTGGTGACCAGTCACTAGAGGCATTCCACAGGGCTCCATGACTGTCTCAGTCTTCTTCATCATTTTCATCAATGACTCAGATGCAGGACTAGAAGGAATTTTAAGAAAATTTGCAGATGACAAAAAAAGATGGGGGGCAGTGGTCAGCTCCCTCAAGGGCAGGCAAGCCCTGTAGAGAGACTTTGAAAAGTTACAGAGATGGGAAATCAACAACTAAATGAAGTTTAAGAAGGACAAGTGCTGAATTCTGCACCTAGGATGAGGCAACCCTTGTGGGAAGTGCAGACCGGGGAATCTTCCATCTGATATCTTCATAAGGCCTTTTTCATCGTGTTCTCTTTTCAAACCAAGCCAGGATTTTACAAGTTAAAATTGTAAGACTAGTAACAGATTCAAGATGTAGGAAAGAATTTAAAGTCAACACATGTAAAAAAGGTCATTTCTCTTATCATACAGGAATGGAATTTTGAAGAGTAANAGGAGGGTAGATTTCAATCAGATGTTAAGAAGAAGTTTTTCTTCGTGACGATGGTGAGACAGTGGACCAGATTGCCCAGAGAGGTGGTGGAAGCCCCATCCCTGGAAGTTTTCAAGGCCAGGCTGGACAGGGCTCTGAGCAACCTGATCTAGTCGGAGTTGTCCCTACCCATGGCAGGAGGGTTGGAACTAGATAATCTGAAAGGTCCCTCTCAACCCTGAAAATTCTATGATTCTACATCCATTGTCAAAGCAGTCTTCAGTCTCAGCATAAATCAATGACTATACGTTGGAGATCAGAAAAGCTGTTGGCATGAAAAAGAATTCAAAACCAAATAGAGTTATTTGGTGTCTGGCTTCTGGGTTAGTGCGTATAATCTGAATGTCACATAGAATTTCTTTACGTGCTTTCTTTAAACTTCTGAGGTTTACTCAGTGTTTAATCAGAAAAAAAATCACAAGCATCAACTGAGATCCACATGCATTCTGTTAAGACCTAAGTAAGTTCCCTTAACTAATTAGAGAAAAGTAGAAACTAGAAAAGAAAAACAATGTTTAGTACAGATGAAATGGGATTGGAACCTCAGCAAAATTATAGTAATAAAAGAAATACAATCTCTTCCTCTGCAAATCCACCAAGCATAGAAGCAGTGGAGAAATACTGTGGCAATCCAGCTTCCGTTCAGTAATTATATATCTTGAGGATATTTTCACTTTGCTCCCACACTGAAAACTTTCTGACACCGCATTGAGATTAGGAATATTCACACAACAGACCAAAATTCATGTTTTCACTGAAAGAGCAATATCTTCCTGTCTAGGCATACCACAAGTATTGGAAATGCCAACCGCATCTCAGCTCCCTGTGATTGGTTTTCTGTTGCTTTCAATATTCAGTGTGTAAACACACTATGTCAAAACCTACAATAGAGACTGGTAACTTCCAAAGACATAACTGAGATTATTTTTTTTTTCCTTCAGTTCTGCCAATGAACTGCTGGAGAAAAGAATAACTATAAGACTACAGAGAAAAGAAATAGATTTATCATATAAAATGAATGCTGAAAAAGTGAAGAACTGGTAATTAAAGACAAATTGCCAACATACAAATTGTGCAATTTCACACAGATTAACTTGAGTTTGGATTAAACAAAAAAAAATTAGAAAAGATACAGGTTTTGCATAAATATGATAATTGGAAAAAACCCCCAGTCTTTTACAAGTTAAAATTGTAAGACTAGTAACAGATTCAAGATGTAGGAAAGAATTTAAAGTCAACACATGTAAAAAAGGTCATTTCTCTTATCATACAGGAATGGAATTTTGAAGAGTAAATAGAGAAAGAGGTAAGATGCAAAGTATTCCTTTCTTTACTTTCTTTTTTTTTTTTCTTTCCTGAAAGGCAGTGAATTGCATCCTGGGCTTCTGTAAATAAAAGTCAGGTTTACAATAATGAAAGCTGAGTACTTAGGAAACATTGATATCACAGTTTAGAACGCTTTAAAGGTTAGAGAACACTACACTTGATGCGGTTTCAAAACCAGACAACATAAAATCAAAAGTACTAAATGCCACAAGAGCTTTGTGGACATTGATAGGTATTCCATTATGTTATGTGTGGGAGATCTCTGGGAGTGAGATCTCCAAGGACTAGCAAAAAGACATGACTTGCCTTTTTCTTCTTCTATCCTTTCAACTTTACTGTTCCAAGTAACGAGGCATATCGTTGTCATTTTTATTTGTTGGCTAGATAGGAAGAATTCAGCAAATATTCATTTCTGCATTTGTTAACAGAAACAGAGTTTCCTAAGTCAAAGAACCCAAGCCCTATTTGAGGCAGACTAAAATGAAAGATAATATTTTAGCATGCCACAAGCAAGTGAAGAGAGCCATAATCCTGGCTTAAAGCAAGAATATCTTAATACCCAAGCTGAAGTCATGACTTGCTGGAGCAACAAAATTTGTCCAGACTTGATTACATTGGAGTCATATTGCTAAATATTTCAGAAATCTGAGCAAGCAAATAAGTGTCTGGATGCTGATACATTTTTCTATATCTGAAGGATTAAAAGACTTCTGTATCACACAGTTATTAAGCTAACACAGATCTCACAAAGTCAGAAACAGTTATTTGCTGTGTCAGCAGAAGCTTCAGGGGTGTAAAACCACTTTGGTTTCTACCCGCCCCTGGGATATCACCTGGGATGATATGAACTGCTTTTTTGCTTTTGTGTTACTTTATGAACACTGATGGAGCCGGCTCAATTTTATTAATCATCAGCTGACAACATCTTTCCACTCTTCACTCTGTACTTGAGCATTTTTCAGGATATAGCAATTTTCTGGTCTAACAGCAATAAGGATGTGTGGTTAGCTGCAATCGAGGCTACACTGCGGAGAACAGCTGAAAACTTCTTCACAAATCAAAGTGGAAGAAACTCACCTGACTGTTTTAAGCAAGACTCTCTTAAGCAAGCCCACTTAATAGAGACAAGAAAATGTTACCTAAGAACTGGCTTCAGGATAACGCAGAGATTTAAGCATGTTTGTTAGTTACAGTTAATTAGCAATGCTCTTCCAAAGGCATTTGGCATAATGGAAACTCAGAGAGACAGCACAGTCAAAATGTTCGTGTGCCCCACGAAGAGCAGAATGTTCTCAGTTTAGCTTGGACTATCTCAAACTGATAGCAACAAGGGGTAAGTATCAGAGTATCACATGGCTTTCCCTGGAACAGAGAATATAAGAGAGGGGGAAAAAAAATAGACTCATCATAGTGTAAAAATGACTACTAAACTACAATGAGAGGTTAACCTGCCTTTATACTCAAAAGCCAAAATTGTTTTGTTGTTTGGTTTGGGGTTTTTTTTGTTTGTTTTTTGGTTTTTTTTGTCTGGTTGTTGGGGTTTTTTGTTTGTTTGTTTTGTTTTGTTTTCTGGACTTGTTTGTCTTTGGGAATGATAAAATTCAGATTTCCAAGGAAATAGCCTTTTAAAGAATTGCCAAATCAGAGTGAACAAAAAAAATTACTAGGAAAATAACTGGGTTCTCAGTATTTTATTTTGCAAAGAGCAAACTATCTGTTTCTAAATTAAATTTTGAGTTGATTAAAAGGTGAAGAGCACAAACATGCCATGAAGAGATATAGTGATCAGTACTGCCTACTGATTTCAGATGTGAATTCTCTCTTACTATAATCATCACTGTGTCATCAAACCAAAGAAGAGAAGAGAATTCATTTACTTGAGAACATTAACAGCACAGAATTTGGTAAGCTTGTGTAGGCTGCCTTGAGGACACCAACGAAGAAAGCCAGCTTAGGCTCTGACACAACAGGAAGAGTATGGATGAATAGGGGGCTGATACTCTGTGGACACAAACTAAGGTAGTGAATGACCTCTAGAGAATGTGGGCTGCATCACCCTGTAGTCTTGCTGAAGTCAAAGAAGGCATCCACTAGGGATCAGAACCAAGGCCTGCCATATGGCTATCAAACAGTGATCCACAGCCAGGATTTTCTCTCTTGCTTTATGTACATAATTTCTTTACTACAATCATAGTGGTGGGGACTTTCTGATTAAGGCTCAAAACAAAGGCTTCCTATATATATATAATTCCATTTATATATTTATATTATATTTATATATTTTGCTGTTATTTTAAGAGAAGAAAAAAGGTCAGGAAGTAAGAAATGGTGTAGTTTTTCCTATCTTTACCCTTGACAACACTATTAAAGAAAATAAAATTGCATGTCAGAATACCAGACCTTATGAACTGGAATGAGGTAGTTCTCAATACCTGTGATATCTTCTTTTTATGATCACAGTGTGACTCAGATGTGGATGACAGCAGAACTACATTGTTCCCTCCATATCCTTCACATATTTCACTGTGTTACAGAAACCATGTAATCTTCTCTTCATCAGTCATGCAAGCAAATGGCCACATTCTTTGCTCATGGTCATCCTTCCATCCACCAGAACCCTCAGGTCCCTTTCCCGTATGCTGCAATCCAACAGCTCAGTCCCCAAACTATATGGGTGCCTGTGGTTGTTCTTTCCTGATTTAAGACCTTACACTTCCCTGTGTTGTAATTTAATACATTCCTCCCTGCCCAACTCTCCATCCTGTCTAGGTGCCTCTGAATGGCAGCACAGCCTACAGGGGCATCAGCTACTCCTCCCAGCTTTGTGTCATCAGCAAACTTGCTGATAGTGCACTCCATTCCTTCATCCAGGTCAATAAACTTATTGAACAGTACTGGTCCTAGTACTGACCCTTGAGGGACTCCTCTAGAAAACAGACTTCCTACTTGACTCCATCCCACTGACTACAGCACTCTTTTGCTTTTGTCCTTCAACCAGCTCCTGATCCACCTCACTGCCCAATCATCCAGGCCACACTTCTTGAGTTTAGCTCCAAGAAATCTGTGGGAGATGGTGTCAAATGCCCTACTGAAATCAAGATAAACTTCATCTACTGCCCTGCCATCATCTATTTGCCTGGTTATATCCTCACAGGAGGCTATCAGGTAGGTCAGACATAACTCTCAATGACAGGTAATGAAAGAAACTACCTACCCTTACCTTCATTTCCCTGGAAAGTAGATGGTTATGAAATTGCCTAATACAGGTGTTGAGGTTTTTTTCAATATAGAATAAAAAGCATCATGGAGGGTATGTAAACAATGTCTTGAGGCTAGAAATAAGAACACCATGGGAATGACAGCAAAGAGGTAGTATGAATAAGGATTAACAAAAATATTAACTAAGATTATTTGGCTCATATTATTACTGGCTCATGTCCTATATTTTGATTGTGAACTGCTACCTTTCCATAGTGTCTGTTGTACTGCCCTTTATAACTCAAAGCAGCAAAATCTTAAGAAAAACTGTTAGAATTTCTTACATTTTTTTTTTTTTTAACACAGCACAAGGAAAAATTTACAAAAAAACAGCACAATAAATACTCTGCAAATACACAACAAAATCAACAAAAGCTGTACATACATTCTTTTCATATAGTACATAGGGGTAAATTCCACTCAGTCTTGGTCTGAAGTAAAGGTAACGAACATGCCAATTATTTTCTCAGGCTGTACAGGACAGAAGATTTATTTCTGTTTTCAGATGTGATAAAGACAATCTGAGCAGCCCAGAATGTTCGCAGTCCAGCTGTCTTCCTGAATCCAGTTATTGTCTGCCAGAGAAATCCAATTTCAGTAGATCAATGATGTGTAATCACATGTGAGGAATTCTAGGCCACAAACCAGAGAACATATATCACATCCTCATTCTATCTTAGGGGTAGCAGAGTGCAGTCAAACTACATACAAATTGTATAGCATTTTAAGTACCTTTTCCATAATATTAAACCTTTTAATTGCATGATGGTTTTATATTTGATCTTTGCTCACCAAACTATGAATTATTTCAGATCCAAGTAACAAGGTACACTACAGACATTAATCGTGCTATTCATGTAAAACCATTCATAGCTGAGTTGCCAAAAAACTGACTTAGATAGATGTTAATGCATTCCTCATTTTTCAGTGCTAGTTTTTAAACTCATACACAGTAAATAAAAACTGTTTCTAGTAAGTAAAATTTTAACTAAAATGGGCTCTTCAGTGCTTAAAAAATACGAGCCAGCATGCTGCAGCACATTGGTTTTTCTGTCTAGGCACTTCTGAGATAAAATAATAGAATATGATTACTAGGTTTTATGGTATAAGCATTAAATATCAGCATATAATTACATAATAACATTATGAGGTTTTTTTACAGTGCGAATGACAGTTGTGATTGGGGGACACAACAGCAACCCAACATGAATTCTAGTTTTCTGCTGTTTGCCAAGTGCAAATGTTAGAACTAGAAAACTGGGAACTGATAATATGGCTTTAATAAATTTTTTCATGAGGTTGAGAATTCTTGCTGATACAACAATGCACCTTCTCTGTGGCCAAGCACTTCTTCAAAAGGCCAGTAACAGGCAAGTACCCAAAGTATTTACCAGTTTTTGACTGAGTGGGTAGTCAGGGTGACTCCAATGAAACAAAGGTTTTTCTGATTTTTTATGGCTTCAGTGAAGAATCTAGTTTGAGTTTTAGGCTATATGGGCTCCACATTATGGTGTATATCTTGGCTGGGCAGTGGCAAAGGAAAAGAAGAATAGGGTGAAAAAGCTATAGAAACAAGTTATAGAAAAGAAAAAAAAATCTATTACTTTTCAAACTGACAAAATGTTTCATATGATGTGACTTTCTCAGGACAGATCTCATGCATATTTCTAAATGAGTCATTGCCTGGAATAAGTTGTTGAAACAAAAAATTCATTCTTTTATTTACCTAGTCTATATTTGATGTCCTGAAAAACAGGGTGACAGAATAAGCTTTCTCCAAAATTTAGAGTAAATGATTCACCAAACAGTTCTACTGAACACCTATTCTAAAGTATTCAGATCTTGAAAAAACAATAGGACAGGTGCTGACTGTATCAGCAGTGATCTTCCCACAACATGTAAAACACTGTATCAGGTGAATCTCAAGTGGTTACTAAAAACATCCAATGGCATCTTGGTCAGAGAACAGAAATCTAACTGTCTGTGTTAATAGCCAGATTTCCCAGTGACTTCAAAATATAATCTGGTTCCTCTGGCACAAAGGTTATTCAGTGCAACAAATGTTGTGGCATTTCTGATACAAATATCAAATGTAAACAATAGATACTAGTTCTAAGAGCCAAGCAAAAATTTTCAATTTTTCTAAATTACATTTCATTTTTTCTTCTACAATTTATCAAACTGTGTTCTGTCCTCTCCTCCAGGTGACCATTTGTACATTATCTGTTACTGAATTCTCTTTGCTTGCATTAATGGTTCTTTTTCCAAAGCTTTAGTCATCTTCAGCCATCACAGATTTTGTTAGCATGGTTCTGTCTGACAGCAAGATTGCAGGTGTTTCAAGCAAGTCTTTTCCTAGTATTTAATCCACTTTTCACCTAGATTTTAAAAAAAGTGAGTTTTCTATGGCATTCACTGGATGTGTAGAGCAGAATATGAAATAGAAGTAATGCTACATCATCAAATTTTCAATAGGCTGCAATGTTAGGAGATAGCTGCAGACCTGTCATAACATTCTGCCTACTCCTGAAGAACAGCATGACAACACAAAAGCGTGTCCCACACTTGCTGCACAGGACACTTCCATCCTTCCAGTATAAGTGTTTGCACACACTAAGAGAAGTCTTGGTCATCTTGTACCAGCAAAATGACAATAAATCAGCTCTACTTTCATATCTGCAATTTCACATCCCTTGGAGATACATGTGAATGTTTGTTGTTTATTTTACTGCCCACAGAATCCATACCATAGAATGATAATATCTCCTGAACTGCTTCTTTAGGCCACTGCATCTGTTATCAGTTGTCATGGTTTAGGCCCAGCAGGAACCAACCAGGCCTCTGCTTGCTCATACCCCACCTCCACTGTGGGACAGGGAGAAAAAATCCACCCAAAGGTTCCTTAATGGAGATAAGAACAGGGAGTTTTGCATTCCCCTGTTATGGTAAGAGAAAAAAAAACAGCCAGGTTCAACTTGGGAAGGAAAAAACTAATTTAATCTACAATGGGAGAGAGAAAACATGCCAGAACTGAATACCTTTCTCCCCACCCCTCCCTTCTTCCCACAGCTTGGGCTGCTTCACTGCTGCCTCCCCCTCGGGAACTGGTCCAGCCCGGGCTGCCCACAGAGTCACAGCTGCTTTGGGAACAGTCAAGTCCTCTGGCACGGAGTCCTTCACAGCTGCACATCCATATCTGCCCCTCTCTGTGATCAGGTACAAGATGCTTCTTCATGGCTGCCCACCTGTGACACTTCAGGAGCTACAAATCCACATTTACCCCATTGTGGTCCTTTAAGAACTGCTCCTCTGTGCTTCTTCAGGGACTGCTCACAGGGACAGGTGAAGAAGGGCTGAACAGAAGGGTGAGGGCAAAGGCAAAGGTAACTTGACCCTTGTGATCCCTGAAATTTATACCAAGCATGACATGTATGGGATGGAATATTCTATTAGGTCTGTTTTGATCACCTGTCTTGTCCACTTCCCCCTAAAGGAGGGTTGCATGTGTGACCTCCTTCCTCCCTTTGTCTTTTTGGATCATAAGATGTTCTTTAAACCAAGCAGTGTCCTTGGTTCAGCAGGCCATTCTCTAGTTGTAACTATAAATGTTGAGGGTTTTCAGTCTTAGAAGCAGACACTGACTGAGAGACTTGCTGTTAATTTCAGCAAGTGCAGCTACTTATGAGAGACTTAACTGAAGGCAAAATTACAAGACAGAAAATTAGCTCTATCCTGGACCAAACCAGTACAGCCAGCTTGATTAAATTTATGGTAGCAAATTCACAGTCAAATTCAGGAAGAGCAGAGCATGTATACAGTAAATGATGTTTACATTTTTTTCCCAAACACCAAAATGTCAGAATCTGATATTTTGCAAACAAATCATATGTTGATAATGAAAACTTCATATCCACCTTCAGATTTTTTAAGCAAATCTGTAAATATTTCTGTCATAGAATCATAGCATGGTTTGTGTTGGAAAGGACCTTAAATATCATTTAGTTCCAACCCCCTGCATGGGCAGGGACCTCTCCCACTAGACCAAGTGTCTCAAAGCCACATCCAACCGCACCTTGAACGCTGCCAGGGAGGGGGCATTCACAATTCTCCCAGGCAACATCTGCCAGTGTCTTGCAGGAAAAAAATTCATACTAATGTTTAACCTAAATCTCCCCTCTTCCAGCTTAAAGCCATCACCCCTTTTTTATCACCACGTGCCCTCATAAAAATTGAATCACAGAATCATACATTATGCCAAGCTGGAAGGGACCCATCAGTATCATCAAGTCCAAATTCTTTCCCTGTGTAGGTCACCCCCAAGATCACACCATGTGCCTGAAAGCATCATCCAGACACTTGTTGAACTCAGGCAGGGTTGGTGCTGTGACAACTTCCTTTCCTCTCATGAAGCCATGCTGGCTTTGAACAGTGACTGCATTTTCCTCCAACTTCAACTAGGTTTTCTTATATGTGAAGATATATGTAGTCAAATATTCTTTGTTTCATGCTAAGAAACATTTAACAAGAAAATGAGGAAAATGGAGACAGGGCATGACATAACTTAACATAAGGCTAACAGAGCTCAGTTTTTGGTAAAGGTAAACACTGTAAGAATGTTGTTTCTTATAAAGACCAAATTGCACAATTTGTATGTTGGCAATTTGTCTTTAATTACCAGTTCTTCACTTTTTCAGCATTCATTTTATATGATAAATCTATTTCTTTTCTCTGTAGTCTTATAGTTATTCTTTTCTCCAGCAGTTCATTGGCAGAACTGAAGGAAAAAAAAATAATCTCAGTTATGTCTTTGGAAGTTACCAGTCTCTATTGTAGGTTTTGACATAGTGTGTTTACACACTGAATATTGAAAGCAACAGAAAACCAATCACAGGGAGCTGAGATGCGGTTGGCATTTCCAATACTTGTGGTATGCCTAGACAGGAAGATATTGCTCTTTCAGTGAAAACATGAATTTTGGTCTGTTGTGTGAATATTCCTAATCTCAATGCGGTGTCAGAAAGTTTTCAGTGTGGGAGCAAAGTGAAAATATCCTCAAGATATATAATTACTGAACTGGATTGCCACAGTATTTCTCCACTGCTTCTATGCTTGGTGGATTTGCAGAGGAAGAGATTGTATTTCTTTTATTACTATAATTTTGCTGAGGTTCCAATCCCATTTCATCTGTACTAAACATTGTTTTTCTTTTCTAGTTTCTACTTTTCTCTAATTAGTTAAGGGAACTTACTTAGGTCTTAACAGAATGCATGTGGATCTCAGTTGATGCTTGTGATTTTTTTTCTGATTAAACACTGAGTAAACCTCAGAAGTTTAAAGAAAGCACGTAAAGAAATTCTATGTGACATTCAGATTATACGCACTAACCCAGAAGCCAGACACCAAATAACTCTATTTGGTTTTGAATTCTTTTTCATGCCAACAGCTTTTCTGATCTCCAACGTATAGTCATTGATTTATGCTGAGACTGAAGACTGCTTTGACAATGGATGTAGAATCATAGAATTTTCAGGGTTGAGAGGGACCTTTCAGATTATCTAGTTCCAACCCTCCTGCCATGGGTAGGGACAACTCCGACTAGATCAGGTTGCTCAGAGCCCTGTCCAGCCTGGCCTTGAAAACTTCCAGGGATGGGGCTTCCACCACCTCTCTGGGCAACCTGGTCCACTGTCTCACCATCGTCACGAAGAAAAACTTCTTCTTAACATCTGATTGAAATCTACCCTCCTCTAGTTTGAATCCATTTCCCCTAGTCCTAGCATACTGACAGCCTAGAAACTCCCTCAGCACACACTCCTGTGTGCTCCTTCGTGCAGGAAATGGCCATTTTTATGAGGAGCTTTTATGTATTGTCACTGATTGCAGCATGTTGCTAGCACCTGCTGAGGTTGGCTGCCAGGTGTGAAGCACTGCAAGGTGCAGAGACCTTCGAGAGACCATGGACCTTCAAGAGGCAATTATTTATCCGTCCTCCTTGGTATGACAATAACAAATGGGTTTTATCAGCAAGTCAGATATCTCTGCTTCTGCTACAGTCATTTTGACAGTTTCAAATGCTGAATTGATTTTCTTTTCTTATATATGTACAAAAGAAGAAAAAGCTACCGATAAGATTACATTATAAGAGCTGCTTTCCTTCTGTCTCTGTAATATTAGTGGAAGATAATAATGAACTTTTCCTATCTTACGCAGTAATTTATTATTGTTTACTTGCACGGAGTACCTTGTTAACCTTGAGAAATGATTTGTTTTCCAGACTGAGAACAAGAACCTTAGTAGTGCCTGCATCCTGGAGTCAGTTCTTCTCAGACTGCAAGAACAGCATGAAGCAGCTCCAATTAAGTCTTATTATTTTGGAAGCTGAGAACTGGTAGTTCATAAAGTAAATTCATCCTATCTTTTTACCTTGCAGCCTGCTTACGTGTGACACAAATAAGTGGGAGAAACGAGGACAGAGGAACTGTACCTTGGACCATAAGTGAGCTTTGTTATCCACTTCCATGCTTATGCTGTGAGGCTGGTATGCACTGACATCCAATGCCATGCGTAAAGGTTCAGTGCTGTTAATTATTTTTTTTCCTCCAGGGAATATACGCACGTTTACTGTAATTTCTCTAAAGGCCCATGTTTTCTGCAGAATTGAATTAGGATGGCGGTGAATAAGAATTAGATAACAGTCATTAAATTGTCCTTAGTGCTGACCGCTGTATTCTGTGAAACTGACAAACACTGTTCATAATTTTCTAATCACTGCATATAGCTGTCTGTCGCTTTCCAGAACAGGTTATCTGACTCCGAGTGAACCCAGCTGGTTTCCTCATTACCTTTCTTATACAATGGCAAATTCGTCTCATTATAATGAACACTAGAAATACGAAGTCTAGAAATCTTCACAATCAGAGCTACATTCAGACACCAGATTGTAGAAGATTAGAGGAGGAAATGCTAAATAGGACCTTCACAGTAGCAAATACTTCTCTTAAATTTTGCCTGATGGGTAAGATTTTGTACTTTGATATGGAACTGGCACATTTATGAGACTCCCTCGTGCCAGGGCTGCCAACTTTGGCATCTGGTTGTTGACAGATTACGCAGAGAGACAGGTTTTTAATCCAGCTGCAGCACCTGCCATTGATTTATTGCTGGTCACCTTACTGCTACCATCTCATTCCTTCAGCAGAGCTGACCTTTTCTAGTTTTAGTGATCATTCCTTTGTCTGTTCGTCCTTTTCCAGAAGGCAGTTTTTCATCTTTCACTCTTATATTTCTGTAATGGGAACTTGCTGCAAAGAGAAGTTTGCATGACAGGAAGACAGCATGAATAGCTGTGAAGTTTCCTTGGTTCTTTGATGTATCAGCTACATAATTTTAGCCTTTTTATATCTCTTTCCATAATGAATTTGTAAGTTACTGACACTTAAAAAAATCGGAGCAGCTCTTGCATCCAATTGCTGATGTAGATTTAAGCTGTGAGTGTAACTGAGGCAAATAAAATGTTGATCATGGTCTAAAGACTGTTCACCATCAGTAACCAAACAATAAAAGTCAATGTTGTGTATTTACTCAGTCCTTCTTGCATCAATAGCAATTCAGAGCAACTCAGTCTAAGACCTTCAGCCTGTGAAATTAAACATTTGTATACCAGTGGCACGTTTGATCATCTTTTGCAAAAAGATAACTAAATTCTAGAAAATTACCTTAACTTTCTACTGCATTTCTTGTAATGGCCTCTATAGCCAGACCTTGATGAAGTGCACGAATTGAGATGAACATTTATGTTGTCTTTCACTGGCTTGGGTTGTGAAAGAATGTGATGGAAACTAAAAGAATCTCAGAGGCTGAAGTACATTTTAACAGGAGAAGAAAGTGTGTGAGGGGTATTTTTTTATGCCAGAAGGTGGAATGTGGTTTTTCCTTTTTCTTTGAGAGACTGAAGTGATTCAGAAACAAGTTACCTACTCAGAAAAAAAACCCAACAAAAACCACAACAAGTATCTATGGAAAGGACTTTATTTTAAAAAGTAAATGATTTAATTTTTGATACTTTGTTCTAAGTTTTAGAAATTTGCTTTTCAATTCTGCTTCCTTAGGTCTCTGGATTTAGGTCTTTTGTGTGCAGCTGCATTGGTGGGCTCATTGATCAGGGCTTTACTTGTAAAATCCTGGCTTGGTTTGAAAAGAGAACACGATGAAAAAGGCCTTATGAAGATATCAGATGGAAGATTCCCCGGTCTGCACTTCCCACAAGGGTTGCCTCATCCTAGGTGCAGAATTCAGCACTTGTCCTTCTTAAACTTCATTTAGTTGTTGATTTCCCATCTCTGTAACTTTTCAAAGTCTCTCTACAGGGCTTGCCTGCCCTTGAGGGAGCTGACCACTGCCCCCCATCTTTTTTTGTCATCTGCAAATTTTCTTAAAATTCCTTCTAGTCCTGCATCTGAGTCATTGATGAAAATGATGAAGAAGACTGAGACAGTCATGGAGCCCTGTGGAATGCCTCTAGTGACTGGTCACCAGCCTGATGTTACTCCATTCACTGTCACTCTCTGTGCTTGACCTGTGAGCCAGTTTCTCACCCACTGTGTAGCAAGATTATCCAGCTGTATGCTGGACATTTTGTCCATGAGGGTACAATGAGAAGCAGCGTGAAAATCCTTCCTGAAGTCCAGAAGTATGACATCCACTGGTTTCCATCGGTCAACTATGTGGTTTACCCTGTCAGAAAAGGAAATGGAGTTTGAGTTTTAAAAAGTGCCTCTCTGGAAGGAGATCTACTGGAAGGATGTTAAACGGTGTCCCTGGAGCCACCTCTGCTGCAGGCTGAAGAACCACAATTTTTGTAGACTAATTTCATGAGAAGTGCTCTAATCTTCTGATCATCTTTAGGTTGGGGGCCCCAGAACTGGACACGGCACCCTAGGTAGGTTCCCAGAAGAGTGGACCAGATGTATACCAAAATAATAAACTCAGATCATTGTCTTATGAAAGAAACGTAGTCCTGGAGTCAGAGTTGATCTTACGGACTCACTGGTGTTTTTCCCATTGTTCACCTTGCTTATTCTCGTGAAACAGCTCTCAGCCCTATTTTTCATGTATTTACAAACTCAGATTTTCTCCAAGCTACAGCCTTCCATGACCTCAATGTGCTGTATGAGAGAGTGAGTCTGCTACAGGCTTCAGAAAGCCTAAGTCACAACAAGCCTTCACTTCCAGCATGACTCGAAGGTTCTTCTCCAACGCATCTGCTCATTATTGGTGACAACAAGAATATAAGAGCAGAAGAAATATCTCCATTACTTATTCTGTCTTCATAATTACATTTTTTTACCAGCCTGTTGAGAGTTGTTTCTCATAATCTGTGCATATAGCATAAGAGGTGTAATTTGCATTGTAAAATCAGACTTTTTTCAATTTCTGACTAAGAACATAGGAATAAAATAGTAATAAAACAGATTTGTAAAATGTTTTCTTATTAATGAGAACCAGAGCAAATAGGAAAGAGAACAGATTAACAGCAGATTAAAGCAGCACATTATGTTGACTAATTTAGGTTCTCAGACAATAATGAAAATTAATGTCAACTTGACATTTTAGGAAATTTAAAAAGTAATTTCATGAGGTTCATTAGGTTAGTTGTTTTCTTAGTAGGACCCTTCTAAGAGCAAAAGAAGTTAAGAAATATCAGTAACATCAAAGTTATGCAATTTCACACTATTTTCAAGGTTTTAAAAAAATTATTCTCACAAGACATTTTTCTCTTCATAATGCATTCTCTGGACTTCTAAGTGTAATTAGTGTTTGTAAGGTTATCCTGGTTGTATTTTCTTGTAATGAGGATAGATTTTTTGTGGCTACCAAGCAGTCTGCTTAAGCACAGCACAGTTTGTAACATGTGTATTATCCAAGGACAGTACAAAGTAAGCTACAGTTATCCATTTTTTTTCAGAAATATTTTCATCATTCAAGTAATTACTAAGGTAAGCTTCTATCAGAGGAAAAAAATGAGAATTAGTACACTTCAGACAAACTCTTCCAGGGCAAGTAAAAACTATTTCTCGCATACACTGTTATGACTGCTGTTTGATTGCTCAGTAAATACATAAAATACTGGGTGTTATTCAGAGAACCTGAGTTAGCATATATAAAATTGTCTACATTACATGCAGGAGAACCATATACTATAATTACAATTCAACATGTGCAGAATTGTCATGTAACAACAGTAATTTTAAGTGCATATGTGGAAATTTAACAGGAAATTTCAACGAAAGAATGTGGTAGTTGCGTTCATCTGAGAGATAAATTTCTTTCTGTGGTTTAAATTTCATTCTTACTTATGCAGAAATTCATTCTAATCCATCAGATTTTACTCTTGAATTAGCAGCTAAACCTTCACAATCTTCCTACTAACAAAATAATATTTTCTCCTCAGTTTACTGCTCTGAGACTTGGGAAAGCAGAAATTACTACAGAAGTGCTTTCTACAATAATTCCTCTTCCATTTTTAAAAACTCACATATATATTGCCTTACTTTGTTCTTCACACAACATCTGAATAATTCACACTGACAGTTCAATCCTCAATCATCAGTTTTTCAGTATGTTGAAAATAATAATGGTGTTACAGCTTTGGAGAAACCAGTGTGAAACCGGTAAATAGTAACACCTTTCATCTGAAGCCAGTGAGAACAGTGAAATGTCCCTTAGATTAGAGATAATGAAACAATAAAGACATCACAGAAAATGCATGCCACAGTAAAAGTCCCTCAGAAATCTGATTGTATGAGTTGATGTTCAATATCGAAGTGGGAGGACTGACTTGATTGCAGTTTTCACATTTGTGCATACATGTAGAGAAACTAAAAGAGATGCAAAAAGAAAAGAACCAGGCACAGGACATGCCAGAAAAGACAGGTGGATTAACTCTGAGGAAAGTGAGAAAAAGAGTTCTGGTAATACTGGTTGCGTTAGATATGGAACTATGAGAAATAAATAGCTATTTCCTCATATTTGATTCCTATGAGTTTAGAAGCACTCAACTGCATTTATTTTTTCAAACAAATTAGGATTACATCTAATACCTGAGTATATCACCTGTCCCTCTTAGCCAAGGAAGTATTTCACCAAATCTAGGCTATGGGTGGAAATCATGTTTAAAAAAGCCTCCTCCCCTCCTATTTTTCAAGAGCCTCTCTGGAACCAAGTGAAGGTCAAGTCACATAAAGCAACAGCTATTTTTAGTGCTCAAATGTGATTTTTTTTAGTGCCCAGCACTTCTCTAACTCTTTGATGTTGATGAGCCAGAAGTAATGGTGTGAAAAACACAGAAGAAAGTGCCAATGTAGAAAGGAGTTTCTCCAGAGAGCAGAGTGCTGATTGATTCTGACTGGAATCAACAAACCAGAAATAACATGATGCAAGTTCTCACTTTTTCACATTTTCACAAATCCAAAGTATGAAATTATCCTATTAAAAGAAACAGTGTGACTTAACCCAAGCAAAATGAAATTCAAAGAAACGAATTTTTGGTGTAAGGAAAACAACACTATAACTCTGAAATGCTATGCAGAATCTTTCAGGAATTTGAAATACTATTTGCAATTTCAAACCTGTGCATTAGAAATATATTCCAAGTTTTCAAGTGTTCACAGCAATTTGAGATTTAAGTAAAGTTTTCCTTACACAGGCACAATGCAGCCTCAATGGATAGCATGTTGTGATTAGAAATCTTAAAAATTTCTGCAAGATGCACACTATCATGATACAGGAAATAACTGTCAAGTAAGCAAAGATGTTCATGTACTAAATCTCCATCTTTTTTCTCCTCCAAACTCCAGCATATCTTCCGAGTATCTCAACAAAAAGAGAGAGGCTATTATGTACACTGTGTCCCTCCTCACAGTGTCTTTTTGTGCCCAGTAGTTCTAACAGGAAAAAGAGCCGGACATCGAATGGCTCAACAGCTTGATCTGAACACTGGAAACTGCATCAAGTTTACCTTGTGGCACTTGGTCTTTGCAGTCAATTTCTAGTCTGTCCTGTCAAATTCTGCACTCTCCAATTTCTCAACACTGTAGTTTTTTGTTAGCCTGCCTTTCCGACAGGAATTTATCACTCATGTATACCCCAAACTGTCTCCTTTCACTTTTTTTTTTTTTTTCCCTTTGGCTTGTTTCTTTCCCTCACTAGGAACTCCTACAGCTATCAACTCCAGTCAATTTTCTCCCATAAAACAGCATAAACTGTTCTAGAAAAGTACAGTGACATGATAGAAATACCCTCCTCTTGCTCAGTGCTTCTTCTTTAAAAAAGAAGAAAACTTGTTAAAAAGCCAAACAAACTTAAGCATTTAGTTGATAACGATGTGGAAAAAACAGCCATAGACATGTCAGCTTGATTTTCTACAAGCTATGAACATGCCTAAGAATGAAAGCAGATTCTCACTTGTGGCCATGTTGATATGTTTTAACAACAGGTAGCCCAAATTAACCAACCAATATGCTCTCACTCTACCCAAGTTCATTGAAAACATTTTAAAAGAATTTTGACAAAGAAGTTGCTTGACAAGTACTTTCTTCCAGCACATGTTGCCTATTCCCCCACAAGCATCATGATGTTACTTGCATTCTTGCAGAACTTACAGGAATGCTACCACAGGCCTATAGTTGATATAAACCTAACAGTGCAGTAAGTGACTTACACAGACCTGGTATCAATAAGCATGGAGTTGTAGCCTGGACTATCAAACTTACCCCAAGGTAAAGTGGGAAAGCATTGCACACTATTGTATATACAACCAAAATTAATTAAGTTTGTAAAAGGGACTGTCTGTGCCATGAAAACTAAGCTCAGAACTGTTTTACAGAAGCATGAGTCAATGTTGTTTTCTGATTTACAGTTCTTCTAGGGTCAATGTTTAAAAATCAGTGGGAAGAAACCCACAAACATTTCTTGGAATTGTTTATTGTTTTATTAGTATATTTGTGTAGAACGTCTGTTTCTCAACTTTTCCTATGTAATCATACAACAGGCATTATACAACAAAAATCATGTAACCCTTAAAGTCTACCAGAAACAAATTCCTTCAAAGACAAGAAATAGACAACAGCTAAAGATGATATTCTACTTTGATTTTGTATATTAAATATAACAACTAAATATTTCCTGAAAGAATGTTCAAAAAAATAGGCTGCTAATGAATATGTACCTAGAAGACAGAAACAGATGCAAGAGTGAAATCAACAAATGATTAAAAGAATTCACAGTATACTGCTAACAGGAAACCAAAGAAACTGGTCTACTAATGCAATGAATGCAAATATTTAGTATCTCATTATCTGTTATCCTTATTATAATAGTTTTTGTGATCTTGGTACAAATTGATCCTAGAGGTTTGAGCACCCTTCAGAGACTTCAGATGAAAGAGTGTGGAAAATGGAGGGCTGTAAAAATGATAATATGGTAACTCAAAGCATCTGTGACTGGAGATGCATAAACAACAGTAAAATGGCTTGGAAACATGGACATCCAAGCAGTTCTGAAAATAAGAGAGAAGAAAGGAGGGAAAATAAAAAAACTGACATTATCTCCTTTTTTCCCCATAGTAGGGACTCAGGCATTAGAGCTGTAATCCTACAAATCTGAGGGCACATTAAACTTTAAGCAAGTGAGAAATATCACTGCAAAAAAATAATGGTAGCCTAGGTGACACTTAATCAAGAGGTAAAAGGAAGAACTGTAAGTCTAACATAAGTTTACCCAAAACCAATTATATCTAGTAACAAACATCTGATCTTGTAATATTACATATACAGCTGATACAAACATGGCTTGAGTTTATGTGTCAAAGCTTTGGTAGTGGTGGGGCTGCAATTGTAGCTCTATTTGAAGATGCCAAAAGCTGCTGTCACTGACCCGAAACTGATCCCATCAGTAACGTTTATCTCTGTAGCAACATATTTAAGAAAGGGTAAAAAACTATGCAACAGCAGCTGGGAGAGACATTGTGAGAAACCTCTTCTGATACTGAGGTCAGTGAAGAAGGAGGGGCAGGCACCAGAGCAGAGATTCTCCTGTACCCCCTTAAAAGGACCATGGTGAGGAAGGATGTCCCCCTGCAGTCCATTGAGGCTAACAGTGGAAGATATACCCACCCGCAGCCCATGGAGGACCCCACTCCAGAGAGGGTGGATGTGCCTAAAGGATGCTCTGACCCCACACTGGAGCGGGTCTCTGGCAGGACTTGTGGACCCATGGAGAGAGGATCCCACACTGGCAGGTTTGTTGGCTGCACTTGTGACCCCATGGGAGACCCACATAGGAGCATTCTGTTCCTGAAGGATTGCACTCAATGGAAAGAACACACACTGGAGCTGCTTGTGAAGTTTTATAAGCCCCTGTGAAGGACTCATATTGGGTAAGTATGAGGAGGACTTTCTCCCACGGGCAGGACTCCACATCTGTGTAGGGCAAGAGTGTGGGGGGGAAGGAGCAGCAGAGACAATCCTTGATGAATGGAAACCAACCGCAAGCCCCCATCCTCCAGTGCTGCCATAGGGGAGAAGGCAAAAAAACTGGGAGTGAAGCTGGGCCTGGGAAGAAAAGAGGGGTGCAGGAAAGTGTTTTTTAGATTTGTCCTTATTTCACATTATCTGGCTTTTACTGGCAATAAAATAAGTTGATTCCCCCAAGTCAAGTCCATTTTGCCTGTGACAGTAAATTATAAGAGTCTTCCCTGTCCTTATCTCAACTCATGAGTTTTTAATCATATTTTTCTCCCCTGTGTTGTTGATGGAGAGGGAGTGATAGAGTAGTTTGGTGAGCTTCAGGCACCCAGCCAAGGTCAGCCCATCACGAAGTGTGGGAAGTGGTGAAGATGATGTGAATGATAAGAAATGAATGTGCAAATGAAGCCACATTCTTAACCAAGGAATGGTGGAAAATTACTGAAAAACTGTGGAAAAAACACTAAGATTTTTTGGGGAGGACCCTGGAGAGGACCCTGGAGAAAGGCTAGAGTATAAAAAGAACCCTCAGTTTAATAAACTTTTATCTCAGTTTGAAAGAGTGACTGAATCCATGCCTCAATATGCCACAACAAATATCAATAAAACATAATTAGACCATTGTAAAACACCTAACATAATGTAACATAACCTCCAAAATTCGAAATTATAAAACTAGAAATGTCTAAAATGCTATGAGAGAAATTAAAAAAAAAAAAAAAAAAAAAAAAAAAAAAAAGACAGCTCATAACATCATGGAGAAAACATCATTATTTAAGAATGCCACATTTTGGATTGCATGAAATTGATGTTTTTCTGTTGTAACAGAGACCAATTCTACAGCCAGTGTTTTATGTTAGTCCAGACTGAAGTAATATGAGAGCACAGTATATAATTACAAAATAAGGCATCACCCTGGGAAGCTGTAACTCCAAGCAAGACTTGGGAATCATGGTAGGTAAAAAGTTAATCAGTTCCTAGGTCAAGCGGAGCAGTGCTCTTTCTGACAGGATTAACAGAGAAATTCTGCAGACTTCAATCACCTACCACAAACACTTCATAATTACATTCAAGTTTGTTGTCAACCAAAACTTAATAAAGCAGAGGGAAGTTGAAGAATCCACCACAAATTATAAAGTTTTAAAGCACACTTTATAAGAAACTGCAGAATTTTAATCTCCTTTACTTCTCAAACAAAGGGTAAAAGCTGAAAAGTATCTAACAAAATTTATATAATCTCCATATGGCATAAGCACCATAACCATATCATCAAGTGGATGGAAGCTGAAGTCAAATCACAGAGTACAAAATTAGGTTACAATTCATAATAATCTTTCTGATTGATAATGTTAACTCAGGATCATATCTTTTCCCCTAATATTTAAATTATAATTCAGAAAATTACTTTAGTCTACACTGACAAACGTTCAGACTAGATGATCAAATTTCCCAAGGTCTTACAGACTGTCAGTCTACAAAATCAACCATGTGCTGGTGTTGGCAGCTTCAAGTTTTCAATATGTTAACATTTAGGATCCACCAAAAAAGTGGAAGAATGTGCTAAGAAAATAGCTTTTTATTTCAAGACATTTTCATATAACCTTTTCATAAGATGCTACATGCAGGTCTGACAAAATAGTTCTTCCTCCTTGGCTTTCTTAGTGACAAACTTAACAACAGAGACTTTCACAACAGTGTCTCAGTTTGTGGTTCTTGTTTATCTTAAAGCATAAAAAGCTCAAAGAGTTTGTCTCTAGAAAAAGGCTTATTAAAATGTCAGTGTGGAATATTTTACCCTCATTTATTCTTTGGTTTTTTTACCCCCCTGTAGTTACTACACCCTGTGAAGAGGAAGAACAGTCAGAGTGTGCACTTGAAGGGGAAGGTTTCTATACCGGTAAGAGGCAGTGATCAAACATTTGGGAATGAGGGGGAAATGTGCAAGCTGCAGATATCTCTGTTAGGAAACAAGAAAAAGCAGAAATGGACAAAACTTCTGGGACTGCTCAGATGCTACGTGGAACATCCTGCTGCTGCTCTGGATGGACAGAATCTGGCATCAGCAAATGAACCAAAATACTAATAGCAGATAAAACACATGCAGTTCAAATGAAAAGATGCAGTCAAGGTATGACTGAGGCTTTTTTGCAAGGCAAGTATAATAATTGCATCTAGAATAAATCTTGACAGACTAATGGTTTTTTTATATGCTTTTAGATGTATTTAAATTTACTTCATGATATCAGAATTTTCTTTTTAAAGTTATAAAATAAAGTACAAAGCAGAAAAAAACCCCATTCCTGGCACAAGAGAACTATTACAGGAATCTGGTGTTGGTCAAGAAGTTCAGTAAAAAGAAACTTAGAACAGCTCTTCCACTGTTAAAGTTAGCATATATAGTGATCAAGCTCTGCTTGTTTTCAGGAGCTGAAAATATAAATCTAACAGAAATAAAACCAACTGTAGGTCAGATCCCTTCTATTCAACTTCAACCCCCTCCTGCTCTCTTAGTTGTTTAAATAGAGGATCTTCAAAGATCTGCTATGGGTTTAGAAGATACCTTGCTGAGCACTACAGCTAAAACTCATTCTTTTCCTGCCTTATTAGATTTACTGGGGGGATCACTTGGGAGTTATACCTATAATCATTACATGAGTGACAATATTCAGAAGTGCTACCTGCAAGATAAGATGGGAATCAACACTGATACTGAGAAGGCAACTCAAGTTGACCAGGGATGCATTTTTTAAAGACAAGCCGGAAGATGGTAGAAACTGTTGATAGACTACTACCTACTGAACAAAAGGTGAAAACTAAAGAGAAATCATTCTCTTAGTGAGACAGATCCTACAGTAAGTTTTTCAGCCCCCTAAGAGTCAGTAAACATGCACAGAAAAATATTTGGAATATTGGAGACCAAATTTCATTTATAAGGCAATGAAGTGAAAATAAAAAAGGTGAAAGGATGGACGCTTTAGAATCCCAAAATGCTTTCCACACTTCAGAGAGGTTATCATTCCTAAGGCAGTCCATTCTGCCATTGATCAAAAGTCACACATATTTCTGTTAAACTCAAGAGGAAAGGATCACTGGGCTACAGGTGATAGATATTCTTTATTCTTTCCTGCGGAAATCCAATCTCCCCAGAAAAATATGGCTGACATTTAGAGTATACACATACTGTGGTATTTGCTGAGGTTTTAAACAGTTATGAGTCTCAAATTCAGAGAAAGGAGTTTGTTGGTGTTTGTTTGGTTTTTGGTTGTGGGTTTTTTGTTTGTTTGTTTTGTTTTTTTGTTTTGTTTTGTTGTTTTTTTTTTTTCCCCCTGAATTCCTATTAGCAGAGAGGAAAAGCTATATTCTGAAAATTTCTGGACACACCTGAAATGTTCCAGGCTTCCCTGATTATACAAAGAAAAACTGATTGCTGCAGCATTTGAATTCACCATTTCCACTCTGTAAAGCAATCTAGAAGGGCAGATGTTGACAAGTACTTCTCACCCTGGGACTTAACTGTCAATTCTAAGACTTGGAAAGGAGCAAGAGGCAAAGTGGGAAGACACTGCACAGTTCCTCTTTAAGTTTCAGTATTTCCAGCTTTTCTTTCATGTGGCTTTGGGTACTGCCTCCCTAACAGAGGCAGGCAGTATAAAAGTCAGGCTTTTTCCTACAACACTGACATTCAAAAAAGATAAGTCAGACACCTAGCTTCATTTTTCTCCTGTGGTTATAAAGATATTTATGTAGTATACAAAGCATTTTCAATCTAGCTATAGAAAGATTTCAGTAAGAACTCTTAAACTTCACAAATTTTTACACAGTATTGTTACTTTAAGTCCCATGAGACTAAAGTCATGGAAGTGTAAATCTGTAATGTCCAGGAATAAAAGCCTGAAACATGCAGGGATACAATCCTGATTGGTTTCTCTAAGTGTTAATGGTGGGAGTCTATGATACCTTCTGATTTGCTTACCATTATGTTCCTCCAAGCACAGTCCCACAGGGAGCATTACTTTTAGTGGATTCATTACAGCCAGCTGAGAGGGAGCATGTCATGAAACAACAGATTTGAGAGGGAAGGGAAGAAAGACAGAAAATAGATAGATATTGTGGCCATTAATGTGAACATTTGGGTATTGGAGATAGTATTATGAGGTAACTAAATGCAGTCACGCTTTTCTCCAAGGCACTCCTCAGAACTTGATCATGCACTGCACCAGTTTTCTCCTCTTTGTCTGTTCTTTTTAAACACTTTTTTGTCCCTAATGTCTTCAATCTTATTTCCCGTTTGCTTTTGCTGACTGTTTTATTTCAATTTATTTAAACAAAATGTTATTGTTGCACAATAGATGTAGAAATCCCCATTATAAAAATACAGACCAAAACCAATCTACAACATGACACTTTTAAATATAAGGAGATATGTTTAAGGTTCCCATTATATAATGATGTCAGGGAATAACACCAGCATATACATAATTTGTAGCCCAAAACTGATTAAGACATCATTAAAACTTGAAAATTGTTTCTGGTTTACAATACTTTGAATTCCATTGAATTTTCTCTCTTACAGATGTGACTGCAGAACATAAAATATACATTTAAAAGGAATGCAAGGACAGAGACATCTTGTGGTAATAGCAAGTGGTATGAAAACAAATGCACTTTAATATACTGAAAATGCTCTTTAGATACATGAAATAGGCTGGATTTACTACAACTTTTCAAAGTAATTTCAAAACAAAAACTTTCAACCTAAGATATAAAAATACTTCACCAATAAAAACAGTTTCTTAATTTAAAGACATTTTTGGAGGTTTAATTGTCCAAAGCAACATTATTGAAATTGTATGTATGGCAAAAAACCCAATCAACCAAACAAATCTGTTAAAATAGACTGCTCTAATTGCAATAGGCACAATCAGCCTCTGTAATTTCAAGTAACCTTGAAAATAAATATAACTAAGCAAATATAAATTAAATCACTGTCCTGTTCAGCAAAATGCTTTTTAAAATCCCTTGAAGGATTTTTTTCTGTAGAAAATGCTAGGTCAACATTAGAAGTGATGTTTAGAAGTGACACAGGTATATCAATACAGTGTAGATTCTCCTGTGGTTGGTCTCTATGCTGTTTTTCTGTCATTCCATTTCTTCATCTTAAAAAAGAAATGTGCTTCTTAGACATCTGTCATTTCTGCTGTCAGCATTATCCTCTACTTTCTACAAAAATGAGATCCAGGTCATTATGAAAAATACCTTTTCACTGTTGAGAGACTCCAGTCATGTTTATCTGGTAAAAAATGGCTAAACTTAAGAAAGGTGTTATTCATATGGATCCATGACAACACTGAATACCCTAGAAATGAGAATTATTACAATATTTCTAAACCTCCATGCCCCAGGAATCTGTTTGAATTTATCCTTTTGGTAAATAAATGCTGTTGATAAATAATCCTTTAACTGAGTAGAAAAAAAATATTAGATCAGGAGGATTACAAGAAAACATTTCCATGTTATAAGACATTGTTTAGTGCTGAAAGACTGTGGGTCCATGTGTTTTACAGATGTTAAAAACCTGAACCTATGCCAAGCATCCAACACTGCCCTGTACGACATTCTCATCTCTAAAGTGGAACGATACAGATTTGAAGGATGGACCACTCGTTGGCTGGATGGTCACAACCAGAGAATTGTGATCAGTGGCTCAGTGTCCAAATGGAGATGTGTCATGAGTGGTGTTCCTGAAGGGTCGGTACTCGGACCAGTGCTGTAGAATCCCAAAAAGAATATATGTCTCAAAACAGCCACCCTGATAAAATGGACATTGTGATTGGCTGGAGGCCTCATTCACTAATCCATCTGTGAGACACGGCAGTGCTGCACCCTCCTTGTGGGGTGTGACAGTTATTTAATATCTTTGTAGGGAATATGACAGTAGAATCGAGTGCACACTCAGCAAGTCTGCTGACAACACCAAATTGTGTCTTGAAGTCAACACTATAGAGGGAATGTATGCCATCCAGAGGGACCTTAAGAGGCTGGAGAAGTGGACTCATGCAAACTGAAGTTCATGAAGTTCAACAAGGCCAAGTGCAAGGTTCTGCACCTGGGTCGAGGCAATCCCATGCACAAATACAGCCTGGAAGGAGAAAGGATGGAGGACAGCCTTGAGGAGAAGGACTTGAGTGTGGTGGTGCACAAGAATCATAGAATCATAGAAAGTTAAGGGTTTGGAAGAAATCTCAAAAGATCATCTAGTCTAACCCCCATGCCAGAGAAGGGTCACCTACAGCAGGTCACACAGGAACACAACCAGGTCGGCTTTGAATGTCTCCAGGAAGGAGATCCCACAAACTCCCTGGGCAGCCTCTTCCAATTCCCTGTCACCTCACAATAAAAAAATTCTTCCTAATATTTATACAGAACTACCTATGCTCTGGCTTATAACCATTCCCCCTTGTCCTATTATTAGTCACCCCTGACAAAAGCTTGACTCCCTCCTCCTGGCACTCACCTTTTATGTATTTATAAACATTGATGACGTTACTCCTCATTCTCCTCTTCTCCAAGCTGAAGAGACCCAGCTCCCTCAGTCTTTCCTCATAAGGGAGACGTTCCACTCTCTTAATCATCTTGGTCTCTCTGTACTGGACTCTTTCAAGCAGTTCCTGGTCTTTCTGGAACTGATGTGCCCAGAACTGGACACAATATTCCAGATGAGGCCTCAGCAGGGCAGAGTAGCGGGGGAGGAGAAACTCTTGACCTACTAGCCACACCCCTTCTAATGCACCCCAGAATGGCATTGGAATGGTGGATGGAAGGATGACCATGAGCCAACAAAGTGCCTTGTGGCCAAGAAGGCCAACATTCTATGATTCTATGAAATACAGGACAGAGTACATGCATTAGAAGAAAGCATAAGGCAGAAAACCAGCGCAGGTTTTCATCTGGAGGAACACACCCAGATGGTCATGCTTCTGGCGTGGGGTGGTTGTGGTCTGACGGCAGCACCCCAACAGCTTGTAAGGTGTGAAACGGTCTCTCATACCACTTTGTTCACTGAAATAACCCTTGTGTTTCTTTGCCTTCAGCAAACCAAATGGGATGATGGAAAGTAACCCAAGGAATAGACACATACTTAACTGCTTTTGCACCACCATCCTGTTACTGCCTGCCCTGATTGTCGTGTTCAAACCACCCTACATTCATCAAGTATTTTCCTTCACTGCAACATTGAAATTTTAAGTCTGTTGTTGCTTGGGATTCACCTTCTTCAGTGACTATGTCCCTTGCCCTTGGACTGGGAGAAATCCAGAGGGACTTAGTTCTTGCTTCTGTTTGAACAGATTTAAGAGTGGATGATCCATGTCCTTTTACCCTTCTGTCCTCTCCAAAAGAAATAATATTCACAATAACAGTTCACCTACCTTACGTATCTTTCAGATCAGCAGAGAGAATAGTATGCTGCAAAACCCAGACTTGCCAAGGATTCACAATAAAGCCAACTTAAAAGACTGTTCTATCGAAATCTATTACATTTACATTTTAATGTAGCTAAGAAAAATCTCCTCTTATGTAATCTCTAAGGAACAAGTAAAACATGAGGGAGGGAAAAAGCAAAAAACCAAAACAAAACCAAAACAAAAAACCCCCCACCAAACATCTGAAAGAGCGTAAGAGGTGTTATCTTAACACTTCTGAAATGATTTTAAAGATCACAGATTTACCCTTGAAAATGCACAGCTGGACCTATATTTTCTGGGCCATTTTTCCATGCCACTATTTGGTGCTGTCACAGATATACAATTGAAAACAGAATTTTTTAACAGAAAGAAAATATTATTCAGTGGTATTGTCTTTCTTAAGTACAACCAGAGAATTTCTGCAAGCGTGGCAGAAGGAAAAAAAATCTGAAATATTATTATGGACCTCAATATTTTACTGCTTAGACTATTACTAGTAGTGCTTATATCCTCATAACCTGTAACGAGGTTTGTTCAAAAAACAACACCCTGCCAATATTGCAACAAATGTATTCATGGAACAGCATTGTACCACTTTCAAGGCTGGATGAAGCAAGAGGAAATTCAGGAAGAAAATGGTTTAGGCAAGACAGAAAAGACAAGAAGAAAACCATAGTTTTTTTTTTTTAAAAAAACAACCCCGGAAAGAAAAAATACCATCTCCAAATGTACTCATTGCTGTTGTCCCTCAGGCTATGAATCATAGAAACATATAATATGCTGAGTTGGAAGGAACCCATCAGAATGACTTCTACAGCCTCCATAACTCTTACAGACTGTTCAGAGAAGGGTGTTTAACCCCAAGTTTTTCAGGAGCTACATTAGCTGAATGTTGTATGAGTTGCATGAGTTGTTCAAAGTACCAGAAAAGGTAGAGTAGTTGATAAGGAAAGTACTTGGTATCAGGCTCTGCACTCAGATCCATCCTCCAGGCTGAAACATTCTACTTCACTGCTGACTGGACAACCTTTAGCAAGACTTATCATGGAGCAAGATTTATCATGAAACTGAACTAACACCTCTACTGTGGTGTGAATAAAGTGAAGCATGGCCCATGCAGCCTGTAGGTAGACTTTCCTCCACTAGCAGGTTAGAGTAACTTGCACGTTTCTTCTCACTACACACTGAGTCTTTCACACTACAGAAAGCATTGACTACTCCTCATCTTAAAAATAATCTAGAGAAAAACACAACCATAAAAACTGTCTATCTCATTGTTAGAGCCAAAATTTAAGAAATTTAAAGAATCCTAACTTAATTTTTCCCCAGGCATTTAAGTTGTTGAGCAATTCACATCACTTAAATTCTAATTTATCCTATGTATCACCCCAAATTAATGTTAAATTCTTTTGAAACCTTCAGCTGCTTAACTTGTGTTTTTGCTTTGTAAACAATTACTGCAGTATGAGTAATTCTGAGTATTTTTGACAGCCAAAGCACAAAAATGTCTCTATCAACCTACATGACCCTTTAAAATCCAGAGCCTGTGCTTATCTGCGGTTTCAAAACTTACACTGTCGGGAAGCACAAGCTCATTGCGGTAGACACAGGATAGATGCATAATAAATTACAATCTCTGCGCAAACAGATTTAATTTTAACTCACTCAAATAAACTGGATAAATTACTTAAGTCTTCTCACTTCTTTCCTAGGAAACTATTTATATTGTTCTTATACCATTAACAGAACTAGTACAGAGTGCTATACTTAATTTCATAAGCTTAACAGTTGCACAGAACTACTTAAATTCATCAAATTAACAAGACTTGAGTTTTTATGAATTATTCTAAACATTTTTATGTTCCTTTGACCTCAGGATAAACAGTCTTATGTTCTGAAGTATCCATGTCTCCTGCCAGAAATAGATTTGGAGAAAAATAGTTTAGAGAAGAGAAAGAGAAAGCAAACCATATAAAAAATTCCAACACAGAACAGAAGATGCCATTAATTTCATTCATTCTGGGTTATGTTTGGTTTTACACAATCCTTGGCATGGATAGACGGGTCTATATTCAGGGATATTCAGATGTCTCTGCATCACAGGCCTCAAACCAAAAGTGGCAGTAGGCACATGGAAAAGACCTAATACCTCATACTTTCTAATACTTTCTTCCTAGAAGCTAATTTGAATCTACCCTCTTTCAATTTAAAACCATTCTACCTTGTCCTATCACTATATACCCTTGTAAAAAGTGCCTCTTTCTTCTGGGCAGCCTTCAGGTTCCCTCCTATCAAGTGAGATAAGTGAGCCTGGAATAATTAATCTGTGTCATATGAGTCATCCTTGAAGTCAGTATCAACAACCAAACCTGGCAGTGTGGTGTAATTTCAGAAATCAGCCTGAGAGAGAAATGCATTATAGAAGCAGAGCAATTTTGCCTGAATAGGCAAAGAACCAGAATAGTCAACACATGAAAGCTGGTCAAAACACTACTGTGCATACTCAGATACTATGTTGAGACTTCCAGAAAAGGAAGATAAGGAGGACAGTGTCAGGTAAGAAAAAAAGGGTAGGAACAAATAAAATCTATATATAAAGAGCCAACTTGTATGAGAATCTTGAAATTCAAGAGGTTTTGCTAGATCCTGAAATGAGTGTTCTGGAACAAAAGACCACCACTAATTGCTAGCAATTACTATTAGGTATCAGACCTCATTGCCACAGAGTTTTCACTATGCATGAAGCTAGCACTAAGGGGTTATTCTTCCTCTCATCTGATCAACAGAATTTCATTTCGTTGTCAATGGTTTTTAGATTTTTTTTTTTCATTTTAAATCAGCTCTGAGCTGATTTCAGTTACCTTTTTTCCACATCCAGAAAATATAATAAGCAGATATTGAAGATTGCTAAAGACATAGAGACTTTTTCTTTGTTGGCTTAAAAACTTGGGAACTTCATTTAAAAACATGAATTTTAATACTCTCTGGAAGATCAACATGCCCATATGCTTTTATTGGAAATAGTGTAGCCAGCAGGAAAAGGGAAGTGATCATCTTCCTGTACTTGGCACCGGTGAGGCTGCACCTCAAGTACTGTGTTCAGTTTTGGGTCCCTCACCACACAAAAGATATTGAGGGGCTGGAGTGCATCCAGAGAAGAGCAACAAAGCTGGTGTAGGGTCTAGAGCACAATTCGTATCAGAAGCAGAGAACTGAGTTTTTTTAGTCTGGAGAAAAGGAGGCTGAAGGAAGACTGTATTTCTCTACAACTACTTGACAGGAAGTAACAAGGGATAGTATGAGAGAAGAAGACCTCAGATTGTGCCAGGGGAGGTTTAGACTGGATATTAGGAAAAATTTCTTCACCAGAATGGTTGTCAGACACTGGAACAGGCTACCCATGGAAGCAGTGGAGTTGCCATCCTAGGAGACATTGTAAAGAATGTTTAGATGTGGCATTTAGGGACACGATTTAGTAGTGGATATGGCAGTGCTAGGGTAATGGTTGGACTTGCTGATCTTAAAGGTCTTTTACAATTTGAGTGATTCTATTATTTTATTAATACAAAGAATGCAAGAACATCCTAAAAAACAGTTAATAATCCAGATCAATATTATAAGAAAAATTCCTAATGGCTTCCAAATATTTCACTGAAGTAGTGCAGAAACTCTGGAAATACCTCTTTGCATTTGGAAATGATCCATTCATAAAGATCACAATTTTATATAACTTAATGTTAAAAAAAACAAAACCAAAACCAAAGTTTTGAAACAGCAAGAGTAGAAAAGCACACATAATATAGAAATAAAAATATGCCTTTCATCTAAAGACTTACAGACATTCTTCATGGCTGCTTTGGTTTTCACAGCGTGATGAATTGCTTCCACTCTCCAAAACAAAACCCAGAAGATTTTTTCCTTTAGTTTTTAGAAGCTCTGACAGGTTTTAATTATATCTCACAGTCCATGACACACAGTACAAGAAATCTGACCTTGTCCAGTGAAGGAATGTTCATCATGACAAGCTAGGGTGGAGGTTCAGTAATACTTCAGATGAAAAATACAGTTCCCTAATGGAAGTACTTAAAATATGAAGTTGAAGGGCATTAAAACAGAGCATATAATTTTCATGGTTTCTTACTCTGTCAGATAAGCAGCTTTTCTCTGAAGTAATAACTATTCAAGTAATTTAACAGTTAGCATAAAAGTAATGTCCTATATATCACTTTGAATCAAAGATGGCAAATTATAACCATTTCTCTATCCTCTGATATGGTTAGATATGGAAAATGTTGTGTGTTTAGTAAATGTGATTGTAGCAAAAGAAAGGATGATAATAGCACAGATATTGTTAGTACAAAGCCACACAATAGTTTTGATAGTTTCTATTTGCTCAATACGTAAGCCAGTTAAATGAATGTTTCTGTAATCAGAGAAGATCCGTATTTGTCATGTTAGAAGAGTAGTACTGTACATATAGAATCAATATGGTGGGGCTGTAAACACATGACAGCTAAACAACTAAACACATGACAGCTTATGTTGTTCTAACCTCATCTAGTCTATTTTTGCAGTTTCCTAATTGGATCCAAATTTGGATTTCTCTCTCCTTAATTTGAAGTGCTGGCCCACTACAGACCTTCTGAAACCATGAACTTTCAATGACTTTAAAGTCATCAACATAATTACTAATCCTTGTGTTTTACCATGTAGAGAAGCCTTCTATCAAGATATGTCAATGAGGAAAATAATTATTCAAAAGGTTACTTGCAGCTTCACAAGTCAGAATTACCAGCCTAGCTACTGCTCTGGAAACACCTCAGCAACTGTATCATTATCTCTCTTATCAGAAAGAATAAATATAACTTCAAAAGGGCAGTGTTAAATATTGGTAAGATAGCTTCCTAGGGACAGGCAAAACACCAGATCACATGATTTGTAGAGTTCACACTAGAAATCACAGGGACAAATCTCAAGTTCTCTCAGTTAGGAGAGAAAGGGGAAGATTACATCAGGTCCTGCTCTGGAGATTCAGACACTGTGGAATTTGATATGTCTTTCATAAGACATTCTCAATTCTGCAAACAGAAAGAAATATTTTTATTACCAGAGAATGTTTGGAAAGGCAGGAAGCTGCATGGTTGTTTTCAGGGCAAAATTCTCAGTACAACTTCTACTTCTCACAGTTTAGTGCTATCAGATTGCAGACAGATTATCAGCAGACTTCTCTCATGCAGGTACTGAATCTTAAACAGACAAAACCAGATGCCGAAGACAAG
This sequence comes from Florisuga fusca, assembly GCA_038090715.1. NCBI lineage: Eukaryota > Metazoa > Chordata > Aves > Apodiformes > Trochilidae > Florisuga > Florisuga fusca. The sequence goes on along the minus strand of JAAWXA010000006.1, from coordinate 16,982,372 downwards.
ACAGAAACGTCACAGACTTTATAAAGACACTACAAAAGGGAAAATCCTCCCTCTGAATAACAAAGCACATAAGCTGAGGTTACTCTAATTTTGCCAAGATGTAATGGGCAATTTTTCTGAGTTTAGCAATGTGCCAGCTCCAATTCAATCAGATTATCTAAATTTTACTTGCCCCATGTGAGTGCAGATGGTGGCAGTGCACTAGTATAATTCACTAAAGTCTGGGAAAGAGTGAGAAATGTTGAATTTTCTTGCCAGTATGTAGTGGGACTTGCCAAGATCCAGGTAAATTTATGTAACATGAACATCTTAGTGCATACTTTTAACATTATAGGTTCAGTTCTGAAGTGAAAGAAAATAATAATCAATGTCTTCTTCAGTGAGAAACTGACAAAATAGGATAAACCATTATTTGCTATCCATGATAGCACTTGACAAAGAAGAAACCAGCAATAACACATTCAGCAAATCCTGGGTCACTTTAGCACCAAGCCAAACCAGTTGACTAATACATGTGGATTTTTGTAAATTGATTTCTCATTTAAATTACTGTAGAACTGTTAACAAATTAGTGTTGTAGTTACCATCTTTGCCTTTGCTAAGTAAACACTACATTCATGCCCAACGAGGAAAATTTCATTTTGTCTCTTAGACAAGATTTACTGTATTCATGTTATTAATTATTTATAACACTTTCCCTCAGATTTCACTCATTCTGATTCTTTTAAAATCAGTTCTCTGCAACAGTTGTCTATGCATGACTTGAAAGAAACATCCATGTAGGGTACTGTCATAAGAATATTGGGAAAATATTTCAAATATTTAAGAATATGATTAATGCATCAAAAATCAGAGTAATGAATGAAAAAGCACAGCACCAGAACGAAAGTATGATTTTTTACTGTTAGAAAGATATTCCAGTCCAAGCATTCATGATGTTTTGAGATGCTTTAGACACAGTTTTATAGAAGTTATTACATACCCTCAAACTCTTAAAAGACAGGAATTCTTACACAGTTCTGATTTGCATATCTTTAGATTATGGCTCTCTGGTAGAAATGGAAAGAGAAAAAAAAAACCAGTTTTTTGTACTCTACAGTAGCACTTGTGAAACTTAGTTTAAAAAACTGCTCTATGCATCTGTTACATAACCATGAGCAGTCAGGTAGCTTCCATGAACCAAATCTGTCCATTACTCTAAGGAATTTAAAAGTTATGAAAGCGGGGCTACATAGAGAGTACCATCAGAAAAATTAGCACTGTTCAAGGAAGGTGTGAGTACGAAATCAAAACCAGAATCCTGATGCAAGACATTCTAAAAACAAACAAACAAAACAAAAACCAAACCAAACAAACAAAAACCCCACAAACCAAAAAAACCACCCCAAAATATAACCCTCCCCCCCAAAAAATCTAGATACCACTCCTTTCTATGATCTCCTGAAACCAAAACAGGAAATTTAGGATGCAAAATATGTATTTTAAACCTTAGTAACTTTAGCTTAGAAAAATAACTAATACTGTGGCTTAATTATTTCAAATTAAAAGTATGTATCCACAATTTTAATTTCTTTTTTTTCAGAACTTTTTCCTTGCTGTATTTAAATGAAAATTAAATTTATCATAATCATATATAGAAGTGATAGAGAAAGATGATGGTTGACCTTCCCAAGGAAAGTGTTCCCTCTGACTGTATTTCCAGAACAGAATTAATATTCACCTACAAATCTGTAAGAAGCAATCCACAAGAAATGCTGATGATTTAATTCTCCTTCCTGTCTGGCTGGATTTTTAATTAAAAAGAAAATTTCAAAAAACTTATTATCAGAAGCTATTCTTCTTGTTCTCTGAAATGACTGATTAGCATCACTCCACTTATTTTGCAGCAGTATTAGCAATCAATGAAAGCATTTATGCTCATAGTAGCATACACAGAAAAACACAAGGTTTGATGACCATTTAAAACTTCAAATATCATTGTAGCTAAATAATATTGCTAAAACAGTTCATCTATACCAATGATCTATATTGCAGAAGAGTCCCACTTTGCAGAAGCACTTGCTAAGTTAATTTGAAAGGCTACCTGCACTTTCTGGATTTTCCCTGATTTTGGATTACTGAATATTGCCTTCATGTAACAGGTTTTTGGTGTGTAATGACAGGTTCTGATGTGCCTGTAATTCTGTTGTGGGGTTTTTGGGGTTTTTTTGTTTTTTTGTTTGTTTGTTTGTTTTCTGAACATTGTTTTCATTCTCTGGCCATAAAGAATACCATAAAAACAATATTAATATTCAAACCGCATAAGGCACGAACAAGGTTTCTGGACTAGCTACATACTTCCCATCTTCATTTAGATTTAAAGAAGTGGTTACACAGAAAGCAGCATTGAGGTCTATGTTCATCTGAAAGATTTAAATCCTAGAATAACTTTGTGATGGTTTTTACCACATGGTTCTTAAAAGTTTAAGGCATGTATTTGTTGCTTTCCACACATCACAAAGCCCATGGCAGGACCATAGCAGAGGCACTTAATTTCCCACAGAAAATAGACCCATGACTGGAACAAGTAGGACTCCAGCCTCATCTGTTAGAAGAGCCAACCCTCCTTGCCAGCTCCTTCCCCTTGCCAGAGGAAGCTGGCAGAGAAATGTCCAGAGGGGCTCCCAGATCACTGAGGAGATGAACCAGAATAGGTTTTAAATTGTAATCCTAAGACTATCAGGAGTCTTTACATATATTTGAAAACCATTTCTTCACACCATAAGCACAAAAGAAGGAATCATCAGTTTTGCAAAGCAGGGTGTGTCTAAAGTTAATGTAATGCATAGTTAATTCTAATCTACATAAGTGCACTAGTTAAGTACATCAGAAATTCAAACTCTGTATACACTTGCAGATTCCTTCAAAACCACAAAAAACCCATAAAACAATAGATTGCTAAAAGGTGAATGGTTGCTTGGAGTTAAAGAGTGATGACATAATGTGACAAGCAAACTGAGATTTATTTTTAGCACTGAATTTCTTAACTACTGATAAAATCTATGCTCATCTTTGTATCAGTAGAATTTCACCAGGCACTAGCTACTTCACAGAACTATGTGTCAACTGAGAAGTTTTAAATTGGTGTTTCATGAAGTGCAGCTTATACTGCCATGTGGACTTTAACTACTTCACAGAACATTTTTATTTATAAAAAAAAAAATCTTTTAAAAAACCACATAAATGCTAAAATTCCAAGCAAGAAGGATTAGAAATTTCAGACTATGAAAGAAGAAGCCAAATCTTTGAAGAAGAAACCAAATGGAAAAACTTATATGCCAGTAAAATCAGTGATTACAGGCAGAAAATGATGGCAAATCTGCCTCAAGAAGACATAGTTGCAGATAATGAACCCAAGGAGGCTGGAATGCAAAGGCAGCCCATCTGAAAACACACCGTGAGCTCCAAACACCAACTCAATGCCAGGAACAGAAGGAACTAGAGAAACAATCATGTTAAAACAGTGTAGAGATAACTTTTTTTTTTTTTTTCCCATTAGAGATTTCAGTTTCATGTACTAAGGTCTGTTACAAAATGTAGTTAGAACTTCTGAAATTCATACATCCTTTTTGGACCTCGCAATGAGATTTTCGTAGTTGATGCATGTAGAATAGAACAACTGCTCCGTGTGAAAAAGGACATGAATGAGCAAAATAGCACAGTAAACTCACAAGCCCAAATATGCTGAAAGAAATAAATGTGAGGATCAAAATAGGAAATTAGCCAGCATTAAACATCTAGGGTTAGTAGAAACCTTGTTCTTGCCAACTGTAGCAAAAGCCAGAAATGTATCCAAGAACACTTTGCTGCTTCAGATATGAACCAGGGGTAATTCTGAGCTAAATGCAGAACATTAATAATTATTCTGAGTTAATGTAACCATGATAATTAAAGCACTTGAAAAACAAAGGTGATTGGCACCACCAGAACAGAGGAGTGCTAGTAATAAACATGGTAAGTCATTATCCCTGGTGGGAGGGAGAGACACAGGTAATTGCTACCTGAGGATCTGGCTGAGAGATTTTGTGAGGGAAATGTGAACATATGAAACCAGTGTTTTATTAAATCTGTCATTTTGGTATCAAGGGCTACACTCAAGTCTGGCTGGAGTCAGGCTCTTTGCTCCTAAATGTGCCTCTGGAAAGTGCTGCCTGTGCAAGGTCCTCCAGGGGAGCAGGATCAAGAGGCCAGGAACTGCACTGCTAGTTTTAAGAGTAATGTTTCTTCAGTTCATTATCAGCCCTGTGCAAATTCATCAGAGTCATTACGATCTTCTGAGGTCTGTTTTTACGTGCCGTTCACAGAACAACTTTAAGGCAACAAAGCCAGTGTCTAAACTGTTAAAAGTACAGCCTGGTTCCTCCAGAAATTACTTAAAAATAAGTGGAAAAAAAAGCCCCAAACCATAATGTATCTCACCTTTTGGTTGTTATCTCTGTCAATCACCTAGCAACAGAGTCAGTTATCCATTACGTATACATGCTAAAACTCTTGAAGTACAGAGAATGTTTACAACCAGACACTGTTTTCATGATGGTTAAATTTATATGTAAAGAGCAGACTCTGCACCTACAACCCATCAGTGTTTCAAAACCCAGGACCTCACTGCTGTTTTTATTTTTGGCCTCTTCTAAGGGGGAATAGCTTAGTAAGGGCAAACTGTACAGGAATAATACTGTTCCCAGCTTGGTATGGGTTAATGTCTACATTTTGGTCTACTTACAAACAGTGTTTTATCAGCCCAGGAAAATGATATTTTATGTAATTTTTCTCCTATATACAAAATCTCAATGACCAGGCAAATTCCTTAAAGATTTCTGACATTGAGAAGGCACTATAAAAAACAGCCAACTGGCTACAACTACACACTTACTGGCAGAGGTCTGCAGACAGCTCTATAGAGTTGAAACACACATATATGTTTTATTACAGTCTTCTGAGCCCAAAGTTATCTGGCTGTGTTTTATGAGTGCTATTAAGTATTACATACTTTACAGTCTCTGGTGTGTAAGTCACCGGAAAAGAGGAAATGGCCTCAATTGGTGCCAAGGGAGGTATAGTTTGGGTATTAGGAAAAATTTCTTCACCCAAAGGGTTGTCAGTCACTGGAACAGGTTTCCCAGGGTAGTAGTTGAGTTACCATCCCTTCAGGTATTTAAATGATGTGTAGATGTGGAAAGATGGAGGGAAAGGGAAGGGAAGGGAAGGGAAGGGAAGGGAAGGGAAGGGAAGGGAAGGGAAGGGAAATATAACCAACACTTCATACAAACATGAACTTCTTTTCAGCAAACTTGGCACAACTTTGACTATCTTTCTTTGACTCCAGATATTGCTGGCACAACCATGTGGCTATAGCATCTCCTCCCTGTCCCATCATTAATAACCTAGGCTGTAAAAAATTTCAAACTGTATGTATGCCTGTATCGTATCTACCTACATGTACTCTTTATACCTATCTAAATCTACATCTACATCTGCATCATCTACATCATCTACATCTACATTTATATCTATACTGGATCTTGGTCAGATAAGTGAATGGTTTGTCCTCCATGCCTGCTAATTGTCAGGAAGAGATAAGTGTGCTAAATTACCCTGCTTTCTTACCCCAAAGAAGATTGCATACTAATTCAGTACAGCTCTGGTGAATTTTCCACATAAGATGTTATAATTATGGAGAACTTTCAACTGATCTGCTTTCCTCTTTATAGTGTATTGGGAAACTCATTTATTAACATAGAGTATATAAATCTGGAAGTGTACTTAAGAGGCTGTGATTTGGAGAAGGAAAGGAAGTGCAGATAAAATCTTAATAATTGTGCAGAAATTTCTAATGCACATATGCCATTCTTTATTGTGAACCTGCATAACTGCTTTGGGTGTGAGGTTCTCCTTTCCAAAAATAAGTCAAGAAGCTGGAGAATTTTGTGTGCTGGTCACCAGTATGAGACTGGTATAGACTGAATCTACTGAAAAGCCAAACAGACTGTGTTCTGCCCTTTGGTCTTGTCCATTCATACAGGCAAGAAACTAATAATTAAATTGGCAAAGATTTGACTCAAAATATAACACAGATGTATGTATTTTTACACGTTCTGTTTTAGGGAGATAGGAAGGAAAGAAACTGCTTGCATTTTCAGGGTCAGTTTAAAGGTTGATCTTCCTAAGAGAAAATTTAATGAATTCCACTCCATTTATTGTGCTTTAGCTTTTTGTATAACAGAAGAGAACACTATATTTTCCAGTGATTTAACACATTAATTCATAATCTTTCCTTAATCTCCTGAAATGTGGCCCAGCCGTTTCTGAATATTCATCTTTTTGGTTAGGAAATGGGGGTTTTCCTGATACTGTAGATCAGAGAGAAGAAATTTTTTTTTTCTTTTTTTTTTTTTTTTTTTTTTTTTTTTTTTTTTTTTTTTTCTTTTTTTTTCTTTTTACTCTTCTTTTTTTTCCTTTTTTTTTCTTTTTTATTTTCTTTTTTTTCTTTTTTTTTTTCTTTTTTTTCCCAGTATAACGCTCTAGCCTACATTATAATAATGAGAAAAAGTTGTGAACTGATCAGTTCTCCACAATATTATTTCTGTAGCAAAATAAAAATTAACTCAGAACAGTAGAACAGTTCACTTAGCAGACCAGAGATAGAAAAATATAGGGCATTGAGTTTCATTAGGTTCATAAAAAAACACATAAAAATTCCAGTGTTACTGTAAGTAAAAATAAATATAAAAAAGTGAAAATAGCTTAATGGGCTGCAGTTTGTGTTGTATAATTCCAGTATTCATAATAATGAGGGTAGATAGGAATACTTCAGTAATTAGGTACAATGGAAAAAAAACAAACATATGAATTTTTCTCTTATTACTCTGTAATTTCACTTGTGCTGAGGTACCTTCCTGGATAAAGATGCAGATTTAATTCAGGCCAGTACATTTAACTGTGGAAATATTTGAACAGAGAATACAAAAAGGCATAAGTCTCAGAGTAAAGTCACGGAGCTGTGCAAGACATCTCAGCTGAGTGAATAAAAATCCCTAATGATACCTGTGCTCAGATTAATCAGGCTGTGTTTATCCTCTTGAAGGAAACAGATCAAATGATCCCATCATAAGAATCTTAATGGAATAACATATTAATGGAAGAACATATTAAGTGAACCACATAGGGGAAATCAAGACTCCCAAAGCCAGTCGGTTCAAATATATTAGTGTTTGCAAACTGAAGTAAATAGAAATGGGCCACTGCTGTTTGAATCACAGTAAAACACCTGTTCTATTTCACATTCCCAGTGGCTGAATAAAAAGTTGTTTATTCAGAGAGACCCTGAGGCTGACTCTTGTCTTTCATAGTTGCAGAACTACATGGAAAAGGACAGTGGTTCCTTAGAGGCACATTTCAAAGGAATTCAGGATTTATGCACACAAACCTTATTAAAAGTGCAAGTTCTGCTTTGAAAATCATTGCATAAGAACAGCACAAAGTAAGAGGACTTCATATTTTTTATTTCAAAACATACTGTATGTTGAATATCAGCTTTGTCTAAGTATTAACAACATCTTTCTACAACCAGTTATGTAAAATGCTATCTTTCCTGATATTCTTGGTCAGGAATCTGCAGCTGGAAGCAATCAAAAATTTCACTGATAAAAGTAAATACTGATGAAGGAAAACAATCCAGTAAGCTCTTCTGCTCTTCCTTTATTTCATTGACATGGCTGAAGAAAAGACTGAAAGGTAGAAATATCTTTCTATTTCTCCTCCCCAATGAAAAAGAAAAGGAAAAGGAAAAAGGAAAAGGAAAAGGAAAAGATATTTTCTGGTAGATATTATATTTGACCTGTTTCTACTTCTGTTTTCTGCTTTTTGTGCACAGCACTACGCTCAATAGGCTGATCTACACACCCTGGACTCAGCATTCCTAGGGAATGCACACAGAGTGAAATGAGGGCGAAGAAAGGTCTCAAAATCACCAAAATTCTTCAGAATCTGTGAATACCAAACTTGGGATAGTACTTGGGACCAAACTGTACTGGCTGTTTGAGATGCCTAGAAAGGACCTGACTGTGTCCTTGCAATGGTACATATAAATGACTTCCACAGCTGGATAATGTTAAGTGTCCTTTTCAGATCATTTGTTTGTAGAGAGAAACTAAGTTATTTGGGGGGAGAATATTTCAAACATATACTCATATATCAGTGAGTATATATATTTGGTATTCAAGGAAAATGGAAGGCAAGCAAGGAGAGCAGCTCAAACATGGGTGTAGCTGTTAATTTTTTATCTCCTCTGTGAAAACTGATGATGAGACTAGATTAATTTGCACTATTTGCATCATTTGTAATGTGATCTCTTGTGTGATTCATACTAATAAATATCATTAAGTCTTGTCTGCCTGGAGACAAGTTTCCCGCTGCTTATTCTTCTTTGGGTTTGTAGTATGTAAAAAGAAATTATGAATGGTAATTTTTCAGTTTAAAAGCTCACAAAGTTGTTGTCTGAAAACACAATGCCACATGCCATCTGATGTCTTTGATCATTTTGTGTCAGTTGAAAGCATCATTTTCCATTAAAAAAAAGTGAAAGCATAAATGTGCATTGACAAATACAAGTGTCTGATGGAAGGAACAGCAATTCCCTGGCAAATTAATGCAGTGCACATCAAATGGTGCTGGCATTTTAGAAAAAGTAACCAAATCCCTATTAGACAAAGTCCTACTGCATTTTGACATAGTTGGTGCAAAACAGCAAGAGGTAATGCTGTCCACCAATTTGTATTTCATTAGTTTAAAAAAAAAAATCTTGTTGTTTAACTCTCTATTTCATCAAAACAATGAAAAAAAAAATCTTATCTTTGATTTTCTGTATTTATTTAAATATTTATTTATGTATGTATTTCCTGGTAACATCATGATTTATGAAGCTAAGAATCTGTCTGTAGAAGTAGGGGGTTTTGTTTGCTTAAATTTGACAGAGGTAACTTGCAGTTCAGTAGTTTTATATGATACCAATACACCTCTTTGTACATAGTACTCTCGCAGCTAATGTACTGTGGCACATGGATCAAAGGCTGTTTAGTGGTGGGAAAAATGAATCATCAGTGTTCATTTAATACAAGGTTAGATGCAGGTGTCTTCTATCACTATGACAAACAAAAAAACTTGATCTGAAACCTAAAGAAGATAATTGAAACATTTTTATGGAATACAATGAACTCTCCCTGATGTGTTACATCTTGTGGATAACCTTTCTCTGTGTGGATTCTGTTTATTAATTAAAAAGTTATCAAAAACTACCTACTCAGTATGAATCCTACAAAAGCACAACTGCAGCAAAAAAGTAGATATGATTACCATGAACTCCACAACCACTGTGAGTAATAATGAATGTGCTATGAAATTAGTAGAAAATTAAATACATGGAATAACTCCCATGTATTTTTCATTTAAGTATATAAACTATATTCTTTGTATAAATGTGGTTACATATCATAAATACACAATGGCCTATTACATATAAAATCATTTTTGTATCAACAATATGAATAAAACCATAAAACTAAAATCAGAGGTAGTTTAAGATAGTAATTTTTTTGTATTCTTGCTACTTCTTATTAAAAAATCTGAAATCTAAAGCCTATTATCCTTTAGTAAATCTAGCTGTTATTAAGACACAAATTTTCATCAAGTTAGTTTAGCTCAGCTGAGCAATTTTTTATTTGCAGTACTTTTGAATCTATTTATACTTTCTGTGAAGAGGTTTCATACAAAAGATAATTCTTTTACACTATTCTATTATAAAAGTTGTATGCTATCCTTGTAAACACCCATTTAATTACCACTCTGATAAACGCAGTAGTTTTTATGCCAGGAAGGACTTCTCCATTTTATACATTTACTTATATTATGTTTGCAAATAACAAGAATGTAAACTATCAATTTCTGTTATTTTGACTATAGATGAAAGTCTCTTTTCCCATTCACGAAGTGGATAAGGTTTCTTTGGGAAGTGGGAAACTACTGATTCCTGCAAAAAGGTAACATAAACCTAGAAAGCATTTATGTGGGACATGAATCGTTAACAGTCAAAACAAGCTGAAAGAAAACTGAAACTTTTGAATGTATAGATAAAATAAAATATAGATAAAATGAGAAGAAAAGTATGAATAAAAATGAATAATTTTTATTAAAGCAATTGATATGTCTCCCATCCTTTCCTGAGTTCTTTGTCTTTCCAGCAACAGCTGCAGTTGTTAAGGGACAAGTTGTTAAAGAATCACAAAAGAGGTCATGCATAATTTATCGTTTATCGAAAATTCACATATTTTAATGTGTATTTCTTTTTTTTTTTCCTTTTTAGGTGACAGAGATAATGAAGGTAATTTTTTTTTTTTTTCATTTAGACATGAGCACTCAACAGTTTTTTACACAGTTTAAGTAGGTAAGTGTGGAATTCTGTCAAGATGTCAGATATCCTTGATTCTGAAGTGAATAGGCTATTTATCTTATTATTAATCCTATTCCAGCTGAGTACTTCCTATTTCTCATCAAACCTTCAAAACCAGAATTACACACAAGAAAAATAATACGTGTAATGTTGTATTGCTTGGAATTTGAATCTCAGTTTGTACTGCTCTGATCCCTAACATTATCATTTGTTCACAGAAAACAGGGAAACTTGCTACAACTTGGTCAAGCTTGAGCTGCTCACCAACATGTTTAAAATTGGACAGAACTCTGACGTAGGCCTCCTGATTATGAAAATGGAGTTCAGTCTAGTCTGGAATCTCATATTTAGTTCTTCTAAAAAGCAGAAACATTTTTATTAAGATTGGTTGTAATTCATTTCTAATTAACAAGTTTTAAATTTGAAAAAATTGAATGATTTGATAGAATTATATGCCTTCATTTGGATGCATCATTGGGCAGCAAGGGATTTATGTTAGGTAATAAGAAAAAAAATGTGAATTGCAGAACAGCAATTTATTTTTTCAAGAATACTTACAAACTTAGGCAATTATTTGCTTTCAACAGTCTAGTTTCTTGGGTTGCTTAACACACTGTAGGATTAATTCTCATTACACTAATTGCTTGATAAGGGCAATAAGTTCCTTTGATTTTACTTTTGAAATCTTATTAATTTTTATGTTGTGTTATTATTTCCCAAATGAAGTCTAATGTTAGAAATAATTTGTGATAATTAACATAGAAATTTTTTTCATGAATCACAGCACTCTGAACTAGCCATTGTTTTTTGCTGTGGAATACAAGCTTTCAACTTGCTTTCTATGAAAAAAACCCCAACAATACAGCAATTATTTCAAGTCTGGAAGTCCATTAGAATATTTTCTTATATTTGTTCATAGAAACACAGATCATCCTAGGTAGGAAGAGACCTCATAAAATCACCCAGCTCACCCTTTTGTGAGAAAAAGAGACTACATAAGATTATCTACCAATCTGTCTAATTACATCTTGAAAATCTCCAGCAACGGAGACATCACCGTGTCATGAAGAAGGTTGCTGCAATTCTTTGTTCTGTCAAAATGAAAACTCTCCCTCTGCCACTTGTATCTATTTCCCCTTGTCCTCTCCATGTGCCATGTTGCGAAGAGGCTCTTTTAGCTGTCTTTTAAGTACTGGAACCCTGTGATGAGATCCCCACCACCATCTGTTCTTCAGGAAGAAGTGACTGCTTCAGTCTTTCCTCTTAGGGCAGTTTCTGCAGACCTTTGATCATCTTTGTGGCCATTCTTTGGACTTTCACCACGCCAGCCACATCCTTTTTGAACTGTGGGAACCAGAACTGCACACAGTGCTCCATGATGATAAGCCTGAGAAATGTTGAGCAGAGTGGGATGATCACTTTTCCCTCTCTGCTAGTAACACTCCTGTGGATGCAGCCCAGTGTGCAATTTACCTTTTTTGCTGCAGAAATGTACAGCTAATTTTGTTTACTTTGTTGTACACCAGGACTCCTTAAAGCAAGGTTTCTTCCTAGTCACACAGTATTTAAAAACTATGTAGATGAGGCACTTCCGGACATGATCTAGAGGGTAATACTGATATTGATACATTTATTTTATTTGGGGGATATCGAGAGTTGGACTTGGAGATCTGAGAGGTCTTTTCCAACTGTGGTGGTTCTGTGATTGTTATCTTAAAATAAAGCCATTTTATCTTGTATCAGAATAATCAGAGAATAATCATAGAAATCCATGTTGGAAGGGAGCTCAAGGATCATTTTTCATAACCGTTCCAGGTAGGAACATGGTTTAGATGTGATGGCTCAGCACCTTGTCAAGCTGACTGGATTGAAAAAATGGCCCAGCACCTTGTCATTCGCTATTACCTTTGTGCCAGACACATTCCCCCCAGCTGCCTTTTTTCTCAGACTGAGGTATCTTTGGTTGCTTAAAGCTCTTCATACAGAAGTTTCTCAATTAATTTAATTTCCCTTGTTGTCCTCTGAACCTTGTCCTTTTCTCTGGGGTTTTTTTGGAGTAAGGAGAAAAATATTAAAGCTTTGCCTTTGCACTAGCATATTTTTTTCTGTTGTATTTCTTTGCAAAAATAATCACAATATTCTGTTTTCCTTTTTGGTTCTCCATGAAAAAATCTTAAGATGAAAAAAGCTATCAGCTGATTGAGCTTTCCTGAGCTGCATGTTCATTACTATGTGCAGAGAAAAAGACCTTGTCTTTGGTCACACCTACACCACACTTAACTAAACTTCCCATGGCATTTCTGGCATAACTATGTGTAAAAATTATTTTCTTTTTACTTCTTTTCAGAAACATACTCTATTGAGATGACTACTCTGGATCCTCAACCAAGTTTTAAATTCCTCTGCAACGTAAACTCATCCTCTCCCAGCTCTGCAAGCCTGGCTAGCTTTGGGATATTCCAAGTGCCCCAGAGATATACGAAAACCTTTGGAAGATTGTGAGATGTGATTGTATTTTACCTTACCTGGCTGTCACGGTTTAACACTGGCCCGGAAATTAAACTGAATAACAGATGCTCTCTATTAATACCCCTGTCCTCCCTGATAAGGAAAGGAGAGAGAATAAGGGAAAGAGACTTATGGGTTGGAAACTGAACTACACAACTTTAATGAAACAGTAATGATAAATAGGAAAATTTACTAAATATATACAAATATACAGAAAAATTGATACCACGTTCCTCCCCCCTTTCTCCAATAACTCTCACGTCACCACGGAGGCTGCAGGGCAGCCCTGGGAAAGTCCAGGTTGGACTCCTGGGGTAAGGAGCAGTTGGAAGGTGGAGGCAGGAATACACAGATTCAGGCTGGCACGGATCAGGAGCACAGGCAGAGGAACGGACGGAATCCTCCCAGGATGCCGAAGCAAACAGGGAACCGGCAAAGGAAGAAAAGCAGGAAGAAGGGCAGAAAGGTGTTTGACCCTCGTGATCCCTCAACTTTATACTGAGTATGATGTGTATGGGATGGAATATTCTTTTTGGTCAGTTCTGGCATCTATCTTGTCCAGTCCTCCCCAGAGGAGGGGTTCAGGTGGGACCTCTTTACTCCTTCTGCAGGGTAAAATGTTCCTCGGAGCTGAGCAGTACAAACCAGAAAATACTGGCTCAAACCAGGACACTGGCACACAAAAAAGGGTAGACACTTTGGGCTAAAATACAGTTCATATACATACCTTGCCATTTCCAGAACCTCTCTTTCCTGACTTTCTCAAAATGGATTTTTGTTTTGGTTTTGTTATTTTATTTATTTTAATTTTCTAAATCTTTGTCTGATATTTCAGATACTTATTTGAAATATTTGTGTATCTTGTGTAATTAATCTCATAACCATGATAAACTTAGGTTCCATAACACTTGATTTAGTTGTGAGTGCTCTTGTCTGTGGTAGAGACCACATCCAAGTGCTGTCTTTACTTGCCTTAATTAACAGAATTATCCTAGATACACCTACTTTTTTTCACTAATTGCTCTCCAGAATGACACACTTCAATCTTGTGCTTTTCTTTTTTAGGTGAAGGGTTTGAAACCACTCTGAACAAAACATGTCTCTCCTCTTAATTTAGAAATGCCTAAAAGTTTGGTTAATATTCGGTTCTCCAGCAGTCGTGTTATGGAGGAAATTGGAAATATTTTTTTCAGAAAAACATTTATTTGTATAGCACTGTAGGCAGCTTTCTATTATTATGCTGAAAAAGTGGAAAGCTGAGTTTCTATTTTACTGATCACTCCAAATTTTTTCTTTCTTAATCTCCAAATAAAAGTTTAGGAAAGACTTAAGACGACAGAGGAATTGGAATTTTTTGATTTATGTTGTTTCTCACTTTTTGGTTATTCCAATGAAACAGAATTACATTATTATGTAAAAACTTCTCTACTCCCCTAAGTGGTCTATTGTTACATCTGGCTATGGACTGTGAACAAATAACCTAATATTGGCATAATTAATTTTTTTTTTTTAAATTAAACCTATCTTTAATACTTGAATTTAATATCTCTCTTATTTGTGTGTATCATGATTTAATTTCTTTCTATATGGTAAACTGAATGTTTAAGTGGTGCTGAGACAATTTTTTTTCCTAGTCAGTGGAATCACATACGAAAAAACGATGACTTAGCTACTTTGTAGCAAATCTTCAGAATAAATTGTTGTAAAATGGTCAAATATTTCAAAATCTTGTCAGTTGTTGAGTAGTCTCTAAATATTAAAATTAATATGTAGTCAGTATTTGAACTCCTGAGCATCCTGGTACGATTTCAATCTTTTAATTTTAAATATCAAAAATCCTTAAAGATTTTTTTATGATGTGAATGATCAGGAGAAATCAATCTGGCTTAGAAATATATTTTATTATGAATAAATTCTAGACAGGCTATAAGGTGATGTGAGAAATGTTTGAAGAGGCTTTTCTTTGATAATTTTTAAGCAGCCACATGTTTTTAAAATATTTTTTAATTACTAAGTTACTTTCCTCTATTTAACAACTTGATAAAATTTTGCAGTTTTGCTAGTGACAAAGCATTCTGTTTTTTAATTATGTTTGTTTAGTTGGTTGGTTTTTCTAGTTCTGCTATTTTTCCAACCCAAGGTAGCTTCATTTTCATAACTGCCTTCTGTAAAATTGCTGTTATGTTTTACCTTCCTCTAAGGATGGTTTTTAGTAAATTAACTGCCACCAGGATGTAAAATGTCTGGAACTAGCATTGAAGACAAAGAATTTTTATAGTGTTTTTTATTCTTCAAGATTTTTTTCAACATTTTTAAAGTGTCATGTGTTGAAAAGGACATTCTATCATTCCAGTGATGCTAGAGGACAATAGAAGAAAAAATCCCTGCAAGGTAGTACAGAGATTATAGTTTTTTACTAGTATAAGCAACTGAAGTCAATAATGGAGTTCAATGTATGATAAATTTCCTGGAATTAAAAGCATTTTTTCTTTATCTTTCTGTACTCTGAAGAACAATCACAACGTCAATGTCTGAGGTTCTTCCTATAATTTCAGAAAATTTCTCAATCTACTTGTCAGACTAAAGTTATGAGAGGAATAGGCTTAAAATTGAGCAACAGATTGTATTAATTCTGTTTGCAAGGGTTCAATGAGAAATGAAGTCCACTAGAATAATCAATACAGAGTGCAGCTAGCGTCAAGCTCATCAGTGTGTGCTAACACAAAATTACTTTAAGAGACTGGGATCTTTGTGCCTCTTGCTCTTTCCCTTGCAGGTCAATCTCAAATGCTTCCTGTAAATACCTTTCCTTTCCTTTATACACTGCCTGATTCAATGTCTTCTGTTAATCCTTGCTAATCTGTTTTTAAAATTCCACTGTCCTCAGACTTCTAATTAGAAAAATAACTTTAATTAAAACAATGAAAGGCAACCAAAGACTGTCAAGCACCTGGAGGCTGTGAATTTGTCAGTCAGACTACAGGATGAACACAGCTTACTCTCCCTTGTAATTCTTTTTCAGACATTCTAAGGACAGCACTGTAATCAGGAGCAGTCAGCGAAGTTTTATCAAGACCATATTTGACAAGCCTAATTGTCTTCTGTGACTGGTTACACAGGCAGGAGAGCAGTAGAAGTAACATAACTTTAATAAGGCCTTTGACTCTATCTTCCATAGCATTACTATTTGAAAACTGAGAAAGCAGAGGCTGGAGGAATGGACTGGACTGTTGGTAGACTTAAAAGTAGCTGGCCCACTAGGCTTAATAGGTCATTATTGGCACAATAATTACTTAATGGTTAGCATCCAATCGCAAGTGGGAACATCCCAGGAGGCCATGATAGAGTCTGTATCGATCAATTATATTAATAATTATGTGGGTCATAAAGCAGAAGGCAGTCCCAGAAAATTTATGGCCAGCATAATTTGGAATAGTGCAGTTCTTGGCAAGAGAGTCCAGAGAGGCTGTGGGCTCTGTATTATTGGACATTATAAAGACTCATCTTGACAAATGAATGTCTTATTTGATCTACTGTTGGCTGTTATCTCCTTCACATGGGAGACTGAACATCCAAAAGGCCCACAGAGCATTTTTATGATCTTGCAGTTCCCTTACCTATGGACACTATAAGGTGGAGTTTTCAGTATTATGAGTCAGGTGAATTTCCTCTATAAGTCTGTTACTACAATCAATATAATGTGCAATCCCTAAATCACCAGTCTGCTGCCTGTGAAAGAATGCAAAACATTTTTCATTTCTTCTTTGTGAAAAATGATAAAGGAAAAGACTAGAAAAATGATGTAATTTTGTCACCTGTTATTATGAAATAATTGCAAAAAAATTTCATGTGATAAATCAGCCTCATTCATCCTAAAACCCCAGATCTATCATACATAATTTATTTTACTATTAGGCTTAGTTTTGTACTCTTCATCTCTTAAGTAGTTGTAAAAAAGGAGTAGATATGAAGACCTATAAGTCAAACTGAGGAAGGCCCTCCTTGCTTACTATAGATAGCAACTGTCTGAAAAGGTCTTAAAAGGTGTTTATAGGAATCAGTATTATATAAGATGTTTACTGTGAATTCATATTCCAAAGCATATAGTGTGAAGAAAAGGAATATGCATTAAATATAGGACATTGTCTGTCCTCATGGAAATACTATCTCCTTCAGCACTGAGTAATCTATTATTCATACCTCATGTACTTATAAACTAAGAAATAAATGGAAAAAGATGGCAATGTTTTCACAAAGGTATAGAATTCTGCTTATTAAGAAGACTTTTCCTATAGCTAAGGAGCTTTTGTCAGAATAAACAGGTGCAGATTTTGATGTAGGCACCATGAATTTTACAATTATTCCATAATTATGTTTGGAAGTATATATAATACTTTATTACATTCATTTATTTTTTCATTAATTTTTTGACAGAACAAGGTCACCAATGTGTTTTATAGTTTTCTATTATTTTCTGCTTTTACAATTGCCTCTTTATTAAGAAAAATATGTTTACTTTAACAGGACAAGCGTGCCAGCTAAAATACATTACCTGAGTTTATTGGTAGAAACGAGGGGTGCTTGTCTGTAACTGCATCAAATTTGTTATGACAAGGTTTCACATTTTTTACCTCTTAGTTCTATGAAATAATAATTATTATTATTATTATTATTGTCATGATCATGAAATTTGTTTCATTTAACCTGGGGAATGTTTGGATTGTAAAAGAATTGTAGCATGAATCAGGTGTGAAGTCTTCATTCCAAGACTGACAGAGGAGTGATGGAAATTTTAAAGCAATATATTAAGATATGTGTTAGTGCAGATCAGGAGTAACAGGAAATAACATCTATCCTAACCTACACTAACCAAACTTGAAACCAGAATTGCATTTACAGTTTGTCACCACTGTAATGCCACATTTGCATTATATATTTTTATTCTCATTAAAATAAAATAGGTAATTTCTGTCACATTCATAAACTTTGAAAGAAGTAAAGAAAGCCTACCTCAACCTAATTTGTCTCTGGGATTCCAGATTGTTAGCTTTGCAACTAAATCTTTTGAAATTATGACCCTGATATACAATAATATCAATCTCATTTTTTTGAAACAAAAGAGTGAAGCAGCTTTTCGGAGAAATGACTTAATTTGACTATTATGCTTTTCCTTGGGGGGCTCTCCTTTTACTTAAGTATTCTGTTGCTACAAACTGCTATGTGCCTGACAGGGAACAAGTGTACAGTTTAGATATATGCAAGCAATAACTATTAAAAAGCATTTACTAGCCATGAAATAATGTAATTTGAGAGTATAATGAGTTAATGCATCCAGAAATTGCTGGATAAAATGGTTATAAAACTTTTAGAGAACAAAATAAGTGAAGTGTAATCCATGAAATACTGGTGATCTCTCCAGACAGGCATAAACATTTTATTCCAAATCATAACCAAGCATGACTCATAGTAAAATCCTTCATCAGAAGTGCCAGGCAGTTATTAATTAATTTATTATCTGATAAACCAGCCAAACAAACAAAAAACAGTTTAAAAAGGTATAAGAAATTATTCAAAGTGCTCAAAGAGAACTTTTTTTTTGTATCACACATTATTTAGGCTTAAATTTTGAAATTTTCAGGTGGTTTATAAAGATTCACATTCTGGGGTGCAAGTAATACATAGGCATAAATCTTCTTAAGAGCTGGAGCACAAATTGGCAGGTGAATTTGAAAATCTGTTCATATTATACATTCACTGTTTCCATGTTCCAGGAGATCTGTAACTTACCTGTCCAATAGTAAGTAGGCTGCTGCCTCTTCTACGCACTTTTTTTTTTAAATCCATGTGAACCATTACTCATTGGTTGTAACTTTTTAGGGTGGGCATAAAGGTATCTAAATTATTCCTTTTCAGTGAGCTTTCCTGCAGTTTTAATCAATGAGAAAGAGGAACTTCAAACTGAACAAAGAATGAGTAACGAGAAAGAAAAAATGAAGTCAAATACCGTGTTTTAATACAATTACATCTTCCACAATTTCAATTAAAAAATTCAGATGTCTTCAGTGGTAATGTAAAGAATATCTAAAATAAAATTTATCTGACCTGAAAATAATTATTTGGTAATCAGAACCTTGTAGAAACAGTTTTCTAAACGCAAGTGTGATTTCCTCTGAGGGTTTTATCTTACGTTTTGTATTTGATGAATTTGTACATTTTAGTTTGGTTGATAATATTATTAAAGATTATTAAATATTTTTCTAGAGGATTTCCCTCTAATTATAAAGTACAAAAAATACCAAGTTTTGGATACTTGTGTTTGCTCTCACAGTTTGATCTCATTGGAAAAAATACAGTGATTTTTTTTTTTCCCCAAGTGCAAACAAATTGACTAGAGTATTATATAAAATGAAGAATTAGAGTGGATTTCTTCTAGTGTTTCTTAGAAGAGCCGGAAATTTTAGTAGGTATTTTGTTGTTGGGTTTTTTTGCTTATGTATTGTTTTCTCAGGCTGGTTTCCAAACTTCAGTGCAGGCATGGTAAATAACCCTATCTCTGGTAACTCAACCTAAAAAAGAAATTTTTAGACAGTGTGAATTTTCTAGGAAAGACTAATATGCTACACAGTGCTTGAAGCGATGAAGACTAGTGTGTAAATAGTCCTATGTAAAAAAATTTTGGAAGAAAAAGTTTAAAATCACACTGGATTCATTTTGTGGTAATAATAAGGAAAGATTATTTACCTGGAAAATGAAACAATAATCACTTTGAAACACATGGATAATATGAAATCTAGGGATTCAGAATTGCTGAAAGAGTACTTAACATTTAAGGATTACAATTTATATTACGTATTACTTTACACTGGATCACACTTGCATTTTTATTCTATCTTGGGGAGTGAGATATATCTGTCTTTAAAATAAAAAGACATCAGAACGATCAGGCTGACCAGAGTGCACCTGCAGAGTTGTCTTTTCAGCCCTTCTAGTGGTTTCTGAATGGAACCAGTATTGTGGAGACCTCTAGGTTAGCAGCTGGAGATATTATTCATGTCTTCTTGATGGCTGAAGAAGGGCAAGCCACCTATTACACAAAATAAAGAAATCTGGAGGGCTTTACAATACAGGAAGAAAGACTCTTGTACAGAAACCTTATGGCTTTGTTAGTTCTAACAGTTAAAAAACCCAAACACAATCTCCAGTCTTCTAGCTCCGTTTATTCAGTATTGGTAAATTAAAGACAAAAAAAAAAAAGTCTTGGTATTGTGACAGTGATTGGAGTTAGTGACATCTGCCTTGCTATTTATTCAGCTAATAATTCATTTATCATTTTATACATGATCATTAGTTTATCCCCAGAAATGACTAAAGATGTGGGGTTTTCTTCAGTAAAACATTGTGCAGGGGAGAGGAGAGAATGAGATCTGATCTTTCTGCATATATTAGGAAATAAGGTTTATTCTGTCAGATTTTGTTAGTGGATAGAATCTTTCAGCATATATTTGTTATTTTGAAGGTATTTCAAGGTATTTTCCTTTGAAGCCCAATGCTTCTATTAATGATGTGGTTCTTTACCCATTGAAATCACTGTGTGCACATGCTTATCCTTTATATGTACTTTCACTTATTATTTTCTTGAGAATCTGTGTAGTAATCAAATTTTATGTGATGAATCCTGGAAAGAGTGGAAAGAGTAATTGTGTATTGGGTGTTCTAAGTTGATGCAGCTTATCACATTTTTATCTTGATTGTGAGTATGCAGGTTCACATATTCAGTCTACTATTATTGCCGTTAGAATTTCTCACTCTCATTCTATCTCACAAAATTATTATTCTGGTTAGATTTTGCCTGCAGGACATGACATTTTACTGTCGACTTTCTTCACAGATCTATTTAATTTTTTTTTTTCTCTTCCCTATTCATCTTGATTTGCTTATTTTAAAATGTTGGATTTTCTCAAAAGAAGCAAGTATATTAATAGTGATTATAAATATTACCACAATAGATGAACATGGTGGGACCCTAATGAAGCTTATTTCCTTTCCTTTTTATGCAGCTGCAATGACCCACAAGGTAGGTGCCGCACTGTCACATTTCACAAAGTAAGCATGGCTTCCCAGAGGTGGAGGGCCCAACATACCATGTTCCACAGAGCAGGTACAGCTTTACATCCTGCAGTGTGGGCATGGGTAGGGTTTCCCAAAGGTGGGCATCAAGCCAGGGAGATTCAGATAGGACCCCTTTGCTTTCTAAACTCCTACTGAGAGGAGCCTAGGTGTGGCTGGGCCCAATCCTCCTCCTTTAATTAATCTCTTTTAACAACCAATTAAGTTTGTGAACTCTCTGCGAAGTGCTCTAGGAGTAAGATTATTACCCAGGAGGTTTATATAAAAACACAGCTTTATTTAAAAGCTGTGAATAAGATCATAAAGCATGTGAGATTACAACTGGCAGAATTAGAAAGCATGGTACTGTCAAACCAATGGTATACAGTTTAGCAAAACTTAAGGAAATTGTCAAAACAACGGGTTGTAACTAACAAACAAAGTAACAGGTTGTAAATCTCAAAAAAGTTGGAAACTATGCCACCCTTATGTGCCAAGATAAGGTTAGAAACAGAGATGGAGAGAAAAAGAGAGAGAAAGGGAAAAAAAAAGAGAGGGGGGGGCTGGGGGGGGCAGATAGGAAAGGCATCACCACCCTTGGATCCAGAAATGATCTTGGTAGGAGGTTGTGGTCCTTGGACAGCTGGCACATATCCAGCATTTCAAGTGTGCCTCTTTTTATGCAACCTGACACCATCTTTTATCTTCTTTGGCATATCTTGCAGATGAAGTGTTCACTTGAGCCCCTCCAGATGGGGTAATAAAGCAATAACCCTTATTTCTGCATATTCTCCCTCTCCAGGGGCTTTACCCGGGGCACACACAAGATGTCACTCTGCCTCCACAGGGTGCAGGGTGCCTGCCCCCATCCCTTATCAACTAAGGACAGTGTCCTGCCTGCCAGGGTGGCCATCAAACCAAGCTCCCCTTGCCAGGCCAGTGTCCAGCTTATCGGGATGGCCACTAAAGGAGGGGCTGCTCTTGTGAGACCAGGCCCCCATTTATCAGGGTGGTTACCCAAATGAGGGTCTCTCCTGAGAGAACGGTTCCAGGTGGTTTATCAAATGAGGACCACACCTGAGTGCAATGTCCCTTTTGTCAGGGTGTTTGTTTTAAGACAATTTTCGTTTGGGATTCTATAGTGGCCCTTCTTTAAGTAAGGAGGAGAAGAAAGGTCAAACTCGATGTTTGGATACAGCACTTTGTCCCAACAGCAAGGTCAAAGGATGTAGAGTGGCATTGTCATCTGTGATGGTAATGCAGTAGACAGGTAAGAGACTTAAAAGTAGCTGCTGCTATATTTTGCAGCATATTCTACACAGGGCTTTTCTGACTGTAGGATTTTCCAGTTTTGTGGATTCACTTGTTGCATAGTTCTTTCCCCATACATAGCCAGGTTAATGCCCGCATTCACACTCCTTTTTCATCTAAACCATCCTGTGTAGAAAGTGTTTTATGCATCAGATGATTTTAACACACTTTCAAGCTCCTCTGAATTACCTGTGAGAAAAATTAGGGCTAAATAGAAAATCTGGTCATGGAGGGAAGATTCATTCAGTCCAAACTCTTATGAATCAGTCTCCATTTTTACTGCAGAAAAAAACAAACAAACCCACCAAAAAAACCCCGAAACTTTTTTTAGAACTCCCATCTGAAGTAAAGTGACATTTTCAATTATTCTGAATGAAATTTGTTACTAGAACATTTCAACAAAAGTAAAACCAGGAAAACAAGGTAAAAAGGAAAGGGGAATGAGACTCCAGGTTTAGGAATTAGTCAGAAAAACATTCAAGAGGAGCTACTTTCTCTATAGATTAAGAATGCTGCTCAGTGTACATGAGATCTGTATCTACCCCCCACTTATGTCCACTTGAACAAAAAATCTACAGTCATCAGAGTAAGTGGTGTTTTGGGATGAAAAACTCAGTTTATTCTGTTAACATAGTTCTAATCTGGATACTATTCCACTTTGTATATGGCATTTAAATACTAATTGGACCAGAGACTTGAACACAATTTCTCACCTCTCAGCTGACATTCTCTGGAAAGACAGAGCCTTTCTTGATTGGGGTTTTGAGATACTGCTTTTTCTTGTTTTGTTTAGTTTTGTTTTGGTTTGTTTTTTTCTTTTCTTTCCATTGCATCTATACATCAAATTCAACGTCTTAAAAAAGAAGAAGCGGAACTGACAGGAGTTCACAAGCTGTAGGCTACTTTCTCAATGTCACTGAAGCGTGCTAATCGCAGCAAACAATCTGTGTAGGAATGACGACACCTCCCCAGAGATGTTGGCATACCTGGGATGATTTTATAATGTGCTGAACAAACTGAAATGTCACCTGATTTGCGAGACTCGTAATAGGAAGCCCAGAATCCTGCGTACTCTCAGAAGTAGTACACAGAATAAGGACAGAAGGCCAAGCAAAATCTTACTGCATTTTCATATTATTTTTTGAGAGCTCTGGACTTCTTGTGACTAGTTTTATGCTAGTATATACTATACTATATATATATGCTATATATACATTATAAAAACTACTAGTTTTTTACCCTTTTCTAAAGCAGTACCTCACTCTTATCCTGCCAGGATACTTATTCTACCTAGGTGAGACTAAGAAGGCTGAAAGTAAATGGTTACTTCCACCACTTACACTGTATGCTGACATTTCAAATCACTACTTCTCTGTTGCTTCCTGATCCTATTTCTTTCTTTTATCTTGCCTTTTAGAAGGATAGGCATGGAAAAGCTACTACGACTAGGTGGCTTAGCTCCCTTCTGCTCTGTGCAATATTTACCCTGGATATAAAATACCAGCGTCATTTGTTTCTTCACTCCCAATGAATCCTCCAACAAGGCAGTAAGAGGTTCATAGTACTGGTGTGGTTAGTCATTCAACTGGGACCAAACATCAGATTTCTCTCTTACACTCTTCTATCGTTGCTGTATATAGCTATTTTATATTAAGGAGAAACATTCTAAGGTCTGCCAATAGATGGGGCTACAGATGCTTATAATGGTATTTTCAGCTTTGCTTTTATGTCGTTGCCCAAGGTTGACACATTTGTTGATTATTTACCCTCAAATTCCGTTGATACTTCCTTTTGACTTGTAAGTAATAGTTCAAGGACTTAATTTTTCTGGAATTTTTTATAATAAGAAATTCTAATAATGTATTGAAATGTATTTTTTACATTTAAGATCTTTTTGCATCACAGAGTCTTTTTTTGGCACTTTTTAATGTATCGCATCTCATGTCTGATGCAGAAAGAAAAATAATTCTCCTATCTGCTACTTCAGTACTTATGATAAAGCTATTCTCATGTGTAAAGCACCCCAAGGTTTCACTGCTTTTACATTCAGCACAGAATTTCACTGTATTTTTTCTACTACTGAAGTTATGAAGCTCATTGTCCCTTTTGTGTCTATTACATGAAAATGTAATCTTCAAAAAATGTCCATTGTAACTAAATAAATTACTGTAAATTGTAAAGCAAATTTTGCCATCTTACAATTAGCATAGATAATAGAAAATAATATTTAAAAAAAACAAAAAGCAAACAAACAAACCAACAACAAGAAGAAAAACAGCAAGCAAACAAAAAACCCCACAACTGAGTAACTTGGACTCACTTACCTGTAGCTTCATATGACCTGTGCCTGATAGTTGCAAACACTGATGCTGTGTTGAAAGAAAAAAAAAAAAAAAAGTTGTGCAATTATAGGTTCAATAACGGTTTTATGCCAGGGAATTTCTTATTTTCACTTGCTTAAAACATTCATCATGGGAATTTCTGAATCTGGAATTTTTATTCTTTAAAATCTGTGTGTTAGTTAATGTAAGGAAACAAGAAACTATTTGCAGAACAGAAGTTATTGAAGTTGCAAAATTCAAATAACTGCTACCTTTATTCTCTTTTTGGATCAGCTATTTTCTACAACTAATATCTGTTTAACACTAAACTTATTTTTAATAGGTCTCTAGATTTTCTATATACTTAATAAAAATTCTGAGCCTCTACTTTAGATTTCATTCTTCTACCCAAATATTAGTTTTCATGGTAATTGTGATAACACAATGTCTTTGACTTTACAGCTCAATAAAACAGGGCTAGAACTGAATAATGGATTTTAAAATGATTTGTAGGAATGTTATAGTTTGACTCCAGTTAGCAACTAATCACTGTGTAGTCACTTGCTCACCGTGTCTTGATGAGATGGGGGAAAAGGCAAGCAGGGCTCCATCATGGGTGACAGTGACTTGGGAAGACAAATGCCATCACTCCAAATGTCCTCCACTTTCCTTCTTTATCCCCCCATCTTTTTTTGCTGAACATGATGTCATACAATATGTAATATCCGTTTGTTCAGTTGTCAGCTGTTTCAGCTTTAACCCCTCCCAACTTCTTGTGCCCCCTCAGACTACTCACTGGTTGGGTGAGGTGAGAAACAGAAAAGGCCATGACTCTGTGTGACCACAGCTCAGCATTAAATCTTCATTACCAAAGCTGCTCCCAAAACAAATGGAAAGCACAGCCCTATCCTGGCTACTGTGAACAAAATGAACTCCATCCCAGCCAAAACAAGCACAAGGAACAAAAAAGAAACATGGAGGCAGATGGAGTGCACATATTCCCCTAATTCTTACCAAAGCTCTTCAATATGAGTAAGACTACTCAACCAAATATGTATTAAGCAGATGTCACGCAATGAATTACAGAAAAGTATGTCAACAAGTTGTTTAATCAAATATTATTTGCTGAAAGAGTTGCAAATAAATTCAGTATGAGAAACAGTTCTAAGGATCAAATTATTTGCTTACTGAATTCCGTTGTAAAAGTAGTAACAAGAAATAATTTGGTCATCTGTTTCACTATTGCCTTGGAGCTGTTATTACAAATGCCTTAAAAACATTTAAGTAATGTACACAACACATTCACACAATGACACATAAAAAAAATCCTTTGTCTTTCAAGGACACTTTTGCATTGTTAGTAAATACAAGATACATGGTTCAGTGTATTTTCTTCAGTGTCCTGAACCATATTTTCTACACAAATAGGTAGCCATTTCTTGTCCAGACTGTGGCTTATTATTTTACATATTCTTCCAGCAGAGGAGGTTTGGAAGCTTAAGCATAAAAAGACTAGACTAAATCTTTGTTGTTTTGACCTACCACCAGAATTTTTGTGTTTGACTGCACAATGATATCTAATGAACTTAGTTCTTCTGCCAAAAAAATTGAGATTAAGATTGATATTTGCAAAGATACTACACTTCAAAAATTATGATTTCATTTCTGTGTTTTAATAAGGGCTCCACAGACCTTTCTATATCCCTTTCAAAGCACTTCAGGCAACAATTAGGGAAACTTGCATAAATACTGCCTCCATTGCAAAACTGGTAAGACTTCAGCATAAAAGCAGCAATAATAAAGTATAAATGAGCAGATCAGGCCCCTGAAGGATAAACAAAACATTTCCCCTGAAGATGCTTATCCACTGAATAATGAGGAAATCAGAAATATGAGTTAAACACCCTACTACTGGATCATGTTGATATTCTTTATGACACATTACTTTATAATTTGAAAATGAACATAAAAATAAGCAGGAAAACTTTTGGAAGTAGTTTGGAAAACTTCTAGAACTCCTCTCACCTTCATGAAAATTCACAAATTTACTTTTATATAATCTAAAAAAAAAAAAAAGTCTTTGGAGTGTGGAAGTATTTGAAATGCATGTGGTAAGAAAAAGGCAGAAATAGGTATGTTTTTTTATTGTTCCTTTCATGACTTGTAAGTTCAGATTTACCTCAGATACAAGAATATTCACTGCAGAAACACATTATAGGAAAAGAAATTCTGCCCCAAAATTCAGAACTAGCAAATAATTACTTCACCCACTGCTGCGGGAAGCATTTAGGAAGAAGTAAACTGTACCCAAATTTCCCTATTGTGACTGTCTGAGAGGAGAGGAGAAAAACTTGGGCAGCATAATAATTACATCAGGGCATGTAAAAAGAGTAAACTTGAAATAAGTTTACTGAATGTGCAGTAGCTGCCATCCCCATCTTCATAAACAATGCTCATTAACTTTTTTTTTTTCATTAACTTTTTATGACCTGACTTCTGCAGGTAATTCTCCAAATTTACAGAGACCAAAAAAGGAAAAGTTGAATGTTATGCTCAGATCATTTCCTCTCAACTTCTAAAACATTTAATGTTACAGATGAACTATCTTTGGCTTTGCAGTTGTTCTTACTTTCAGATCCTTCATTCAAATACCACTAGTTTGTTATTCCTACCATACGTATGTCAAACAGCCAATAGGCATTGTGCCTGCAGCTATGGATGAGCATCCATGTACCAGCTCTAGGTACATGGCACATCCCTGCTGTAAAGATTGTCCTTTGATCTGGTTCTCATGAAAACTATTTAATTCTAGGCTTTTCTCATTAAGAGAATTAGAACCGTATTTTGGTTTTGGTTTAGGCAAAAAATACTTGTTTTTAAAAAGAAATATCACAGAGGCTGTTTTATTCACTGTTACATCAGTACATTGGAGTGGTTTCTGAATATTAGAAATATAAGCAAGATATGCCTTACTTTATACACACCATGTAAGGTGACTTGGAGAATAAATTTACTAAAAGTGCCCATCGTAGACAAGGGAAATTAGAAACCATCTGAGATGCCTGAAAGACAGAAGGTTGGCACTTTTTGCTTTATTTCTATCGTGTTAAAGACCTGAAAGATGGCCCTTGAGACAAGAATACTATAAATTAAGAAATGCCTGTATTTTTCAAAAGTATAAGATGAACTAATGGGATTAGTTTAATAGTTTAATTACAAAAGATATGGTCTGTTGGGAACAGTTATAACTGAATAAAAAAACAAAACTTACTGAACCCTTGAAATCAGATTCTGGAAAGTAACAAGGATATAATCCAAGTTACTTTCTGCATTCTCATTCCACTAAAAGAACTAGGAAAAGTGGCAAGGTACTTCTTGATTTTAGTGTAATAAGACTTTACACGGAATATATAGGAAATATAAGAGCATATATTAAATGCATTGATCAAGAACTAGAAGGAAAAAAAAAATCCTTCTTAAAATTAGCAATTTTAAAATAAGTCACCTTAAACCATTTCCATAATAAAACTTGCATTTATGTCTGCTAGATATTTAGTATTTATGACATATAAGTCACTTAGGAAGTGCAAGTTTTACTTATTCTATTAAAGTGCTTAAAAAGTAAGCCTTCAATTGAAGTTGTATGTTATGAAGTGCACTGCTCCCTGCAGTATTTTACATGGATTGCAATGGCAAGAAATACCATACACTATAATTATTTATGTATATAGAGTTTATGAAAAATAATAATGTACAGAGCTGAGCAATTAAACATTTATTTCCTATTGAAGGTAGCACTGAACCATTAAAAAATAATCCTTAGCTCTTCAAAAGTACAATTTACATAGTAATTCCAATTTCTTGCAGTATCAAACCTAAAACAACATAACAGATGTAATCTTCCACTTATTTCACAAGAGCAGGTCCAAAGGGGTCTATAGCTTACTATCTAAGAATAAAGATACTTTGCTGCCAAAACAGAATTTTATTTTTTTTTTAATTAAAATGAATTACAGGGTGAGTAAGGGTAAAAGCTCCTAGCAGTCTACCAAAATGCTCTTAAAAATTCACAGTTAAATTCAAAATTGAGTGCATGTGATTGTTTAAGAGAATTAGCCACTGCACAGTTACAGGGCAAAGCTACTCATTTATAACCTTTTCCATGGTGCTCTTCCCTGCGGTACTTGAGCAAACCAAAACCAGAAGTGGGTTTTTCCTATCAGCCAACTACTGACATCAACTTGGACAGTACTTCACTCCCACAAGGTGTTCATTTACTTGTAGTTGCAAGACAGGTTCATCACAAGTTGAATTTTTTGAGTTTCATTTTACTTCATTAACTCCCTATAAAAAGCATGTAGCCTGGGCCTGAATTAAAATTTACCTGTTATAAGAAACTGTAAAATACTTAGATTATGTTTAATGGGGATTTTCTATTGTCTGGGACCTGAATAGGAAGTGAAGTAAATTCTGTTGCTTTAGTGCCTATGCTGCCTATTATTGCCCATGTATAGTTCTGCCCTTATGCATGGCTCATAACTTCATTATTTCTTTCAGCTTCATTTTTGTGAACTCGTGTCAGTAGCCAGATTTCAAAAAGGAATTGAATTCTTTTGGAAATGCATTCCTCTCCGGAAAAGAAACACGCCAGCTGCCTAAGTAGCATCACAAAAAGCGAGATGCTTAAGGCTGATATGGCTTACTTTCTGTATTTTCTCTCAGCAGTAAATAAATATTTTAAAAGAAATTTTCCCTAAATTAATAATCACCAAGTCAGGCATTCAACTAACAGAAGGAAGGCACTGATGTCATCAATTGACTCCAAATGACACCACAATGTTCCCCTTGCTGCAATATACACCTTTTCACTTGAATGGCCTTACCAGTGCCTGAAGTCTCTTGATTCTCATGCAAGCCCAATGTTCAATTTGTTGACTGAAGGCTTTGTAGAATGCTTCCTGCAGAGAGAGGAGGGAAAACACATTAAAAAATTTAGAAAGGAAAATTTTATGGAGAATTCTGGAGAACATACACTAAATACAAATTAGGCTCCAACCAAAAAAAGTACTGGTATGACAGGTTCCACTTCTAATATAACAGATTAACACAAAGCTCAATGAAATGCAAAATAATTTGACTTAAAGAACTTCCTGCCATTATTGCTGGTTTACTTTCTGCCATTTCCATAAAAGATGATTATTCAGATTCTCAGAATAAAACATTGGTGATATCCACATTCTTTGTTTCTTTGCTGAGATAAAATAGAGAATTCTACATTTATCAGATGAAAGAAGTGGTCAACAGTTATGAAAATCTGAAGGGCAAATTTGGAGAGGCCTTTACGGTTTGAATTCTGATAATGGAAATTTATAAAAAAACCCCAAACACTACACTGTCAGAAAGAATAATGAGAAAGGCATGTGTCTGTTCTTTCCACCAAAAGTGTATGTGAATTTGGAGCTTCACTAGATTTATTGTATTAAATTTAGTGTTAACTGTCCTTTTAGCTACAGAAGGATGTTCAAACAGACAAATAAAAAGGACAAAATTATTAGGATATAAATTCACATGGAAAGAAAAGTCTTGATGTTAAAGCTTTGTTTTTCCCTTTTTATCTTCACTTATAGTATGATTTTACCATGAACCATATCCATGTTTTGAAACACTAGCTGTGAATGGCAGAATGAGATGAAATAAGAAGATTAAAGTTATAAAATTTATTCCTCTTCCTGCCTGATTTCCAAACTCATCTGTTTCTCAAGTTTGTATCTGTCAAATTTATTTGTTCAGTGTTCAGATAATGTGAAGTTCTTTTAGAAATTTTACAGAGACCATATTGTCTTCTCTAAACAACATGGCTTAAATTGTCTTGTCCACCACTCTTCTATAGGTCAGGCCCTGTGCAAAGTTTCCTTTCCCTCTATGGGTGAAATAATAATTCTGAAACAGAACTAATTATTTTCTAACAGAAAGTGGTATCGCCAACATCTGTGCTGTAAAATGAGCATTGTCCATAGATGCTTGGCATCACTAATAACTGGTCTAAAGAAGAACAAAATCATAGAAGGAAATAATTTTAAAGAAAATCGTAGTTATTTGGGCCTGTTCTGCCATTACATTTAGGAATTCAGATCTTTCTTGTAGCTTTTATTATCAAAAAGGCTAACAAAACATGGTGAAGCTAAAGAACAGATCTTTATTCTCTAATATAGCACTCTAGAAAAGAGTAACAGTCTAATAGAGGAAGCTTGACTGTATATGTCTTACCACATATACATAACAGGTAGAAAATTGCTGGAATTAGAGATGTCATACTGTAATTATTCATATTCCCCTTAAGCTGAAAAGCATCCTAAGCATTAAACTGTATCTTCAGGTTGAGTGAAGTTAAACTTCAGTCCTCTGTATTGCAACACTGCACTGAAATTGCCAGTGCTGTAAGAGTCATCTGTTTTCTCCTTGATTTTATACCCTGGTAATAAGGATATTTGGACAGGATGGCGAGTTTATTTGCTCTACTAACTTGCTCAAGATTTTTTATGTCCTAGTTTGAACTCTCATGATACTAATTTCAGGAGCAAACAAGCTTAGAAATAGTTTTAGCAGTAGATAATACAAAACTCCTTGCTACCAGTTAAGTACTTGAAGTACTCAGCTGCTTCTTTGGTATGCTTTTTGCTGTATCTCCATCTGGCCCTAAATCCCTTGAGTAATTTGTTGCCTTTTTTTTTTTTTTTTTTTTGGTTAAGTTTTTCTGATTATAGATACATCAGTATTATTTGTGTTCACTTCTACCAACCAATTATTCTTGTGTATAATTTATGTTATACTATCAAAAGTACACTTAACATCATTTAAAACAAGTGGTTTTAAATGATGGTCAAAACCATTTTTTTGTTTTGACAGGGATATACACAAGATGCTAAAAATGAATAGTTTGTAAGGAAAAGTTAAGGATTTTGCACGTATTTATGACTTTATTTTCTTTGATACACTTCCAAAATGAAGTGACATTTTTTTAAATGCACATGTAAACTGATGTCCTTTGGGAGAAAATTTATATGTTTATCAAAGATTTAACATAAATTAATGATTGAGAAAGCAGAATTTTGTCAATTATATTAATTCTTTCAGATGATCTAATGTCTGAATATAATCTCCTAACAGGTCATGTTTATAGAGCAGCTACACAGTGTGTTCTCTGGCAGTTTTCCAGTCTGCTGTAGTTTTATTGTGTTTTTTCACATACATCTGAAAATTCTTACTTTCACTTTGTTTTAGATGCATAATGACTAACTCTTGCTTATTGACACTGTTGTTCTTGGCTATGTGGCTCTCATAGGGAAAACCCCCCAATAATGATGGCACAGTCTCATCTTCCACAAAAGTGTTTCAAGATAAAAATGCCATATAAACTGAGATAATAAGAGAATTCATTTAGCAAAGCCACTAAAAGTATATACTGAAATTCACATCTTTCTATGGATAAGATAAAATATGCAAGTCTTACGGTAATTTTCTTAATAGAATGAATTTTTACAATACTATTTGCTACCTTGTAGAGAAACAGGGTAGACACTGTCTATATACCTACACAGCAAATCATAACCATATGTATAAATTAAACTGTAATACTTAATGAAGCATGCATAAAGAAATATGTTTTCTGCTCAGCCTTTAATTTTATGAATAGATTTATTACATAAAATCAGTACAAATTATAAGAATGTAGAATTCACACAACTAATAAATGAAAGATTCTTGTGTCATGATTCCTGTTTGCCACACTAAATGGATTATTTTATTTTCTGCACAGGGCATTCTGTGAAATAAAATGTTATTCAACTGAAAGCAGCAATGGAATTAAAAATCTAAACTTCAATAAGATTTTTATTGCACAAACTATGCCAGTTATTTTTGCAGAACAAAGGAGTGACTAATGTGCAATTCGAAGAGACAACAGAACATATGATGGGACATATATGTGTCCAAGAGCTTTTTTCTGAAATAAATGTTGAATTTGTTCTTTCCTTTTATCCAAGTGATGTCTGAATTTTAGTCCCACTGCTTCCGAAAGTAACGTTTGACTTTCTGTAGTAAAACAGAAAGTATTGTTTGGGTGCATGAATGTTATTGGTGGCAAACAAAACAGTGTAAGAGTGGACAGGAAAAGTAATGGGAAAAGGTCTGTGATCTGCAAACATTGACTTAGGGTGAGCTGAGCTCTCAGGCGTTCTGATGGGGAATACATATTCTGAAATAACATATGAGTTTGTCTGCTTTTCTGCATTTTTGGATATGCTATATCTTAGAATAAAGCCATCTTTCACTGGCAATACATAGAAATTAACTTTCTTTTTTATGTGGTTATTTCTAATTTCAGTTTGTGAGCTTACAGTCGATTCTTTTGAAACATTTGACATAGGTCATAGCAGTGGGAAAATTATATTAGAAACAGCAGCAATCAAATTTAACATGGGAATTTCAACTGTAAGAGAAAACCAGTATATCACTGCTGCAGGGGACACATAGAGCTATTTCTTTTGCAGAACTAAATAGCCAATTTGTCATGATTTAAAGCCCTGTTGTCAAGCATTGATTTGGTTATATCTGAGTTATGATCACACATTGGTGTGCTTTTCAGGTTACCCGGGAAGTGTTACTTCACCTTGCAGTCACATGACAACTGTCTTCCCCAGTCCAAACACTGAAAACTCCTTACTGACTAACACTTCTAACACTCTCAGTTTCTTTAAAACTTGCTTTTACGGTGATATATTGAATAATACTCAGCAAATTATTCAGAATATCTCACTTTATATTTATTTCATAGCCCAGTGAGTGGTATCAGATTTGTATGGCAAACTTGTTTTCTATGTTTGTATGTTGAACCTTGCAGCATCTTTGGCCAGGAATCCAGTAACAATTTTCTGTCATCTGTCCTCCATGTGTAATTTTTTACTGAGGGCTCATGGGAAATGTCAGATTAACTGGTATCAGGCTACTTATAGTGTTGCCCTTCTGGAACCAGCATGTCATGTTACACTCCTACCAGGGTACTATAATAATTTTATTAGTTAAAGAATTACTTAAGTAGCTAGAGCAGAGGAGCAGAGAGCAGATTTATGTTGTTGAATTTATAAATGTTCTCTTCCCTGGTAAAGTAAGTATGTTTCCATTCTCTCATCATGCAGGATCTTAATCCTATTTAAAACTAACTAACTAAAAATGTAAAATGCTGTTATATTCTCTGACATGCCTAAAGAACAATTTTTTAAATCATACGTGGATGTTTAAGGAATAAAATCCTCCTCTTTGATTTTAATTAGACTGACTTGCATATCTTTTTTATTTTTTTCTGAGTTCTTTTAATTGTGCTACATATTAATGAATTTTGTGTACTCAGAAATTCTGCTTAATTAGTGCCTTCTGTCCTCATATGAAAAATGAGCAATGGATCTCCAGATGTTCATGACACATGTGTCTCTGAAGGCCTTGGAGTCTTTTCATGATTGAAACTGGAGCCAGAAACTTAAGAAAGAGGAAAAAGAAAAAAGGAAAAAAAAAAAGGAAAGGGAAAAGGGAAAAGGGAAAGGGAAAGGGAAAGGAAAAGGGAAAGGGAAAGGGAAAGAGGAAAAGGAAAAAGAAAAAAGGAAAAAGGAAAAAGGAAAAAGGAAAAGAAAAGGAAAAGGAAAAGGAAAGGAAAGAGGAAAGTAAAGAGGAAAAAGAAAAAGGAAAAGTAAAGAGGAAAAAGAAAAAAAGAAAAAAAATAAAAAAGGAAAGAAGAAGGAAAAAAAAGAAGGAAAAAAAAAGAAAAAAAAAAAAAAAAAAAAAAAAAAAAAAAAGAAAAAAAGAAAAAAAGGAAAAAAGAAAAAAAAGAAAAAAAAGAAAAAAGAAGAAAAAAAAGAAGAAAAAAAAAGAAGAAAAGAAAAAAAGAAGAAAAGAAAAAAAAGAAAAAAAGAAGAAAAAAAAAGAAGAAAAAAAAAAGAAAAAGAAAAAAAAGAAAAAGAAGAAAAAAAAGAAAAAAAAAAAGAAAAAAAAAGAAAAAAAAAGAAAAAGAAAAAAAAAGAAGAAAAAAAAAAGAAAAAAAAGGAAGAAGAAGAAGAAAAAAAAAAAAAGACAAAAAAAAGAAAAAGAAGGAAAAAAAAAAGAAAAAAAGAAAAAAAAGAAAAAAAAAAAAAAAAAAGGGCTTAAAGTAGAACTGACCAGAATCCAGAATTTGTTTCCGTGTCTTTGTGCTAATGACGAAGCAGCCTGGCCTTCATTGTTTCTCTTGCTGCTGTTACCTCCCCTGCTGGTTTCCTTCTACACAATCTCTTGCACATCATAAAAAATGTGAAAGGCAAATTTCATTTCCATCTCAAGCTTCCTGCAAGCCTTTTCCTTCTGAACACCCTGAGTAGCATTTTTATATGAACGATGGGAATAATTTTATCTCACAGTGAATGCATAATTGTCAAACAATTTCCTAGTCTTATTTTATTTCGTACATTACTACAGATTCATAACTACAGCTCACCCTTGCAAAGTAACATTAGTCTTGGCAATGCAAAATGGCATTTCTTCTCCCAGTACTCCACATAGCAAGGAACAGAAATACCGAATGAGAGTTCAGGAACAACAAAGTACCAAAGTTTACTAAGCATTGTAACAATCCCTATACACGCAATAGTTCTGGGTTAATGTGGTGCCTTTTTTTGTAGTTGGGGGGGGGTGGAAG
>JAAWXA010000006.1:16901589-16946903 GCA_038090715.1 Florisuga fusca | reverse complement strand
GGGGGGTGGAAGGGGGGCCGGGGTCCAGGGGTAGCTCCTGTGAAAGCTGTTGAAAGCTCTCCCACCTCTACAGTGTCCAGCTCTGCCTCAGGACATCAGGGACAACAGATGTGTGCCTCTGCAATTAGCATATTCAAGAAAGGGAGACACCTGGTGTTAACTGCTCAGGGCAGAGGAGAAGGGGAGGAGAGAGAGCAACACCAGAGGAGAGCAGTGCTGGAGCAAGGAGACCAAGGTGGTGAGGAAGAAGAGAGAGAAGGTGCCCTGAACAGAAGTACCTTCTCATCCTGTGACAAGATGGCATTCTGTCCCTCTGTAAACCATGGAGGAACGTGGTGGAGCAGACCCTGAAGGGTAACGGTGGAGCAGATGTCATGGATCTGCAGCCATGGAGGGTACTCAAAGTAGTTCTCAAAGTAGTCCATGGCTCTGGGGGATGCCCATCCTGAAGCAGTTTGCTCCTGAGGGATTGTGCCTGACTCACGTTGGAGGGGTTTGTGAAGGATACCACGTTGGGTAGGGGAAGACTGTGAGGCATCTTTCTCCCTGAGGAGGAAGGAGCAGCAGAAAACAACCTGTGATATCTGGACTGTAAACCCCACTTCTTGTTTCCCCATGCTGCTTTGGGCACGAGATAGAGATATCAGGAACAAAGTAATTTAGGCATGGAAGAAATGGAGGGGTGGGGTAAAGTATTTAAGCTCTGGTTTTTTTGTATTTTCTCTTTGCCTGTTTTTATTTGATTAATGATAAATTGAATTGATTTTTTCCCATATTGTGTCGGTTTTACCCATGACCGTAATTGGTGAATTGAACCCTCATAGTCCTTGATATTTCCCCTTAATTTCTCATAGTCCTCATCATGGACCCCATGAGGTTTTAGGTATTAGGTGGATTTTCTAGCCAACTCAAAATAGGGGCGGGGGGGGAGTGAGTGGCCACATGGTCCTTCATTATCATCCAGGCTCAGCCACAACAGCAATGTACCAGGCTAGATTCCTACAGAAGCATGTACCTTCCTCTTCAGTGTTATCTAAGTTAATGTTTGCAATCTGATTGTTGGATTTTTTTCCCCACTAAACCTTAATATAATGACATATTAGTTTGCTTTTTGTCTAACTTTATCAGCTGCTATTTCTTTATCCAGTGTAATTATTCTGGAATAAATCTAACTATGGGTAAGCTAACTTACATACCTATAAACTTCTCAAATTGTGTAATATACTGTAATCAATGTAATTTTTAAAATTCTCGTTCTATCATCTATAGATATGAGTAACTGATCTAAAAAAATACGTAAGAGGATCACCTGCCCTGTGGAAAATTACCTTCTTTATGGTATTGGCAAAATGTATAGATTCATAGCTTGGAAAATAACTGTTGTAACACCCGACATGTCTCTGAAAATCTTGGTACTTCTAGTTAGTGAAAAACTTTATCTAGTGTCTATTTAGAAAGTTTAACAATTTATTGTTGGTTTTTTCAAATAAATTCCAAAAATGGTTTGGCTTGTTTTTGTTTTTTTTTATATTTGCTATGGCCTCATCATGCTGACTTGAGTGTTTTCCTTCAAATAACAAAGTACTAATGTTTGCCTAGCAAAAGGTCACTAATGAAAATAAACCATATGGTCTGGAAATTATTGACAATGCCATCTGAATGTAATGAAAAAAACCATGCAAACAAAGTCTCAAGGGAAGTCACACAGTGCTTGTGATTAAAAGTAAGCAACTCAAAGGGTTTCTAAATTGATGTTGATTATATTGAAAGGACATTTTAACAACAGATTTGCCGTGTCTGTTGCATTTTTTTCTAAAACACAAGAGAAAAGAGACTCCCTGTTTTTCATACTTTTTTGTTTGCTTCAGTTAAGTGTTTGTAGTTTTATTTACAACATCAATTGAAATATTCTTAAATAGCTTATCAGTGTTTATGAATACAAAACATCCTTTAGCTACCCTTTGTCTCTTCTGGTAGAGCAAGACAGCAAATCTGCACACTCCATATTGTAATACAAATCCTTAAGAGATACAAAACTGAAGAGCTGTTGCTATGCTGTTGTTAGCAACTAAAAAGAGTAAAAGGCATCCACAGGCTAGCTGATTACATGGCAGTGAAAAGATGAATCACAAAATGTAAAATAGTCAAATGAACACTGTCTTCTCTCAAGTCTGCCTTACTGCCACATGTAAAAGGCTCAAGGGGAATGTGGGTCTCTAGGTGATTTTCACTACTGATGCCATGCTGTATCAAAGTTAATTTGAGAGTTGCTAGATTTATGTTCAGGAAGACTAACAACTACCTATCTGCTACAGGAAAGAGCGGGAATGTCTGTTTTGCTTCTAGAGCTCATCAGTTCATGAAGCCATTGTAGGACTTCTCACAGAATCATAGCGCAGCACTGGTTGAAAGGGATCTCAAAAAAACTTCTGGTCAGACATTTTACAGGAAAAAACTTCCATGAGATTATAGCTACCACACTCTCTAATTGAATCTTGAAAATCTCCAGCAAGGGGATTTCACCATGTTCCTGGAAAGGTTGTTTCAGTGAGTAATTGTTCTCTCTGCAAAACAGTCTTCTATCAAAATGAATCCTTTCCCACTGCAACTTGTATCAATTTCTCCTTGTACTCCCCATATGCCTCCTTGCAAAGAGAAAGTCTCCATGCTCTTTGTAGCTGCCTTTTAAGCTCTGGAACACTGGTGAAGTCGCCCAGCACTGTAGGTTTTTCAGGGAGGAGAGGATACCACTTCAATCTTTCCACACAGGGCAGGTTCTGCAGCTCTTTGATCATCTTTGTGTCCCTCCTTTTTAAACTGTGAGGACCAGAACTGCACACAGTGTTCCATGTGCAGCCTGACAAGTACTGAATAGAGTGGGATGATCGTGTCTTCCTGATTTTTCTACTAGTAAAGCTCCTGTGGATGCAGCCCAGTATCCACTTTGCTCTTGTTGCTGCAGCTGCATGCATGCAACTCATAGTCCACCAGGATCCCTACATCTCTGTCAGCAAGGCTGATTCTCAGCTGCAGAGATTCTACTCTGTGGTGGGCTCTCCAGTTATGTCATGCTAGATGCAGGACCTTGCATTTGTCTGTTAAAGTTCACACAGCTCTTGCTGGCCTTGTTTTCCATCCTCTCCTGGCCTACTCTCCCTTCTGAGATGCCAACCCCTTCAGTGTCATCAGGAACCTGGTACATATTTTTCAATTCCATCACACAGATAATTTGTGAAGATATTGATCGGTGTGGGGTCTCTAATCAGTCCCTGAGGCACCTGATCCAACCTGTGACATGCTACCACCCAGAGTGTAAGCCACCAACCTCCCTCAGAGTTTTCTAAGTGTATACATAGCAATCATAATTAACTGTAATGAGTGGCTACTAGTCATAAGCATAAGTGGGGATCCACTAGGGATGACTGTAACTTATCTTTATAGAGTCTTTTATATGAGTCTTTATAGAGTTCTTTGTGGTTAGCAGATTCTTTTAACATGGATTTACTAAATTTTCAGTTCTGATGAAGGCATCCTGTCACCTTTCACATACAAGGAGTTTTATGGGCTAGGTAGCATCTGTAAAGCTTTGTAGAAGACATCATGTGCAAATAAAAAAATACAGTCTTGGTTGTTTTTCCTCCTGAGGAACATGGGACTTTAAGGAGGAGGAAAGAAGAAGAAGATGCTGTAAGGAGGCAGATGAAGTAGATGGAATGTAGACTCAGAAGTTCTCTGCAGCCAGTTTCATCCAGAAAACATGAATAGGCAGGAGACTTGAAATAAATTCTGAGATGCAAGCAGGCTAAAAAACTAAATAGAGTCTTCAGTCTCCACTTAGTAAGGGAGTTTCTTCAAGACATTCTTGACTTAGAGAATTTAACTGAATTTAGTTGATCCCAATTAACTTCAAGTTTGAATTGCTGATTCAGTTATTAAAAAGCAAAAAGGTATATAGTTTAAGAAAAAAAAAAAAATGCCTTAGAAAAATACCCCCTGAAACCTCTTTCTCTAGACTGAACTTTAGTGCAGCATGTCTCCACTGTTTTCTTGTCTCTGCTCTGCTTGCTTTTACCACACGCTACTCTTGGATGTTGTAGTGAGAGAAAGGACGAGGTCAGGATCACAGTGCAGTGGCTTCTTCCTCCACTCCTTGCTTTTTATTCCTGTGTTCCACTGCTCCTTACTTCTCATTTGTTTTTTTCTGTTCCACCTGGAGTGTGGCCTGTGAGGTGTCCTTGCTCCAGTATGGGTCTTCCGTAGCCCACATTCCATTTCTGAGGGTTTCCCTGCCCAAGGCTTTTTCTGTAGGCATCAGCCCTTCAGGAGATACTTTTTCTGTCCTGCTTGAAGTGCCTTCTTCCAAGAGTGCATCTCCAGCCCTGGCCTCAACAGTGTCCCCTCTCCACAGACCTCCTCCTTTGTGTCCTGCACCAGCAGGTATGATTATTTTCATATGACTGTGTGGAGGTGCTGGTGCCCCTCATATTGGCAGCAAGGAAAGGAAACAGCGTGCAAAGGAAAATCTGATTAGGGAGAAACCTTATGATCGGAAATGGTACTGGCTCAGGCAGTCAGGCCAGTGCCTGTAGGTGCAAAATGAAGGTCTGTCAGGTTTTGTGTTGAGAAAAGCTGAGTATTGCTCTCGGTGGAAAAGTCAAGATTGGAATTAAGGCATCTGATTGATGTCATCTATTTAATTTGAGGCACAAGAGCTAGATTCTACCTAATCCCAAAGTTACCACTAAATACTTTGCAAAGCCAGTAAATATAACTGTGAATCCTCTGTCTGGTTTTTTTTGTTTGTTTTGTTTTGGGTTTTGTTTTTTTGTGATTATGTGTAAGACAGCGAGAGAGAAATAATGAAAAACAAAAATCCTTATTTTTGCTGATGGTAATTTGTATTTCCTCACTTGTACCTTCATTCTATCAATTATTTATTAAAGAGCACTCAAAATATTTTGACAGCAGAATGACTAAAGGTGTAAATTTTCTGGGTAGGCCATGGGGTTTTTTATTGTGTTTGAAACACTCTTAACATTGGTAAACAAAACTGTTAATCTAAAATCTGGAATAGAAGATGATGTACTGATTTGTAAATTGTTGAGTTCCAAAGTTAATAAAAAAAAATTGCTAAATAATATGTCTGTTGCAACTGCAATACAAAGTTTTGGCAGGCTGATTTGCCCATTTGGAAAAGACATTTAGTTTAACTTTTGGCTGGATACCTTGAGTGTCCACGTCAATTCCCTAGTCACTTTCTTCTTTATGTAATTCACTTTCGTGTTAAAGTGATTTCAATCTCCTCAGAGTAATAATCTTCTTGGCCTGTCTGCCTAAAGAAGTAAGGTTTATGCAAAAATACTTTCATCTCCTTGATAACTAAATAAATTATTCTAGCTGAAGGTAAGTTATCATGAGGTAAATCATCAGGTAAGTTCCAGAGAAACTCAAATCAATAGTCCCGTCAAGATCAAATCTGTTTTCATCACCCAAAAGTGGCAGTAGCTGTGTGCACTGGTTGAGCAACAAACTTGTTAATTAAAGTCAGTCATGGGACACACTGCCACTAACTCCTCCAAAAAAGGAGAAAGAAGGGAGTTAGGACATAAGGAGGACTGTAAAAAAGCTGGTAAAGGGTTGGGCTGAGAAAAGGGAGAAGCAATTAATGTGTTGGGAAAATCTGGGAGATACAATTCTATGTATGGACAGACTGCTTCTCTGCTTCTCAAGTTATTCTGGTTTTAGCTATGAAGATTATTATCCATATCAAGTGTTTCTTGTCTTGCTGTTCTTGGTAGTTTTTCTAAGACTTCACTAAGTGAGTGGGTAGGCTTGGAAATAATGTGAGATGTGGCAAGGTGTAGTCCCCAACCTGAAAGTGTAAGCTGAAATCCAAAGTGGAGAATAAAAAGGAAAGGATAGAGGAGAAAGATTAATTTAAATGTAATAGAGAGTATATACATGTGAATAAGCTGTTCTACCATGCAAACAAAACAAGACAGCTACTATGAAGTTGGTGGGAGTATCTCCTAGGTAATTTATTCTTTTCTATATGCAACTGTGAGGGAAAAACAAACCAAACCAAACAACAAGCCTCACCTCAGGATAGCATTACTCTTTTATATATATATTATATAAAAATAAATACACATACACATATATTTTACATGTATATATATACACACACATATATAATCTACATGTTAGGAAGTTTAAAAATAAATAAACAAAATGTTCCATCTCTCTTACTCTTTCACTACCGTTATTAATGTTAATAAAAGAGAGTTTTCTTTCAGAAGGAATTTGTAGAACAAGAATAGTGTAGGTAACATGAATTATATAATGGATTTTCAGTTAAAATTATTTTCCTGAGCTTATGTCTGTTCTTATGTAAAAAAAATAATCACAAGGATTCTCCATCTTGTAGGAAAGTGAATTCTAAATTCATCCTGTGACACTGCAGCAGAAAAAAATGTCTTTTGAAAAGAATTGTTTGAAGAGTTCAGACATCCATTTTGCATGTTAATGTTCTTCTGCATGAACAAAACATAAAAAGATTTTCTATATGCAACCCAACAGACAAAAAAAAATCAGTGTGTTCAATATTTAAAAGAAATAAGCAAACCATGCAAACCATGGACCAGATGATAAAAATGTTGGCTTTGCACAGAAATACACGAGTATATAGTTTTAGATATAATTAATTTCTATATACCTGTAAGAAAGAATTTAATAGTTCAAGAGCTAGGAGCAGTCTGACTCAGCAGTGTTTCCCTGACTTTCAGAATTTTCCAGAATAGTATTTTATTGGTTTAATTTAAAGTGTAGAAGACACTATGTGCATTGGTTACTATTATTCTGTGATGTCCATTGATAAAAAGCATATTAGTATTAGTTTGAAAAATCCCATTTTTTTTGCCTAATCAACAAACTTAGAAAGCAAAGGATGCATTAATTTATTGGCATTTTTGTTGATTATTGTGGTGAGAGAGCTGAAATGTATAATTTAATGTGTGTTTGGACCTCAGATCCAAATCCTAAATGTCTTCCCACCACCTCTTTTCCTGGCCCAAACTTGATACAGCTTTCACATTCAGGATCAGGTGTTCAGATAGGTGTTCAGGTTGAAGGTGTCTATGCTATTGCCATTGGTTGACTATAGACCTTAAAAAAACAATAGTCTGAGATTGTTTTTATCTCAGAAATAAGCATGACAGAACCGAAGGAGAAAAAAGGCCAGGAATGAGGCATGCTTGTACTGTTATCTCATGTTTTACTGTGCAGCAGCTTGTAACCCTGCAAGCAGTCTAATACTTATAATATATTTTAATTCATACTTGCAAATTTCAGCCAAGATTACTAAGCCTAACTCCTCCCTGACTCCAGGACTAGATTTCAAGCAAATTCACAGCTGAACAAAAGGAAAAAGCCCCTGTAGCCTCTAGATATTTTTTTGTTCAGGAAATCTACCACAGCCACCTCACTTGGAATTTTGAATGAACTTTTTTTTCAAACAAGTAAATGAGTAATAGAACTCAATGAAGACCAGAATTTTAACAAGATATGTCTTGAACAAGTACCTTTTAGAAATCTCTTCCTGAATATCACACCTCTTGCATTCCCTTCTTGCATTCAGCTTTTTAAGGTCTCCCAGCCTACTCACTGGGGAGGTGAGAGTCCAAAAATGTCTTATGATGTGTGAGCACTTTTCAACAATAATGAAAACATTCCTGTATTATCAAGACTATTTTCAGCAGAAATCCGAAACACTGAACCATACAAGATACTGTGAAAAAACTTCCCTCTATCCTAGCCAAAGCCAGTACAAGTTTTTAAGTGTGAAGTAAAATCACTTGAGGATGTTCTTTAAGATGCCTGTGCTGAAAACATATTTAATGAAAGTGTATAGGAGTCCAGTATGTCATTTCGTCCCCATAGTAAGGGATTATTAC
This sequence comes from Florisuga fusca, assembly GCA_038090715.1. Classification (NCBI taxonomy): domain Eukaryota; kingdom Metazoa; phylum Chordata; class Aves; order Apodiformes; family Trochilidae; genus Florisuga; species Florisuga fusca. The sequence goes on along the minus strand of JAAWXA010000006.1, from coordinate 16,938,951 downwards.
TGAAAGTAATAGTAATACTGCTGAATTATTCATGGTAATTTTTGACATTGGCTTCCAGGATGCCAGATTTGTACTTTTTGAATTTGACTGACAAAACCATGGAAATTATTTCATTTTAGAGAACTTCTAGCAGTATCTTGTTGATCATTCATACAATTTTTAAATATAAACCTAAATTTGCAGTGTATCTATATGTAAGGAGCCCATTTATTATTTTTGCATACAGAAAAGTAGTTCAGTTTGTTGGAGGACATGTGTGAATGCAACTAATTATTCATATGTGAGACTACATTGTAATGATCCGTGAGCCTCTGCTCTCTAGAACTGGAAGCAATCTTTATGAATATACTGTGATGAGCTTTTGAAATTCTGCTCCATTTGAAATACATTAGGCTAATTCTCCACTTTCCTGCTTACATGAAAAATGGCCTGTAATTACTGAATTTTTTTTAAAAAGCAGCCTAATATGTCCTATTGGCAGTGTATTTCAATATTAGCATATTTTAATGTCGTCTGTATGCTTTCCCAATGCATTATCTTCTAGTAAGGGTTGCATCCAATAAGTACTTCTCCGTAAAACACTGACGCTTTTCCATAAAGCGATAGAAGTGCTGCTTGCAAGGGACATCTGGAGGTCACCTTGTCTCATTTCCAACCTGAAACAAGGTTATTGCCGAAGTATGAGAAGGTAATTTGTGGCTTTTTCTAGCTGTATGTAGTAAAAAATGACAAAGATGAGTGTTTCACAACCTGTTTGGAAAACCTGCTCTAGTACTACATTGTCTTCCTTATGTTCATGAGGTATGTTTTACCCTTTCTTTTTCTTAAAAATCTCAAATATGTCACTTAAACTGATATTGTTTTGTTATCCTGTTAATTCCAAGACTGCAGACTTTGATTCAAACATCATTCCTCAAATGAAATTGCAAAAACTCAGTATCATAATGTTGATATTGCACTGTCTGATTTCCAATGAAACGGCAGAACATTTCAGTTCCCGCAAGATTCTTTGATTAATGTTGTTACAGAAATAAACATTGCCATAAGGAATCCTAAAAGCAGTGGCCAAAAACAAAAGATGCAGGAGTCTCCACCACAGTCTGGTTTTCTTACAGGTATTGACTTTGCTTATCATCTGTTACACAAACCTAACAGGACTGACATTTTCTTAACTTTTCAGGTTACCCTGGTGAATGAATTTCAGCAACTGGACTTTCATCAGGAGACATTTCTTTAATAAAAACAATTAATGAATGGGGGAAGCTTCAGCAAAGTTACATTGCAGAGAAAACTAGGGAATTTTCTTTCCTGTTTCTTGTTCTATAAATAAATTTTTAAAAATCTTAATTCTTTGATGTATATATAATAAAGGGGCACAAGAATATGTGCCGTCTACTCCTCTAATACTCCTCTCTAGCAATGCTGTCTTTCAGAATGTGTATGATGTCTCTGAGACTTTAGCATGTCACATTTTGCCATGTAGGAAAAAAGATATGGGCTGTTTAGGCTTCCATGTTCTTTACAAAGAATAATATCTGGAAACAACAAAGGTAGAAGGAACTGCATCTAAACCACTCTTAACTTGCCTTACGATTTTGAGTAGTATTGTTCTAGAAATGTCATTGAGTTGAATTTATCCAATTATAACACTTTGGTACTGCAAAAAGAAGCCTGTCATTCCAAGTAGCTTTCAAGACTGACAGTAAATGACTGAAGGAATAGGGTCATTTGCTAATATCAGGTTGTTACAGCAATTATCAGAGAAGCCAATCCATTGATATTCCTGATGTCATGTTTGGCATGTTGGAAAAGCATGGATCTAGATACTCAACAGTATCAAAATAATCTGGCTGAGCCATGATTTTAGCTATAAAATTTTATATATTTTTGAGCTCTTAATCTCATTGTGTCACAGTTCAATGTCTGGGCAGAATATTAGTACTTCATTGACTTTTTACTGAGAAAATGAAACAATTGGTATTGAAATTGTCAGATAATGTGAACTATAAAACTTCATACATAAAGAAAAATGTGGGATTCATTTATGGAATTATTGTCTTGAATCAATTTGGCTGGCAATGAAAGATTTATAGTTGGTTTTGGGGTTTTTTTAAGCCCTGAGATTTCTGATTTTAATAAGATGTATCACTTGTAATGCAGGATGTCTATATTGAGTGAAGTTCCCTTTGATAGCATGTCTTCCTTCTTGTGTGTCATGGTCCTTTAGAAGTATTAATCAATTTTTTCTTTGTTTCAGTAGAATTGTTTTTTGTTTTAAATCTTCAACTGCTTTTTCTGCCTATTTGTTTTATGGCTACTTCAGTATTCACATAACGTTGTACAGAAGGGACACTTGATTGATTAATTGCAATATATTAATTTCTTGGTTTTGAGGAAGATTTTATACCTTCCTTTTTCTTCTCCACTATGTTCCCAAACTGCAGTGTTGTACTGGCTTAGAAAAGGGGAAGTAATATAGAGGAGAGCTCAGGGGACGTAGCTTTGTCCAAAATTATCATCTCAGTGTGACATTTGATGTAGTACAGATTGTGCTGGAGACTCATATGGTCACAAAATACTGTTATATAGTATTCTAGCTAGTTCTGGATTTTTTTTTTTAATTTTATTTTACTAGAAGCCACAGAGAGATGCATTTTTATATTAGCATATTTTACTACCCAATTTCAACTACTGTTTCCACAGAGACTTCTTCCAGTCCAGCACTTTCATGGTTGCTGCTTTTAATAGGCTACAAACGAGTCACCATCTACCAGTGCAGAATAACTGAGCAGGGAACAAGCTAGGTTTAACAGTGTCCAAAGCAAAGCAGGCTTGTGTCTGGGGTTTGAACTTTCTTGAAAAATTCATTTTCTAAAACTCATTATCTTAAGAACCTGAAGGTTAAGCTTCAGAAATACATTTCTAGGAATACAGGTTTCATTAGCTATTTTGTGTGACTGAAAAAACCTCATATCATCCCTGTGCATTCTTCCTGAAAAAGCAGAGGTATTGTTAAGGGAAAGAAAAAGGAAAGTGAAGGGGGAAAGGAAAGGGAAAAGAGAAAAGAAAACAGACAAAGAAAAAAAAAAAAAAAAAAAAAAAAAAAAAAAAAAAAAAAAAAAAAAAAAAAAAAAAAAGAGAAAAAGAAAAAGAGAGGAGGAAGAGGAAAGAGGAGGTAGAGTTCATTTTTAAATAAATAAATGCATACATACACACATACATACATGTTTTTTTCCCCGTTTCTTAATTTGAGCAATTTTCTTAATTAAAAATTGTGACTTTTCCTTTAAATAACAAAGTATTTTGAGTTTACAGCTTTCTGACATCATGCTTCTGTTTCTTATTTTATGGTTTTCAATTTAAATATGTCCTGCTTCATTTTGTGTTATTATCGTAACTGTAAAGACAAGATTTATGATACTCCCTTTGATAAGGCATTAAGAAAAATGAATCTATTGAGTCCTTTTTGTAACATAATAATAATAATTCTATTTTTGACATGTGAGGAAGTGAGGAAGGAGATGCAAAGTCTCAATCCACAGTTATTTTTTATAAAAATATGTTATGTTCTTGGTTTTCAAACATCCATCTGAACACATTTTTACACACACTTTCTTAAAAAAAATTTTAAAATTGTATACATTTTATGTCTACATAATTTACACACTTCAACACACATTTTATATAAGTATTATTTTCCTTTTCACATTAGGGAAGACTAAGAAAAAAATATGTTCTAGAGTGAAGATTTGACAAATGTTTTCAAACTTTACCAAGGATAAGTGTTCGAATGTTTCTTCTGATTATTCACTGGTCTATGTAAAATTCATATAAACTGAAAAATGAAATTAACAACCATTAGCATTTTTACTTTTGCTGCTTTAACACCAATTATGCATAGCTGGTCTGTGTAGAGGGAAACTCATTTAAAGACTGAATTAATTGTAAATATTAATCAGTATTAAAATTTAAACAGTAAAAAGTCACTGAAATCCTCTACCAGTTATACCATATATAAAGATGATATAATGACTTTTCTAAGTACTATTAGAAAATCTTAATTTGTACATCTCAAAAGAGTTAAATAAATAATCCCTCCGTATTTGGAACTAGATAAAATAAACCAGAATTTACTGTTATCTTTCTTCCAACTGATAGCTAATTTAATCTGCTCATACAAATAGAAATCCATTGTTTTTGAGGGCAACCCACCTTTTGCTATAGCTTTAGTGAGAAATTATTAAAATAATGAATATAATAAACAGATCAATACTGTTTTACATTTTAAAACTATCTTTAGGATGAAATTTATGTTTTTTTCCTATATTTAAAAAATAACAGTAATTTAAATATATATAAATAATTAATTAAATAAATAAATAAATTAATTAATTAAATTAAATAATATATAAATATGATATCATGTATCTGATGTACAGAAAAAAAGTTTTAATTAGAAGAAAAGATGAAAATAGGGATTTATATTGAGTGTAAATGTCAAGGTTTTGTTGGGGGACACTGCTGTCTGGGAGGAAGGAAGGGGCTACCTTGAGTGTCACATGATTGGAAATTAACCACAACAACACATATCCAAGTCCTTTGTTATGAACAAAGTGCTGTATTTTAAATTTTTACTTTTACAGAACACACAAATGAGTAAAGTGGTGTGGGGGCACAAGTGACTGGCTGTGTGTAAGCCACGGCCAACCCAATACAACATGGAAATAATGTAAAAAAAAAAAAAATCAACAAAACCTGCAAACTTTAAATCTGGAAAGAATATTATCCTATTATTGGGGGTATGGCAAGATAGACGTGTGTTTTCAAGTGCATATTCTACTTTTCTTTAATTTCAAAGTCACAGCCATTTAATCTTGATCCATTTCCCCTTACACACTAAATCAGATGTAACTAAATACATCTGTTTTTCCATACTTACTTTTTATAGAAGATGAATATTTAACAGAGTTGAAACCCAAATGAGTCCTTTCTGTCATCTCTACTCAGCTGATTCGCTACTTTGAAGAAGGTTTATCTGGCTGACTCATTTGTATTCACAAAAACAGCTCCCATTAAGTCTTGATCAGCAATGTACAAATAATTAGTAACTGGATGTTTGTGTTCTCTTTGGTGGTGCTGTGCTACCAAGGCAACATGGCAATTGCTATACATGGAAAAATGGTAGGTTTTAGTTTTCTTCTGTATAGGTGTACAGGTTAAAATGGGGTATCTCACGACGTATATTTTCTCAGTATACATTACGTACATGCTCCATGTATATTCCTGAAGAACATCCAGATCATTAACTTAAAGAAAAAAAATATTGCTTGCTTCATATAGCATTTTTTTCAGTTCTGAAAAAAAACCCAAAACCCAACATATCGACAGGCAACTTCGTTCATGTCCTGTTTGAGTAAATTGGATTTTACATAGTTTTACTTGTGATTTTCTATTACTAGATGAACTTTAATGTTATTTGGGAACATAAGCAACATTAGAAAGAAATATTTAAATTTTACTCTGGATTTAAATTTTGCTTTTGGATTTAAAAGTCAAAGTCAGAGACTCCTAAACTTTTGGGAATAGTCTTTGGAGGTAGATTGGTATGTTCTCTGAAAACAGAACAGAAAGCCCAATATGTTATGGTCAGTGTTACTTTACAACTTTTCTATTTTTGTAAAATCCTTGTGTCTGGGTTTATTTTCAATTTTCCTTCTTATTTCTTTATTTGTGGTCAGTCTAGTATTAATCTGGATTTATTTGTTTTTTTCATCTTCCCTTTGAATTTTAGTGGTGCTTCTTCCCTGTCTTAGTAGAGAATACATGTGAATGTGTACATAGGTCCTACAGGAAACCTGATTGGAAGACCTTTTTGTTTCTTTCTGAGTCAGTAAGCAGAATCTACCAAGAACCTCAGAGCAACAATTTTTTTCACATTAAGTTCAGAAACAGTATTTTCAAATTGTTCAGATTTTTTTTTCTAAATGCTTGTAAGAAAGATTTCGAGTATTAAATTTTTCTGATTAAAATGATATGACAAATACTTAAGGTTATTTTTCTTTATTAATAGCAGCTCTTCCTTTTATATTTGTAGAAAGTGAAAGCACAGACTTTTTTAGGTTAATGTTTTTGATGATGTGGGATTGCATCTTATGTTTCTCTTTCATCAATTTTTTCAAACAAGGATATATAAAATACAAAACAAAAACCAGATTCTTTCATACACGTGTTTTCTGACTGAAAATGGGTTAGCCATTGAGCAATGCTTAGCTTCCAATATCTAATATTTGTTATTTTATTGTTAGAGTGTAGAATGGTGGAAACATTAGAGCTTTTTATTAGTACAGTTTTAATGACATTGACCCAGGAGTGTAAACATCTAGATCATATATGGGTAATGATTTTTTTTAACTTGAAATGTGTCTCAGCATTTAAAAGGCACATCCCGTAAGTTAGAGTTCTTGGGAATGAATTCCAGTTTACAGGCCTTTTTTTGAGTTGCTCACTGCTTTTCATTGTTTCATTTACAAGAAAATATGGAGGTTTTGACATATTCATCTGCTTACATTCAACTCCTATGACTTTTACAGGTGGCAAAACTCTTATACTTTTATATCAAAACTGTTCAGGATGCAGATGTGTGGAAAATCTAACTGTACTTTATTTCTGTTAAGGGAAGCATATTTCATCTATACGTTCTGCTTAAACAGCAATACACTACAGTTGCATTGGGTCACTGATATGAATATCCAAAGCAGGCCTTTTAAATAACAGGAACTCTCCATGATGTTATTTCTTTTGCTTTTTTACAGCAGTCAGTAGTTTCCCTACACATTGTATAGATGATTATGTCAACCACTTGTGGTGAAGAGGCCTCTGTGGATCCTTGGAATTCCAGACAATGAGATCCAGCACACTCAATCTGAGCTACTGTCAAGTTTATGTGCACACTCTGCAGTGGACAACACTGACTGGGTTGCCGAATGATAAAATACTGTTCAATATAAAATCACATTACACTACCTCCCTATGTTGTGCCAGTAATACAAGCTTCATAAATGAAAATGTAAAATGGTAATTTCAGTTATTTTTAAACTGGAGCAAATACCAATAGCAAAAGTGGTAGATTTTATTAATTGTCTCTAAGCAATTAGAATAAGCATTGATTTTTATTAGTATATTCATAAATTTTGCAGTAAATAATTATTGAATTTACCCACTGGCAAATTGAGAGCAGTTTATTAAGTATGGATCTAATTCCCAGTTATTTTACTCTTGCTTAATTAGGTCATCTAATGAAAAATAAATTTCACCATACGTATCTGACTACTGACACTGGATGAATTACAAAATACCATAGAGGTTAAAAGTGATGCCACGCATCAAATGTTTAAAATTATCCATTGACTTTCAAATTGAAAAATTCTTATTTTATTTTTAGACAGCAAACGTTTTGATGATAGAGTAGTATTACTTCAGGGAAGAGCAAATTTGCTCTTTTACTAGTGTCCTTGTTCCATGGAGACTAAAAGGTTGCCTTAAAAAGCTTTTACTTAAAATTGTTGATAATATATAAAAATGTTGTCCCAGAACATGTTTGTCACTCTAGCAATATGCTCCCATTTTTTTTTAATCATTCAGTGTGAAAAAAATGAAGTGAGGAATTAGAAAATACCATTTCAAGTATAAAAGAAACCTGTCAAACATACAATTTTTCTTATGATCATAGGAAAACAAATTTGAAAGCTGTTAAAGTGAATAGTGGCTTCTGAAACTATACAGATAACAGAAGAAAGCTACAGAGGATTTAGATGAAAAATAAGAGACATATATAATAAGAATTATAATAATATATATAATATATATAATGTAATTATATAATAAATACATAATAAATATATAATAAATAAGAAACTTTTTTTCATAAATGGATTTCTATCTTTCTGATTAAGAACTATACTTTTATCACAGAACTGCTGAACTTCTGAGAAGTCTTCACTTACAGAAGAGGCATATGAAATCTGTAGCCCACACACTACCCAGTACTATTTACATCAGAGTCAACATGCAACAGCAGAAAAGCAGAACTGCCTGAGAGAGACCAGAGTAGAATAGAAACATCTCTCTTACGAGGAAAGGCTGAGAGAGCTGGGACCCTTGAGCCTGGAGTAGAAAAGGCTGAGGGGAGAGCTTACTCATGTCTGCAGGTATCTAAAGAGTGGGTGCAAGACAGATGGAGCCAGACTCTTCTCAGTAATTTCCAGTGACAGGATGAGGGGCAATGGACACAGGCTGGGACATTGGAAGTTCCATATAAACAAAAGAAAAAATTTTGACTGTGAGGGTAACAAGGCAGTGGAACAGGCTTCCCAGGGGAGTTGTGCAATCCCCTTCTCTGGAGATACTCAAAAACCCACCTGGATGCAGTCCTGTCCTCTAGATGATCTTGCTTTAGTGAGAGAGTTGGACTACGTGATCTCTAGATGCCCTTTCCAACTGAAAATTCTGTAAATCTGTGATACATTAATGTTAGTATGGTAAACTATGTGGCATCAACCTTTGTTCATGCAGATGTATCATCTGCTCTGATTGCAAGTTTTCAAAGGTTCCATCAAAAAGTAAAGATGAAATAGAATCCTAAAATGGACATAAAATGAGTTCAGATAAATAAGATTTTAGAAGAATGCACTTTAAAAAAGCAATATTTTTTGTTTTTCGTAGTGCATGCCAAACAACACAAATGGTTGACTATAAATTTGCATTCAAAAGGACTTATAGTAATAGGAAATGCTATAAGAAAATATTATTTGAAGAAGCACTGCCAGTTAACTAGTTAAAATTCTTTGTACTTGAAAAAGGAGGGGAAAATAGATTATGTGTAGTTAAATAGAAAAATTGGCCTAGTATGAAATTTTTTTCTTGCAAATCTTAAACGATGTTTTTAAGTTGACAGGACTTCTCAAAGTAAGAGTAGAGTGGTCAATCTTCAGTCTGAGATCACTTCAGTTCTCTGGCCACTATAGTCTACATCTTTCCAAATCCTCCCCATCTTGAGGTAGTCTTTCAGATGCCTTGCTACTCTAGTTCTCTATTTTTTCATTTGGCACTCTCAGCTAGGAAGATTAACAAGTAGCCATAGAAACCAGCAAATAAAATCATAAACTGGCAGTCATAACATTTACTATGTCCAAATATTTTCCTTTTTTTTTTTTTTTTTTTTTTTCCCCCATTCTTTGCCTTCAAATACCATTTACTGGATAGATCACAGAAAGAAAAGATGAAGATTAAAGGCTCCCAGGACATTTTACATATCTTTAGAATTACATGAATGCTACTAAATTATTATATTGTGACATGCTCCAGCTAAAATTTTGGCAATAATTCTTGTTGTTCTTTCAAATGGTGTAAAACACTTGAGAAATTTGGTTCTGAAACAGTTGTCTGTATATTGTTGTGTAGTGCCAATCCAAAGTTTGTTTCAGTTATTTCCTTTTAAGGAAGAACTAAGTAGTGGATTTTCCAAGTAGTGGATCTTTGCTTTTCTTCTTCTGTCTAAATACTGCAAGTACAATGCTTCTGTTGCAACTTTTTCTTTCTTCAGCAGATATGTGCCATATTTCCAGAATTGATTGAGCAAAAGTTGCCAAAATATTTTAAGTTATATTTGAAATTTTTCTTGAAACAGGGAATTTATATGCCTTCAATAAGATAACCTTCCATTTTTACCTTTTTCTGTTTGAAAAGTGGAGAATTTAAAAAAGGGAATAAAGAGCATGGCTAAAGTGAAAAAAGTGGTGAGAGGTAGTATCTACTATAAACTAGTTTGTACTGTTTCTTTTTTTTCCACCTAATACAGACTGTGATCAACAAAGAACCTGTTTTTTTCTTTTTTTTTTTCTTTTTTTTTCTTTTCTTTTTTTTAAAAAAAGGGTTTATTTTGCATGATAGATTATTCTACCCTTTAGAATGTAGTATTAGATGTTCAAGTATAACATTGCTTTATAATTCATGAGCCAAATTCATATTTAATCCTAATGTCCTGACACAGAGAGATAACACAATAGTATCATAGTACAGTCCAAGATGAAAGGGACCTCAAAAGGTTTTCTGGACCAGACTGTGAGGAAAGAAGCCTAGATGAGAATATCTAGCACTCCGTCCAATCATATCTTGAAAGCCTACAGTGATGAGGACTCTACCATGACCCTGGAAACATTGTTCCAGTGACTGGTTATTTTCACTGCAAAAAGGTGTTTCCTATCAAGATGAAACTTCTCCCAGGGTAACTTTTTCCCATTGCTCTTTGTCCTCTTTTTGTGACTCCTTGTGAAGGGACACCTTTGTAGCTGCCTTTTAATTGCTGGATTACTGTGATGAGGTCCCCAGCCACACATATCCCAACCTGTCATGGGCTCTTTGGTTATGTCATCCCAAGTGCAGGTCTTTGCACTTGCCTTTGCAAAACAGTTCCAAATTATACAGTTCCAAACCTTCTGCAATGGGCAGGGACATCTCCCACTCAACCAGGTTCCTCAGAGCCCCATCCAGCTTGGCCTTGAACAGTGCCCTACAAAGGGCACTCACAGGTTTTCTGCGCAACCTGTCCCAGTGCCTCACAACCAACACCATGTCTTCCTAATATATAACTTAAATCTCCTCCAGTTTGAAACCATTACCCCTTGTCCTGTCACCACTATACAGCCTTCTAAAAATTCCCTCTCTGGCTTTTCTGTAGGCCCCCTTCAGGTACTGGAAGGCTGCTATAATGTCTTTTTGAAGCCTTCTCTTCTCCAGGCTGGACAAGCTGAACTGTTTCAGCCTGTCTTCATAGGAGAGGTTCTACAGCTTCCTCTCATCTTCATAGCCCTCTGGAATGTCTCCAAGAGCTCTATGTCCTCCGTATGCTGGGCTCCAGAATTGGACACATTACTCCAAGTGGAGTCTCTTGAGAGCAGAGAAGAGGGGGGAAATCACTCCCTTGACCTACTGGCTAGGCTTCTTTTGAGACAGCCCAGAATATGATTGGCTTTCTGTGCTGCCAGCTCACTCTGCCACTTCACGTTGAGCTTCTCATCAAGCAGCACTCCCAAGTCCTTCTCAGAGCTGAACTGTCATAGCCACTTGATCCTGTGATCTGGTATCCAGCTATGCCAGCAAGGACAATGGCAAAGAAGGTATTATTGAGAACTTCTGTTTTGTCTACATCATAAAAGACCAGTTTTCCTGACCTATTTTGTACTGGGTCAGTGTCTTCCCTGTGCGTTTTTTTACTGCCCATCTAGCTAAAGAACCATTTCTTCATGTTCTTGAAATGTTTGGTCAGATATAAGTAGGTGAATTCCATGTTTGGAATGCTGTGCAAACTACCATACTTCTCCCCTCAGATGCCTCCCCCTGTTTGCATGCCCCTCTTGTAGAGCTCCTAATATCAAGCTCCTAGAAGAACAAGATATCAAATTACTCTGAATTTGTTTTTTCTTTTTTTAAAAGTTTTGCTGTGGAGTTTGCTTGAGCTTTGTTTATAATAAATAATGCTACTAGCTCTGAAAACCTGTGATTATTTCTTTTCATGGTCAAGAAAATACCAGCGCTTTTTCAAACCAGAGAATGTGATTATGTTGTGAAATAATGTATCTGAATCTTCAGGATAAAACTCAGAACTTTACCTTTACTATACAATGATGAACATAGACATTCACAGACACGGGTCTGGTGTGATGCAATATCATTAATTCATGACTTTTATATATATTTGGCATTGTTAAAATGGGAGTGATGGATTATGTTTCATATAAAGAACTAGCTATATATTACATTTGATCTTATAATGATCCCAAAACCCATGTGAGCTTTACTTTTCTTTCTTGTGCAAGCCCATCTATTTTAACAAGTGCACTGAGGAAAAAATAAGCCTTTTTTTTTTTCTCAGAATAACTTTATTCTGATGTACAATCAAGATTTCATCTTCAGAAAGAAAACAAATTTGTGTATTGCAGATATATCCCTCTATGTATTCCACTAGTTAGAATCAAACCAAAATAACTGATTAAAAAATGTTTTCTCCCAAAAACCACTTCTGGTATTTTCTTTCTTTATTCAGTACATAGACCTTCAGCTACTAATGTCATTTAAATGTTGTGGGGTCATTCAACTGGTGACATAACTGGTGTCATTCCCATTCAACTGGTGACATAACTGTCACCATTCTATGTTTAAAATACACGTGTGTTTTAAAGACCAGCATAACTGATGACATGAAAATATTTGCAAATAAGTGAGAAACTGGCAAGATAACTGCTTGGTACTTTAGATACTAGGGGAGTATTGACTTTGAATCTAGGAAGGTTGAGTAGCATTGAAATATTTCAAAGACCCTCTGTGATTTTTTGTGAACACTGTGTATGGATGTGAACAGCTTCTGCATTCTGGCTCAGAAAAAGAAAGCCAGGAAGCAGTCCCAATGAAGTCTTCTGGCTGTTCTTGGCTGCACATAGAAGTAGAACCATGTTTAAGAACGGTGATTGTTATGTCTCAGTTATTTAATAAATAGTTAATAAACTGGGCTATACTAATTCCTATTTCTTCTTGGTAAGTTCTTTGTTTATAATGTCTGCTTACCATTTTGTGTATGAGTTGCACACATATCTGTTTCCTAAAATATGACAGTTTTTGCAAGCACACTTCACCTCAAGTAAGAGTGATAGGATCATCACTCAAAGCAAAACTGAACAAGAGATAAAGCTGTAGGTATATCAAACATGGTGGTTCAGAAATGTAATTAATAGTGATTCAGTTTTTAGCCAGTTTGTTAAAATATGTTTCTCTGGGTAAATAAGGCTTGGTAAAATTTTGGCAGACAGTATCAGTGTAAAAGAAAGATTTGCAGATTAAGACCTCTCTAGATGAAAACAGAATGCACCCTGCCTCTGGAAAAGTGATCTATTGGCAATTCAACATCTGAAGGTAGAGTTTACCATCTGGCTAATTAATATATGCTGATGAATATGAGTTATTTGATCCTTTGACCCTAATACGATGAACCTCCTGTGTATTGATATAATTAAGTTTTGAACAATATATGATTTTCCAGTGAGCATCCACTTACAGAAACTTATGAAAGAGCACCAGGAATTTTTAGAGAATGATGGTCTAATGCCCACTACAGTTTCCTGCCACATATTTTCCATTAAGTTGCTGGTCTGTGTTCACAGAAAACTGTTAGATACAGTACTTACTTTCTTCTGCAAATGACACTTAGTTTATGAAATCTAACAGGTTTATTAAGTGTTTCTTGAGTGCCACTATGCTCCTAATCTTTTTTGGTTTGGGGTTTTTTTTGTTTTGTTTTTGTTTTTGTTTGGGGTTTTGTTTGTTTGTTTGTTTGTTTCCCTTTTGCTTTATTGCACCTACTTAGGATGGTGATTTGAGGAAAGGCAAGCCTTTGTGTCTCAAGTTCAATTGGTTCACTAACACTAATGTAATAAACTGAACAAATATTGCCAACTGAAAAGTTGACAAGAAAAGGCTACATGTAGCACCACTTTAATCCAGGACACCCTAGGCAAAACAGAGCTGTGTACTGTGTAGATTCATATTGGTTCATCTTGTATCAGACAAGTTTGAGCAAGCTGATACTTCTGAGGCAAAGACCAGAAGAGCAGAGTTGGAGTCCCAAATTACGTTGCAAGTGTTAGTACATACTCAGTGTTATTCTGTGTGTTGCAAGTAACATTATCAAAATGTGTAACAAAAATCTGGCTAAAAATTTTGTTGACTGTTGACTTTTGTTTGTGACTGTCTTAAACTGTGACTGTCACAATGATTCACCTGAAGGAAGCACAAAATCTCCTAATGCATATGAGACATTTTAATTGCCTATAAGGCATTAAAATCTTCCCTATTTTAATTGTAAAATCCTAAGTTTTAATGTCACTGTCTTTTGAAAATGCATTGCCTTGTAGCACCCAAGCCTCTGGGAACAAGGATTTATAAGGTTCTTTTGTTGCTTATAAATACAATAGTGTCTTGTGTTATTGTGAGTATCAAGAAATCAGTGTTCTAAGTCTTCTGGGCAATCAAAAAGCATTAAAGCTTCATTAAAAACTTTACTATGTATATGCCATTGTAATAGTAATTTGTATCATCCTCAGCCACAGTGCTATTCTCCTTTTAATAAGTGATGTGGACATACTGAAAAATATGAAATTGTCTCTTGATTCAGCAGAATATTGACCTCAATGTACCAAAGCTATTTCCAATTAACAGAATCTCTCCCCCTCGCTCCCCTCAGCTGTCACCTGTTCTGTTGAACTATAGCAAACTTACTTCCACCAGTATCTCTCTGGCTCCCCAGTTTAGTTTACACTGTTCCAATGTATCATGCATGGCTCCACCAGTAAAATCTCATTATGACTAAAAAGATAAACTTCTAATGCTGGCCAGACATCTAATGCAAATTGACAGCAAATACAATAAAATTCTGGGAAAGTTCTGAATATCAAAAGGAAGGTCCCAAGTCACCAATTGCAACTCTCTGACAATAATTAATGAAAGAAATATGTTTTTTACAATATAAAACTCAGAGGAAAAAGGAAAAAGCACGACAGCAACAGCAGAAAAATAGAATGCAGAAGAAGCAGCAGCACGGCGTATTCCAGGAGTGACACACACTAGCGGAGAAGCAGACCAGGCCAGAGTGACGAACATCCCCCAAGGCGACTTTCTTCTCTTAATAGCCTTTCCCCAGAGTGACTCATTTATTTAAAAACCTGTCCTCTTGAAACTTTTTCTCCCGTTACAAACCTCTCTTTTCAAAGTGGTGTCATTTTTTCACCGAAATAAATCATTATAAGTTGCTTAAACCATAAAACCAGTTGCCTTTTGCAATTTGTGTGACATATGAACAGTGGCTAATATTCCCTCGGAAACAAAATATAAAATAATAGTTATGGACTGTAACAATAAACATTTTACTTTAAGAATTATTTTGAGCTAAAAGAATATTTCTATTTAACACAGTGTCACGCAACATCCTTCTCTGTCTCTCTGTAACAGCGTCTCTCAAGACAGGGAAAGCCTGGGCAACACTGAGTTTGTAATAGTAACAAGACAATCAAAGAAAAAAATCTTTTCTATCAAACCTTTTTTGGTATCTTACTATGTATGCATCTGGCTTATAAACTGGTTTACCATAAATGGCTATTGGAATATACAAAATGTAATTGACAGGAGCTAAATATTAGGGCAGAGAGAGGTGATTTTCTACCTTGACCCAAGCCTCTTTTTCCTTCACTGGATTTTCTTTGAAGGCTGAGTCTTTTCATTTTTCCAAACAATGACTTAGTGGTTGTTCCTTCACTGTTAGGATCATACATACTGTGATCATTAAAAGTGTTAGAATTTTTCTTCATGAAATTTGAGTGGATTTTTAACTCATTAAAGAGTGTGTTCCTTAAGTTTTCTTGTTCACTACACTCTGTTACAAGTCAAGGAATATAAGATACCGCCTCAGTTTCTCATAATACAGTTATTTTAAATTATCCTTCTCAAAATTAATTTACTGCATAAAAACATTCTACCTCTTTATTTATTATGGATTTACTCGACACCATTGTGAAAGATTTTAGTTTCCCTTGGCAGCCCAAAATAATTTTGTAGTGTCCCCAGATGACCCCATCAGAGCTGTTCCATGTGTAACTTAGCTCTGATTTGTACTGTTCTTTCAAACTATCTTCTTTTTCTTCTCTTTTGAAATGTTCAGGCCAGACCATTTCACAATTAAAAGGATCAAGGGAATGTGGGAATGTGTTTTGGTTTGGTTTGTGGGTTTTTGCTTTGGTGGAGGGGGGTTTTTTGTTGGTTTTTGGTTGGTTGGTTGGTTGGTTTTGGTTTATATCTTTGCAGAGGAAAAAAAAAAACATAAAGTAAAAAGAGGTGAAATGCCAGATTTAAAAGTTCTGCATTATAATTACCAGATAGATTAGCAGGATAGTAAACTACAAACTTTCAGGAGGCAGCACAGTGTTTTTGTTTCATGCTGTGTTCCTTAGTGGCAACAGCTAAGAAACCTAGTGGTGCACAGAGGAGAAAATCTGCAATTCTGAGTAATGAAAAACCTGTGACTTGTTGGTAGCCAGTATTTACTAAACCAAATGCTTAAATACTCACTTATGCTATGATATCAGTTAGGTTTATGTATACTCTGCATGATAATCTACACCTTAGTCTGTTTCATTGAATCTGGAAATCCAAGAACAAGGAGTTAGTAAATAGTGTTAACTTTTTCAGGTCTATAATAAAGATTTATTAGGCAGTCAAGAGCAATTTGTCTTTGTGAAAAGGCATACAGAAAAACACAGCTGACAAACTGACAAATTTGACAAATCTGCAAGCAACATTACTTTCTGAGAGTGCAGGCTGACGACGCTTTAGCTATTTCAGCTATATGAACTCTTCACAAACCTGCAACAAAGTATCATGAAATCCTTCGCATCTCATGAAGGGTGTTCAACCGCACAGTGAATGTCAGAAGGGGAAACTTTGTACTGCTATGAAGTATTACATCAAATATCTTCCTTGGGAGCTGAGAAACTTGAAAAATACTTTCATCTAACTAAAATAAAGATCATCATAGGCAGTAACTCTATTAACAACTTCTGTGTTTCCTTTGTTTCCTCTTTTTAGTTCAGTTGCTATTATCTCCGCCTATGAATGAAGTAAGAAAGCCTCCAGTGCTTTAATTGTCTAAATTAATGCCATTTCTATAGTTTACAAGCTTATGAGCATATTTAAATGGCATTATACATATATTTACACATCTAATTTCTTACATTATCATGTTCATATGTCCAAATACTGGCATCTTTGGCCTAGATTTTTTGTGCAGCAGACTGACAGGTATACAGTTCCCAGCATCATGCTTTCAGCCCTTCTTGTAGATGGGCATCACATTTGCTAATCTACTGAGACCTCTCCCATTAGCAAGGAGTGTTGATAAATAATGGACAGGGTCTTTGTAAGCACCTCTGCCAGCTCCCTTAGTACCCTCGGGTAGATCCCATCCTGTCCCATTATAGGATATATAGGTCCCGATACTGTAGGGTATAGGATATATAGGATTATATAGATATAAAATAGGTTAGTTTGTTGTTTTGAAGGGGAAAGTGTTTGTTTTGCTTTTATTAGCAGCAGCCTTTGAAGTTCCCCTTGATGTGACACTTACTTTAAAATATATTTCTCACAGACAAATTCAAGACTGATAAACTCCAATGTCAACAAGCTTTCTGGCTCAGAGCATATGAGACTGTGTAATGAAAGATACCTTAAGATTATCACACAGCACCTACAGGATGGACAGGGGATCAGACCCAGCCAGCACGGGGTTAGGAAGGGCAGGGCCTGTCTGACCAACCTGATCTCCTTTTATGATCAGGGGACCCGCCTGGTGGATGAGGGGAAGGCTCTGGATGGAGTCTCCCTGGACTTCAGCAAAGCCTTTGACACCATCTCCCACAGCATTCTCCTGGAAAAGCTGTCAGCCCAGGGCTCAGGCAGGAGCATTCTGTGCTGGGTTAGGAACTGCTGGAGGCCCCCAGAGAGTGGTGCTGAATGGTGCTGATCCAATTGGTGGCTGTGGTGTCCCCCAGGGATCAGTGCTGGGCCCAGTTCTGTTTCATATTTTCAGAGATGATTTAGATGAGGTGATTGATTCCAAAATTAGTAAATTCACAGACGACACTAAGTTGGGGGGAGTGTGGATCAGCTGGAAGGCAGGAAGGCTCTGCAGAGGGACCTGGACAGACTGGAGAGTTGGGCTGATTCCAGCGGGATGAGGTTCAACACGGCCAAGTTCCGGGTCCTGCACTTCGGCCACAACAACCCCATGGGGAGCTCCAGGCTGGGCACAGAGTGGCTGAGAGCAGCCAGACAGAGAGGGACCTGGGAGTCTGGATTGACAGGAAGCTGAATAGGAGCCAACAGTGTGCCCAGGTGGCCAAGAAGGCCAATGGCATCCTGGCCTGTATCAGGAACAGCATGGCCAACTGGTCCAGGGAAGTGATTCTTCCGCTGTACTCAGCGCTGGTGAGGCCACACCTGGAGTACTGTGTCCAGTTCTGGGCCCCTCAGTTTAGGAAGGAGATTGAGGTGCTGGAGCAGGTCCAGAGAAGAGCAAGGAGGCTGTGGAGGGACTCCAGCACAAGTCCTGTGAGAAAGGACTGAGGGAGCTGGGGCTGTTCAGTCTGGAGAAGAGGAGGCTCAGGGGAGACCTCATCACTCTCTACAACTGAAGTTATCAAGAAAAGGCAGCAATGGATACTTAGCACCAAAAATGGACACTTTCATAACCTCAATTATATCCTCAGGATCCAAGAGTTAAGGTTATTTCTTCTCATAATATCAACTTCTGCTGAATTTTCTTGAAAACTTATCTCAAAGAAACATTGCTATACATTTAGTAGTAATATAATTCCCTGTATATGCATGTAGTGAAGGCTGAGAACATGCCAGACAGGTACGCAACAGTGAGGGAATGTGCAATATATCAGAGAAATTTATGGTAAAAATTGCTCTTAAGTGGTGGGTTGTTGGTTTTTTTATGGTTATATTGTAATCTGGTTTTAAACAGAGCCCAGTGTAAATATATTTGATTATTTTCATACTTCAGGAACTCTGTCCTCTATAAACAATGACATTTTTGCTGAGTATTTTTCAAATATATACTCTTTGCATAAAGATGATTTTCTATAAAATTACTGTCCTGGCACAGTAGTTTGAAATTATTGGTCTTCTAGTTTCTTTCAGTATTTGAGAAGACAAGCTTATCAACTGGCAATGGGTGCAGGAGCTCAAGCTGATTTTCTACATCTGAATGGCAGGTCAAGTGTGCTGCAATATATACTTTTTAAAAAATCCTACAGTAGCAGTTTATAGCCTTTCTACTGATTTTGTTCTACTGACATTTTGTGATTTAGGCTTGGAAATCTTTGTTCAGTAAGGAAAGAAGAAAAATAGGGAACCAAGCATTCCTGACGGAGGGGAACATGCAGGAATGTATTGTCTCCTATGTGTGCTTGTGAGAGAAGGACGTGAGACAAAGGTGGAAAAAAAAGCAAAAAAAATGCTGTGATGAACATCTTGTCGTTTCAGCAGTCACTGGGAACATAATGAATGAGATCTAGATCTGTATTTACTTCAACAATATGAAAGTATTTCCAGAAAAGTGTTTTAATCATAGCTTTATCTGCACTAGAATAAAAGAATTGTGAAACAGTTTTTATGGGCCAGCTCTCATGTCCCATGAAGTTTCTCTAATTAATCTTTTATATTTCCCTGGATAAGAATTCTTTCATACTCTGCCATAATCCTGCTTAATCTGAATGAGTACATTTCCAACAGAAGTACTTGTATAGACAGTTCTGAAGTCCCTAACACAGGAAGCACATGGAGCTTTTGAACAGAGTGCAAAGGAGGGCCACAAAGGTGATCAGAGGGCTGAAGAACTTCTCCTATGAAGAGATGCTGAAGATCTCAGTCTGGAGAAGGCTCTGTGAGGAAGCTGTAGTGATCTTCCAGTACCAAAAGGAGCTATAGGAAAGCTGAGGAGGGACTTTTGCAAGTGTATAGAGTGATAAGACAAGGGGTAATGGAAGAGAGAAGATTTGGGCTAGACATTAGGAAGAAATTCTTTTACACTGGTACGGGTTGCTCAGAGGACCTGTCAATGTCTCCTCTGTGGAAGTGTTCAAGACCAGGCTGGATAGGGCTTGGAGCAATCTGGTCTAGTGGGAGGTGTCCCTGCCCTTATAGGAAGTTTGGAATAAATGATCTTAAAACAGAAATAATTCTATGACCCAATTTCTTTAAAAGCAGCAAAAAAGTGTGCTTGAGATTGGTGTTTTTAACAAATAAGGACTTCACCTGGAAAAACAAAGAACCATAGAATCATCCAGGTTGGAAAGGACCTCTGAGATCATCAAGTCTAACCCTTAATCCACGACCAATGTGGTTCCCAGACCATGGCACTGAGTGCCACATCAGTCTCTTCCTAAGAGATGGAGAATCCACCACCTCCCTGGGCAGCTCATTCCAACACCTGATCACCGTCTCTGTAAAGAATTCTTCCTAATATCCAATGTAAAACTGCCCTGGCAGAGCTTAAGATAATGCCCTCTTGTCTTACTGATAGCTGCCTGGGAATCTGAAAAAGTTTAAATAAGACTTACGTTCTTCATTTTAGTAAATGCTAAGCAGGTATGTATTTAGGTTTTATGCCAACATATACTATAGATAAACATGAGCAAAATATAGAGGGTCTAGAGTTTTAAATTCGATGTAAAGATCTCTGTGTAAAACAGGTATTTATCAGGGTTTTTTTGAAGATTTTTTGAATGAGAATACTAATTTGAATCAGAAAATATTTGACTGGAAGTACAGCAGAGTGGGTAGCATTTTAGATTCTAGTGGAGGACATAAAGTAAGAGTTAATACATGAAGTAAGATTATGAAGATAAAGCAAGAAATGAAGCTTTACTAAAATATCTATTTCCTTAAAAGAGGTGTAATTAGAGGAAAGATTTATTCTAAGCTTATAGAAAATAGTTATCTGAAGATCTAAGAGTATAAGGTAATGGGGGAAAAAAAAAAAAAAGTCAAATCTAGTAAAAAAATTGAGTTTTGCCTGAGCAGCAGTGTCTTGGAAGCAGGACCTTCTATTACAGGAAAAAAAATTGATGATTTCTTCATGGTTAAGACCTTTACATTAAGAAATCCTCTGGCATCTTTCTATTAACTCAAGTGACAACACAGTGGTGTTGTAAGGGCTAATATAAAATGCCTGCTAGTAATTGTCTAGGGGTCACATTGACCTGACAGAAGCTAACACAGAATGCTTTTTTAATAGAAGAAATTGCTTAGGCTGTCATCACCTTATAAGGGAAATACATGTGCTAAACTGATAACTATAGCAACCTTGAGACAAGAACCAGAACACGCTGTTGGGTTGTGCTTCATTTTTACTTCATTCCCACGACCCTCACGACCACCACCAGGAGACACTGCACAAACACAGGAGGGAGGAGATTATGCAAATGACCTCTTGGGACCAATTTGAATACAAAACAGGAGTAGGTGATGCATAGGAAAAGGCGTATTGTGAAATCTAATGAATGTGTAAAACTTCAGTGCATATAACAAAAGCCTCATTGCGAGACTGGTGTGCACAGATTCCCGAGGAATTATCCGCTCGTGTGCCCAGTGCTGAATAAACACACCCCTCTCAGTTGCAGTTTTTTTCTGCAACTCAATGCTTAAAGAACAGAAGAAACTGATCACAGGAAGGTCTCATTATGCCCAGATGTGTTGCATCTCTTGGTTTTTTTGGTTCAGTCTCTCCACAGAGCACAGCTTTGGGATATACTCAGTATCTCAGTACCACTCAAAAATGGAAAAAACCCCAAAATCTACTTTTAAGCTATTGAACTTGAAATGTTGTATTTATTAAATATATTAAAATACCAGTGGTTAAGTTATCTGCCAAGAAGCCATCAGAACTGGGAAAAAAAAAAATGTTGTTTATGGCTCTTAAAAGGTTTTAGAGTAATTAAATATATTCCATTTATTCAGTAAGATATGAAGAATTCCTATGGAGAGAAAGGGAGAATTCATTACAAGGGAAGGAAAAAAGGAAAAAAAAAAAAAACCCTAACATAACAAACCAAACAAAAAAGCCCAGTATGCTTCATATGGCAGTGGAATATTTATTTCCATTCCTGCTATTAGGAGATTTTAGAATAAAAAAATATTTTACATGTATTACTTAAAATTCTTTGTACTCTGTGCTTGGGTTTTAGCCTAGCATTTCTGTTATAGCCTTACCGACGAGGAAATGCTTCCAAAAGTAAAAGGAAATGTTTTTGTGGACTAGCATTGAATTCATAAGTTGAGCCACCACTCTAGCATAAGAATCCTGTATTCCAGAGTGACAGAATTGCTGAGCTTAGGGGGGACAAAACGAGACCTACTGGCCCAACCGTTGTGCTTCAGCAGAGTCAACTTAAACAAGTTGCTATCGTTTTAAGATGCCCTTTTTTTTTTTTTTTTCTAGAAAATTTTAAAATATATCTTTGGGCCTGAAATGGCTTCTCCTTTAGGGCAGACAGATTCAACCTCCCATCATCATTTGTGCCATTATGCTGGCAATCAATCTAATGAATTTGTAGATATTTTTTTTTCAGGCAGTTCCACAGAGAACTATGTGGATTGCTGCATTATGAAGTCTGAAATGTAAACCTACTACCCAGTAATAGTTGAGGGAGGAAGAGAAACTTGGAAAATGGAACAGTAAAAAACCCATGTAGCTGTATCCAGATATGGTAAGAATACTCCTATTCTAATGAGGCATTATCAATAACTAACCATGTCATTACTGATCTTAAATTTTCCCATATTGCCCTTAACTTTCACCTGACCTGAGGCTCTAGTTCTTCACAGTATTTCCATATGGAAACAATACCTTACAAAGATGCAATCAAGTGACAGATTTCTAACAAAGATGTCTATAGCAATCTGAAGTAACGTATTCAGACTGTCCTGTGAAATCTCCAGTTAATTTTCAGCTAAATCGAGCTATTTTCATTACTTGATTGTATCTCTGGGGAAGGCCTGCAAATTTTTTCCTGAGCTAATGAAAGTGAAGAAGCTTTGTGGGTAAGATGAGACCTTCTTAATTATTGCATGTTTAGTATGAGACACTCTTAAAGGGCTTCTGGCACTTTGAATAAATTCTGGCTGCTGATGGTGTCTTCATGAATATAAATGTAGAAGCACTGAAGGGAGCATTATCACAGCTTCGAATCCAGTTGATTTTTTCGATTTTTGATGCATTTTACCACAATATTTAAAAAAAAAAAAAAAAAAAATTTAAAGTAAAGAAAATTAATTGTAGGTACCACTTAAAATGGTTATTACTTCCTTCTTTTAAATTTTATTTTTATGTTTGTTGTGGAACATGGCAAAATATAGTCTGATTTGCAAAGACAGCAAACCCTCTGTTTTCATAAACATACAGAAGAGATAAAATTATGATGACATTTCTAAGTGTCTTACTGAGGACATGTACACATTTAAAATGGTAACACTAGGAACTTAGTAATACTCCTTTTTTTTTCATCATCTGGATTTCTCAATCTTGTACATACAAATTTTACATTAATTTCAAACCAATGTCTCACTTGTAACACACTACTTGACATTTACTTGACAATTCCAGGGCAAGCTAGAAGACAAAATATATCTTTACAGAGTGGGCTGTGACTGAAAAGTTCTTTGGTGTAGAGTTCATGTCAATGCTTTATGACTTGTCATACATTAAGTCCACCTGATGCACAATTTGACTCCTACCAAGAATATTAAATACCTGAATTGTCTTACCTTATCTAGATACCGAAGCCTCTAGGGTTCCTACAAACAAAAAAACCCCTAGTCTGATCATGCTTACTGTATTATTTCCTGTCGTTGGTTTGATTTCGTAACTGAAGGTCTGACGACTGTTAGTTCACCAAGTTGCACGAGTGCTTTGCAAGTATCTTGTCCAATTACAATAAGCAGAAACCATTGTGGGAGGAAGATGTTTGCTGCTATGATAAAAGAGGGCGTAATTAGCACTACTTACTTACCTTCCACTCAGTTGCCAGTATTTAGTACAGAGAAATCTCTCAAGTATTTCTACATGTCATGGTCCAGCTATTATTATCTTATATTTTGTTTCTGATGAAAAAATGGACACTATGCATAAATGCCACGAATTGCAAAACAACCAGCTCAGGAGTTAAGCGAATCACACTGTTTATTTGTGGGAAAATACCCAGTTAGGGAACGGGTTTTCCGGGAGAGGTAAGTAATTAGGTAAATAAGGGAAACAATGTAAACAATGCGGAATTGATTGGTCTTAACAGCTTAACACCAATGTACCCTCAATCACTTAATTAACATAAGCATGCCCTTAATGACATAATTAGCAAAAGAGTGCCCCGAAGAGAAAAAAGCAGGGGGGAGGGGGGAAAGAGACAGTTTTTTTAAGCAGGGGAAAAGGGAACAGAGATTTCGCAATTTCACCCCTCCAGAATGCTCCTGGAAATTGCAGCTTGTCTTCTTTCTTCTTTTTTTTTGTCTTCTTTGGCCGTCCGTGTCCGGTCTTTTCCGCCATTTTTTTCTGCCGCTTTTTTGCCGCTTTTTGTCTTGTCTTCTGGTATTTATAGCAAAAACCCCTCTGCTTTTTATCAGTGTCAGGTACTTGTTTTATGGCTCCAGGAATTCCGCAGCTTAGATCTGTGTCTCCATGTACCAGGAGTAGCTTTGCTCAGCCTGCTATTCGGAATAGCTCTTTATATTTTCAAAAAAAGTCCTTAAAGAAGTAAGAAGTAACAGAGAAATAGCCAAAGACTGGCAGCCATTTCACAACCAGTTTGTAATGGTCATTTCCTGACTTAAGAGACATTTTTTCCAATTTATTAGAAGGTGTTCACCACACTGTAGCCCTCATTCTATTGTCATAAACTAAGGTAATAGCAAGCTCGCCTATCAAACTGAGATCATGCCTGATGCTGTGTCACTTACTACAAAAAATCTGAAAATTCACAGCAATTTCACCCCCAAAAAGGTGCTATGTACCAAGTGAAAATGTCAGTGAGTGGAGGATACAGCAAAGAGGAAATGTAGATATCTACATCTGCATTATAAGTCTCTGGTTCTCATTCTTAATGTCACTTTAAATATGAGTTTATTTTTTGGGGAAAAACTTTTATCAAACTCACTGTAAAGCATACATTACAATATTTTCATTAAGTATTTCTAGTGGTTACTGATTTTTAAGTTTCTGCCAATAACATGGAAAAGGATGAGATTTGAGTAGTGTCACTATGAGAAAAGCCACAGAGCAGGAATCTATTCTGGGTGTATGCTTATTGCACAACTGTTTTTGTAAAATGACACAGACAAATTTAGTAGCTAGGAGACTCACCAATCCAAAAATGTCAAATCAAGATCACTATCCACTATTGTAGAACTCAAGTTAGGTCGCAGATCAGTCATTTATATCTGCCAACACTTCAGATACATTCCTGTCTTTATTAGTTGTTTGGAATCCTCTGTAAATATTAAATTGATTGTAATTATCAATAAGGACTTGTGTTCTATTGTGATTAAAATGGGATTGTCTTGTAAAAAGAGATCTTGTTTAAAGGCATTTTAGAGCTCCTGAAATATCAATTATTGAAAATTTAGTTTTCATTGAAAATACAAAAACAAAAAACCAATGCCATAGTGATATTTAGTGTCCTAGTTCCTCTCAAATTTAACAGTAGTTGTGTAAGCTAAGTAATTTGCATACCCGGACACAAAGGATTTATTTTCAACATTTATTGTAACAGCTACTAAACATTACTAATCCAGACAGCTACTGTATTTTCACTAATCATTCTTTGTGACTTAGAGGAGATCACTAAAAAGCTAATACTCATGTGAGAGGGATAAGCATGTAGAAGAATAATTTTATTCAGTTAAGCATGAGTTTAGCAATTCATGTGACTAAATACCTAGACACAGGTGCACAAACTTTGATAGTTATATTAAATATGAAACACTAAGCATATTTAGCAAGTATCTATCCCAGAAATTAATGACCAGGTTCTCACTGATGTGATGGGAATCTGAGCATATCTGCAAAGTCTGTTGCTAGACTTATTTTCATACCTGTGTATTGAGTAGTACTTATACAATAAATATAGTCCAGCATCATAAATATTTTCTACCTATGCTATAAGAAAGACGGGCTTTTCTCATAGAAAAATACATTCATTTCCTCTTGTTATACTTTCACTTGAAAATTCTGTTCATCTCCAGTTCCTCCTAAAAGTGTCCTGCTAGGCAGAAAGCCCACAGGAACACTTACCTAGGAGGTTATCTCCACAAAAGACAAGGACTTGATTAATTTGACATTAGCTTCATTTGCAAAATTATCAGAACTTCCAGAGAGATATTTAACTGTTGCATGAAAAGTGAGCAAGTTTCTGCCTTTGAGGGTGATGCAGAAAAAATTACTTTCTATAGCCATTACTGACATACAATCAAACATCGTACAACATGTAGATTGTAGGTTGTGGGGCTACTGGTTAGTGAAAGGAATCTGTATTTTAATGTATTTCTTTTATAGCTCCTTTTGGTAATTTTAATCATTGAGTATGGTACTCCCCTGCCCTGGAAGTAGAGTTCATTAGTACCTGTAGTATGAGAAAATGAGAACACAGCCATACCTTAAAAAAATTCAATCAGGGGACAATTTTTGCCACTTAAAAGAATGAAAAGGTTGTCTATTGAAAGGCAGGGTATTCAGCACAAGTCAAAAAAATCGGGAAAAATTGCATGTTATCCTAAGTAACAGCAGGATTAGTTGTCATGTGGGCAAGAAATGTACCCATGAATCCTACAAGTATCAAATTTCTCCATACCATAAGTGGTAAATTAAATTCTTAAGAGAGCATTGAAAATCTTACAGCCACACACCTTTTCATTCATTAATTAAGACTGCAGGGAAATAATTGATGAAGGAACTGAGCCTAGAAATAATTGCAACTGATGCTACCTCCTACTGCAACTTGTGATGAAGATAAGGAATCAGTATCACCTAATTTAGGACTTTCAGTATCCAATTGACTCTTACAAAAAAAATTCTGTTAAACTTCCATTATTCTCTAATAATAACAATTATCTTCTTTGCTCTTAACCTATTATTATTAAACAAGAACATTGCAGACTGGTTTGTGCGTTGCTATTATCTGTGCTTTAAAATTACTTTTCCAAATTCTTTTTTATGGTATTTTTCATGCAGAAGGCAATTATGTGGTGAACCCAGACATACAGAAATTTTATGGCCTGAAATTTTAAATTATTTTTAGCATTGCAAAGTTTTCAGTATCAAATGGATTACTGAGGACTTCTGACTAATAGCAGAGAACAAAATTTGAAGTATGGTGTCCCTATGAGACCTGTCACCTGGTTCAGATGTAAACAATTCTTGACTACAAAATAGACTATAAAGAAAACTGTCAGTACTTTCATGAGGCTAAAAATGCTTTCACCAACTTCGGCAACTCCTCAGGCTTCAAAGGCTGGCAGACATGCTAAACAATTTATTTTTTCCACATTCAGGAATAACAATCATAAAGCCTTTGAGTAAAAGCAAACAGAAGATTTTAACAAGTCTTTCTATATCTGATATTTTCCAATTCTGGTAAATTTATGGAGAGGTTATGTAGTACTTGTTTTGTGTCCCAGTATGTCATATGCCCAGTATCAGAGTTGTACCTAGTTCCTCAGACAGGCAGGTGCTGTTTTAGTAGTTTTAGTAGTGAACATGTTACACTTAGGAAACTCAGTGAATGGAACTACCCATTTGTCTTGAATTGTCAACTAAAGAAATGGGAAGAATTTTTGATAAATTTATGAACAGATCTCTATCATTCAATACAATCTACAATCTCTATTGTGCTGTTGTAGTTTTATAATATTACAGTGTTAGAGTATATATATATATATATATGTAGTATATATATATATAATGTAATATTATAGTTGTTCTCACTGCTGAAGAGTATCTGACATTTGAAAATGAGTCAGAGTGAAGTCAAGTGTTTAGGCATCAAGGTCCTAAAGGAGAGGTTAGATGCCATGACCCCAGTCTGCATCCTCAAAACCACAAATCATCAGCTAAGTTTTGGGCAGCAGATTCTCCAGAACTGCTTTACTTGCCAACACCAAATTTGCTGTCTCTGTCTTGTTCAAGATTCTCTGAGAGTTATATGTAGGTATTTCCCATGCCCACCTCCAGCTCACAGGTTACCAAGATTCCTCTCTGAATGCCTGTTGTTTTGAGGTTTTGAAAGCCACTATGAGAGTAAGTATTGGGCCCAACGGCCTTCCTACTAGATAGAATTATGTGGTATGTGTCCCTTGAAATCCATGTTTGCGTTTCTATCTAATAGAAAAATAAAGGAAAAAAATTTTCACCTGCGCTCAATCAGTTTTTCTGTCCTGCTTAAATTCTGTTCTCATTTAATGACAAATACATAGCTTTTTTAGAGACCTTGCATCATTTTTTTTATTCCATTATTGTGTGAATAATCTCTCAATAACTCTATTAAGAATGTTAAACAATTTTTCCCCACAGAGTCACTTAGATGCCATATGAAAAGAAGTTACATTTTGTAGTGAAAAAAATAATTTTCCACACATAAAATATGAATATTTTTAACCAATTTTTAATATGCCAGTGAATAAATTCCTTGGTAACTTCCATGTCTTTGAGTTTTACATTCATTCAGCATTACTAATGGTGACACTTTAAACCACAGACATTGTCATTGATGCATGAAGAAAGGTATGATATGCTCTCTTGAAACAATATCAAAACCTTGTTTCATAATGTAATAGTCTATAGACCTTTCATTTTCAATTAAGCTACTTCCAAAAATTCCTTTTAATCATCCAGCACAACACATCTTTGTTTTCTGAAAGGCTGTCCTGAACAGAAAGCAAGTGATCTAACAATGTCAAGTGAGGATGTTTTCATCAGTTTCTTTTGGTCTCATTTAACTTGGATAGGGGTTTCATTTTTGGCTTCATCAGTATTTTGGTGGTTAGTTCTATACGCATTCTGTGTATAGAATTATACTTTGTCTTTTGCTCTAGAAGTAGCTTTCTGCAAAAGTATTTAAAAGCAATAATTAAAAAAAGCATAAATTGGAAAGCAAAAATTAAGAGCCACCAATGTGTAGTCCCAGCCCAGAGAGCCAATCGGGTCCTGGTCTGCATCAAAAGAAGCGTAGACCTTTGCGCAGGGCTTTGTTCTTTGGCCATTTTCTATTACAGAGACCGTACTGGCAAATACAAAATCTGGTGAAAGACCATCTTGAAATCCATTTTTTCTTCTTATGTCTGAAATTTGTACTCAATACACACATATAACTTGGACTGCTTCTACTACAATCTAGCAGAGTCAATAGACTTATCCATAATCTTCCTTTTTTCCTTCCATCTTGTTCTAGCACAGCACAAGCACAATGTAGAAGAATTGTAGGCAGTCAACTAAGTAACCAGTATTACTATCTAGTACTATTCCTTCCTCTTTATGAGATGTAATCCCTAAACACGTTTAAAATGCACAATTGAACTGACTTAAGCTTTGAAATAAGAAGGGCATCCAAAGTCATTTGTATTGATAAAATTTATGTGATTATGGCTTAAACAATTCTTCCTTTCAAATGTTCTGAAGCTCTCATGCTTAAGTCAAAATCAATTATCCTTCAGATGGTGATCTTATAAATCAGATTTATCTCTAGACTGACCTAAACACTGATTATTTATGAAGAGCTATTTATTGAACTTGCATCAGAGGTGGGGGTAAGAGGAGGTTATATTGAAGCCATCCTTCAACTACATAAAAATATACCTTTTTCAAAATTTTAATAGAATTCTGTCTGTCGTTATGATAGAGTACTGATATACTGGGTAAAGCAATAGTGTGAAATACAATTATCAGAAGCTATATAAGCTTATTTTTATGACACACTCTGGGTCTCTGTTTTTGACATTTAAGACTTCAATATTAGAACTATCAGTTGTGTTAAGCATTTTGGAAATAGGTAGTACTGCCACATAAAGCTTTTAAAATTAATTCTTTGTACCCTTACAAAAATCTGATTCTCATACTTTAAAATGTATTGGTGATTATTTTTATAAATTCAAAGGCCTATTTGTTTCTCCTCCAAATCCAGAAGTGGCATTTTTACAACAGATAACAGAAATACAATATCAATGGAAACAGCTGACTTTAGCTGTCACTTTCTATTGCCTCTGCCTCAGCTATCATGTATACCATATATAATTGGGTTTTATACCTTACTGATTTTTATTTACATTGCAGGAGCATTAAGGCATGTTAGTCTAAGTATAAATGTGTAGGAAAACACCACCCCTTTCCTCTCTACTCTTAAAAAACAAAATATCCTGCATGAGCATCAGCAACAGTGACAACACTAACAAGACAATAATGAAAATAAAGACAATTTAGACGATAAAGATAAAAGCACATAAATAAGCAAGATCAAGTTTCAGTATGGCTAGCCATCTTTGCTGCACACTTCCAGTTGTCTTAGTCCTCTTCCTGTCATTTCTATACTAAATTTCTGTACAGTCTATATACTCAGACACTCCTTATATCATTTAATAAATTACCGGAGGCCCAAGATGGTGTTCATCTGCCAGTGATTAACCTATCTCAAAGTATCTGCCCTAATGATGTGTCTTTTCCATGAAGTTTGGAATAAAGCTTTTTACATTTTCTTTTCAGTACCCCTTGCTGTTATCAGTCTTTCTTTGACAGCCTGTTGCATTTTTTTACCACTCTTTTATACAGAACAAATACCTATATTTGGTAACTGTTTACAAATATAAATGGTTCTCACCATTCGTAGTGTTCCAATAACATTTTAAATGCCTCTTATTTCATATTATTACCGAGAACACTATCACAGGTCTTGAAATGTCTTGAAAGGTAATTAATATTAATTTGTCAGTTTTTCACAGCTCTCTTGGTTGAGAAATAGTACTGAAGATTGCAGTGATCTTGAGCAGTGAAGCAGAGAAAGTATTTCATAGCAGTAGAAAATAGCAGTTTGTTTCTCCTCAGTTCTCTTTCAATCAAAGGGCAATAATTTACATAATTACAAAAAGTATTTCCAGTCCCAACGGGAAATACTTTTCTGGTTTTGAAAAGAAACAGCACTACAGAATAAATTATCAACTCAATTTACTTCAACAAAGTCCTCCAGATGAGGTCTGCCATGCTTCTAATTTACCTAAAGAACAAAATGTGAAGCTGAACATCTAGCAGATGAATGTTGCTCAGATCTCTCAGGGTCCTAGGTTTGTTTTTAGTTCTAAGTCATAAACCATTAGCTCATCATTTTTTCAAATGAAGCCTTTTTCAATTTGCAAAACTAAGAATCTTTTTAAACTAACCTTTCAAAAAGAAGTGACACTAATAATTTTATAGCAGCATAAGTGTAATCCCTCATGATATACCAACATTTTTAAAAAACAGGTATATATTTACGTAGCCTCTCCTTATGGATGGCATCTTATTGTGGGTTTTTTTCTACTTATAACTTCTCTTTTACATAACCTACAAAACATAGAAAATACAGCACAGTCTCCCATATACATGACACTCTAAAACAATTGCAACACTGAGCAATTCTGAAACACAGTGATTTACATTTTGGTTCTCAGGAGTTTCCTGTACCTTTACAGTACTCTTATGCTGTTGAAAACTAATGCTCTCTGGTTTATTCATTAACTTTCTAATAAATGGTTATTTATTTAAATTAAGATATGGGGAAATTTAGGTAATTGAAAGAAAATACTGTGCTAATAAACTTAATACATACTCAACTTAGATGTTTCTTGTTGCAGAAAGTGGTAGAAAAAAATGTTTCAAATATTTTTTTCTTTTCTTCCCTAAAGTTTGTAAAATAACAAGAAAAATAACAAGAAAAATAACAGGCCAAACTGTTATAATCAGGTGAATTCTTCTGCTGAATTCTTCTGTATCATTTGGAGGCAAAGGAAATATTTAGTGGCATTTGGCTAGTTGTGTTTCAGTGTAGTGAATTTTTGTATATTGAGCGCCTTCTGGTTTTATATTTTGGGAGTGCTTATGTGT
The DNA here is from genome assembly GCA_038090715.1 of Florisuga fusca. Lineage (NCBI taxonomy): Eukaryota > Metazoa > Chordata > Aves > Apodiformes > Trochilidae > Florisuga > Florisuga fusca. The sequence continues at coordinate 16,907,177 of JAAWXA010000006.1, read as the reverse complement.
CATTAATTCCTTTTATCAACTCTGTTGCCATTATCTAATGGGAAGGCTAAGGCTAAGAATCATGCAAAATCACAGATTTGGCTTAAGCCTACTTGTACTTAAAATCAATTACAAAAAAATCATACTAGGATTATCTGGCACAAAATGAGCCTGACGCTGAATGCATTGTAAAAACTCTTTCATTGTGTAATTTATTTTTGGTATGGTTTATGTCGATGTCTTTCACTGCAGCTGTACATGACTCACAGACTGTGAGCTAAGATGTATTTAACTATCAAAAGCATATCCGTTTTTACAGTATTAGGGATGCAAAAACTAACAAAATCACTCATTCAACACCTCCTTAACAGTAACAAATTATTACGTAATGATTACTCTTTTGCCAAGTAATTATAATCAATTATTAATTGTCTAGTGATTGCTAATATTGTAATATTCATTCAAATGTCTTAAGTTGTATATCAATCTAATTGCTGATAGGATTCTGTTCTATTGATTTCACATTTGTTTTGCTTTATAATGATGTTATTAACAAGAAGTTTACACTTGAAACTTCTGATTTTCCATTTGTTGAGCTTTATCATTTGGCACAGCTAAACCCTGTCATTAAACCAAATAGCAATTTCCCATTACACACTCAGTGCCCTGCTGGCAAAGGAATCACTAGCTGTCATAACTGCAAAGAAGTTAGTTATTATGAAATATGTCAGCAGCCACTCCACCTTCTGCTCATGTACTTCAAAGTCTGTCAAGCCTACTTTTATCAGGAAAATAAATCTAATTTGTAGATAAATCTACAGTGTCCTTGAAACAAGTGGTTGATGCTTATTTAAATAAGTTTTTCATAGCTCTGGGAAGTCTTCATTCATATAACCTGAAATATTAACTAAGCAGTTTTTAACTATGACACTAAAACCCTAAGAACCTGAACAGATGTCTCTTAATTAGAACACTAACTTAAAGTTCATGAAGTACAGCATCAACAGCTCACTGGAAATCTGGAAAACACATCTCTTTATCTTGGAAGTTAAAGCTGTCTGGATTTTTCTTGTTTTAGTATTTCACAAAAAACTGTCCACCATTAAGATGATTCTTACATACAGGAAGAACCTACTAAGATGGAAAGATCTTATAAGAAGTGACAGTGTATTAGAGGAGCTTGAGCATGTCTGATTCATATGAGTGTGAATACAGGTTCACAGAACAGTTGAGGTTGGCAAGGACCTCTTGGGTTCATCTTGTCCAGCTCCCCTGCTCAAGCAGGGCCAATTAGATCTTTGAGACAGGGACAAGACACATGGAGAGTAGAAATACAACTGTGCTTTAAATTTTAGTTATGCCTGCAATAAGAGCAGACTAAATGTACTATCAGCTTGTAGTTTTGTCTGAATTCAGATAGTGCTATGCTGAGAATACTCTTTTTGGAAATTACCAGCTTTGGAATTTTGTGTAAGAAACCTAGGCATAGATGCAGGACCGCTTAAATAGGGATTCAACCCTCCTTCAGACTCAGATGCTGACACAGACAAACACAAGGCACCTGTTGAATTTGCCAACAATGCCATTGGGACACAATTTTTTAAGTGTCCAAGTTAGTACTTTGGCAGCCAGGCTATGGCAGAATGGTTTGGTCATGTCAGGAACAGTACTCAGTGAGCTTCATCTAGCTTTCAAGGCAATAAGTTCAGCCTCAAAGAAGGATTTTTGGTCCCAGGATAATATAATCTAATTATTCTGGGTTTGACAGCTAATACTAGGAAGAAAGCACTAGCAGATGATACAGTCCTCAGATATAGTCCTGGCTGTAATTATATCCTTATGACAACATACACAATAAAGCATCTGACACACAGTACTAAAAAGTTTTATTACGTTCCGACTGCTTTCTTCCCCAAAACTCCTAGAACTTAATTGCATTTAATCCTATTGTTTTGTTTGAATCAATATTTCACTCTTACTCCTTACCACCATTCCTACCCCAGGTATGCTAAACTGTAAAATTGCCTCCACCTTCCAGATACTGAATTGTGTTGTTACTGAATTGCTCCATTCTGCTGAAGTAGTCTGCTTTATAATTTCTCGAGAAGGAACTATTGCATCCAGGAAGCTGATAAACTTTTCTAGCTCTTCTCATTTCAAACAAGATATGTAGGCAAATGGATGCATCTTTACCTGAGCTCTCACTCATCTAAATCAGATTACATTTAACAAAGCTATTGACCAAAAAAATATTATTACTTTTACTTTTCCATATGACTTTCCATTGATGTTTCTTTATATTCCCCTCTTTTAACTTATAGTAGTACAATTTTTATGATGCTCATTTTTCCTTAGATTTTGTTAAATACTGTTAACAATTATGTAATTCAGTATTGCATCAATTTTTCACACTTGCATCTCTCCAAAGTATCTTGTAAAAGTAATTGTATTTTTCTGAAGGCAGAAAGTAAAGGAACAGATCCAACCTCCCAGGTTGGGGTTTTTTTTGTTGGTTAATCGAGTTTGATATGGAATAGATTGACAATCAAAAGTGTAATACAATGACTGAAATATATTTCTTAATCTTCTGCCATATGCTTTCACTCTGAATTTATTAGTTTTTCAGTATAGATTTAAGTAACTTCTTTCAGTTCCTTTAAAGTCAAAAAAAAGTCTATCTGGGTATTCAGAAAAGATACTGAATATTCAATTTTATTATATACAATCAATTCTAGCAAATTCTGACCCTTTTCACTAAGTATGACAACTTTTTAACCAGGAACATACTAATTTATTTATTCCTTTGTAAATATAAAAAATACCACTGTTTAGAAACTCCTGAAAATTTGTGAAGTGTAGCTGGCTAAAAATTATGCCAGTTACTATAAAAGAATCAAGACCTAATTTGATCAGTACTGACATATAAGCTCACTTGACATTTACCTGAAACCTCTAATATCCAACAGGTACAGAATATCCAACAGAAAGAAGTTTCTAGCCACAGCCAGTAACAGGTGACTTCCATAGGAAGATAGTCCTACTGTTGACTACTAAGGTCACACTCCAATTGCATTGCTGCTTATAGTGTTATTTGTCCCTGTAACTGTTAGGACATACACTTGGCTCTAAGAATAATTATTCTGACCCAAGATAACCACTGTATCTTAAATTAATGTTAATTTGATTTCTTCCAATAATCTCAGCAGAAGCAGAGCATGTCGTCTCATCCTCTATGCCACCAATAATTATTCTTACTGAGCCTTACAGACAGTGCTGTTTACACATATATTCTAAAGGAATACTGTTGGGTACATTGCAAACATATTTGCATACAACATTCTGTTTAATTTATTGGCCTCATTTAAACTTTTACGTACTGACAGGTTCTTATGAAGACTAAATGCAGAGCATTAAATCTAGAGTCTATGTATTCAACAGGAAGACTGACTCGATTGTTGTCACAGGGTCTCCATATTCTCTGGCATGCTATTGTCCAGTGCCCCCTCAAAACTAGTCAAAATAGCTGGATACCAGAAAGTGGTTAGTAAAATAAAATTGCAGTGTGTTCAACACAATTTCATTCAGTAGAATAAGCCTCCTACTGGGTTAATTCCTTGCCTAAAGTTTGCCAATATTGCTAAATATTCAGAGACTTAAGTCCTCATGTAGGATACAAGATGAATTAGATGACAGCTTAACTTGCACTGCACATTAAACTTGCAAAAGAAATGTAAATGTTTCATTTTGTGCTACAGTGAATGAACATAAGAAATGTGTGCTGCCCACGTAAAAAATAAGCTAAATGAATAATTTAGTTCTGAATATGATGATTCCATTAAGACATTAGCGAACAAGCATTTGAAAGTAAATGGGATGTATTTAAAGAGTAATTGTATTTACAAATACAGAAAAATATTTTCTCCTGTTCTGTAAATAGCGATTTGTTATTGCTATTCAGCCTCTTTATTAAAAACTGGATTGTGACTGCACTAGTCTCTCTACAAAATAGTGAACAGTATTTCTTGTGAGTGTTTCTCCTCCCAGGTCTCATGAGACAATGTTTGCCATAGAGTTCAGCGGGTTTTGCAGTAAATATCAATAATCACAATATGACTTACATTTTTCTATGCCAAATAGATAATTAAGTGGTATTTCTACAAATAAGAAGACTGGTAATTAGGTAGCATTGTTCTGAATGTGCACTTCATAAAGTTGTTGGGTTTTTTCAACTGATGTAAGCTACTGAACTTATAACAATAAGGTATGCTTATGCTCCCATGTAACTCTGATGCTGAAGCAAAATATTGTATGTCTTCCTTCATCTGGCAAAAGATGTAACCTTTCAGAAGTATCCATAATTTTTTGTTTGAGAAACTAGAAAGATATCCCATTCTTTGAGCTGTTACTTTTGACTTATTCTTTGGCTGACCCTGTCCATAGTAGGGCATGCAAAATCTTTGCTCCAGAAGTCTATGCAGTCTTCAATGTAAATGGTAATTTGACAACTGAATTTCAGGAGCTACATAAATTAATTTGATTCTGTCTTTAGATGGCTCTAAAACTACCCCTAGCTTTTACATAAAGTTCAAGTGGTCACAAGATACTGTTATTTTTATCTGCATGTTCCTTCTCACTTCTGCTCTGACAAAATAGATTTTGAATGTAATAGGTTTTATTTATTTCAACTTGGAAATAGAAAGGCTAAAGCCTAGTGAGGTTAGGTGTTATCAGAGAAAAGGGAAAAGGGTCATGGAAGTGCACAAGCAGACATCTCATGCTCCAGAAAGGGAGTAAAGTGGTCAGAATTGCAACCCTTCTGTAGGGTGGAGCAGAGCACACAGGTGACCAAATTTGACTAAATGGTGTATTCTGTCCCATACGTGTAGTACTCAGTATTAATCTGAGGGATCACAAGAGTCAAGTTCTTTTCATCCTCGGGTGGCATCCTGAGAGTATTCTGTCCTTCTATCTGCCTTTCATCCTGATCCATTTCCTCCTGAATCACTGTGTTCCTGCAACTGGCTCCTGTCTGCCACTGACTCCAGGAGCCCAGCCTGGGACTTGCAGCCTCAGAGGTGGCATGAGCATAACTAGAAGAAAGGAGGAGGAATGTGATATTGCTTTTTTATTGCTTGTTCTTCCCTTAGGGGAAGTGGGGGGTGTTTCATAATAGACAGCATCTGTTATTTTTTATTGCCCACCCAGTCTTAAATCATGACAGGATTGTATTTCTTCCTCTTCAAGCTTAGCTTGTTCTTCTCCCTTTCCCCAGGCCAAGCACTGGAGATAGAGCATTTAAGAATCACTTAAAAAAAAAAAAAAATAATCTTTGACTTAAACCAGAATACTAATTTCCTTAAATAAGACATTAAGCATTGTTGCTGAACTGACCTCATGATCTTGAAAATTTTATTTGGCATCAATCAATACTTTAGGTAACAGTTTTTCTTCTAATTGTTTTGTAACTATTATTTAATCCAGAAAAAGTAAAAAAAAAAACCACATTATTACAAAAATAAGTATTAGGATCCTTCCTGAATCTCTGACAACTCAGCCACGTTGTGCTGTTTTGGATGTTACCTGTACAATGAGAAGGGTGGGAGAGGGGG
>JAAWXA010000006.1:16693382-16901581 GCA_038090715.1 Florisuga fusca | reverse complement strand
AGGGTGGGAGAGGGGGGGGTGTGGGGAAAGAAGAAAAAAAAAAGCAGATATATTAAAATTAAATGCAAGCTGAAAAATTATAATATTTTAGTACTTTTTATGAGAGAAGAACTGGCTCCTGGAGCACATAACAGAAAATGCCACCACATTAAATTTTAACGTAACAAAGAAAATGGAAAATAGTTTCCTGAAGCAGATTTAGTAGTACACTAGTAATATAATGTTTTTAATGTGGAAATTCTTAATTTTATTATGAGTACATAAATCAGTTCCAATGTTTCTAATGTGTACATAAGCCTAACACATATTACAAATCTGTAATTATTATACAGATATTTGTATAGCAGTATGCTGCACTGAGTATGCTAGCATCTAGGCTATTAGTTAAAGTTTTAATTGCTGTTTCTTTCTCTGTCTTCTTCTACAGCAAGACCACACACATGGGTTTCATTCTCTTGTCTCGTTTGTATCTTATTTATTATTTAAATTAGAAAATAAAGGATAACATGTAATTCAGGAAATGTTATACATTTCCTAGTTTTCTCTTCATGAACTCAATAGAATATAAACGTATGACTCCCTGAAGGCCCAATGTCGAAGTAATTAGTAAGTAAAGATTACATACTCAATTGAAAAGTGCATCTTACAGACTCAAAGGCTTAGACAGACTTTCTGAGAAGATAACATACTAAAATAAAAGATTTTAGTTAATCTCTTGATTACTGTGAACAGAATTCTGGTTTTGTAAATCAATGATATGCTGCTACTTTACTAGATAATCCTTAGAGTTTAGAGTTCTAAATCCCTTGAGTTTTCTGCATGTATCATAAGAAGACTTATCATAAATAGGTCAGAATTTTCTTTTGAATTTTCTAAGGTTGTTTATTTTTTTCAGATGCAAAAATTTCCCAGTAAAAATTTACTAATAATTTTTCCAGAAGAGCACTGATGAAGTAGATACAGTGATGCACTAAGCTATGAGGAAAGACAGCATTCAGAAAGAGTTAAGGGATCAAGACACATTGCTAGCCAAGAATTGTACAAATACTGGTTTTATAAAGGTATTTTTAAAAGATAGTTTGTATGTTTTATGTAGAAGGTATACTGGAATGAATGCTGCTTAATGTGTGTTCACTGAGTACATCATGGCTTGGCTTTGTGAGCAAAGCTTTCAGAAGGTCTCTCCCCATGCTTGCTGCAAGCACACTGATGGCTGATGAGGCCAATGCAGCTGCAAAGTCTCCTGTGAGGGGACAGACAAGGCATGGCTCTTTCTGTGCTGTCTTTTCTCCTCCAGACTGATTCTCCTTGTGTTCTCAAAGGAGGCAGCAGCGTTATGGATGGTGTCTCCATGTCTCCTGGCTGGAGGCCAGAGTGGGGAACTGATGGCAGTCAGTATGGCCAAAGCTGATGGATTGTTTCAGGGAGCCCTTGTCTCTCCTCTCTGGGGCTCCTCTCTTGCAGCAGCTGGTGGCAAGTTCCCCACAGAGCACAATCTTAGGGAGGTGGTGATCCGCCATCCTGGAGACGTGCCCTGCCCAGCACAGCTGTGTCCTCAGTAGCACGGCCTCAGTACTGGTGACCCCTGCCTGTTCCAGGACAGGAACATTGGTCACACAGTCAGTCCAGTGGATGTTTAGGATTTTAGGGAGGCAGCACTGATGGAAACGTTCCAGGAGTCACAGGTGGTGGCGGTAGATGACCCATGATTCAGACCCATATAAAAGAGTAGACAATACAATGGCTCTGTAGACAATAATCTTTGTACTTTTCTTCAGGTGTTTGTTGCTCCAGACTCTTTTTGAAGCCTTCCAAATGCTCTGTATGCCTTTGCTAATCTGTTGTCTATCTCTTTGTTGATCTTGGCATCCAAGGAAAAAATGCCTCCCAGGTAGCTGAACTGCTGCACTGACTGAAGCTCTGACTCACCTATGGTGACGTGGGGGTGATGGAAGTCTCCCTGTGGTGCAGGCTGGTAGAGAATTTCTGTCTTCTTGAAGTTGACTTCCAGCCCAAAAATGTCTGCAGCCTCTGCAAAGCAGGATGTTATACCCTGCAGAGCTGCTTCTGTGTAAGCAATGAGAGCGGCATCGTCAGCAAAAAGCATCTCTGGGCCATGGTGATTTAGGGTCTTGGTGTGGGCGTGCCATATAGAGACATTTGTTCTGTTCCCTACACTTCTCTTGCAGCTTTTTGAGAACAAATACCATGTCTGTGGTACTCCAATAGGCTTTGAAACCACATTGGCTTTCAGGTAGAACTTCCTCTGCTATAGCAGGTACTAATCTGTTCGAAAGTATTCTTGCGAGGATTTTTGCAGCAACGGAGAGCAGAGTTATACCTTGGTAGTTGGAGGAGTTTGACTTTTCTCCTTTCTTCTTGCACAGGGTGATGACAACTGTATCACAGAGATCTGGTGGTAGTTCGTCTTGTTCCAAACAGCTCACAAGGAGCTTGTGAATTTAGCATGGAGTGCTTGGCCTCCATGCTTCCAGACTTCAGATGGAATTCCATCAGCCCCAGCTGCCATGCACATTTTCAGCTGCTGTAGGGTCTTAAGAGTCTCTTCCAAAGTATGGGCTATGTCCACTGAGTATACAGAAACACAAAAGGCCCAGCTACATGAACCCTCTTGCTGAAACTAACTGATAGTTTTCAAAACTAAGAGTCCTCCAGGAGGCTCAGAGTTGCTGAAGGGGATCAAAACACATTTTTATTCTCCACATTAGACAGAAATTGAAATATTTGTATAGGATCCTTGGCTCTTACAGAAAAATAGATCAATAAAATTGGAGACTTCCAGCTGTCTGAGAGTTTTAAAATTTATCTCAAATCTCACCAGTAATGTATTTTTAAAGAGAAAAGTTACATTTTGGGAGATAAGCTTTTGCAAGTGCTCCTGCTCCACATGTAAAGCCTGTGGCATTTGTGGGTGATATAAACTAGGTGAAAATTAGCATCATATAAATAGCTAATTTTACAAATGATGCACTGGAAGTTTGAGAATGGTTTTTATTGAATATGATATTCATATTCTGAAAACTACTTTTTTATTATAAGGGAGGCATTTTCTCCCTATTCTATCATCTTTCCTTAATCAAAGGTGCATTTATTTTCTTTTTTAGCACTCAGCATGAATGCTTTCTATGCATGCTCATCAGCTGGCATTTCTTGGCATTTCAGTTTACATCACACAAGTATTATGTCCCCTAATGTTCAGCAAATGCTTCTTCAGTCTTTTTACATAAGGTATAGTAATTAAAAGTTAAATTTCACAAATGTATTTAAACAAACATTTTTTTGCTGTTGAATTTGCGGTTCACTAGATTCTTTATGCTAGCATATTTTCTTCAATTTAACTAATATTTTGATCATAAGATAAAAAATAGTTAATATCCTAGTTCAAATAAAATAACTTATGTATATGCCCTACTGCATTTAAGCAGAAGCAGCTCTCCAGCTCAGATAAAGAACATGTTATAACTCAAATTGTGATAAGAATTTTTCATTTATTGAAATTTATTATTTATTAGTTTTAAGTTATTACTATTTATGTTTGCTGTCAATAAAAAAAAATAACCAAACAAACAAAAAATCACAAACTGAAAGTGTTTACCTAAGCAAAACAGCAGTTTCTCAGCTATCACTTTGGTAAGGACCATTTAAGACATGAGAACATGAAAAAAAGTCATTGATACTAGCAACTGAAATCCTCGGCATCAGGTAACACAAGAACTACTAGATGTAGAGTGAAATACCATCATTACCACAGGTGGGTAGCTCCTTTTTAGAGGTACTAAGAAGACAAAAGCTAGTTACAAATGCTTCTCTCTAACACATCTATCCCTGATTCACAGAGTTTGAAAGAAGAAAATATAGCAACCAAGAGATTCAATTTTTGGTGAAACTTTTTCATGGTTAGTATTTGAGAAAATTAGAATCAGCTATCTGTTACATTTACTAATCTGCCAAAACAAAAACAACAAAAAAAAAGTGCTGAAGTTGTCAGCACGAAGAAAAGCTGGGCTCATACTTTAGAAGAGTGAAACAATGTCTCTTTTTAACACAGTAATTAACAACATACTGCATCATCTGACTAATGACTCAATCTGGCCCCATCTGGGCCTCTAGGATGATGCCAGTTTTTCTGCCAACCTACACTTCCCCCTCTAACCAAGGTCTCCCCCATGGCTGATCTGGATGCTGATGCCACCACCCACCTGCCTGTCCAGTACCCAGACTTTGCCACTTGCCCTGGCAGGCCAGGCTCTTGTTCACAGTGTGTGTTGTGACACATTGTGTATTGCAAACAGACACTGTGGTCTCTTTCCACACCCATCATAATTCCAAAATACACTACTTTTCACACATTTGTTGTTTGGATATGCTAAGTTTTTTTTGTTGTTGTTCTTTCTGCAAGTCTAACTACAAGCAGAAATAAGAGAGATAAGAAGCTGAAATAGCCTCCCTGTAATCCTGGAGGGAACAATTAGTGACCTGCTGCACCACGTGGATCCTCACATGTCTATGGGACAGATGGGATCCACCCCAGGGTGATGGGGGAGATGGGGAAGCACTCACCAAGCCTTTCTCCATCATTTACCAACAGTCCTGGCTCACTGGGGAGGTGCCAGATGGTTGGAAGTTGGTGAATGTCACAGCAATCCACAAAAAGAGACAAAAGGAGGACCCAGGAAACTCCAGGCCTGTCAGCCTGACCTCAGTGCCTGGCAGGGTTATGGAACAGATCATCCTGGGGGCAATCACACAGCACCTGCAGGATGGACAAGGGATCAGACCCAGCCAGCACGGGGTTAGGAAGGGCAGGGCCTGTCTGACCAACCTGATCTCCTTTCATGATCAGGGGACCCGCCTGGTGGATGAGGGGAAGGCTGTGGATGGTGTCTCCCTGGACTTCAGCAAAGCCTTTGACACCATCTCCCACAGCATTCTCCTGGAAAAGCTGTCAGCCCAGGGCTCAGACAGGAGCACTCTGTGCTGGGTTAGGAACTGCTGGAGGCCCCCAGAGAGTGGTGCTGAACGGTGCTGATCCAATTGGTGGCTGTGGTGTCCCCCAGGGATCAGTGCTGGGCCCAGTTCTGTTTAATATCTTCAGAGATGATTTAGATGAGGTGATTGAGTCCACAATTAGCAAATTCACAGATGACACTGTGGCTGATGAGGCCACACCTTGAGTAGATTCAATTTACAAGTTCAGAAGGCTATCTATGTCAGAGAATGAAGGGATAGTAATGTCTTGTGAGAAATGCTAAGAACTTGACAATAATACTGGTGGTACATAGGTTGACTGCAGAACCTCCCACCTCCTCAGTTCTACTCAGCATGACTGAGGCCTATGTAAAGTCTCATACTTATACATAGCATGTGGGTCTGAAGAAGTTTGGAACAGCCTGAATTGTTCCCTTTCTTTCCAGCATTTCCTCTGTACCTGTGTGCCATGAACACAAATGTGAATGAGAAGTAAACGGCTCATTAATGCTTATAGTTATTTTAGGGGCAGAATCCTCTAGGTTATCCAGCAGTACAATCAGCTTTAAATATCAGCAAAGCATGTCCTTGTGTTAGTGCCATCCTATTTAACATGTAAGGATTCATTTGCTAAGACATAAATGGGTACTGAGTGGAAGAAAAAGCCTGTGAGAAAGGAGGAGCTGCGTGTTTTTATTTATATTAGGAAGAATTGCTTTACTGAAAGAACGGTCAGGCATTGGAATGGGCTGACAAGGGAGGTGGGTGAGTCACAATCCCTGAAGGAAAAAAACACAAGAAACAAACAAACAAAAACCAAACAAACAAAAAATAAAACAAAAAAAAAATAAAACAAACAAAAAAACCACAACAAAACAAACAAAAAACCCCATGTGTCCGGTTTTGGGCCCCTCAGTTCAAGAAGGGTATTGAGGTGCTTCAGGAAGGAGATTGAGGTGCTGGAGCAGGTCCAGAGAAGAGCAAGGAGGCTGTGAAGGGACTCCAGCACAAGTCCTGTGAGGAGAGGCTGAGGGAGGTGGGGGTGTTCAGTCTGGAGAAGAGGAGGCTCAGGGGAGACCTCATCACTCTCTAAAACTCCCTGAAAGGAGGTTGGAGCCAGGGGGGAGGTCGGGCTCTTCTCCCAAGTAGCTACCAGTAAGACAAGAGGGCATGGACTTAAGCTCTGCCAGGGGAGGTTTAGGTTAGATATTAGGAAAAAATTGTTTACAGAGAGGGTGATCAGGCATTGGAATGGGCTGCCCAGTGAGGTGGTGGGTTCTCCGTCCGTGGAGGTTTTTAAGAAGGAACTGAATGTGGCAGTCAGTGCCATGGTCTGGGAGCCATGGAGGTAGTGAATTAAGGGTTGGACTTGATGATCTCTGAGGTCCTTTTCAACCCATCTGATTCTATGATTCTATGATTCTTTGGTTTCTTCTCCCACTAACCTCAGCCCCACCATCTTTGTTGGCATGAGTGTCCATAGGGCTTGGTAACAGAGCCTGCCAGTGCTGCCTACACTTATTCCCATCTCATCAAATAGGATCAAGGAAGTCTGTGCTGAGTACTAAGAAATTTGAGTCTGTGCAGCTCCTGCCCTAATGCCCTCCAGCCATGCAGATGGGATAAAGTACTGAAAACACAAGTGTTGGCAGACTATGGTTAGGTAAGGATGACATGTCAATATGACATGTAACTAAAAACCCCACACACAATTCAGAGAAATAATAGTTGGACAGTCTTAGTGACACATAAATAGGCATTGCTGTATAGTACAAAAAAGACATCTATGGAAATGAGGGCACATTTTTCCGTAAAAGGAAAATTTGTCATGCTGGTTTATTTAATTTAGACAACCCTTTTCATCTAAAAAGGGAAGCAACTGAAAAGAAAAAATTCTGATAAAACTTTCTACTTACCAACATTGATTTTTTTCCTTGTTTTTTTAAAGGTTTTTCTGTCAGTAGTATTTTTTTAAATTTAACTCAGTCCTCCTATATTGTGGAGTAATTAAGAGCTGCAATACATTCTGGTTTATTTAACCCTGTAATATAATGCACCATAAATTTCATTGCCTAACCTTGACAATATGAAAAATATTTTAACTTCCCCACAAATTGACAATTTCTGATTAAAGCAACTTATGAAAATGTTCAAATAACATTTTCAAAGAACAGAAGTACAAACAGAATTTACATTAATTAACTGGCAAAAAATATTAGCTTATAAATTTCTTCAAACCAGAACAGATTAATTAGAATTATTATCTGTCCATATCATATTAATCTTTGGTAGATGTTGAAACTTGTGATTACGTTTCTGCTTGAATGAAACTTTAACATATCTCCATTTTAAAGTGTAGTGAAGTTGCTTGGTTTTAAACAACTTGAATAAAGAGAAAACAAGATTCAACCCTTTTTTCAGTTCGTGATAGTCAGTAAAATGTATCTAATGCAATAATACATACTGATATGTTCTCATGGTATTCTTCTAACTATTTTATTTTTAGTTGAATCAAAGTTTGGTAAGATCTTGGGTTGTTTTAACTGAAAACTAGATGTGCACAAATGAGGCTGGAATCAACATACATCTCTATCTTTCAAATTCCCACGTCAAAGATATTTTTGGCTCAAACAAAACTCAGATCAGCTCTCATTGTTGTGAGTAATCAACTTTGAACAGAAAAATAGGAATTTAAAAGGTACTTAATTTCCAAAGTACCTATTTGTATTGTGCTATTTTTAGTCCATACTGTAATCTTTGTGCTTTCCACACATTCAAAAAAAAACCCCAAAACGTAATAAATGAATCATAATGCAAATATTTAGTATTACAGTTACACACTGGATTTGTCTTACTATATTGCTTCTTTGCAAACTGATTGTAACAACCCATATGCAATCTAATATTTCCCCAAATGTCATACAAATGCGTTACTGATGTTTGTACTACAGTTGTCATAGTGAATGTCCTGGCTTTTATTGTTCCTTTTTATTTTGGGGGTCAAACTGTCAGTGAACTGTATCATTCTGAGCCATCCAGCAACTCACACAAAGATCCCACCTTTCTTTTCAAAAAGACTGATTGGACTCCTATAGCCCATACTTTGTGATTTTTGTGTAATATTGTCTGTGTTGAGGCTTGCTGCTCTGGGCAAGCCAACATTGTGCATGGCAGACTGTCTAAACAGTAGTAGTTATCTTGCAATCAGAATCAACAAGGTATTGATCAGTCTGATCATTAGCTGTTCCAGTCAAGCTTCCAAAATTCACCCCTCTGAAATGGTTAAATGCTTCTCCTTCCACTGATACCAGTCATAGAAATACCAAGATAAGAAATAGATAAGTAACCTGGGACACGCAGCAGCCTCAGGTCTCAGTGTATACATTGAACAATGCACATGACACTTGACATCTGTCTGCATGTAGTTCTCTTACCAGTACAGATTTAAATGACTAGTCTTGTGTAGAATGGTTTGCCTTAAACACCGTATGCTCTGCTGTGAAATGAAGCTGAAGCAAGATTATTTCCTTTGGGAGGAAATGGAGGAATACATGTCTCTGATTTCATATCTGTGGTAGCTGTGTTGAATATTTTTTAAACAGTCTGCTAAAGTAAGCAAATGAATTGAATAGAGATTACTATACAAGCTTAAAGAGGTGCCTCTCCCTTCAAGTATAACTTGCATTATGATTATGAGTACGTGATGAAAGCCAGGGAGTCCAAGTAGGAATATAAATTATGAAATATTTTAACTACTCTAGTCCCCAGTACAAAAAAAAGATTGACAATTATCCCGTAGTAAATCTATTTGAAATAGTGGTATCTTTTTCAGCTCTGGACCTAAATAACCATTTCTTTGGATAATAGTTCCATTAATTAAAATAGAGTGTCCCCAGAATCCTCTGCTCTTTCTCATCATGATACCTTTGGCAATTTTGACAGTTACTACCTGAAGCAAATCTTTGTTCGTTTGAAGTGGATGATTGACCCACATAAAGCTTGTGATGGCAATGGCGATAGTGAGGTCTTGTTTTTGTCTCAGCATAACAACACTTCTGTATAAGAAATATATTTGAGAAACACTTCCTATTTGTCTTGCATCCAAGTTATCTAAAATCTGTTTTATTTGAAAGACAAACACAAACAATTCTGTTTGTTTTGCACACAGATATACTACCAGACTACCCAATTGCATGTAGGAAGTATTTTTATTGTCTGCCTCTTTGGCATAGCAGTGCAGAAACAAGAAAACTCACATAGCAGCTGCAATTCCTTGAAGGAATCAGATAATTAAATGTTCAGTCAGGTACCTTATCTCCAAAGCAGTAATAACCACATGGAGGTACAAGAACAGATCATCTCTGGCAAGGTGGTCTAACCAATGAAACAATCAACACTGTTGGATCAAACTAATCTTCCTCCACAAAAGTAATATATACAGACAGCAGGTCCAACACAGTGGGTCTTGGGTCCCCTTGATATGGACTCAAGGCCACATCTTGACCTGGAGGCTAAGAACCTCACTCTGTGGCTGTCAGAAGAATCAATATGGTGCAAGGACTGGAGGTATCATAAAACTGGGACTTGCTTGGTATGTTTGCTTAAAACTAGAGTTTTAGTTCTTAGCAAATACATAATCTAGTAGCTGACAAGAAGTGAGTGTATGTTTGAAGTCTTGGGAGCTGTCTGTTGTCTCAAACTCAGAAAATTTCCACCAGAGCAGTCTACAGTTTCCAACAATATGAGGTGCAATAATGGTCTTAGAGGCATGTATCATGTTTATGACACTAAGTGAATTGATAGTAAGAAATCTGTTTAATTACAAGCCCCTCTTCCTCTACTTAATATTAAAAAAACTAATGTAATTGTTATGTTACTTATTATTTAAGTTATAAAAGCAATTTTTACTGTTTGGTAACTTTGAGTCTCTGAGTTGGAATATTATGTACCTTCTTACAGATATCTATTTCACAGTCGTAGACTTCAGAGGTAAGATAGTTCAGTTAATACAAGGGTTAACCTTACCACGATTATTGTAAGAGCAACAGCTACTTGGTAAGAAAATCTCTTCAGAAGAAAAGTTACTGACATGGGTGACTACAACAGGACTACTCAGTACATTCAACAACCACACCCTAAGAGAAGAAATTACAACTGCTCTTTCACATCACAAAATTTTGCAGCATGTTCTAGGAAGGATTCTCAGAGTATTTTTTAGATACTGAGAAGTGAATTGGCTTTTTTTTTTTTTTTGGTGATGAGCACTTAGACATTTCCTTTCAAATGAAGGGCTGGCCTTAAGAAAAATATGTAGTCCACTACATTTTTGTTAGTGGGGCTAATAATTCTGAATGAATTCCAGCAATAAACCCTTTGAACCCAGTATAGTTCAGGTAGGAGAGGAGGCACTGATCAGTTAGTCTATTGTGACTAACTTCTGATGTAGTCAGGTAATTACAAATAGATCAAGAAAAATTAAACTACACTTTACATTCATATGATGCCACCATATATCATCCACTCAAGCGTAAGACAAATATGGTGTTCCTAGTGCCCTGGCAATCCATTATTCCTGATGTTTCTTAATGCTGCTATTAGGAGAAGAAAAAAAGAGGAAGAAAAAATTCACTGCACAGCAGTCTTCTTGACATAAAATCTCTAAACAAAAAACATGGCAAAAATTATAAAAATAAAAAGGTGGCAGCTCTGAAAAAATTGCCTGTGAAGTGTTCCTTCAATATTTTCTGTGGTTTTTTTCTCATTCTTCCTTGACATTGACAGAATACTAATACGAAAAATAATCATTAAAAAAAATCAGATACTTTTATTCTCCAGTCTATTACAAATCTTACCTATCTGTCTACCCATAGAACTTCACTTTCTTTCAAAATAAGTTATTTTTGCAACTTTAAATTCAATAGATGTGCTTAGTTTTAGCTGAAGAAAGCTTGTTTATATATTCCTTACAACAAAAAAAATAGCAGATTAAGCTGAAAAAGAGACTTTTAAAGAGAAAGAATTTAAGATATTATGTTATAATGCTAAAGCAAATAAAGCAAATCACTAATGAGACCGCCATTTTTCAAAATGCTATTTTCTTTTTAACCTCTTCAATGAAGAAATGTTTCTTCCTACTAACTTGTCCAAGTAAACTGTAAACAAAAGTAAACAAAAATGGTAAACAAGTAAACAAAAAATGGTCATCTGATATCTGATCTCTGTGGAAAAAAAAAAAAAAAAAAAAAGTGTGGCTGCTTTGTAGTTCTGCGAGTTCTCAGACTGTCCCCTCACTAAGCTCATGTCTTATTTAACTGCTGCCCTTGGGAGACAAGTTTCAAACCTTTTCTTACTTTATGGTCAACCTACTACTAATAACAAAACCATACAAGGAAAAATTACTGAAAATAAATTTTAAAAAAACCAACTAAAACAAAACAAATCACAAAATCCCCAACACAAACAATACAAAAAAAACCAACCAACCAAAGAAGCCAACAAAACGAACAAACCAACAAATAAAAAAGCACACTAGACAGCTTCTTGGAAATGTCAAAATAAACTTACTTTTTTTTTTTTTTTTTTTTTTTTTTTTTTTTTTTTTTTTTTTCCCCCCCCCAGGAAAAAAAAAAAAACTAAGCCAAACTAATTGGAAAAAGCTCAGTGATTATGAGGACATCTTTTCAGCACATAAAATTCATAAAAATAAGCATTATCATAATCTTTCAGTTGTTTTGGCATTTGTTGTGGGTTCTTTTGGTTTGGTTTATTTGTTTGGTTTTTTGTCTCAATACATTCTATATCAACCAAAAGGATTTAATACATCAGAGTTCAAGGAAAAAACTTCAGATAGTACTTATCAGAAATTATTATGAAAGCCAAACAATAGACTTGTCTCTTCCATGAAGACATTCATGCACTATAATAAACTTTCAGAATGTTAGTTGATTATGAACAAGTATTCATAAGTTTTCAGCTCTGTCTTTTATTTTAGAAAGCAAAAGCAAAGGCAATGCTTTCCTATGAAGGAAAAATGGACAAAAAAATGAGATTAAAGTATGAGCACATATAAGCAGGAAACATAAACTTCAATTTCCCATATTTTTCACTGAGACAAATTTAATCTTCCAGTGTATGAACTTTAAGCTATACAAACTAATAAATTACTTTTAAAATTAAACGTAAGCTGCGAGCCTGTGACCGTGTAGACATCTGATCCAGTCTCTACCTTGAAAACTCCTGTTCTGTGAAAAAAGTATTTTAAGCTTGGGTTAAAAATTTTTTGTGACATAAAAGAGGCTTCACGTTTAAAGGGATCAGTTACTGACTGACAGCAGTATCTCAGCTATTGATAATTTATTTATTCAAGCCATGAAATCTTTAGAGTTGCCTATGGAAATTTGTTATTTCTAGACAGATAAGTGAAGGATGTTTAAAAGACATAAACAAAGATTTCAAAATTATTAAATTGTTTATGCACATACATTTCTGAAGCATGAACTAATAAGCCAACTTTGATTGCATCAGGTTTATGATGTATGAACGTTTACAGTATTTTAAGAAGGTCAAAATTTTATCTACAGTAGGCTAATCAGAGAATGGCAAAGGTTGCAAGTGATCTTTGAAATCACCTTCACCTAATCCTCATCTCAGAGCATGACTAATTTCCAAGTTAGAGCAGGTTCCTCATCACCTTACCATGTTGAGGCACAGACATCTCTAGGAACAAAAAATCCACCAAATTTGTTCCTCTCCTTAACCACCTCCTCCAAAATAACCCCCTCCAAATGTTTAGTTAGATTTTCATTTAATGCAATTTGTTTCAATCACCTCTTGTCCTTCAGCTGTGGACCTAGCAGAACAGCATGGCTCTTGTCTTTAACTGCTTGTCAGGAAGTTGCAGAGAGCAGGAAGACATACAACCTTGTTCTTAACTTTTCAGTCCTCACAGTAATGAAATATGCCTTTCAGACTGTCCTTGTACACCATGTACTCCAGGTCTCTGAGTCTAGTGGTGCTCTGCTGGACTCTATTCCAAATGCTTCAAGTGTACCAGTACCTCACATGCAGTTTCACAAGTGTGTAGTTAGTGCACTGAGATGAAGTTGGTCTAGTCTCTAAAAATAACAGGACAGGAGAAAGTATACATAAGTTGTGCTGACGGGGGTGGGGTTAGATACTAGGAAAAAATGCTTCACTGAAAGGGTAATTAAACACTGAATTAGGCTGCTCAGGGAGGTGGTTGAAGCACCATCCCTGGATGTGTTTAAAAGATGTATAGATGTGGTTCTTAGGAGCATGGCTTAAGCACAGGATGTGAGAGTCAGGCTAATGGTTGGTTGTTATATTCCAAAGGCTGGAAACAGAGAGCTTCTTGTTGGATCTCACAAAAACAATGTAAAGATAACACAATAATGGGTGCAATTACACAGTCTTATTGAACATACAGAAAACTGGTAGGTGCTAAAACTATAGAAGTTACAGCAAATAGTAACTGTGAAACCTATCCCTATATAGAAAGAGAAACAGAAAAGAAAAGAAGAAAATAAAGACGTTATAGTGAAGCCATCTCCCAAAGGTCCAGCAGCATCCTGCTAGTCTCATGTCAGAGTTGGGGGGGCAGTGGTTCAATCCAAGGAGAGGTCCAGGGGTTAGTGTCTCTCCTCTTTTTATACTAATAATTTCTGGCTGTGCCACAGCCTCTAGCTAATCATTGCTCATCTCACTTCCTTTCTAACTTGGTCTGGAAAATACCACCAAGTGGCTGCCTCCCTTAAGATTTGCAAAACTCACTGAGTCTTACCTGCATCAGCAGGGACAACAGTCTCTGACTTGTGGTTTTCCCTCTTCTAAAGGAACAGCCTCTTCTAAAATACTTCAGACCATTTAAGAAAAATGCATAATGCATTCCATCCATGACATTGGTAGAGTTAGGTTATGGTTGGACTCAATGATCTTAAAGGTCTTTTCCAAACAGAAAGATTCTGCTGTGATGCATGTTGATGGTGTGATTCAGAAACACATGAATTGCTTGTCAGCACATGCACTAGCACAACTGTAGAAGTGAAGTTTTTCTCTATGTATGGAGTATGACTACCAGAAATTATTTTTTGGATTATCCTCGGCATTTACCTCCCTCCACTTTTAACTCATGCCCTTAATTACAAGATCATCCTGTTTATAGACATAAATAAGTGACTAGACTTCTTACAGTATCACCCCTTCCCACACTGACACTAAACTCCCAGCTGCATCATTTTCTTTGTGATCTTTCAGTTTGCATTAGACTAATGCACTGCTCATGTTAGAGAGGTTCTAAGTAAAGCCACATAGAGTATGAAAGCAATGAAAAATTTAGAGAGGGGAACAGAATGTTATTATTGAAATGGTCAGATGAAGACTACAGAAAAACAATAAACTTTAAAATAAAAATACAATAAGTATATTTATTTTTTTAGGAAAACATGCCTGAAAAATTATGGTTCTGAGTACACAGATGTTACATACTGTTCTACTTGGCTTTCTACTATAAAAATGCTATTTCATTAAAGAAAAAGAAATCAAACCTCAAAGCTCCAACAGCTGATCTTGTTACATTAGAATAATTTTTGGGGTAGCTTTATTTATTATTCTTACCCTTACTCAGACGTACCTGCTCTTCTCTTTCAAGGGACATAAAAATTTAAGATTTAACTCCCTAAATACAGCTGTACTACTCATCATATGATGATTGGAAGCTATTTCAATATTAATTTACATTTTGCCAAGCATTAGGGAATTGGAAATGTTCTGCTACACAGATTTATTATTACTTACTTCCCCTTTGTGCACTTATTACATAAATTACATTCTCATTATTAATATGAAATTTTATAACCGAAAGATAAAAAATTAAGGTTTAAACTGTGTTGTGTTCAGATGCAGATACATCATGTTTACTAACTAGAGGGCTTTGTTACTTATAAATTATAAATTTATATTGTATTTAGCTTTTGAAATATAATTTTTAAATGAGAGAGCAGTCTAACTTGAATTCTGGTGCAATTTTCATGTGAAAGCATGCCTGATTCTCTTAGGTAAAACTTACACACGCAGTAGTTAGTTATTTATTCCATGGTGCATAAATGTTTGTATTTCCAGCAAATGTGAGGCAAATTGGTCTTGCTTTTTTAATGAGAGAGGGATGATCCATCTGCATAGAATTGTAGAATCATCATGGTTGGAAAGGACCTTCAAAATCATCAAATCCAACCATCAGTCCTACACCCCTGTAGCCACTGAATCATCTCCAACCAAACAAAAAGTACAAAAAGTACCAAAAAAAGTACAAGAATTATATGTTGATTGAAGAGCATGGGTGCAACTCATCTATACGAAGAAGGGCCTCTCGCATATGGAGTTATACATAAGCAATATTCTTCACAAATGATTGACAAAACACAAGACTTATGAGAGCTCTTCATTCTTCAAAGGAGATGGCAGTGTCTCCCACAAGAGATGCAGCTTAGAATCAATACTGACCACTACACACATACACATGTACATATATTAAAAAAAAAAACCAACCCAAACATTTGAATCCTACCTATTAATTTATGCTGTGTTTTCACTAGTGTCTGAGTAAAATGGAATTATTATATGTGTCATTATTTAAATGCAAAAGCTACTTGGAAGCTTTAAACTCAAGGGTTTTCATAATTTATCAAGAGAGTCACTTTAGCAACTTTAAATTAGTTTGTCATCATACATATTATTGAGAAAGCTTAAGACCTGGGAGATTACAACAATATGAATATTAAGTTCAGAAACAACTTCTGAAATAGAAGCATGATGGATGGAAAAAAAAATATGTATTTTTCATAGCAGATGAAAATAAAAATCTCAATTTACAGAAAACAGGTATGTTCATAGCAAGTCTGACAAAATATATCTAAATAAAGATGAAAGATTTGCAATTGCTTTTTACAATTCATCAATTACTTCATTCAGACTACTCATAATTTTTTAACAGATAAAAGTGAAAAGGACCCCAATTGTACAACTTAAGTACAGCATGATTTCCTAGAAGAAGCTTTTACACACCTTTTGCATAATAAAACACTCTTTTTCAAAAATTAAACATAATTAAAATCACAACTTTACACAGTCCTTAGTGGACTGGAGTGCTGGTAGACTTTCCGATAATATGTTTTTATGTTAGAAAGTCCTAGTAACTTATGAGGTGTATTTTCTTAGTGGGACTTTATTGCTTTCCAATTATCAAACTTCAGAATGATTTTATATGATTATTCTGAGAATAGTAAGATAACTTGTTTTTTTTTTTCCTTCAATTCCACTCACTGTTTTCTTCTTAACTTATTTTGTAATAAGTCTGCCCTTGATAACCCTGAAAACTTTTTGAAATTAATTTCTGGGAATGAATGCAACATTTTCTGCTTTCACAAAAGATTTTCCATGCACCCCAAAGTCTGAAGGAAAGTCACACATAAGGGTTTTTTTTCTTCTTGGCAGCTGTTTGGGTTGGTTGGTTTTTTTATATACTCCACAGTAAACCTATTCAGTAATGCCTAAATTAAATCAATCATTTCAGATCAACTATTTCTATCATTTCACAAACTGAACTGTGGTATGCAATAACTCTACAATCACACTTTTGACTAAAACCAAATTCTATCTGCTAATGCTATCAATATGGTTATGCAGAGAGTTGTTCTAATGACCTATTGGAGCATAGCTTGGGAACCAGTACTCTATGTAGAAATGTAACCACATATTAATTACATTTATATAATAAATCTAATTATTAAGTAATTATGATAGCTATAGGGAACTTAAAGTATGTAGAAGAATATAAAACATATACTTACTTTTAATGTAGAACTATGAAAGCAGAATATCAAGCTGACATTTTGTGTGGTATCTCAAGTTCAATATCCTCTGCAAGACCTAAAATGTTCATTAAGAATGACAATGTCATTGGAATCTGAACTTCTGATTACTCGGTAACAGACTTGGTGGCTAAAATGTTGTATACATAAAACACAGGTAAATTGTATCATTTGTAATTTTATTTTTGTCAAGCAAATTGTTTTAATCAGAAATTAACAGTCTGTGTAACCTGAGATAATTTGCCAAAGTTATCTCAAATTCAAGAAAATGAATCCGAGTCAACCACTGTGCGTTAAATCTCTTATTTACAGGGTGATGCCCCAACATGAGGGACCCAGAGTGTGTTTCTCAAGTCTGTGGTAATGGAAAAGTTGTCTACAATTTACGAGCTGTACTGGGGAGTCATCCATCCTGCCATTTCAGGCAATTGTTCAGTAAAAGTGACATAACAGTAATATCAATGATTTTATGGATAAAAGAAATCATACTATCCAGCACATTTAAAGAAAAGCTAAAGAACTGAACAGCTTAATAGATCTGCCAATGGCTTGAGAAAGAAAAATCTGCATTACCTTTAAGGAGAAAGGAAGGAAGGAAGGGGTTTGACCCTCGTGGTCCCTCAAGTTCATACTGAGTGTGACATGTATGGGACGGAATACCCTGTTTGGTCAATTTTGGTCATTTGCCTTGTCCACTCCTGCCTACGGAAGGGTTGCAGGTGTGACCATTTCATTCCTTTTCTCCTTCTGGAGAGCAAAATATTCCTCAGAGCTGAGCAGTGGCCTTGGTTCTGCATACCAGTCTCTAGCTGTAGCTATAAACATTGAGCATTATCAGTCCCAGAAGCAGAGACAGACCAAGAAACTTGCTGTTAATTTCAGCAAGTCCAACTACTTACAAGAAACTTAGCTGAAAGCAAAATTACAAATCTTGTAATTTTGAAAATCACCTTTATCTCGGCCCAAACTAGGACAACAATGAAGCATGGAAAGTATAATGTAGTTATAATGAAGTACAACTAATGGGAGTCTATTTGTATAATGGAAGTGGAAAAGAAATAGAATCTAAGCTAGGTAAAGTGACAAGGAAAAAGAAATATCCTACACCTCATTTCAGCCACAAAGTGCTCCATTCCTCTGCAAGGAGTAAATTTCTGGTTGTTTTGCTTCTTTTTATGTCAGTGATAAGTTTCTGTTACCCTCATGCAAAACCTGCTTGACACTTACATAATTACAAGTCTATAAAATGATATCACAGTTTTCATTGCCTGAAGGTAGCTGACCTCTTGAAATACTTGACCTTACACTGCAGGATTTGCTAAAGCATCTTATGAGACCTAGTGCTAACCAACCATGCTGGTTTTGGCTGGAATAAAGTTAATTGTATTCATTGTAGCTAGTATGGGGCTGTTTTGGATTTGTACTGGAAACAGTGTAGGTAACTCAAGGATGTTTTCATTATTGCTGGGCAGTGCTCACACAGAGTCAAGGCCTTTTCTGCTTCTCACCTTGCTCCACCAGCAAGTAGTCTGGGGGACACAAGAAGCTGGGAGGGGACACAGCTCGGACAACTGACTCAACTGACCAAAATTATGTTCCATGCTGAATAATCCTGATCATATAGATCTGGAGGAAGAGAAGGAAGGGCGGCACATTTGGAATCATGATGTTTGTCTTTCAAGTCACTCTTACACATGATATAGTCCTGCCATCCTGGTGCTGTCTGAACACCTGCCTGCAGAGGTAAATTAGTGAATTAATTCCTTGTTTTGCTTTACCTATTAAATCATCTTCATCTCAAACCATGACTTTGCTCACTTTTACTCTTCTGATCCTTTACCCACCCTACCACGGGGTTGATGAATGAGCAGCTGGCTGGGGTTAAACCACAATATCACCTTGTGCAAATCCAGTATACTCAGCAAAAGCTGGTGTGTTTCAGTCTTTCATAACTTCTCCACATTCCTGACATGTATGCATAGAAATGTTGTCCATAAAGAGTGCCTGTGAAATTTTCTCACTTCACTAATGGCTGACTAAACTGAACAGTACATAAAATTTGCTTCCCATTTTCTTTGGATTAGAATGTGACATTAAACTTCACAGCAGGGAATGTATTTTTCATGTACTCTGAATTTCTTCAATCACTACCACCTTTGTTACACATATCATGTGTAAAGGAAAAAAGTAATTTTTTTATTAAAGTAAAAGAAAGAGAAAGGAGTAGTTGATGGCTGTCAGATTAGTTTATAATATCCTCACCTACTCAAATTAAATAAAACTAAAAGCTCTTGTCCTGCTGACAGACACAGTCATTATGACTACTTTTGGAAATACATAATGGAGTTTTCATTATTACTATTAGCTTAAAGTAGTCAACATCAAAATATGTTAAAAGAAAACACAATAAAATTGCTTGGCTTTTGCACAGTCTGGAAAGTTTGTTGTAAATTAAAGCCATACAAAAAAGAGAAGGAAACTTCATAGTTACAAACAATGCTTCTGTAACTGGATATGGTACAAAGCCACATCAAACATTTGTGTCATTTTACAAAAAGAGTACATGATGTTTGCTTCACAAGCAAATTAGTTGTACCACACCTTGTGCACGTGGTCACTAAACATGTCTCTCTTCTTTTGGTGGTGTAATTTGCCCCTGAAAAATGAACGTTGACTTTTCCCAGTCACAGGCTACAATTGACTTGTGAGAGTTTCCAGAGGGATTCACTTCATCACTTTCCCACAGACTGCTGCTTCAAAAGGAAGGTAAAGCCCTGGGAGCTGGCACATATGTATATATATATATATATATATGTAAGCCACAGGGTGGGGCAAGGCTTCAGGGCACATCACTTCTGTATCCATGTAATTAAAAGACACTACCATGTCTTGCTGTTTTGGAGCTTAATAGAAATAAGACAAAACTAACTTCTGCTCATCTTAATCATTAAACTAAGCTTCTTCCATACACATTAAGTGTACACATCAAGAAACAACACTTATTTACTTGGAAAAATGGCATTACTTTGCAGGTGGCTTTATTTCAGAAAATGAAGTCATCCTGGAAATGGTAACTGTTCCCAGATGTTATCCAAATACAAACAAAAGTTCCACTAGAAAAAAATAATATAGGGAGAGAGATATACAGTATGAAATTCTGATTTTCTTTTTCAACAGTTAGTCGTTATTTAACCTGCCTCTTGCATAAAACTCCATACAGGTCTGAAAGATTTTCACAACTGATGCTACACTCAGAACTCCCTGGAGCAAGTGCTTCAGCACACCAGTCTGAACACAGAAAACATCCTGTGTACCTGGAGCCTGCATTGGCCTCTGAGATGTAACACTTGTAAGAAGATGTAAAGAAGAAAGCTTGTGATATTGTGAATATTCTCAATGCTGTAGTTGATTTCGTTTCCAGTTCTGTCTTTTCCTTCCATCCCACTGCTGCTGGGTCTTCAATGAGGCCATACTTGAAGGACTGTCTTTCTGACATGCAACATTGGTCAAATATCAGTCCTGTTCTTTCTGAAGCTCCTAGAGAAGAAGCAGATGGGCACCCTCTTCCTGTTTCTCTTCTCTGCGTCTGACATGGGTGATGATAATTCAGGATAACAGTGGCACTCACAGCTGTCTCAGCTAACACCAGAGTGGCATTTATCAATCCCCTGATTTAACTGCATAAGTCCAGATGTAAATGCACTATTAACTTCTGTTAATTACCCCACTTTAGGAGCTAAGAAATGAAACTGAATCATGTGGGCAAGGGTCTCTATTTCTGCATTCTAGGATAATGAGGTAAAAAGTCTTTGTGATAGGTAAAAAAACAAGGTACAGATAAGTATGTGTAAACCACTACACAGATGTCTCAAGTTAAATTGGTATAGTGTGTTCAGAACAGTAATGAAGAAAACATTTCTATTCTCTGAACAAGAAGGATGAAAATCACAATAGTTTAAAGAGATTATTTAGAGACCAGAATCAGAATCAAACTGCTGCACAAGATAAGGATGGAGCTTAGAGCATAGAAGCATAGAGCAAGCTGCGGAAATACAGCAATAACATGTGAGACAAGTGATATCATGGAATCTAGCAGGACAGTGGCAGAATTGAAATCTGAAAAGTTCACTAGTAGACATACTGTCTAAGAAGAGATGAGGCAAATGAGAAAGAAATAAAGAAGAAGTGGGGGGAAAAAAGCATAAGAGAATTTCTGTCAGGTAAGAGAAATGAGTTACTTGTTCTGTGGAAATAGCCTAGGAAAAAAGACACTCAAGAAAGATTAAATCTTTTTGTTTGCAAGATTATTTCACATGCTATTTATACAACTATTGTCTTTCTGGCTCAGAAGATCTGTTCCACAGTGATTTGCAGAAACATCAGAATCAGAATCACAGTAGAAGCAACTTCAGTCATAAATAAATTGGAGATTAAATAAGTATTGATCTTTTCTTAATGTTTATTTTACAGATTATACACATCCTCCTCTTACATGATACCATCATGAAACACCACTTGCAAATCCCTTATTTAACTACATATAATGATAGAAGATGGGAACTCTTCTTTTTTTTGTGAAAAAGCATGGACATGGTTTATTTATGACGATATGCATTTCACAAATTTTCAGTCCAACAAGGTAAAAAGAAAAAAAAACAAGATGTCACAGCTTTTCTGTTCAGTCCAGATGACTGAAGGAGGTATTGTGAACACTGGCTGTACAAGTTACTTAAATTATGGATTTTTAGCAAATTGTTTATTAGATTCTCTACTAAATCTTTGGTGCTCTGGAAAAGTGTCCTGGGACAAAAGGTTCATGTTCTCAAAGTCACTGTTCAACTCAGGAAAATTAAAGACCCTGAGACATAAGAATCTACCACAATAACAAATGCAACCCATGCCTCCTGTTCCCCCTGGACAACCATTTGAACTTAGTTCCCATCTTACTAAATAAGAGAAAGCATAAAAGAGATTGTAGTTTGTGGAATATAACTGGAATTGTATTGCAACAGCAAAATACAGAGGAATTTATGACAAACCAGAGTATGTTTACTTTTCTGTCATTTGTCTTTTTGTTTGTTTGGTTGTTGTTTTTTTCTGGGGGGTGAGGGTGTTGTCTCAAATATATGTACTCTATTTCCCTTTCTGCTGAATTTTACTTCAGCTTAACAGTAAAATGAGATTGATTTGCTATACCAATGTGTTTTTTGGGTCTGAAAAATGCCAGGGACTCTCACTGATGTAGAACTCTGTCCTTGAAGTACACTATGTACCAGCTGGCTCTTAGTTAACCCGCAAATTAAGTCTGGTTTGCTGTTACTTTGTCAAAGCACTTTTGTTCTTGACATATTGATTGATGTAACTTCACAAACGCATCATTAATGAGGTCCTGAGTATATGTGGTGTGTATGATGGAGTCACTGATCTGCAATCAATAATATGGAGTCCTCCAAAATGGAATTAGTTAACGTAATATATTCAATTGCTCATTTATATTCAGCCTGCTTTCTTTAAGCATGGACTACACGTCAGTTATTCTTTTTATGTAAAAATGCCACTGCAATGAAAGGCATTTGTCCTTTCTCCTTATCTAAAACTGGATAATGCTGAGAAGGATAATTACAAATTCAATCAAAATTTAAGGGCAATTACACCCTTCACAAAAAGCGCAACATCTTATGAATCCTCAGTAACTGCAAAACCATTGTTAAAGAACAATATTCTGTATCATCATTATTCTTATCATGGTGACGTTATACAAAAGCTCCAGAGGTAAATCCCTGCACACCACTCACTCTCCCAGATTATACAGAACTTCATGGTGGTAGTTTATACATTTGCTACCCATTAATGAGTACCCATTTGTACTCATTAGATGCCTGAGCATGATTTTAGAAGCTAATAACAAAGTTTTGTCTAGACTACCTCTTGAAGAAAAAAAATTCAAAAATCACAGAATCACAAATATTTAGCTGTTGGAAGGGGCCTCAAAAGATCATTGAGTTCAATCAAGAGTTCCAGAGCAGTACCACATAGCATAGGTCGCACAGGAAATTTTCCAAGTGGGTTTTGAGTATCTCCAGGAAAGGAAACTGCACAACCTCACTGGCAGCCTGTTCCAGTGTTCTGTCACATTCAGAACAAAAAAATCTGGTTTTTTATGCGGAACCTCCTATGCTCCAGCTTGTACCTCTGGCCCCTTCTACCATTGGAGATAACTGAGTAGACCCTTTCTCCATCCTCCTGCCACCCACCCTTTACATATTTGTAGGCTTCAATGAGGTCACCCCTCAGTCTCCTCTTCCCCAAGCTGAAGAGACTCAGCTCCCTCAGATTTTCCTCATAAGGCAGATGTTCCACTCCCTTTATCACGTTTGAGGCTCTTCACTGGGCTCTTTCAAGCAGTTCCCTTTCCTTCTGGAACTGAGGGGTCCAGAACTGGAAGTAATATTTCAGATGTGGCCTCACCAGGGCACAATAGAGGGGGAGAACCTCTCTCCACCTACTAACCACATGCTTTCTAATACACCCCAGGATACCACTGATTTTTTTTGGCCACAAAGGCACATTGCTGGCTCATGTTCATCCTTTTGCCCTCTGGGACACCCAGGACCCTTTTCTGTACCCTACTTTCTAACCCATCAGCCTTCTGTGCTGTCATCCACTTCTCCCATTTTTGTGTCATCAGCAAACTTGCGGACAATACACTGTTCCTTCATCCAGGTCTCAAAATCAGAAGCTAGTCCTAGTGTAATAATCAAAATACATTACATGTTTCTCACCTTCTCTATTAAATATTGAAAAAACTAAAGCTAAAACTGAGAAAAGAAATAAACATCTTTGTCTTAATGGAAAATGTTTTGAGATATTTTGCTTTGACTTTGTTTAGAGTTTCTGGGCACATCACCCTTTTTTCAGTTACAAATAATTGTCTTACTCCAGTGAAGCTGCAATTTTTAAGCTGCATGTAACTCCTGAATTACCTGGTATAGGCTCGATACTACCTCTTCATCTGTATATAATTTTAAGGGTTTTGCAGTTTGCCAGCCTTAGGTTTAACATTTTTATTTATTTCTTCACCACCAGTGTCACTGAAAGACTTTCCTTTCCTTTGCATTTTACCAACACTTTTGTTAACACTGTAGTGGAAGCTTTTGAAGGGAAGTGTTACCTGAGACCATTCCACAGAAGAAATGCAATTCAAAAGTATTCTATAAAGAATTACCTATGAAAGAAGAGGCAAGGGATGACTGATAAATACAATTTATCTGGAAAAAACAGAGATTGAAACATTTTAATTCGAAAAAATAATACTAATATATTTGTATATGAGTATGTATGTGTGCATGCGTATGGGCACACATGCTCACAAACTTTCATTTGACCAGAATATCAACAGCAAATCAACAGATAATGAAGGAAAAAAAACAAGGGAGAGCCACAGTTTAGATCAGATTATGTAAACCAGGATTGGGTCCATGAAAATAGTTATATGCATCAAATGGGTACATGAATTAAAAATAAAATTACAGTAACCTCTTTAGCATCTTTAAAAAAAAAACAAAAAAAAAAACAGCCCACAAACCAAAAATATTTTTGAATACTGAATGCCCACATTTTTAGCAGTTTAGGTAGCTTAAGATGTCAACGGTAATACTATATCTACATGTCATATTTCAAACCAATGAAAAGAACAGTAGCAATGGATCTAGTACCAGCAAAGAAAAACATGTTTGGCCACATCTCCACTTATGTTATTACGAGTCTGAATCAATGGCTCTCTGAACCACTGAGGAGTGGTTTAGAAGCAACTTCTTCTAAGTGTGATTGAGAAATAGCTATCACCAACACCTGTCAATGCTAGACAGGCTTAAGACAAATTTACTATAATTGCAGTTTTACCACTTTGCTGCTCAAATTAACATAAACTTTGGAGACAAGAATACACACTGCAAGCAAAGCTTCAAGCTGTTTATCTGTGAAAATTTACAGCAGTCAAATTTTATGCAGGCAAATTGCAGCAAATTTTATACAATATCTGATCTAATATACCAAGCAATGAAGTCTTAATTTTGAATATACATAAAAATGGAAGTGTAATATTTTATTTGAGACTATCTCCTTGGAGATATTCTATAAACTGAAATATTAATGAATTAACTAAATAAATTATTTCCTTGGTTTTAATAACTGCAACAATGGCAAGAGTTGGGACAAAATTAAATCATAAAAGTATCTTTATCTACTAGCACACATTCTGCTGCATAAAGCAGAGTTTCAAGAACAAAATGCCATCTCTTTTAATGCTGTCGTGAAAAGCAAGCGATGGAAAAGCTATCCTATGCAGGTTATTTTTCTTTGTGGGAAGAAATATTTTATAAAAAGCAAAATACATGACGATATATTTTGAAAGACTAACTAAATGGTGTTTATGGGATTTAGTCTAAATTAGAGGAGAGATTCCCAGAGGCCATCAAATAAATGAAAAGACAAGATTCCTGCCATAAAAAACATGCTTACTTTTTGGAAGAGTTCACTTAACAGAAGTCTCTCTTTACATGAGTTACACATTTGAAAAAGCTAAAATATTTTTATTACTGTTTCATGTAGAAAGGAACTCAAATAAGTACTGGGAAAACCTCCTAGACAAACAGGCTTTTTGTGGTTTTCTTCTTTTATGTCACTTACATATTTAAATATTGTATATAATTCAGGACATATCCCTCTGAAGTTTTATTTGCCTTCATTTTAGCTGTGAATGTTTTCTTTAATGAAGAAAAATTTAAAAGATAAAAAGTTTAGTTGACTCATGATAGGATGATAAAGAAAAGAAAGAACCTGTCCTACAATTTGTTACTACATATCACAACAAATCCGTTAGACTATTTAGAGGCTCATGGTGTACCATAGAAAACCACTAGAGAGCAATGGTAAGTTTACTGACTACTTTCCATAAATGCAGAGATAAACAACAACAAAGTGAGAGAATTGTTTAAAAAATTGTCAAAGGAACAAATGTTCCTACAAATAAGTCAGCCAGATAACCAAGAAAAACATTTCAAATTGCTAAAATTCACAGGGCCCTTGGAACAGAAATATGTAGGAAAAGAATAAATATGGGTTTTGAGAAGCCTGAAGGTTTATAAACTGAATTCACTGATGGCTGTAACCACTGATGGGGGCCTCGTGGCAGATCGTGGTACGAATTTTCTGTTTCAGTAGATACCTGTCTCCTTGTGCTTCCATATTTTTTGTTAGTACTTTCTCAGAAGCTTTTAATGTGGTGCTGAATCTGGAGTTGATTCTTTGACTGGACGCGTATTTAGTGCAATATGCAAATAACCTATTCCACTCATACTATGAGATGGCTATCCCAGGTAATGAAGCACTGTGAGTCATAGAATCATAGAATGTCAGGCTGCAAGGGACCTCAAGGATCATCTGGTCCAACCCATGTAGGTAATAGTATAGTTTGAGACATCTCAGTGCCCAGTAGAGATGAGACTTAAAACAGTGGGACACCACCCAAATGTTTGGGTCATTGAGAAATACTTCCACACTGGTTTAGAGAACCATAGAATTTTCAGGGTTGGAAGGGACCTAAGATCATGTAGTTCCAAACCCCCTGCCGGGGTGGTGGGCACCTCCCACTAGATCAGGTTGCTCAGAGCCCTGTCCAGCCTGGCCTTAAAAATTTCCAGGGATGGGGCTTCCATCACTTCTCTGGGCAACCTGTTCCCAAGTGTCTCACCACCCTCACGGTGAAGAACTTCTTCCTAACTTCCAGTCTAAATCTACCCTTGTCTAGTTTGAATCCATTCCCCCTAGTCTTATCACCCCCTGATATCCTAAAAAGTTCCTCACCATCTTTCTTGTAGGCATAGATATAGATAAATTATGAGGATACTATACATGGAAGTCTTTTCATGTGATACCATCATCAATACTTTTTTTTCCAATAAACTTAACAATGCTGCTTTATATTCATGCACTTTTGCAGAGAGAAAAGATGACTATAAGCTAACTGAGATTGTTGGTGGAATAATTACATATCTGAATTACAGTCTTTTTTTCTTACACTAAAGTGAACAGATGGCACATACATTAGAGAGCAGATTTAAGTAAAATGTGGTGTCTAATCTCTCTCTGTGAATAACACCTACTTTACAGAAAATATAAAATGTCTGAGTTTGGGATCCCTAGGAAGCCAGTAATTTTATATAAAAATGTATTTAATTCCCAGGCTACTTGTATTTGAACCAGGCTGTGACAAGCTCAATAAATCAGGCACTCAGCCTGTCCATGGCAACCTCATAACCAAGTCTTTCAGGCATCTCAGGGTACAACAAAAGTTACAATATGCACTGCATTAAATTTTTCCCAGTCAAATGACTATATTTTATTAGATTCTCTACACTGACTTTTAAAACCAATGGTACTGATGATGGATGAAGCTAGGCAAGGAAAAGATACAAGTATTTTTAATCTTGAGCAGAAACATTAGTAGAAATCAGATCAATACAAAAATTCTAAAATATATGGTTCTACGCTGTTCTGTGCATTTCACTTTAACTCTACAAGTTATCAAGAATCAAATGTTGATGTTCTCCACTAACAGATGACATGCAGACATTTTTTTGAGTATGAGATACTGACTGCCATCTTAGTAATCTTCTTTGTAAGGAAAACACTGAAGATCTTGAGACAGAGATATATTTTATTATTTTCAGCCATGAGGTGAAATCTGTTCTTTACTCACAACCAGGATTTCCTGTGGTGCTTTGCAAAAAAAGGGGGCTAACAGGAAAGGATTATCCCCCTCCATTCTGCACTCCTTAGGCCACATCTAGTGGTGCAGTCTTGGGCCAACCAGTACAATAAAGACACCAGTAAACAAGACTGAAGTCCACAGGTGGCCATTGAAGTGGTCAGCGTTGGAGCTTTGGCCCTTTGAGGAGAGGCTGGATGACCAGGACTAGTTCAGTCTAAAGAGGTTGTGAGTAGAAAAAGGTCAAGTTCTTGTACTTATTTCATCATGATGGTTACACAAAACATTGAAGATTTGGTCTAGCAATTGAAAAGAAAATGAGAAACTTCTTGTGTTTGCCTGAAAGGTCATTGGAAAGCAATAAAATATTGAAGTATTTTAATGTTTTCCTCTTTCCCAAATAGTGCGAAGTTCCATTTTGATAACAGCTGGACTCTATCAGACCCCTTCTTTAGTTCAGTTGTTTTATGCATAAAATGAGATTTTATTTCTCTCTCCCTCTCTCTCTTTTTTTTTTTTTTTTTTTTTTTTTTTTTTTTTTTTTTTTTTTTCTTTTTGGAAGGAGCAGAGGTTAGTTCCAAATTTTCTTGTTTTCTCAGTTTGCTCTCAATGTTATCAATGTCAAATATATATTCAGGTTGTCAATTATGATTGAAAACAATAAAGAATGGAAAACATTGTTACTGTATCTTGTTAGTCTATTCTCTGTTAAGTGTTCTGTGTCATAGTTTTTGATTTTGATACAAATAAGTTTCTTAAAAAGTCAATGATGTAATATACATCCCTTCTGTGTACACATAGGGATTATATTAAATTATATTAATTTTTTAGCCTCTGCCCCATATGTTTCTAGAGAAGGAAAAACCATTTTATATAAACAGAGTTTAAAATGGTACCATTTTGTTGATAAGAAAATGAGAGATTTAAAGATATTCCTTATCCTTAACTATTTCTTGTATTGGAAGCAGCCTACAATTCAGTCTAGCTTAGGTCAGAACTAAAGTTTAACTTTAAAAAAAAAAAACCCTCATTTTGTCATCAGACTAATTTTCACCTGTGTTTCTTCATAGTTTAGGTCAGCAATCCACTATTTTTCTGATCATCTGAGTCAACAGTCCTAAGCACATCAGACCTCTGTATTATTAATACCTCCATTAATATTACCATACGGTTTATTTCCATCTTTTCAGCTTCATGTTTATGGTTCTTCTGTAAGAGCTGATTCTGGGAAGTGGCAATGTTAATGTGAGTGATAAGAAAATATGAGCTAATGAAGTGCTTTGTTTACCCGAGGAGTGGTGGAAAACTACTGGAAAACAGTGGAAAACCACCAAAACCTTGATGAGAGGTTCTTTGGGGAGGACCCTGGGGAATGGCTAAGAATATACATAGGACCCTAAGATGAATAAAGTTTATCTCAGCAGGGGAAACTTGGAGTCCATGAATAGTATGCCACAAATGGTGCCCGCATCTGGATCAGATTAAAAGTCGATGGCAGTCCATGGTGGTGGCGTAGCTTGGCTGAAGAAAAGGGGAAAAAAGAAAATAAAAAAAATTGGTGTGCAACGTCATTTACCTCTGCTGGACAGGAGGTAAGGAGCCAAGAACTAGAGATGGGAAATTCTCTTACTATAGACCAGAAAGATGTTTAATTGTGTTTCAATTGCTTCTATGGGCCAAGGAAAAAAAGCCCTCTTTACACTCACAGTATGTATATGATTCTAAAATATGGGACAGAATCAGGGATAGATTGTGGGATTTAGCAATGCAGTATGACAAAACTGCTACTGCATTGCTAGGACTGGGGTGAACTCTTTCTGAAGCATTAAAAATTTACATGGGGTCTAAGCCTTCCAACAGTAGCTGCTCCACAGCATCAGAATCAGTTGATTTGCTACAGCCTGAGGCTGCAGTTTTGAAATACAACAGCAATTCCACTGACCACAATCAAACACAGGATTGGTCTGTCTGCACTGTCGGCACAGTGGCATCAGCCCCACTGGAGACACCCTCCAAGATTTTTCCTTTTGATCTGGGAGGGACAGATCTGAACCAGGATCTGAACCTTTCCTTCCCATCCCGGTGGCTGGCAATGGACTGGGGTGGGAGGAAGACACATCCTGGGGAGAGGAGTGGTGGGATGGCTTGCAAAATCACATCACTCTTCCATGTAGAGCCACCATTCCTCATGCTGGAGCTGATGAGAAAATCATCTGCCATGCACATGCTGTGCTTGTTCATGTAACATGCAGTGTGATCCAGTCACTGAGACACCAGTGAGAGCACAGCGTGGCCCTAGGGGGCCATGTGTCAACCCGGGGGCTGGCAGAGGCAGCCATGGAGGAGTCCCCCAGCCCCACCACGTGGCTGCCCAGTGGCCGGGAGTGGAGCGGAGCTGTGAGGAGGGAGCAGGCTGGAGCAGCAAAGGAGGAGCTGGAGTTCAAATGGAGAACCCAAGGCTTTTGCAGAGGGCACTGCCCCAGGTGCATTGGGAGAGTGGCAGTTTCAGGGACCCAACAGCATGCCCAAGCACCCCAGCGCTGCACAGGATGGGCCCCTGCTGGGGAGTGGTGTAGAGGGTCTGTGACAAAAGCAGCAGCAACACCGGCAAGAATGGCACGGGTGGTGACAGCAGCAAGAACAACAACAGCAGTGGCAAGCTCATCATGTTAACACCTGTTTCACTCTTCAGTTTTTTATCGTAATTTCAGCCCTTTGGGTTGTTGGGACAGTGGGTTTAGCAGGTATTGTTTTTAGGCTGGAAGGTGCCTTATTTTGTGGTTCATGTTCATTCCCATTCTTCATGGCGCTACGGCAGAAGGCAATAAGATTGTTTACCTTCTAGCAGCTGGGGTTCAGGTCTAAAACATGTTTATGATTCCATTGACATTTTTCATACTGTATCTTTGTCTCTGATCATACTGGGGAAAAGCCTCATGATATTGAGATCTTCTAGATGCATCTGCAGTGCTTGCTGCACTTACTAGCACAGGTAAAAAGAGAAAAGCAGAACCTTGGGATACACCCCCCCATGAAGGCTTACAAAAAGATCTCTATGCCTTAAACTTTCTAAACTGAGCAGAAAATTATGTGACCCCAATAAAAAAACACTTTGGAAAAGCACAAAATATACAGCAAGGGAAAGCTTATGTTAAAATTCAGGACCTTAATATGCATCTATGGGAAGGGTCACTTCCATTCATAACCTGGAAGCGAGGGTATGTTTGTGTTTCCCCATGTTCTGGATGTGAAACCAGCCTTGGTGTAAAAGGATTAACATTCCCTCTGATTGTCTGTGCGGTTCTTGATTTTTTTTTCCTTCTTGTTTGTGGACATGGTTGTGATGGCTTGTGTTGTGTGAGCCGAAAAATTTGGAGTTGAAGAGGGATGGAAACCCAATTTGCAGAACTGTTAAGGGAAATCATTATCTTGGGAGATTTCATTCTGTTGATTTTTGTTTACCTTTAGTTTGTAGTAACTTGGCAATTTATAAGGTTGCTAAAACAAGAAAGGGGGAGGTGTGGAAAGTGGCAAAGTTAATGTGAGTGATAAAAAACAATGTGCTAATGAAGTACCTTGTGTACCAAGGGTAGAAGGTCTCTTCTGAGACCCCACTTCAAATACTGTATCCAGTTTTGATGTCCCCACCATAAGAAAGACAGAGGTATGTTGAAACAAATCCACCAAAAAGGTGATCCAGGGGCTGGAGCACCTCTGCTACAAGGTAAGGCTGTGGAAGCTGGGATTATTCAGTCTGAAGAAGATTCCAGAGGATCTTAACACTGCCATCCAGTACCTGAAGGCAACCTACAGGAAGACTGGAGAGAAACGTTTTATATGTGTCCAGCAATAGGACAAGTGGAAATGTAAACTGAAGAACAGGTTTAGACTGGATCTTAGGAAGAAGTTCTTCAATGCAATGGTGGTGAGACTCTGGAACAGACTGCATAGAGTAGTTGTGAATGTCCCTTCCCTGAAGACGTTCAAGGTCAGGTGTGATGATGGTCTGAGCGCCCTTTTCTAGTTGAGAGGCATCACTGCCCGTGGCAGGGAGGTTGGAGTAGATGATCTCTCAGGTTCTTTCCAAACTAACCCATTCTATGATTTGTCTCATTTCACATTCTTCTGCAGTAATTTCTTAAACGTCTATTTGTATTTCTGTGAATACAATCTGTAATACATCTTCAGTCTGCTCTGCTATTTAATAGTGTGCAATACCAGTAAAAAGTACTGTATTTCATATGTGTAGCAATTGAGCAGCAGTGTAGTGTTACACATATAAAACAAGACCAGGGACTTTTAATTCATTCTCCCAGTAGTGTTCCCTATGTCACCTTTGACTTTCTAGGATTTTAAGAGAACTTTAAGTAATAATTACTGAGAGCATTAGTTGCATTGAGGAACTTTCAGCACCTTTTGGCAACTACATAGCAGCATTGAAGATTAATATATATGTGATAGTTAGCATTAAGACATTCATGTGTTAGGTGCTGTCCAGAATTGAGTTTGTACTGCACATTCATGTTGAATCAGAACACTGAATGGGTTTCAGCTCTTGCAATGCTGTTATCAAGTAATATTTCAAAGGCTTTTTTTTTTTCTTTTCTCATTTTTCTTTCTGTGGCAATCATGCACAATCCAGCCAGAGTCAGGCTTGGGTGGGGGAAAAAGCCTGCCTTTTTCCTCTGAAGGTATTTACAGTCTGGAAAGTTTGGGAGAAAGCTTCAAGGAAATAAATGAGGAAAAAGGCTTCTTACATTTTAAGAGCACTAGATCATGAAATTGCTTCTGGCCATATCCAAAATTAATCTAGTTTTATCTGTGCATTAATTGCCCCCTCATGGTCTTGATCATCACCAAGGTTAGATTACTGGAAACTGATATTGCTTTGCAGAGCTCCACTTTTATTTTAGTCAACATATTGTAAGACATAGCACAGAACGGATTTCATGGATTAAACCGGATTTTGTGCTTTAGCGTATCACCTTCTAACAACTATTTAAAATTTCTTTTTAAATTAAAGATACATACTTAAACTGGAAGAGCTAAGAACAAGGACTAATGGTCCAAGCCAACAGCATACAATTCTTTTCATGTGGTGAATACTTTGGTAAGTAATTATACTAAAATCTAGAAGAAAAGTAACATTTGGGGTTTTCATAATGAGTCATGCATCTTTTAGTATGAACTGTGATTTTTCCTTTTTTAAAAGAGAAGAAAAATGCTATTATATATGGGATTTGCAGGAAACAGTTAAAGAATGTGAAAAAAGTAGCTCATGGATGTTTAACTCTTTTGACAGGATATACAGTTTTTGGAATTTACTGTGACAAACAATCGTCCCCTACACATATTCTTACTTCTGCTAGACAAAAATAAAAGGGAAAAGTTTTTCACATTAAAGAAAATATAAAAGAACTCAGCAAAATATTTCTTATACTTATTCCTAATAAAAGTTACAGGGTGAAAAATATCTCAGAAACAAATGTAAATGAGAAGCTTTTTGTGCATTCTGGGTGGTTGTTAAGTGAGCACATCAGAAGTAAAATCAGTAATTTATGTGGGTAGCAAAATTCTGAATTTCCTGTACAGTTATGTTCTTTTATTCTCAATTTCCTTTCTCTAACCTGTACTTTTCTTAGAATTCAAAATTACTCAACTTGGGTGTTTTAAGGAACCCCAAAGAAAAAATTTCCACAATAAATAAATAAAGTTGTTACAATTTTTAAAAATATTTTCTAGTTGAGCTTACCAGAAAATGTAAACTCTGTTACTTGTTTGTGTAAAGTACAGTACAGTTTAAAAGCACCACTTACTTATGATGTGCTCATCTCGTAGAAGGTAGTGCTATTTATTAATTTACAGCTTTTTGGTTTAGATGTTGTTCATTGTGTGGTCAAACTTTTATTAACTTATTTATCTTGAATTTAAAACTTGTACAGCTCCTGCAAGACAGCTGTTAGTTAATGTCTGAGCAGCTAAATGCAGCATTCTGAAGGGGGAAGTTAATAATAATGAAGCAAAATATTGCTGCATCCAATTCCTAGTTGTTTCCTGAGGATGTTGAGAGCTGCAAGATATAAGATAATAGACCCTATGAAGTTGGGTATTTTCTAGATTTATTACTCATTCCCTTTCATCAATGACCTTTTAATCTTTCTAAGAGTTGCCTTTTTCTCTATGAAAACTGTTGCTCTGAATTCAGTGTTCCAATTATTGTATTAAATACATATGGAAATAAGCACAACTTAACTTATGGTCCTGCCTACACTGGAGAAATTCACATATTGGTGAATTAGATGTTTTCGTAAATACAGCTAAAAACACATTCTTTAAAACGCACAGAAGTATTTATGAGGAAAAGATTACTGTTCCTGCATATTCACTGCAGTAAGAGAGGAAATTATATCCATGTAATTAGGTGGATTTGATTTTCTCAGCTGCCATGCTGCAAATTCCCTAATGTAAATGGGTTTCTCCATGAATGTTGCACAGCTTCTTCTTTGGGTCTGCTGGAGTCCTTCTTACTTATTTATTTCTTATTTAATTCTTACTTATTAATACTGTCCAATTCAATTTGTTCTGATTCCAATTCAAAAGTTCTGGGTTTGCTTGCAGTTCTCCATAGAACAAATACTAATGAAAGTTTCCAATATAAACATTACACAAGCACATATTAAGGGACATATTTGCTCCTACGTGGAAGATAAAGCTGCTGTGACTCATAAAGCTGCTGAAGAAAATACAGGTTAGATAACAGCATTTATGATCCAGTAAAATGTAGATAAACTATGATCAAAGAAAATAATGCACTAAGAATATATGGCAAAAGTTTTGGTTGCAGTGATTCAACATTTACCTGTTCTGCAACTCTATTCTGTCTGTGACCACATCCACGAACCCTTCCCTCAGATATTTCTGGTTACACAACTTTATTACATTCTCCTCTTAAAATAAAACAGATGGGAGTAGTTATAGATCTTGCCAAGATGATTTGCCAGTATAACTTTTCTTGCTTAGAGTTTACACTACTACAAAATGCAGTTGTTCTCATTTATTAATTTTGACTGTTTCAGAATTTAATGCTTATCCAGAAATATAATAGCATAAAGGTGCCTATTTAGGTGCATAAATATTAACAAATTCAGAAACTGTAAATTTTATTAGTCCACAATATTAAAAAGCATCTGTCTAGCAAAAAAGACTTTCAAGTAATGGTCTTCTTTCTCTTCTGAAAGGACACAGACTCAGTACATAACCCCAACTTACTTTATTTGCAAATGGTTTTATATACCGAGATTACTTATGCTTCTAGAAGATGAATGGTGGACAGTCTTCAATTTGAAATTTAACTTTAGTACACTAAACATTTAAATTAGCATTTAGCCTCCTTCTCATTTTACAAGTTTTATTTAGCACTGAAAATTTTGCATAAATTATTTTTAAACTAGCAGTAAGAATCTCCAGGGATACTTATGTTATGAACCTCACTGTAATGTTTTCTTAATTCCTTGGTATGGACATATATCACATATGTATTTTGCATATCACAATGTATTTTGCATTCACAACCAAATGCAGAGGTTTAAATGATACTTTAAAACAAACCCTGAGGATAACTAATTTTGTAAATTCAGGCTAATAGTCTTGCACAGCTCTCATACACACAAAAAAAAAAATGATGTCAGCATATTACAGACTTGGAAAAATGCTTCTGTATGCATTACAGGTAATTTATTGATTTTAAGCTTGCCTTTATAAGTAATTCATGAGCTCTGATTTCACTTCATTTTTGTATGGCTTATTCATTAAGCCAGTTTTCTTACTTCTTCTGATGTAACTTTAAGGCTGAATCCATTACAGTCAGTTTTCAAAAAGCTTTTGCAAAATGGTACGTAAAAAAAGTTATTTGAACTTTCATTTTGTTTTAGTTTTATCACTCACAAACAGTGGGTAATGAACTGTTTGGAGAAAAAAGTGGTAATCTACCAAATTATAACAACTTCTTTAAGGAGCTAATGGACCTCTCATACTACTTTATTTCATGTTTGTAATGATCAGATAATTTTTTAAAATATCAATAATGTTTTTGTTATTCTAAACAATTTTGCTTTGATATGACAATGTACTTACTAATTATAACATTTGAAAATGCCCAGGTTTGTATAAAGGATTATACAAAGGTACATGACACAGAAATTCAGATGGCATCAGAAATCCAATTTTTTTCAAAAAGAAGCTATCACAAAATTATCAGATTCAAAACTCCACTTCCTTGAAAGTTTTGCTTTTCTTTTTTCTTTTCTTTTTCTTTTTTATGCACAGAAACACTGACAAAAACTTTTTTCAGTCATAAATGTCCATTTCTTCACCTACTCATACTGAGCTGTACTTCTAGTTGCACACAACACAGTCGGTTGTGAAAACAACTTTCATGTCTCTTTGGAGAGCATCCAACCATACTAACATGGGTCGCAACTTTCTGCCCTGGAGCTCTGGACAGTCATTTATTGATTTCCAAACATGTGATGCTTACCAATCTAGAACTCCAAACATATAGAGAATAAATCCTTTATCTGGTTTTGCACTGTATTTTTCTTTCTCAGTCTTCATTTGAGATAAATATATTTAGCATAACAGAAGTTTAAGAAGGCTGTGATGAGTAGGTTGGCAAAACTGGTGAAGGCTACAACATCACCATGTTTTTGTACTCCTCAATACCCATAGAAGTTCCCAATATCACAGGATAAGAAACATTTAAATTCATAAAATGGTAAAATCTCTAAAACTTATCAATATCTCAGATAAAACAGACTGACTAACCATCAAAATGTGATAAACTGAAGCGGGACTAAGTAAACCTTAAACACTTGGAAAAGCCAAATCTTTTGCTTAAACACAAAATATTCTGCTATATTCAATACCTACAGAATATATTGAGTTTGAAAGATGAAAAGAAGTATGTGTAATACAATAGATTGCTTGAAGTCAGAAAATGAAATAGAAAGATCTCTAAAGCCTATCAAAAACCTCATCACCTACAAGTGCACATGTACAAGCCCAATATAATTGACATTAAATGAAAAAAGAGAAGATAAAACATGAAGTTTTTGGTTTGTAGAAAAATCCATAATACTTTCACTGTTTCACACAAACATTGAACTCATCCATGTACTCTAAACCATTTTGCTTTTGCAAACATTAAGCTTTTTTGTAATGTCCTGTCAAGATGGTTTTTACGCTTGTCATAACTGCATAAATCTTGCAACACACTAGTTATGCAGTTATTACACAAAAGAAGGAAGAAAGTCTATTTGATGTGATGAAGGATTTTATTTTCATCTTCTAATAGGTAGAGCTCTTCAGCTTGCCCCATTTCATTCTTCTACTCTTGTTTGAGGGGTGCTGAATATCCATCATAGAAATAAGACACTTTTTCACTGATTTTCTGTTTTGACTGATATTGAAATAATATATTTCCTGGGCTTGTTCATTCCTTCCTCATCCTTACAAACCAATTTTTACTGTTTTTAATACATTGTTCATAATTACTATTAACATCTGTAGCAATAAAGCTTTTATATCATAAAAGTGGTTAGAAACTAGACTGCTCTATGTGCCCTGACCACTAGTACCACTAGATAGGTATAATAGCCAAAGAAGATGCAGGCACACATTGGATATGTCATTCCTTTTGTTTCCAGCACCAATTTTGATGTAATTTCAAAATTCTCCTTGATCTTTAAAAAAAAAAAAAAAAAAAAAGCTACCACATCTCTGATCTGATTATCTAGTACTGCTTTTATTATTTATTTTAGGCAAAAGTACTTAGCCTTTGGCACAGAATGAATTCATAGAACAAAAACAACTTATCAGTTGACCAGGCTGCCAAGGAAGCAGCTGAGTCACCATCCCTGAAGATATTTAAAGGATGTGTAGTTACAGTGTTTCGGGACATGGCTCAGTGGTGGACTTGGCAGGGTTAGTTTAACAGTTGGGACTTGATGACCACAAAAGTCTTTTCCAACCAAAATGATTCTATGATTCTATAAGTTCCAGGCATTATTATCTTGCGTTGCTTTAGGAAATACTTCTTTTTGGTTTCTGTTAGCTCCGTTTTGCAATTTAAGAAATCTAGACATTAAATATTAAATTAATCTTCAGTCATCAGAAGCAAGGAGTCATGAACTGAAATTCATGGATGTCTGCAGAGGCTGAAATGACAGAACATTTTAAATGATGTGCATAGCAAGAACAGAAACAGCAATCAGATTATGTAAAGCAAATTTTTAAAATAGTGGCAAAATAAGAGAATTCATGTGAAAATATAAAATAAAAATTCCCATAAATTATCTTTAATTTCCTTTTATAAACATATGTTACAGTGGATTTTTTTAGTCTCCTTAATACACAGACAATTTTAGGATGAACATGTGAGAACTCAGCAGGATTGAAAATGAGCCCATGTGCTTAAAACAGTATTTAAATGCTAATTTTAGGTACACAGGAAATCCTAACAAACTATGAGAAAAACTGACTCATTCACTTGGCATGTCTGACTACCAGAACAGATAAGCACTTGAGTGACAGAAGTGAAAAATTCAGTTATCTATTACTTTGCTGGCAGCAATAGTGACTAGTGGGGATCCTCAGGGTGTTTGAATTACCTGGAAGCACCCTGAAAGTAGAATGACTCTGTAGTAACACCCAAATTTCACAAACTGCCTATTTTTAAATCTTTCATATTATGTATTTTTATTTAATGTTCCATTTCCTATCTATCTATGTAGACACCATTCTTATTCTCCTCAACGGATGCTTTGCCCTCAGCTTCATTGTCTAAATCCTTTTGTTTAATGTTAAATATTTACTGAAATACCAGATAATACAGTCATAATGTAAAATTTTCACTTACTGTGCCATGATTTGCTGCGGTTGAAATACATATTATGATCAAAACCAAAGAATGCAACAGAGTGAAAAGCCCATTAAGCTTACTGAAGGAAAAGAACTGAAAAATTGTATTCTTCATTTTTTGTGACAATAAAAATCAAGTCAAAATAACACATAATCTGATGAGGGAAAGAAAACCACTAGAAAGAGCACAATCAGCACTTCTTAACCCACTCTGTTGTGGAGACAGGCAATAAATGAGGGAAGAGTTGATAATATTCATGAGTCTCCTGTTTCAAAATACCAGTGTTACACTTTTTCACTTTTTTTTAAATTATGATAATATTTTCCTATTTCACTACAAAAAACATAAATCATTTAACCATGTCATGTTTTCTTATTACAAAAAATATCCTGTGTAATTGCAGACGT
Organism: Florisuga fusca; assembly: GCA_038090715.1. NCBI lineage: Eukaryota > Metazoa > Chordata > Aves > Apodiformes > Trochilidae > Florisuga > Florisuga fusca. Next base: position 16,862,614 of record JAAWXA010000006.1, on the reverse strand, counting down.
GAATTGTGTTTTAAGTATTCAGATTGTCATTGACATTTGTTGTGAAATTTCTGTAAAACTCAATCCTTTCTCTATGATTAGTCCACATTTTAGTGTAGTTTACACTTTGGAACTATTTCAGGGTATATTTTTTTGCAACAGAAACTGTGACCTAAGACTCCTGATCCCTATTTGCCAATTCAAACTGATTAATTAAAAATCAGGTAATTTTTTGTTCTTTCAGAATATGTTTTATACTAGCACACTTACTTGAATTTTAGTGGGAAAAAGGAAGAGCAACAGCTGTCAGTTGATATTTTTGTCAACTTACTGGCAGCTTTAAACACAGGGTTAAGAGAGTATTCTGTGAAATTATACTGTCCTATGAAAATTGTCCATACTATTCTAAGTGCTGGAAAAGTCAAAGACAATGCATGTTCCTGTTTCAAAGAAAAAGGAAAATAAAAAACCACATAACCAAAAGCTATTACTTTTGGTGAGTATGGAATGTGTACATATTTTTGCTATGAACATTTTTATGGATCATTATGAAAACAGGCTTTTGCAATTAGTCTTCCCGTGTGCCTATGTATGTACACATCGACTTTGGTTCCCCAGGAAAATTCATTCAGATGAAGCACCATAAGAAAGCTCTACATAAGATTACATTCCTACAAGATTTTCCTGAAAATTGTATAGATGCACAGAAATCCAGTTAACTGTCTGATGCAGTTGTTAAGCCACTCACAACTGAATTTCAAAAGTCATAGAACTAGAGCAAAGTCCCTAGTAACTGGAAAAAGGGAAACACCATGTAAACACCAACTTTTAAAAGAGCTAAAAAAGATCACCCTGAGAAATATTGACCAGTCATCCTTAGCCCTGTGCCTCGTACAATCATGGAGCAGATCATTCTGGAAGTTTTGTTGAAGAACATGGAAGACAGAGAGGAAATTAGAGATTGCAGGCAGGGAAGTAACAAGGTTACATTGTGCCTAGTGAACTTTGTGCCCTTTTGCAATGGCAAGATTTTATCAGTGGAGAAGAAAAAAGTTAGGGATGACAACAACTTTAACTTAAGTTAGACCCTTGGTATGATCTTCCACAGCATTCTAGTCACTTAATTGGAGTGATGAGTTTGTCTCAGATTGGTGGTCAGGGGAAACCAAAGCACAGAGAACAGAATTGTTCTGTTATTCCCCTTGACCCTCCCCAGGGTCAGGAGGATAAAACGGGGACAAGGTAGAGAGACTTCAAGGTTGGAAGTAAAAAACAGAATAGGTTTAATAGAACAGGGAACAGATAGTAAAACGTGTAATAAAAATTAAAAATATACAAATATATACAAAACCCAATTTCAATTGTCAGTGATACAAGTGTCCAAAAATCAAGGACAAGGGTCCAGGGCTCTTCCCATCAACTAATGGAGATGGATCCTGCAGAACACATGGCAATGTGAGGAAAAAGAGCACCAGCTTTTCGCCAAGGCATCCAAGTGCAGGAAGGAAGAAAATGGCAGAATGAGTGGGACACCCTCTTGGCTCTCATAGGATATGTCAGAGAATGGGAGGGAACTCTGACCCCTCTCTGTTCTGGCCCTTAGACCCCTCAGGCTCCTAAACAACACCTTCTCTCTAGGTTGTCATAGGTACTGTAAAATTATTCTGTTTCCGTTCAAACTACAACACTACTGTTGAGGTAAAAGATTTTACCTTAACTTCCATCTTTTCTATTTGTTTCAAGAAATGTTACCTACATACGTAAAATCAAGAACATTGCACACACAGATTAAATACTGATTCTAGCATCCTTGGGGGAAAATAAGAGAGATAATATGTACGAAGATATTTGCTTATAGGCATTACAAAAACATTAATACACCCAGTAGATGTAAAGTAATTTGTGTGTGCTTTTAAATGTATTTTTAGTGTCCAGCATTTATGATTTTGGTAAAGGAAGCAGTCTGTTGAAAATATGGTGTTGAAATACCTAGTTTTCATTGATATCAATAGTCATTACGTTTCTAAATATCTTTGGGAATCTGTGCTTCCAGCCAGTGACTGAGATATGCTTCTATTACTTGGAAATATCCAACATAAATTAATAACAGTTTGCCCAGTCATTATAGTCATTAGGTCTTCTATAGGTTCCCCTGGAAAAAATAATCAGAAGGGTAAGTAACATTTTCATACCTATTTCTTGTGCTTTTGAAATATTACATATACAAAAAATTATTCTAGTCATTTGAATACAAATACTTTTCTAGTATGAACACTCAGGATAAAATAAGTGGTGGAATTCTTCACGCATCTTTGCACAGCTTAAACACAGTGAAAGGACACTGATGATGGAAAAGTCAACTGGCTTATGTTTGCAGCTCTCTGAATCAACTGTGTTCCAAATTTTCAAAAGCCTGTTGTTGACAAATGGATTTCATGCTTAATACTTTTGAGTTTCATCTGTGTCTGTGTTTTGCTGGAAAAAAAAAATCCCTGGTTAATAGAATTAGTGCCTTTTCAGAGTTCCCATACCTGTTCATCCAAAACTGCCATGGTATTAAAGAAATTTGCTGGTGACACTTTGAAATAAAGAGGAAAGGAGAGGAAATTAAACCTGAAAATGTTTATAGGTAAATAACATAAAGAGAGTGATAAAGGATGGTATTGCTGGCATAGTGGGAGGAACAAAGAAGAAGAAAGAGAAACAGAAGCAGAGGAACTGGACAGAGTTAAGAGCAATGTAGCCAGGATACACGACAGACAATGCTGCACCTTTAAATATTGCACTTAGTAAATACCCAGGTTTATTCAGGTGCAGAAAACTGCAAAAAGCACTCTCTCTGCATATTTATTCTGCTCAGTTTATTCACTATTACAGCATTAAACTTAACAGATTCTTTAGCTAGTGGGAAGCTTGATGTCTCCAACCTTTCTTCATCTGTATTGCAGATGGTGCCAAAATTGATCTGCTGGAGGGTAGGGAAGCCTTACAGTGGGACCTAGACAGGTTGGACCAATGGGCCAAGGTTAACTGTATGAGGCTGAACAAGGCCAAATGCCAGGTCTTGCACCTGGGTCATAACACCATGGTAAGCTACAGACTTGGGGAAGTGTGGTTAGAAAGCTGCAAGTTGGAAAGGGACCTGGGGGTATCGGTTGACAGTGGACTTAATATGAGTCAGCAGTGTGTGCAGGTGGCCAAGGCCAATGGCATCCTGGCTTGTACCAGGAACACTGTGGCCAGCAGGAATAGGGAGGTGACTGTCCCTCTGTACGCAGCTCTGGTGAGGCCACATCTTGAGTCCTGTGTTCAGTTCTGAGAACCTCACTGTAAGAGGGACAGAGAAGAGCTGGAGCGTGTCCAGAGAAGGGCAACAAAGCTCATGAAGGGCCTGGAGCACAAGTCCTGTAAGGAGTGGCTGAGGGAGCTGGGGGTGTTCAGTCTGGAGAAGAGGAGGCTGAGAGGAGACCTCATGGCTCTCTTCAGCTGCCTCAAGGGAGGTTGGAGGGAGGAGGGAAACAGCCTCTGCTCCTTGGTCGATTGTGACAGGACCAGAGGAAATGGATGGAAGCTGTGCCAGGGGAGGTTTAGGCTGAATGTTAGGAAACATTTTTCCACTGAGAGGGTTGTCAGGCATTGGAATGGCCTGCCCAGGGCAGTGGTGGAGTCACCATCCCTGGAGGGATTTAAAAGGCACTTGAGCCTGGTCCTTAAGGACGTGGTTTAGTATTAAGGTTATGGTGTTGGTCAAAGGTTGGACTGGATGATCTTGGAGATCTCCTTCCAAACTAAAACATTCTGTGATTCTGGGATCTGATTTCTCAGGTACTACTGCCTTCAACTAATGCTATGAAGAACTTGAGAATGAAAATAACAAGGCCAATAAATTTACTACTTTGTGATGGCCATAAGGCAGCTGTCAAGTAAGACATATCTGTAAAACCAGTTCTGATTTCAAAGTATTTCAATCTACCAGCAAATATAAAATAAAAACTATGTTTGCAAGATTACTTTTATGATGGAAAGAATGGAGCACTCCTCACTCCTGAGCCCCTTGAACTAGATCCACTTCACTAAGAATGTAATCATATTAGACGATTGCTTTCATGGTACTGATCATCAGGGATAAAATCCACATACTTCAACTTGTGGTTTTTAGGGTTGACATGCACATTCTGCTTTTTAAACTTCTGATTAATATAATCTGAACACTATACTTCCACAATATTAACTATGTGAATTTATGAACATTTTATAAAAAATAAACTTTAATAATTTTACAAGGAATACACAAAAATAATGTTCATTTGATATTGCTTTGTGACCTAGGGATTGTTTTAATGGAAGCTTGAAAGTCTAACGTTTTCACTTTATTGCTCTTCAACAGAAACACTTGAGGAAAATAGATTTTAAAGACCTGACATATCAAAAGCAGTGAATAATTCAGCCTTATCCTTCTGTAAAACATTAAATTTCGATCTCATCTGACATAGGAGGCACATTTTACACATTATCAATGAATAATGGTATCTTTGAATGTATATTCCTCCTTTTATGAATTTGGCCTTTGCAAAAATGTTCCATGGGAATAGTTTCTTTTTTAAAAAAAGACAGTAAATAATTCCCTATGTAAGGTGCTGAACAGATAATGCTGTCTCTCATGTAATGGAGAGTGCTATCTCTAACAGTTTGCTGTTGTAGGTATGTCTTCCTATGATGCAAAGTTCAAGCACACAATAATGGCAAACATCTTGAAAATACTAACAAGGTTGAAAGCAGAGGCCCAAGGACACCTGACTGATTATCACTGCTGCTTGTGCAATAAACAATGACTGTGCTAAACAGAACAAAAAAAATCAAGGCAGCAGAAGAAGCTCAAGGCAGAAACCAGGTGGGTAGCTGGTATTATGAGCATGCTGCACACTTCAAAAACCCTAGGACTGTCTCCCTTTATCTACTTCAAGAACCTTGGTTCCCCTTCTTTCCACATGCAAGCTGCAAGAGCACTTAATTTTTTCTCAAAATTCACCGCTTTCCTGCAACCTACAGCTGTTTAGTGACAAAAACATTGTCACGGTTTAACACTGGCTTGGCAATTAAACTGAATAACAGATGCTCTCTATTAATCCCCCTCTCCTCCCTGATAAGGAAAGGAGAGAGAATAAGGGAGAGAGGCTTATGGGTTGGAAACTAAACTACACAGCTTTAATGAAACAGGAATGATAAATAGGAAAAATTACTAAATATATACAAATACAAAAATATACAGGAAAATTTGATACCATGTTCCTCCCCCCTTTCCCCCAATAACTCTCACATCACCACCGAGGCTGCAGGGCAGCCCTGGGAAAGTCCAGGCTGGACTCCTGGGGTCAGCAGCAGTCAAGAGCTGGAGGCAGGAACACACAGATTCAGGCTGGCACGGATCAGGACCACAGGCAGAGGAACGGACGGAATCCTCCCAGGATGCTGAAGCAAACAGGGAACCAGTGAAGGAAAGGCAGGAAGAGCAGGAAGAAGGGGGAGAAGGTCTTTGACCTTCGTGATCCCTCAAATTTATACTGAGTATGATGTGTATGGGAATACTCTGTTTGGTCAGTTCTGGCACCTATCTTGTCCGGTCCTCCCCAAAGGAGGGGTTCAGGTGGGACCTCTTTACTCTTTCTGGAGGGTAAAATGTTCCTCAGAGCTGAGCAGTGTCCTTGGCTCTGCATACCAGTCTCTAGCAGTAATTATAGACATGTTATCAGTCCTAGAAACAGACACTGCCTGAGAAACTTGCTGTTAATTTCAGCAAGTGCAACTACTTACAAGAAACATAGCTGAAAGCAAAAGTACAAGACAGAAAATCACCTTTATCCTGGCCCAAACCAGGGCAAACGTTCTTGCATAGGGTAGCACCTCCATGGTTACAGGTATAGGATGTTTTACTTTAGTTGATGATAAGTGAAATTTAAATAATATCTCTGTATTTACCAATTTTCCATGACATGGAATTTTTTTTTTCAAACAACTTTGTTCATTGCACTTGTTACTTGAGTTTGTTTTCAAGTTCTGTGTAGATTCTCTGGAATCCCATAAAGTATCAGGCCTTCCCAACTTCCCAACTTAAGCCTTCCCAACTATCTTACCAGGCTAGAGACAATTGGTATAAATCAAACAATAGCAAATCCTAATTTCTCTGTCCATTTTTAATCACAGATGCTCAGGAGACATAAGGATTTTCCCAGATCCAAAATTACACACACTCTGACTAGGCTCGAACAATCTCCTCCACAACTCACTATGAATTTTACTATTATTTGCATTCATAGGATATTATCAAACCTGGGGGGGTTGCCTACTCTTTCATTTAAAAAAATGGGTTCACAGTACAAAATACGCAAGATATGCAGAATTAAAGCATTGTGTCTGGGTTAACTATTTATATAGCCTATATTGCATGCCCAGTAAAAACATATAGGTTTAACTTATTTTGTGACCACATTATATCATCTACAAAAAATTCCTTTATGTAGACAATAAAATAAGCCATCTTGTCCTCTTTGGCTCTTGGAAATGAAACTGATACTCCAAATAGAAAACAGGTGCCTCTTAATTTGTTGAAATGAGAAAAACAACACAGACTCTCTTTACAGAAAATGCAACTAAAATTAATCAGATCAGCTACAGAATTAAAATTAAAACACGGGCAGTGGAAAATAGATATGATTTGATTCAAAGCAATAGCAGAAGCCTAATTTGGGGATTTAGATCCAGCAAAATTTATATGTATATTGAACAGACTAATTTTCTCTTTTCCTATAGCGCTCAGGTCAATTCCTGTTTTTCCACACAGAGGACCTATTCAATGAAATACTGTAAAATTGAAACACTGTCTCCCTCCCTCTGCTATTTTCTTAGCATTCTCAGCACCACCAGGTGGTACATCAGTATGTAGGAGCCAGAGGACAGCAGCAGCTAGGGATTTCATGCTATGATTTCTATTTTAAAATGTGTATGAGCACCACATTACTTCTCAGGCTATTAATTAAAATTCAGTATTTCTATATTCTGCAAACAAACTCTAAAAGCTAACATTAAGTATACACTCAGCCCAGAAAACCCAGACAAAAGCAAGAGTGAACTGACCTTTCACTTTGTAGAAACAGAAAACAAACAGTAAAATCATTAATATAGCTACATTGAAGAGCAAATAACACTGGTAATCACAAGTTAGTACTAGAAAAATTGAAAATTAGTTTCATTTTCAAGCATCATAAGTATTCATTGTATTTCACAGAGTGAAAAATAAATGGAATCTTGCCACTCTCTGTACAATGCCTAATAAATGTCTGAACTGTCAGTGGTTAATTAACAGCAGATAGTTGAATACACATGGAGTAAACTGGATCTATAACCAGTGGAGCTACTTTGGGCTCAGTAAATTAAGCACAGTCAGATCTCCCTGTTTCCTCCTGTATATATTAAAGAAGATTTCACCTCAAAATAATAGCTTCACTCAGACCCATGACCAGGGCTTTGATTAATGAAGTGCCAGTAGTAAGAAGCATAAATTTCTATAATGACCCATAAGTGAAAGCAGAATAAAAGCATAGTACTATGGAGTATTTTGAGACATAAAATAACTAACAAAAGACTAGTGGAATATGGAGTATTTTATGCTTGTTGAGGTAAAAAGACGTTAATTATCAAGTTTAATGCAGAGAATGACTCTTAGGTGTTAGAAAGGGCTTATCTGCCTATATGGTTGTCTTTTTTTTCTAGCTATGTAACATGCCTATTAAAAAGAAATTACTTTTACTTCCAAACCTTGCCTCATCTATCAGAATGGTTTTTAAATATACAAAGAAGTGAAATTATACTTGTTATGGTCCAAGGTAACATTAAAATTTATTTTTGTTTTGGATCCGCAAAACAATGTCCAACCGTAGAAAGGGTCAGGTGCAAGCAGATTTTATTTGAGAATTGACACAGGCAAAAATATCGAGCCAGGCAAAAGAGGGAGAGAGGAAAAGAAGATGTAAGAAAGTGTCCTGGTTTGGGCCAGGATAAAGGTGATTTTCTGGTTTGTACTTTTACTTTCAGCTAAGTCTCTTGTAAGTAGCTGCACTTGCTGAAATTAACAGCAAGTTTCTCAGACAGTGTCTGCTTCTAGGACTGATAACACTGGATGTTTATAGTTACTGCCAGAGACTGGTATGCAGACCCAAGGACACTGCTCAGCTCTGAGGAACATTTTACCCTGCAGAAGGAGTAAAGAGGTCCCACCTGAACCCCTCCTTCGGGGAGGACCGGACAAGATAGATGCCAGAACTGACCAAACAGAGTATTCCATCCCATACACGTCATACTCAGTATAAATCTGAGGGATCATGAAGGTCAACCCCTCTTTTTCTGCTCTCTTTTTCTGCTCTCTTTTTCTGCTCCCTTTTCTCCTCCCTTTTCTGCTTCCTTTTCTGCTCCTTCCTGCTCTTCCTTCACCGGTTCTCCTGTTTGATTTGGCATCCTGGGAGGGTTCCGTCCATTCATCTGCCTGTGGTCCTGATCCGTGCCAGCCTGGATCTGTGTTCCTGCCTCCAGCTCCTGACTGCTCCTGACCCCAGGGTCCAGCCTGGACTTTCCCAGGGCTGCCCTGCAGCCTCCGTGGTGATGTGAGAGTTATGGGGGGAAAGGGGGGAGGAACGTGGGATCAATCTTTTCCTGTATGTTTGTATATTTGTATATATTTAGTAATTTTTCCTATTTATCATTCCTGTTTCATTAAAGCTGTGTAGTTTAGTTTCCAACCCATAAGTCTCTTTCCCTTATTCTCTCTCTTTTCCTTATCAGGGAGGAGAGGGGGATTAATAGAAAAATCTGTTTTTCAGTTTAATTGCCGGGCCAGTGTTAAACCGTGACAGAAAGAGAGATAAAAGTGGTAAGAAAGAATGAGAGTGAGACTCACACAATACTTATTTTCAATTAAGAAGAAAGTTAGAATACCATTATGATAAAGAGGAAATAAATAGGTTTTAGGGGAGAAGAAATAGTTCCTTCAATACATCCAGATAGATACAATCAGAAAAAAGTGCAAAGTGTACTTCCTAGTGGATAATGCTTGAAGCATAAGTTATGCAGTGAACTGGTGTTACAGAAAAGGAGCAAGCGCTTGCAATGCTGCAAAGTGGAATTCTTGTTCTTTGCCTCTCTGTCTGCACAGAGGCTACTCCCTCTGTGCTGCTGGTTTATCTGCTTAAGTCTGCTTGTTAAGCTGACTTAAATCACAACCCCAGAAAAAAAAAAATCAACTTTTGATACTGTCCTTCTTGCCTTCCCCTATTTCATATATATTAATAAATATCTTTCTTGTTTCGGGTAGTGTCAAGTGTTTTTAATTTGTATACATTTTTAGTCTTATCTGACTTAAGTGTAGCTTTAACATAACCAAAAAGCAACTAGGAACCTTTCCCCCAAATTATATAGTGAATCTTTCTTCAGAGAGACCTTGTCTATCTTGCTTACCCTTGTTATTTTTATTTCTCATTGCAAAGGCAAAATATTTTAGTAAAGTAAGTAATAATCTACATATAATGAAGATTTTTCGTGCTAAAGTGGTAGTTAAAATGAACCTACAGTTTTACTGAATGCTGTGGTAGTAAATTCCAAAACAAGACAGGTCATATCAATATGACTTGGGAAATCAGGAACTAATGTTTTCATAGAATCAGAGAGTGGTTTGGGTTGGAAAGAACCCTTAAAGATCAGTCTAGTTCCAACCGCCCTGCACGGGCAGGGACACCTTCCATTACACCACCTTGGTCAAGGCCCCATCCAGCATGGCCTTTAACACTTCTCTGGAGGGGGCCCACAGCTCCTCTGGGCAACTTGTTGAGACACAAAGAGTGGATTAGAGGGGGAGAATTTTCTCCCTCAACCCACTGGCCATGCTTCTTTTGATGCAGCCCAGGATGTGATTCACTTTCTGGGTTACCAGTGTGCATTCCCAGCTCAGGTCCAATTTTTCATTCACCAGTATCCCCAAGTCCTTCTCCTCAGGGCTACTCTCAATCAGTTTATCCCTCAGCCTGTATTGATAATACAGATTGCCCTGACTCAGATGCAGGATTGTGCACTTGGCCTTGTTGAACTTCATGATGATCGTATGGGCCCACTCCTCAAGCCTCTCAAAGTGTCTCTTGGTGGCATCCCTTCTCACTATCAACCATCACTGCAACCATCTTGACATCATCACCCACAAATCTATTGAAGGCACACTCAATCTCACTGTCTGTGTTGCTGGTGAGAGAATTAAACACTAATGGACCCAATATAGACTCTTGACAAACCCCACTTGTCACTAATTTCCATTTGGACATAGCTCAATTGACTATAACTCTTTGGGTATGATCATCCAAACAATTCCTTATCCAACAGTCCATCTATCAAGTCCATACTTCTCCAAATTACCAGCTAGCATACTCTTGATTTCACCATTGTCTCACAGACTGTGTGACACTCTCAGAGTCAACAGATGTAAACTACCTTAGATATATTAAGCACTGCAGTTATATCACTAATCTTAAAATCATTTCTTTCCTTCCCTGAATATTCCCTAAATATCCTTGAAAATTTTGCTATTTACCATAAGCAGAGGATTGTTGTAGGTACACTGCACTGTAATAGATAATACTGAAAGTTAGCTCAGAAAAGTCAAGATGCTGTAACTTATGCATTGTCATAAAGTTTGCCTGTCAGATCAACTTTCTGAGACTGAACTCCATTAACAAAACGTTCTGTATTCTGAAGAATTCAGTCTCTGTTTTTCTAAATCTGTTCTGCGGTTTGTCCATAACTTTTACAGCTTCAGGCCCACAACTTCCCAGATGTATTCTAAAAGCATCTTCTAGGGCAGCCTGGCCTGATCAGTTTATACCTTATCACATAACTACAGCATTCACACAGTGTCAGGGGAACTCAGCTTAGAGGCAGGAGGCCACTCAGATATAGACTGAATGATAAAAGCTATTTTCAGTGAAGACCAGGACAGATTTAATATGTCCATGCCTGAGTTTCCAGCTGCTGTCAACAGCACAGAGGTACTATATATTTTGAATTGGTTTTTCTATCAATACTTCCCCTTCTTTTGCAGGTTCAGTTGATTTTTGCCAAATAATTTCTCAGCCTCTTTTTCTTGCATGATTTGCAGACATGTAATGAGCTAAAGGCACACCAAAAAAAATAGCCAATTACCGACTGGAATAATCACCCCACAACAACTGCAGACACCAAAATGGAAGCCACATTCTGGTAAAGAGGAGTCATTACATCTATAACGTCTATAAAACAGGTAAATTAGACAACATTACTATGTTTGTTCTCTCAGCAGGTAAAATGATATGGACAAAAGAATATGGAAACTGGAAAATAGTTCTACATAAACATTATTGTGCTTCTTTTCAGCACAGTGAGTATTACCTACATCCTGGAGAACGTCACGGGACTTAGACATGACAGTCATTTAAGTTTTACAGTGTTCATTTATAAATATTAATGCGTATATATAATCCCTCACAGACACATAAACATGCAAAACCAAAGGCAGGAACCACTGTGACACTTGCATTTTTGTTAGAGAGCACTCAGACAGAAAAAAAACTTCTGGGGAAAGAACTCAGGCCAGATACATTCTAACATCACAAGAAAAATACCACAAACCAGTCTTTGTTATGTCTATAATGTTGTAACAGGAGTGACATTTGTTTTGTGCCAAAATTCACTAAAAGTGTGACTGTAAATATTTTCTGCATAGCACAGTTGAGCAGATTTAATTCTGTTGCTTTCATATTCTGTACTGATCCTTTTCATATTTATTTGTCAGTAGGCCCACAGACAATTAAAAATGCTGTCAGAATCAATTCAAGCAACCATAATTCAAATACTTTCCTGTGCAATTTTGGTAGCATAAAACTTGTTGGACCTAGATCAGAACTCTGCTAAACTACAAATTGATCATTGCTGCAGGAAGAGTCAGCCACTACTACTAAATATTTACAAATTAAATTTACTGCTCTGCTCAGTTCCCTCTGTAACCTCTAGAAAATAGGTAGAAATCAAAACTTCAAGCACTTCTGCTGAAAAACAATACTTCCTCTATTTATTTTTGTTATTTTAATCCCTGAAAGAGAAATCTTCTACTTCAGAAAATTATGACATTCAAAGGCAATGCTTTCAAAATTCAGAGATACAGAAATCTAAAAACAGGTTTGGGTTTTTAAATTTTCTTTCAGAGAAATGGATGAGCCAATCAGCTGGCAATAACTAAATAGGGTCTAATATCTAAATTATAGAACTAAATGGATTCATGGAAACAGCAGAAAATTAAACTGTGACAAAACATAAAGGATGACACAAATTTCATTAATGAAATCACACATATGTATGCATGTATATATATAGAGAGAGAGACATAAGTGTTTAAAGAGTTCCTAAGACTTGACTAGAATTTCTGAGCACAGCATTTCCAGATTTCAAAACTAAACTTGAAAAATCCACACTACATAAATTATTTTCTTTGCATAAAAATTAATAAATAAAATTAATTAATAAAATCAAGAGAATACTTAAATCTGAGACCTAATGTTGACTTGTGGGAAACAACTCTACAACTTGGAAAGCTATAGAGAAGGGTGTGTTTATTCAGCACTGGGCACATGAGGGGATAATTCCTCCGGACTCTGTGTGCACCAGTCTCACAATGAGGCTTTTGTTATATGCACTGAAGTTTTACACATTCATTAGATTTCACAATACGCCTTTTCCTGTGCATCACCTACTTCTGCTTTGTATTCAAATTAGTCCCAAGAGGTCATTTGCATAATCTCCTCCCTCCTGTGCTTGTGCAGTGTCTCCTGGTGGTGGTCGTGAGGGTCGTGGGGATGAAGTAAAAATGAAGCAGAGATCTTTCTCTGGGTAAACTTTTCACTGCCTCTTCTCCGGCCATGCGCATTTCCTCAGTCTTCAGTCAGCCCAACAACGTGTTCTGGTTCTTGTCTCAAGGTTGCTATAGTTATCAGTTTAGCACCTGTATCTCCCTTATAAGGTGATGACTGCCTGAACAATTTCTTTACCTAGGTTTTCAAAAGTGTTGTTTCCAAGAAATAAATACATATTGCTAGATTTATCTATTTTTTTAAGATTAGTTAGGTTTAAACCAGAATATATTTCTATTTCATTAAAAGTAGCATTGATTTGTCTTATGTTTCCTAAAAAAACCCTGGAATAAATTTCCAAGTCACTTGGATATCTGGCAGCATATACTTCCTGGACAGACCTCAAAAATAAAGGCAAAAACACAGTTGGTTGTTTACAGTCAGAATTTTTTATATTGGATAAGCATGCTTACTGGGAAAAACTGAGTAATCATGGTCTTTGTTTTTAGGAGCTGACATTTTTAGGGACCTACCTGATGCAGTATTTTATTTTGAGTCTCTTGTTTAAAAGTATGTCATAGAATGGGTAATGAGTATGTTACCCAAGGAAATCCTGCAAATCGTTTAATAAATACACCATAAAAAGAAAATTAGTAAAGACATGAAAATCTTTCACACAGGCTAATAAGCTTTCCAGTCTATGCCTCACAAAACATTCACCCTTGCATCTACAATTGCCTCAGTCTTCACCAACAAGGACTCTGGACATGCTGCCCAAGTCACAGAGGGCAAAGGCAGGGACTGCAAGAATGAAAAAGACCCACTGAAGAAATTCTGATTCAAGACCATTTAAGGAAACTGAAGGTGCATAAATCCATGGGTCTTGATGAGATGCATCCATAGCTCTTGATGGTTCTCATGGATGACACTGCCAAGCCACTATTTATCATATTTTAGAAGCTACGGCGCTCCAGTAAAGTTCCCACTGACTGGAAAAGGGAAAACATAAGCCCCATTTTTAAAAGGGGAATAAACAAAGACTTGGAGAACTACAGGCCAGTCAGTGTCACCTCTGTGCCTTGCAAGATCAAGTCTCACCTCCAGTCATGGAAAAAACGAGAGATGGGCCTTTGCAAACTGCATGAAATACAACAAGGCCAAATACAAGGTCGTGTTCACGGGTCATGGTAATTTCAAGTATAAGTAGAGGCTGGACAAAAAATGGATTGAGAGCAGCCCTGAGGAGAATGACTTGAGGGTGTTGATTGATGAAAAGCTCAACATAAGATAGCAACTTTTTCTCACATCCAACTGTATCCTGGGCTGCATCAAAGTAAGTATGGTTAGCAGGTCAAGGAAGCTAAGTGTTCCCCTCTACTGTGCTCCTTGAAGTACTGTGTCCAGTTCTGGGGCCCCCAACATAAGACAGACATGGAGCTGTTGAAACGAACCAAGAAGAGGGTCATGAATATGATCAGAGTGCTGGAGCACCAATCCAACCAAGACAGGATGAGAGAGCTGGGGTTGCTCAGCCTGGACAAGAGAATGCAATAAAGAAGAGAAAGATTACAGAAGCCTTACAGTACTTGAAGGGGCCTACAGGAAAGCTGGGCATGAACTTCTTATCAGGGCATGTAGCAACAGAACAAGGGGGAATGGTTTCAGACCAGAAGAGAGTCTATTTAAATTAGAGATTAGGAAGAAATTTTTTCCTGTAAGTGTGGTGAGACACTGCTACAGGTTGACCAGAGAAGTTCTGGATGCCTCATCCCTGGAAGTGTTCAAGGCCAGGTTGGACAGGCCTTTGAGAAAGTCCTTGAGTGGAAGGTGTCCCTGCCCATGACAAGGGGGTTGGAACTGGATGATCTTTCAGGTCCCTTCCAAATCATTCTATCATTCTATAATTCTAATTCTTGGATTATATTTGTGTCTCATTTTTAGGTATCATCTCCTTCCCTGAAAGCCAGTGGAATCATATACAATGCATGCAAAGACTTCTCTACACAAATATTGGGAATGGACAGTGACTAATTGAAGAAAATTAAAATGCAACTCCAATTTCAAGTGCACCAGCCACCAGAAAAACAAACGAATAGCCCCTGTGCAGCAGAATCCTTCTTCTTAGAATACATACTGAAATAATTTTGCTGCCAACTGAACACCATTCTAGCAGCTCTAGAACTAATTTACATGCAGTCTGCTAGTGTCTTTCC
Organism: Florisuga fusca; assembly: GCA_038090715.1. Taxonomy (NCBI): domain Eukaryota; kingdom Metazoa; phylum Chordata; class Aves; order Apodiformes; family Trochilidae; genus Florisuga; species Florisuga fusca. Next base: position 16,847,511 of record JAAWXA010000006.1, on the reverse strand, counting down.
TTGCTCATTTACTATCTGTGAATTCCTGAGTTTTTCAAGCATTTAGTTCATTAGGCTCTAGCAAAGTGTGAACTATCATTTAGTTTATCTTCCTGTGGGAAAGTCTGAGTCAGAATCACTAATTTATGCAGATCCTCATGTAAATACATCTTCCACAAGCGTTCCTCAAAATTTAGCCATTCTACTGAAACTTGCATTTCTAACTGTTCAAAAACACTGAAAAATACATCTTTCATCTGTTATTACAAGCAGCCCATAAAAATGTACTGAATAATGCAACTAAGTGACAGCTGACTCTACATAAGGCACACAGCATGTTCCTCTATTTTTTTGCTCTACAGCTAAATGTGGTTGATTGTAGTCAGATTAAAATGTCCTTCTGTTTACAGTTGAGGCTTTGTACTAATATTATGTCATTTTACACAGAGATGAACAGCATAGATGCAGAACAGTGTGAAATTGAATTAATTTAAAATAATTGTAGAAACTCCCTGACCAAATTCTGGTAAGGTTTGTTTAGTGTTTTGTTTGCATGTTTTCTTGATTCTGTTTTTGTTTGTTTGTTTTCCCTGTGGGCTTTTTGTAGTATTATAAGTGAATAAAGAAGCAGAAGCAGAAAATCTTTTTAAGCTTAATCCAATGACTTAGTTATGAGTTACCCTTCCCTATCTGATTAAGGCTGGGCCTCTCTTTGCAAAAAATAATTGCAAGTTCCAGAAAATCTGAATCAAAATTCAGTAATAGGGTCAGCTGTCTGTGAGACAGTACGAGTGAGCCATAATGGGACCACTAATGTACCAAAAGCTACATGCATACATACATTTTACCCTCTCTTCATATCTCATGAGAAGCTAAATTAATTGGTTTCCTTTTAACATTACATTACTGTGTGTAATTACTCAGCTGCTGAACACATTCCTGCACCAGTGGTATTAGTATTCCCCAGCATTCCATACAGGCTCCAATTGTGATTGGCAGCATCACACTGCAAAGCTGCAGAAAGAGTAAAGTGAAAAACTCCTTCAGAAGTGAGTTTCTGCTTAAGAGGGTACAGCGAAGATACCAGAGTAAAAACAGATGGGAACAGCCATGAAACTTCAGCACAACCCAAATCCTTTAGATCAATTGATTTGCTCAGCCTGTCATTAGGCTGAGGAAAAAGAGTAGAAAAATGTATGTAAATGACTTTGAGATCCTTCTCCTCCTTTAATTTTCACTGCTACATGACAAAACCAAGTATAAGTTAAATGATAATTCAGTAATTTTTTGCAGCTAACACCAAAACATAAAGAGATCTGGTTCATTCTAAGCAACCACTCAGGCTCATCTTTACCACCAGCTATTTGGACTATTACATGTCAAGTCTGAAAGACACTTGTGCTGACTTGAAGCAAAAAGCTAAAGATATGGAGTAAATCTTTTCCATTTATGTTACACTTGCAGACAAGAAAGCTGATCGGAGTAAGATCATCAGTAGTTTGACACATCAACGCTGCAGCACTCCAGTAAAAAATTAAGATTGTACCCAGCTAATACACGCAGATATTTAAAGATTTTGTGCATCACACAGAAAATAATTTGCCTAAGGTTTAATTTTCTTTAACATCTTCCCTCTCAGAAGTTTTTGTATTACAAGAGTCAAATAAAACCTGGTTGCTAGGAACATCCTAGCATCCCTCATCCCTACACCCTTACAGGAAGCAATAAGTGTTTTTCCAGGAACTCACAGCATACAGGTCAAGACCTCTGCTCAACGTTGGGCACTGAGCACATATTTAACAAACACAGGCTCAATTCTACCACTTGTGGGATTAGATAAGGGTGATGCCCCAGTTCAGATACCGGATAGACCATTGCACTGCCAAACTCAGTGAGTCACCATTTGTCACGCTTCAGTGACTCTTGTCATCACTTCAGCAAAATCTTCCTGAAATGCAAAACCAAACCACCCACAACCATTATCTGTGTTTCTCATACCCTAATGAGAAAATTAGGATGAGTGCCAAGATTTCTTTGGGTGACAACTCCAGATTTACAGAACTAAAAGAATTTTTTTCTGATTACCATTCTAATCTATCACTTTCCATTATTAAATTCCTGTTATATTGCTACTGGAATCATAGTTAGGGCTGCATCACGTTTAGGTCTGAATTATTTAAAAACCAAATAATTTAGAAGCTCTAATAACAGACTTCTATAGTTACTGAACAATTGCTAAACACCTGATTGCCCCAGTTCATTTATCAAGACAGTTCAATTAAACAAGGGCTAGTGAAATTTGATTTACACTCACTAAAATTACAGACATCCCCAAAATTATTAATTGGCTACCCTACTTTAGCTGACCAGCCTAGTAATCTCACACATATCGAGCTATGGTTTAACCAATAGAAATTTGTTGGTACTAAATACTTTGCATTTTTAAATCTAAATATGTAATTTCCCATAAAAGCTAGGCATCGGCTTGTATTAAGCTATAGTATTAACATCTCATTGATCAATTGAAGAAAAATTTGCAGCCTTATTGAATTGCCATCTCTCCGCTTTTGCATTAATTTATTTTCTGTGGGCAGAAATATCTGCTGAACTGATTTCCTGCTAGTGTGTGATACAGAGGCTGCATGCTGCTAATCTAATCTCATACCTTTAATTTACTGGTATTTGGTATTCTTGACTACATAACCACTGGATGCAGAATATTCTAGAAAGACAGAGAAAATGTGAGAGAGAGGGAAAGGGAAACTGCTAGCACTAGAAAATACAGATAAACTTTCATGCCATCTGTTTTGTATAAGTCCATTAATGGAAGAGCTGCTTTTCTTTTACTATGTACCCAGCCGCACCACCGTGGAGATCCTTAACCATACATACATTGGTAAACAACAAGCACAATTTCAAGCAGCAAAGAGCTACCTTAGACAAGTTTACCCAGAGAAGTAGTCAGCTAATGGGGTTTGTTAAAAAACTTCCCCAATTCATTATGAATAGGATGCCTTTCACAGGCCAGATATTTTGTCATCACTTGAAATGAAAGTAAACATGCTTCATTAAAAGCTGAAGCACTGCCAGAGGTCCGAAATTCTACTGCTTCCCTTTTAATTCCCTGCTTACTGCTTACCACACTCCCAAGTGGAGGATGTTGAAATGCCATGATGCAAGCATAAATCGTAGGCAAGTTTTGTTTGGCTGCTCTTGTCTCCGTGAAAAGGACGGTAACTAGAAAACATAGTCAATAGTTTTCTGTCAAAACATCTGCTGGTAAATGAGTTTGCATGCCTAGAATCAGTGCTCCATGAAAGAAAACTGATTCTGCTAGAGAATTTAACAGGAAAACAAATTTCCAGTTTCAGGTGCTATAAATTAAAGGTGGTTGGCAACCTGTTTTGAGATAATTTATTCTGGGTGAACACTAGGAAACAAGCTTAGGAAACACTTAATAATCCCCTATTTTCTTGAGATGAAGTTTTCCAAGAAGCCTGCAGTATCAAGGATGTTTATCATGAAATGCAGCTTTCTATTGACACGCAAACTTAACTGATTGTTTTCTTTACTCTTGTCAAATGGTATGAGCTCTTACTCTTGTTCATGGAGAATTCCAAAAACTATTATTGCAATGTTGTTTCAGGCATTTGCCCAAGTCTGGAGTGGGCTGCACTGATACTCTAGTATCAGGATATTTGTGAATGAAAAGATACGCATTTCTATATTGAAAATTTGTGTATTAGCCACTTGACATGAGACTGGAATAATAATTTCAGATCTCTGTAAGAATAGCAAATGTTCAATAACTAAGTTAGAAAAAAAACAAAACAGGCACATCATCTTTTTCCACTGTTTCTTCCGTGATACTCTTTAACATACTTTATCTGTTTAAATTCTACCATTTTCAGTAAGAAGTGACTAAAAAAAATCACAGGAAAAGGGAAAAAAAGACACACAATAAAATGTGACAGAAGGAGAATAATGCTTAGCATATTTTAGTTCATCAATACTGTAATTTTTTTTAACAAGTCACAAGGTAAGAGGAAAATACCTGAATACCGAAGTAACCTACTCATAGACGTAGTTCAAATTATTTGCTAAATTGAACCACCTTGATTAATATTGAAACATTACATAATATTCTTGGGGTTGCAGAAACTGTCGCTTCATGGAAAAACAAGAGCTTAGATAAGATTTCACTTAGAATTAAACACCCAGATGCAGAAACAGTCTTCATGTCCATGCACTACGGTCAAAAGATAATAGTTTCAGGATGGGACATTAGAAGTCTACAGTTTTATGTCACTTGACAACCATAATGCAGCTTTGAGCTTCTGTCACTGTTAGCAGTAGAACTGTCTCCATTTCCTCATTCTCATGATGCTTTCCATTTCCCTTCCCTTTCTGTGTCAGCACAAGTGGTTTTTAGGCCACACATATAAAATTAGCTACAGCAAAATGATTTAAAGCCCTGGGAGGATAAGCTGTTCTCCTCTTATTGTGCTCTGCTTCTTCCATCTGGTTTGAAGGAAAACTGACTCTGCAGGTGTAGGGAAGGGTCTGTGCAGAGGGGAGAAATTATTCCCTGTAGGTCGGGAAAAGATCAGTATTATGACTTTTAGTATAGAATTGACTGACAGTGGCTGTGACTACAATGTAACTAGATTATTACTATTATTACTAATTAATATTATTGCTAATATTTTTAGTTTTTACTAAGTTTTCACTTTAAGCATAACATCAACCTATTTTTGACATTTATTCCCATGATTTTCCAAGGACATTCAGAAGTCAAAATTGCAATAAGTTTATACACATGAGTCCTTTTTGAAAATTATTATAATGTTACTGTTCACACAACAATTGATTTCCAGCAGTGGGAAGTAATTCTGCTTCTTTGGAGACCAATATTAAAAACAAAACAACAACAAACAATTAAAATCCTGGGCAGTAAAACACTTTTTGAAAGCTTTCCAGTAATTTCAAATTTTAACTACATTTATGTTTCCATTCATCATAGAAACAAAGAGAATAAACTTGAACAAACCTTTTGTTAGTGATCAGTGACTTCTTGCAAGTTTGAGAGAAAATTCCATTGTACATCACAGTGCTCTATAGCTGCATAAATCCATGCTCCATCAAGGCAGCACAAGAAGTTTTCTAGCTTCACTCCTTAGTGAGGCAGGGCAGCTCTGTACAAGGCCCAGAAAGACCTACATCACGCAAAGGGAAGTTTTTCTCACTGTTAACACTGAATCACATTACAGAAGAGTAATTTAGAACACCATTTTATATGCTAAGAGCAAATTCTGGTTCCAAACCTTACACTCCTCAGCTGTCTTCCTCACCAGTTTATTGCTTGCCAGAGGCCACGCTGGTACAGGGGAACATATGTCCATGCCCAGCAGCTTCAGTTAAGCAGTTTAAAAAAATAAATAGTGTAGATGACAGCAGGCTAGCTCAGATTATGAAACATAACTGGGGACAGTATAGACTTCCAGCCTTGCTTATTTTGAGACATAACACACTATAGCATACTTAATGCATAGTGAGATGGTTATTTTTAAGCTGCTTGCTAGCCAGTAGAAAAATGTGATCTTGAAACACCTAAGCCACTACTTAATCCTAAAGCATTAATTGCCTGTAGAAATACAAAAGCAATAGGCTCAGTGAGGGTGTCTTCTGCTTTACCCTACATGTGAAGTTACATTTCATGTGAGGTTACATATGCTTGCTACGAAAACAAGAGGACTTCTGGGGTTGAAAGCTAGGTAAAGCAACATTATAAGAGTACTGATATATGCACAAACATTTGAAAAGGGCATATCTACTGATTAAGGGAATAGATAAACTGAGGTTTGGGCACTTAATAGCAATGAAACACCAAACTTGAGTATGACCATCCAACTCTCCCTGATTCACATAGAGAAGTAAACAGAAAACAGAGAAGCCAGGGCTTCACACCTGGTGATGAAAAATCAGTTAGTATGTCTCCCCTGCACCCTTCCCCACACCTCAGGGCAGAAGTGGCTTTATTACTGATATGTGAAGATTCAGCAGCTGCCATGTCAACATCTCACCTTGGAATATTTGAAAAAAGCAGGAGGGAGAGCTGCAGGAGAAAGATAACCTCTGAAGCTATTTAACTTTCATTCCTCTTGCTGGAAAAGAATGCTCCTACAGGAGTAATTTTCTGTTCAGTTTTCTGAAAGTGTTTCTTCTACTTTCAAGCAGTCTTTTTTCCCCTAAATACAAAGCAATGTCTGACTGTGCATTTGTACAGCACCTTTCAGCACCTACTGCTGTAATAAAAATTAAGCTAAGAAGGAGGAGCAAAGCCTTAAAGCAGCAAAACTTAGCAGAACTGTTGCCAACAAGTAGCTGACCAAGCCATCACAGGGCTGCAAATATTTGAAAAATCTGAGTAGTTCATGTTTCTATTGAAGTTTGCCCTATAGTAATGAGTTTGATTCAACAGTATATTTATATTATGCATTCTCAATTTTACAGTAGATTTTAAGAACTTGGTGATGTTTGTTTGAATATGATACAACTTCATGAAGCAAAGCATATTAATAACTACATTAAAATCAGAGTTTTCCAGTTCATCATGAAGGACTTGACTGTATCTATGCCATCCCAGAGGATATTTTTTTTCCCATACACTTTTCCCATCATCCCATAAGGGATACATAGGAATGCAAAGAGTTTTATCCAAGCCTTCACTTGGAAGAGTAGGTGTAGAGAAACTCAGCCTCCTCCTTTTTGCAGCAGTGGTAGGGTTTTATCTCCTATCACACATTATTTCTTCTACATCAATTGGTAGACTATCCCTACTCAGTAGTCTCCATAACTATGTCAAATAATAATTCTAAGGCAGACTGTAGCTACTAAAATTCCTTCATTTTTCACTTGTTCTCATATCCTTGATGGCTGAGGTATTTGATTGACTTCTTGACACAGCTGAGAGTTATTAGGTGTTTTCATTAGCCTTTCCAGAATCTGTCTCTTGAAGAGATTACATAACTATTCTGGAGGAATTGGGTATTTCTCCATAAATTTTCTGTAAAATACCAAAACTAACAATAGTGATGCTTTCTGGGAACTTTTCTGAAAGGAAAGTAAATGCTAGTTTTTCTGAAGAAAATCCTTTTTTCTGAAAAAAGAATCCATTTTCACAGAGAGTTCACTATGTTAGGACCTCAAAAAGATACTAATATATTTAATTCATGTACTACTGATATTTCATACACTAAATATAATAATTTACAAAACATATGTTAATATGTGATACATATATGCCAAAGTTAGTGTGATTTATTGCAGACACACCCAAGACACCCATAGATAATCTGGAGAAACTCTTCATACAGGTATACTTAATTTTCTCTGCTGCAATAGCTGAATTCTGTAACCACAGTATAGATAGCCAGGCTGGAAGCTCTGAATATAGTGCACTGGGTTTCTATTAATGTATTTCACCAGAAGCTGGGATATTTAAATTTTAAAATCTTTTTAAAAATGAGGGAAAAATCCTGCATCTCAAGAAGAAATTGATGTAAAAGCAAAGTATGTCAGAGATCATATTTCTTTCAGTGGATTGATTTTTTCTGAGAAACAGTGACAAGATTGACAAATTATTCTCAGACAGACAAAAAATGCTCACTGATTCAAGGGGATCTATGTGTTCCATAAACCTCTAAAAGCAAAACTGCTATTTCTAAACACCTGACATAAATGACTGAGCATTTGGTCACTGGAAATAACAGTGGATATTCCCATAAATGATGTTGCAATTACAATTACAATGTTACAGATACAAAAAACTAAATTTTTTGTTGGTACTTCTGTTCCATCCTACCTCACAGATAGAGAAGGAAGGTAACATTGATTCATTAATCCCCTCAGGTGGACTAAGGTGAATTGACATGCAAGGTTCTTATTTAAACATTTGCCTTAATTAAAACTACAGAACGAATAATTCAGAAAGGGTGATATTATCTGCAGTCAGGCAGCATGAGCACAAAGACTATTCCTGTGATTATAAGAGTCACAATGCATGTATGTTCAAGCTGTGTGACCTTGGAAAAATCATAGCTGTTACTTAATGTTTATATTATTTATATTACTTAATGTTTAAAAAAAAAAAAAAAAATAGTTTGGGGGGTGGGGGGAAAGAGAGATTGAGAGAGAGAAAATAGGAGAAAACTTAAAGAGAAGGAGAGATCACCAGTCCTGGATCCAGGTCTGAGCCAGTCAACGGCAGTGTTGGGTGTGGAGAGAGAAAACCTCACCCAGCTTTGCTTTGTGCTCTTAATGGACCCAACACTTTTGAAACCACCTTTCTTCAATACCACATAATTTAATGTTGCTTTGGTTGTCCCTCCTTGTTATGTAAATTAGCACACATGCTTCTTGTAGGTGTGGACAGCAAGTCTTGCAGCCCTGAACTGGGTCCGTGGTCATGATTTCCCCCTGCCCTCTTAACCTCTGCAGTTACTTGCACATTTTGCTGCTTTCTAGCCCAATGTTTACCTTGTTACTTCTCCAGGCTTCTCGTATTCCACAGTGATTTTCCATCTGTTTCAATTTCCTCCTTTCTGAGGGGTTTTGTCCCAGGCAAAAGTTTGTGTGAGAGTTTGGGACACTCAACACTAGAGTCCAGGAAGTCCTCTTCGCCGACGGTCTCACTAAGTTCCACCTCTTATGGGATGACATGAACCCTCCCCAGGAAATGGTTCTCTGTCTCCGGGGACCACAAATTGATAGGAATCATAGAATCATAGAATCATAGAATCATAGAATCATAGAATCATAGAATCATAGAATCATAGAATCATAGCATCATAGGGGTTGGAAGGGACCTCAAAAGATTATCTAGTCCAACCCCCCCTGCCAGAGCAGGGCTACCTAGAGTACATCGCACAGGAACATGTCCAGGCAGGTTTTGAATGTCTCCAGTGAAGGAGACTCCACAACCCCCCTGGGCAGCCTGTTCCAGGGCTCTGTCACCCTTACAGTAAAAAAATTTTTTCGAATATTCAACTTGAACCTCCTATGCTCCAATTTATACCCATTACCCCTTGTCCTATCGCTGGTCACCACTGGGAAAAGCCTAACTCCATCTCCCTGACACTCACCCCTTACATATTTGAAAACATTGATGAGGTCACCCCTCAGTCTCCTTTTCTCCAAACTAAAGAGACCCAGCTCCCTCAGCCTTTCCTCATAAGGGAGATGTTCCACTCCCTTAACCATTCCCTTAATCATCTTAGTAGGAATGTCAGGACCATGACCTGTGTGGACATGTCCCTTGATTTGGCCTCTTAGAACTTCATGGTGAATTTTTCTAAAACAAGTATGTGACAAGCCTGTAACTGTGACAGTGTTAATAATAAATTTCTGACTATAATAATTTTAACTGAAGACATAATTACATTTTCATAAACTCAGTGAGATTTTTCAAAACCTCTTTCCTGTTGCTTTGATTAGTAATTTTATCAGTACACAAGACTTCTAGTGTCTGAGGGTATTTACTGTTCAAAAAATTATTTGAAAAAGTAGCAAAGAAACATGCTGTTATGCATGTGCGGATTTCTTTAAACATACACTGATAGATAAATATAAGCATATATACATAGATAGTATGTGATTCATTCATAGATGCTCTTGCTCACATGCCTTAATGCATATTACACTATTGCACACCAAAACCATAGAAAATAATTAGCTTCACACAATTTATACAACGTCAGGTAAAAGATTTTATAAAGGCTAAATACCAACAGTCCCGGTTCCAAAAGGGTTGCAAACTTTAATGTCAGGTGAAGGAAAGAGCTCAAACAGGGTTACAGAGAAATGTGCCATAAGATACATAAGATACAATTGCTAAACCTCTGTAATACACTAACTGCTAACTTTTTTCACCTTTTACAAAGGTCTGCTTGCCAAATGTCCACCCTGAGTGATGCATTTTTAGAACACTTCTCACACCTCTGATGGTGAATACAGTGGTGAGGAATACAGACTCACTCTTCTTGGGTAGCCCATTTTAACACTTTTTAAAACAAACCTTTTAAAACATGAGCCAGAGGACATATTTAAAATAGAATCTGGCCATGGGTACTCACAATGTATACTTATTGCATGATTAGGAGACATTTTATAGCTATATAGGGTTTGGATTTTTATTTTGTTTTTAGTTTGACCTCTGCCAAATTCAAGGTAGCACTAGAGAGTAAGCAAGCAGATATTATTTAAAAAAAAATCAAAAAACAAAAAACAAAAAAACCCACCAAGGATCAAGAAGAAGAATCATCTATAATGCAATAGACTGGAAAACATGCTGGACAACATAATGCATGAGCTCATTTCAGCACTGAACAGGGAGCAGAAAATAGTGAAGAAATAAGAGATTTATTACATACAGGAACAGCAAAATGAAAGAAGAAAACGTCTTGTTATCAGGAATTATAAACCATAATAAACCACTTGCTCTGTCTGTCTTGTAGAATAATTGTATCAGTAAATATCATTGTGACAATTCGAAGGCATGAAAATTCAGTGTTTTCTAAATATTATACCTTCAAAGTTTTTTCTCAGCTCTAAGCAAAGCGCCAATTGTATGCATATATTGTATGCAAGTCTACCATTCAGGGTTTGATCTGTAGAGCTGGAATTTGATCTACAGGGCAGTGGGAAAAGCAAGGTACTAAGAAGTGTCATCTGTGTACAAAAATATCAAATACATTAGTTCAGACACTTTTCCAGCACCAGTACAAAACCAATGTAATCCATTCTAGCCCTGGTACACTGTCATGTTTTTCTGTTGTGCTTTCCTGGACATTCAGTGCCCTGAAAATTAATAAATTTCTTTCCAGTGGTGAAATACTGGTAAAAAGAGGTGACAGAGTTGACAAGAATTAAGATTTCTGCAGCAATCTAGTATTTGCTTTGTCATAAGAGCTAAATATGTTAAATTAGATAAGCACTAAGACTAAAACTGAGAATGCTTCTAAGAAGCCATAAACAGCAGAAATATTGATCCTGCTGGTCAGTTTTGACTTCTTCCTTTCTGTAATATATTTTATAACTTTATATATACATATATATATATACAAAACTGTAATTATTAGTTGTGTTGAGTAAGACTTCCACAACAATTCAAGTAATTCCTTGGGAAAATGTTAGGTTTTGTTTACTTTATTTGGAATAAACCAGATTTGTCCAACCTTCTAAATTCAAGTAAGCTCAAAATTTATTTAATATATTTTATTGAACATTTTTTAAAAATTCTCTAAAGAATCCAATTCATAGACTAAATTAATCATTGGAAGAATACTTTCTTTATTATAGTACTAAATTATCTTTCAAGACAAAAAGTTTCTGATTTAGGGTATTTGAATGGATTACTTGAGAGAAAAAAATTATTTTGTGATTAAAACTGAAAATGATTACAAATAGTCAAAAATACACCTACAGTTTTAAGTTGTGTTACATTTACAGTGATCAACTGCATGCAACATTGGCAATTAGTTTAATCTTCTAAAGAGATTTCTTGTTTAGGAAAACTGAGGCCATTAAAGAAGGATCATCTAGTCCAACCCCCCTGCCAGAGCAGGGTCACCTAGTGTAGGTCACACAGAAACACATCCAGGTGGATTCTGACTGTCTCCAGAAAGGGAAACTGCACAGCCTCACTGGGCAGACCATAGTGATTACAGAGGAAAAAAGCTCTACATATCCATCACGTGATCCTGCTCTTCCCTCATGTCATCTTCCCAATTTATTTTTTTAAATACAATATGAGGTGGTTTTCTAATATTAATTGTTATTAGAAGTAATTGTCATAGCCTTTCAGAAAGATGTCCTTTGGAATACCTCAACAAAAAAACATCAGCTGTAACTGACAGGGAAAGCTTTTAAAAGACAGTCATAGTTTAAAATATGGCTAAAATTGAATAACTTTTAACACTGAATTAAGGGTTTGCACCGCAGGCTATAGTCTCATGAGCTCTTGAACCAGCATACCATCTACTCTGAGTTTAAGGAAAGTATTAAAAGAGTCTCCTAAATCTAATCATTACTTAACTTCATTTGAATTATTTGAAAAATAGAAGCCTTAGGTAATGAAATTTAAACATCTAAATACCAAGGTATGGATGACTAGCAGACCCAACAACAACGTTAAAATCAAACAGTTCCTCATTCCTTTGTGGTTTCTGAACCATGGCTATCTTCACTTTGTGTCTAACACAAAAGGACAAATAGAGAAGCCATTATTTTAATGAGTTTTGAACACTGAAAAATACATAGTGCATTACATCCTATGGCCTTCTATTATATAACTAACATTCTTAACTGATATAAAATCTATATAAAATAGTACATGAATTGTATAAATTGCACATTTTTAAGCGCATTTAAAGCACTCAGTTAATTGCTTGTAAAAATCTATGCGGTTTTGTGTGACTCTTACAGGAAATAGAGCAACAAGTCACTAACTGTTCTCTCTGAGTCAATACCAAAAAGCTGTTATTTTAATTCACTAGCACATTTTGCTCTCCTCTGAATTAAAATATAAATAACATTGCCACAGTGAGTTATTTTGTTTACCTTTTAAGGGCGGAAAATTTGCCTTCTTATAATTTTTTTTCCATCTGAGGGAATATGGCTTCCCTCTGCTAAATTTTGGGGCAGGAAGACCTTGCCCAGGATAGGCTGTCGATACAAATTGTTTCACATTGATTTGCAGAAATGGCTATCTGTCGGTAACTCCAAATATTTTCTTAGTCGATTTAACCTGCAAAATACCTGCTTGAAGGAGTTTAGGTTTCAGTAAATATAACCGTCAAAAAGACCTTTAAAAGGCACTTTGCCCTATATTAAAATACAATTCCTGTGAGCACAAACTGAGCACAAATTTTTAGGGTAACACCAAGTCTCTGTTCTAGTACTTACTACTGAGGCAGCAGGACAACCTCACCTACAGCAAGGAGTTGTCTTGTTGCTGTAACATTAAGGATAACAAAACAATCCTAATATTATTTTATATTTATTATTTTCAGTTATAAATGTACACATACAGTTTAAAGTTTTTCATTGTCATGATAACTCTTCTCTGCAGAGCCAGACAGGGACCAGCACCCCTTCACTCAACACTGCATCAGCATTCATTCGTTTCAGGGTTTCTCCCATCCTACTTCACTGCCATGTGAAGTTTACTGCTTATAAAGGAGAGGGAGAAGAAGAGAGTAATTAAAGAAGAGAGTAAAGCAAGAATTTCAGCTTGTTCTGAAAACTGCTTCCACTTCCTCCCACAGCTAAGCACTGTGTACACTATGAGTCAGGTTTTAAAAATGCAGATGAAAACAGGGTGGAGGGCAACAATAATATTCTCTCCTGCAACAATATTGTTGAGATACTGCTGGACCTAATGTATTGAGGGGAAACTCATGGGTGTAATATCATTATACATGGAGTCACTGAATAGATTAGCCACATAAAATTTCAAGCATCTCCTGCATTGATGTAAACACTTTGCAAATATGAAATATGTCTCTCGAATCAATAATTTTTCTACTCTTTTAAAAATATATCAACCATATTGTCAATTAAAAGATTTTTACCCCAAACTTAACTAGCTTGTGTTATGTATCATGCCTGGCAGGCGCCTAAATTTAAGAATGCTAATCAGAAGGACTCCTAGTACACTGTCAAGACAAAGATAATAAATTTAGCAAGGTAACAAGGACTGAAGGATTCCAGTAATTTAAAGAGTTCTTGTAATTACAAACCTTTGCCAGTGTGTGCCAGTGATTTATGAAAAGACAGAACCCTTTTTGATGTCTAAAAACTCAAAGAGAAAAGGAGAAGACACTGGCTCTCTCTTTCCCCCACCCTTCTCTCATCACTTTGGCTTCAGCTACAGGACAGCACCAGCAGGAAAAGTGGAGAACATCAGCCAAGAAGGAACAACGGCTCCTACACCACCACCACCCCCAGCCAGAGACCAGGGCCAGGACTGAATTGCTCTCTTGTTTTTTCTTTACAACTCTCTCCCCAGAGTGACGAATTTATGTAAAATCTCTCCCCTTGTAAACTTGTTTTTTTCCTTTTAAAGGTTGTGTTATTGTCTCCTTTCCCTGAAATAAATCTTTGTAATTTACTTAAATCATAAAACCTGTTACTTTTGTAAATTAGTGTGACATCGGTGAGTAGTGGATGATTTTTCCTCGCAATCAAAATATAAAATAGTATCTCGGTTTGAATCAAAATTAAAAAAAAAAAAAAAAAAATTAAATTATGTCAAGAAATAGAGACTTTTTCTACAACTGTTTTTTGGTAATTACTTATATGAATTTAAGTATCTGAGTAAGCATCAGAATGTAAGTATATGAACATCATCTAAAAACCTTTAGCTTCTTACTCCGTAGCTTTGTAAAGAAAGCATTTCCAGATTCTGCTTAGTGATGCAGCAAAAAGATCAGTAATAAATGAGAGTCTTGGAGGGCAAAAGACTCAGTACCTGCTTTCCCTAAACAATACAGAGTTGCAAACTGAGTATTAAAATGCCTGGAAACTGGAAAAGAACATTTTATTAAGGGGCAAGAGGCTAGCACAGAAGTCCATTAGTCACAATACTGTGCAAAAATTACACAGAGTAGTACTCTGTGTAAAAGCATAACCCTTTTCACTAATGAGTCTTGTAGTATTACTATTTCAATATATTTAAATTACTATCAAGCCACTTCCATATAGCAATTATTGCCAGTAAATGCTTGAGCTTACATCTACATAAAATGAATCAGCAGTTAACTGTAGCCTCCTTTTCTGAGAGAAAGTTGGAAGCAAAACTGTTTATCTTGGATTGTGAAAATGTTTATTGGAAATAAGTTAAATCATGTGAAGTTCTCTGACCTGAAAACTTTGGGTCTTTTGTCTGGGGTTTTTTTGTTGTTGCTGTTTTTGTTTTGGGGTTTTTTTGGCTGACTATTGCCCTCCTTCTTCCTGTACTCATTAGGCAGGCAGGTAGGTTGCTAGCCAAGAGCTGAAGAGAGGACCCCTCTGAAACAGCTTAATGGCCTAAGTTTCACAGCTTAGTGATGTTGTGTGTGAAGAATCCTCTCCTCTAGATCATTTTGCATTTATCATCACTTTGCTTTCTTGTTTACCTCCAGTTCTTATGTTGGAATAATGAAAAGGAAAAAAACCAACAGCTTAAATAATTAGCCTTTTCAGTAAGAATATTGCTTTAAAATGTAAATTAACGGAAAATTATTAGTGTTGCTTCTAGATGACACATTATGTAGCTTCTAAGAATATTTTGATTCTTGATTCAATCATAATTCTCTGCAAGATTTAACAAAATAGTCAATCAAGGAAAATTTGTGAATTACTTGCTGAGCATTTTAACTTCTTTTGAGAAATGTTTGTATAAGAAGTTAATAAAGAAAACTATGCTCTTCCTTGTCATGGAGCAACATATTGTCAGATAATTAGAAAGTTAAATGAAAAACACTTAGTGTTCATCCTGGGGAAAATTATAGTAGTGGTACTGAATTAATTGTAATTAATCTTACACTGATGGAAGAATAATTCTAATAGAAAATATTAAAGCACTTCCAAGAGGAAGTTTGACATGCACAGCGAGGGTAGAGTCAGTGTAGGTCCTGATCCTCTGATCCACTTTGAGTTATCACATCATTCCATGGAGCAGGGGGCACATTGAGACTTGGTTTACTTCTTATTGGAGGGAGAATTCTGTTGAGAACTGGGAATCCAAATCCAAGTTACATTTTTGAATGACATATTCTATTGTGTTTAGTTACAAATTTTGGGGTTGGAAAGACAGATTTGGATTATATTGAACTTTATCAGAACTGGTATCTCTATGGATAAAATTTGCATTTGACACTGAGTCTTAGCAAGCTATGTGATATATCCCAAACTGTTGTCACGAGCAGCATACATATGGGGACTTCTTAACAAGCTCTGACTCCCAATATCTAATTTATTATTTTTTATGCTTAACTGTGGGATCTAGTATGTAAGTACTAGACGGAATGTGCTGTCTTCATTGGAAACATTACTTTATCAGTGGTGAT
Organism: Florisuga fusca; assembly: GCA_038090715.1. NCBI lineage: Eukaryota > Metazoa > Chordata > Aves > Apodiformes > Trochilidae > Florisuga > Florisuga fusca. The sequence goes on along the minus strand of JAAWXA010000006.1, from coordinate 16,831,423 downwards.
ATTAAAAATGTTTAATATAAAAGACATAAAGTAACAGAATTAGCAAACTGCAGTCTTCCTTCAAAAGATTGACTAATACAGGAGAAATCACAGAGCCATAATAAAAATTAATTTGCCAAGGAGTGGATGCATCCCAGCTAAGCATTTTAGGTGTATGGGTCCTACTTTACTAGGATGGTGGTGACCTAATGGGGCACCAGGTCAGTACTTAGTTCTGAGATACTTGTGAATTTTGGCAGTCATAAATCAGTGATGGCAGCAGAAAGTGTTATTAGCAATAGGGTAATGGGATGCTGGAAATTAACTTATTACTGGTTTTCTGCCCAGGTTCCTAATGGCTTGCTAAATATGGCTGGGGTGCACATTAACTTTGGTATTTGTGGGGGAGCAACGGAGACTACAAGACAGGCTGGTGTCTGGATCTGGTAAGACCCTTGTGTGCATGGCTGTGTGGATATGTGCAAGCAGAGGAAGTTGGAAGGTGGACTACAGGTAAGTGTCAATTCTGAAGACATCTTCTTCCTTCAGGAGAGCAGGTCGGGCACACTGGGGGACCATCTGAGGCCTCTTTTTCAGTCAGAAGCAGCCAAACTAGACAAATAGTGTTATGGAGAAATTATTTGGACACAAACAAAAAACATTAAGGAGAAAGGTCAAGCTATGCAGAGGTCTCCTTTTTTGGAAATTCTGGAGTGAATTTATAAGTAGCATGAACTAGCACTAGTACTTTGTGACTTCAGACAGCAGAAGGATCAGCAGCGAGTCCTCCAGCAGAGCATTTTATTTTATTTCCAGGCTTTCCTACCTCAAAGGGTTATACATTTACATTTGACTTATACCTATTGTATATCCAAGGTCATGGTAGTGTGCAGAAAAAGTGCAATGTGGCAAACTGAATTTCACAAAATTGAACGTACCATAAAGATATTTTTGCCACTATGTGAACCTTCTCTCTCTTTCCAATCCAAAAACGTAATATTTAAGTCCTCAGCTTTTACATGAATACCCATTTCTACAGTTAATGATGAAAGGATAAGAACAAATGTTATCCAGTAAGATGCAAGTGCATTACTATGCTAGAAAACTCAGAGCTTACCATACTCTCTAATGAGACATGCCGGCTGATATTCTTTTATCATAGTTACAGACCAGAGCATACAAGAAACTAGAGAAAGAGGTCTTTCAGACTCTGAGAGAGGGGGAACACAGAGAGGGGTCCATTCCCTCCCATCCCCTGCCCATTCTCTATCAAGCTCACCAGGCCGCAGCCCCTCCTCCCTTCCGCCCGCCCGGCTCCGCGCTGCTGTTCCCTGCGCTCCTTCACCCCCAGCTGCCGCCTGCCCTTCAGAATCCACATCCATCGGGGATGGGAAGAGCCCTGGAGCCCTCTCCTGAGGCGGCCCTGCTGCAAGGGTCCTCAGGCACCTATTCCTGATATCAATGAGATTGGGTTGTATATATATTTGTCTATTTGTTCCTTATCCCAGGTGTTATTTCTCCTGTTATAGTAAACCTGTTCTAGTTTTGATTTCCAACTTCAAGTCTCTCATCTGTATTCACATTTTATCTTCCCTTGACGGTGGGTAACAGAGAACAATTCTGTCCTGGTTTTTGTTCCACCCAAACTGCTAAGCCATTACATCCCTATAACACTATTCTGAAGTCAGAATAATATGCATCTTTTAACATCTTGCCATCTAGTACTTCTCAGCAATACTCTTATCACAGTCATACCTCAATAAACATGTTAGAAAACACCAGGACAGTTCAACCTTGGCCCACAGGCTAGATTTGCACAACCATCAATAATGCAAAACAAGACATAATTCCCTGCTTTCTGAGTTTTAGAAAGTACTCACAGTAATTACCAATTATTTCTTCTAGGAAGGAAAGAGCAAAGTGAAGCATAACTGAAAGCACTTGGCAATAAACATTTTGATAGTAATGGCTGGATTCCAGATGGCACAGAATCAGGATAAGCCTGTTACTATGCATGTGTTGTTCTACCATGTTAAGTCATGGCTTTGTACAGGACAGATGTCATTTTTGATGGTTTGTGTTCTTAATTTTCTGTACTACAATTTCTAAATTATAAAAATAGTAGACAAAACTCACTTGCAGTGCACCTTTACTTAGCTTGTATATCTTCTTTGCTTAATGTATTTTCTTTCTGCCTCTCAGTATTTTAAAGTGGAAGGCATTATTTAGTACGAGATAATGACTGGGGTCTTTATAATGAAAATTTCATTTCTTTGTAATAAAAAATCCGAGTTACTGTCTTACATCTATTTTGTCAGTTTTCTTCTACACATTTCAAATTTTCTGAAAGATGTGCCTTGCCATATGGATATACTTTGGCAGCTTAGGAGGCTACCTAAGGCAAAGCATTTCAGGGGCAATAAATGTTGATCTTTACCAAGAGGAAAACAGAGCAAAGATTTACAAACCTAGTAAAATTCCCTCAATAGATAAATAGATTTCAAGATACATAGCTTTTGTTCACAAAGCAAAGTCCAGTTAAAACATTCTGCCACTGTCTTAACTAAGTCAGTGAGCCCCTAGCTGAATGTAGAAAATCTTGCAAAGACAGGCTGCAGAAAAAAGAACATCTGTATGATTTTATTGCTCTTGCAAAAATACAAAATCAGACCACAGTCTCAGTACACATGATTTTCTTGGGATCTTATTTTAACTAGTACTCATACACCATATATTTAAATGGATCTACTGATGTGCTGGTCAAAAACCTGGTTTTGCCATATAGTTTCGTATCTTCAACTTAGAACTACTAAGTTCTAAGAGACAGCCTTCATATCAAAGTTTTTAAAATCTGAATAGGCAAGGCAGCTACTCTGTAAAAGGTGGAATAGCAATGGAATCAAGCCTCTAAATTGAAAGAGGGACAGAAACACAATATTCCGAGCATGCTATCCATTGAACTGTATTGTCTGAAAACAGTCTTTAGAATCAGGCTTTCCAGTATTAAAGTGATGCCTTACAAGAGAAAACATTTTAAAACTTCAGCTCTACTGTATTAGTAAGACCATATGTAATTTTGAAATGCCAGATATAAAAATACTTTGTATACATTGAATCATAAAATAAAAATTTTGTCTAAACAGGATGGTGCCAAACATGAACTGTCACAACAGAACAGAAAACTAGGGGAGTTTTATTCAGTGGGGGTTTTTATTTTGATTTTGTTTGGGAGATTTTTTCTGAGTGATTCTTTATGTTAATACCACTACTACAACTAGATACAACTAGTGAGTTTTTTACAGATTTTTAACCTTCTAAATGAGAAGTCTAACTGTAGACTTAAGAAATTATTCTTGTGATATAAACTGTGAGCGACAAGTTCTCTTTTAAAGATTTATAAACTCTCTACACCTATGAATTAATACATCCTCCAAAGAAGCCCCTCTGCTCTGGTGAGACCCCACCTGGAGTTCCGTGACCAACTCTGAAGTTCTTAGCACAAGAAAGATACGGACCTGTGAGAGAAGGTTCAGAAGAGGGCCAAAAATTACCAGAGGGCTGGAGTACCTCTCCTGTGAGGAAAAGCTGGGAGTCTTGGGGTTGTTCAGCTTGGAGAAGAGAAGGGTCCAGAGGAACTTTCTGAGGCCTCCCAAACACTTAAAGGGGGACTTATGAGGAAGATGGGAAAGTCTTTTTCCATAGGGTCTGTAGTGCACGGAAAATGAATAGGGATTTTAAACTAAAGGAGTGTAGATTCAAACTGGATATAATGAAGAAATTTTTTATGAGGAACAGGGTGAAACACTGCCCAGAGAAATGGCAGAAGACTCACCCTTGGAGGTATACAAAATAGTCAGCTATTGGAACATTCTGCTCAGGAAGGGTTGGTGGGGTCATCATTCCTGGAGATGCTAAAAAAACTTGTAGATGTAGCACTTCAGGACATGCTCTAGTGTGCGTGGTGTTTTTTTCTGGGTGGACAATTCAACTGGGTGATCTTAGAGGCCTTTCCCAACCATGACAATTCTTTGATTCTGTGACGATAAGATTCAGCAGGGCTCTGAGCAGCATGATCTAGTCAAAGATCTCTGTGCTTACTGCAGACAGGTTGGACTAAATGGCCTTTAAACATCACTTTCAAATAACTAGTTCTATAATACTATGGTTCTAGAATTTGGAGCTAATGTCATGACCCACCAGGGGGGAAAAAATAGTGGGGAAAAAAAAAAGTACCGGTGGAGAGAAAAGAAGTAAAAATTCTGTACATACTTTGCAGTCACCTGTCTATGGAAATTTTCTACATTGCCATGTCTCCTTAATTCCCATTATTTAGAAAGGAATATTGAGGAATTGCAGTCTATAGTTGCACGTGCATGTATTGTCATTTAAGTCACGTCAGTTTGATTTATGTTTTCATGTTTGGTTGCTGTCAGCTTGATTTATGCTTTTATACTTAGTTGATGCTTTAAGTATTTATATAATGCAGTGGCTTCCCAAGTCAGAAAAGAATCCTATGAAAATATTTCATTTCATTTCCTAAGCAGATGTAAGCAGATAATTCAGATAGCAGCATACACTTTACCATTTATCTATTCTCCAGACCCAATAAAGGGATGATTTAACTCATGCTGCTTCACTAATGAGCACAGTAATATTTTAGACAGATTTATTCTAAGAGATCTGTGAGTATTATATGTAGGAATTGATGAGGGACCCCTATTTTCATTATACGGGTACACAAAAAGCTTTAATAAATAAAATAATTTAAAATAGTGTATATGGTCTATATATTAGAAGATCTTCATTACAGTCTTCTGTCATGCTACCTATTCTATGGAGAAATAACAAAAATCGCTATTTTTATAAAGCTTATGTCTTACCATAATGGCAATCTTCACTTAGAGTGTTCACATCATAATCTTTCAAAAATGTTTTTGAAACCTGTAGACATTTTCTGTGTTGAATGCAGGCACAAGATATTATTACAATGCCTTTTACACTTAAGCTGTTTCATGATGCAAAGAAGAGCAAAGATTTGCAATCCTTTATTTTTGTTTAGGGGAGAAAGTAGGGCCCTATCACAGCCAATTGAATTATATTAATTTGAATCAGATTTTTTTCCATTCAACATTCATGCGTCTTGCCCTTTTATTATTATATTTATTTTTCTCTGCATCACCACTTTCTTATAACTGCTTTCTAGAACTTTTAACATATCTTCTTATGTGAATTAGAGGTGGCAAAACAATTGTTTGCCTCAAGAGTTTTGGGTTTGTTCAGTTTTTTTATAATATATTTGACAACATAAACCTCATGTAATACTTTTGGGTTTTTGTTAGCCTGTCCTACTATTTGATCAACTTCGCAGTAAATAAATGTTTCCCTATATGCAGTGTAGACCTCTCCTGGCACAGCTTTGAGACATTTCCAGGTGTCCTAGCACTGGATATCCAAGAAGCAGAAATCAGGAGATCTCAGTAGAAGATGAAAATAAATAATAATAATAATAAGTAATAATTAAAACAAAAGTAACAACCCTGTTTGTCTATGCAAAAAAACAAACCAAAACAAAAACAAGAAAACCCCACAAAAACCAAATAATGGCATTTAACAGTTTTTGAAGTATTTTTTGTGTATAACTGTTTTCTAAACAGTGAACGTTCTAGGTTAATTTGCTCTAAAGTTTCATTACACCTTTATCCTCTGCTTTTAATGGGTTTCCCACATCTGCTACTACTATATCAAATATACTACTGTATTCTAAACTAGAGAAATGTTTATACCACTCAAGATCAGAAGAAAGTCTTTTTTATGTTACTCAATTTGTGCAGATAAAGCTACCAGTGACAGCTACATGCCATAACAGATGTTCAACATGACAGATTTTTCCCACTTGAAGACTATTTACTTTCTTGATTAAACTTACTGTGTTGCTCATATATATTTTTTAATCAACAGCTGTATCTGATGGCTTTTACCAAGCTGATACCAATTCTTTGTTATGAAATTAATCAAAGTTAACTTATCCAGCAAAAAACATAGGATGTATTCATAAATTTCAGAATTTTTGCCAAGAAATGGCACCCAAGCATGGGCAATCTAGAAGGCAGATTATTATGGAGCTTGAATTCTAATCTAGCATTTTTAAACTTTGTGTGTGTGTGTGAATTTCAATCCTCCCGTGCTGAAAGACTGCAGAGACATGACAAAAATCTCAGATTTCTGTCAAAGAACACTGAATTCTGACTTTGTCATGGAACTTTGAATTCTGAATTTAAAAATGTTACTTCAGCCTAGAAATGAAAAACGCAATGGAACAATTTATTCTCTGTGTGATGCAAGTGTCTATGTTTTGATACATGTCCAGAAGGAGATGTATGGCCCTAAACATGAAATAAAGTTGTCTGGTCTATAAGTTAGTCACAGCTGGATGCTTTACTGATAAAGTATTTGACTGATAAGTCAACTGATAAGTCAAATGCTGATAAATACTGATAAATTTGACTGATAAATACTGATAAAGTATTTGACTGTATCAAATTTAGAACAAATACCTACAGATCTGCATTTTGCCTTTTCAACTCAGCTTGGATGGGTGTAAGTGAATTTTTTTATATGATTTTGCTTAAACACTGACTACAAAATTCCTATCAAGTTTAATAAGGGCGTATGTTTCTTAGGTAAGAAGCTTTGCTTTTGAGATTTTTTTTCTGACTTCTGGTACTATTTAGTTAAATCGGGACAGTTCAGAAGCACGGTTTTAGAAAAATGTAACTGAAGATCTGGTTGATGTCTAAGTCTTAAAGAAAATGGTATTTCTAATGCATTAGATTAACAGAAGAAGAACTAAAACTTTCTGACAGCAAGGCTTTATGTTCATGTCCAGCATCTTGGAAAACTTTACCAGACTGAGGTATTTCCAGCAATAGTCAAATCACTGAGCTTTATTAATGGGAAACGGCATTATAACTGGGCAGAAAAACATATGGAGAGTCTGCTCTGAGGTTAATTTGGTGTAAGATCTATTTGCCTTTGATTTTGTTTGTATATCTAGTTTGCAAATCCACCAGACCGGGAACTTACTTATGCAGCTTGGAACTCCCAACTCTTCGGCACCATATATTTACAATGTGATAGATAACATCTTACTTAAAATTAGTAAGATGACAGCTATCTTTACTGAGAAATCTTTGATTAACCTCATAAATTTCTCATCTAGAAATAAAAAAGACATCTTCAGAAATTTATCTGATTCTCTGACTCTATTAGAGCAAAGATTTACAAACTTTCACACATCTATACAGGATAATACTGCTTTGATAATAATGCAGCTTCTCTACGCTTGGATAGTGGGTTGGAAAAAATCTCCTGCTTGCTCCAGGATACCAGTCAGCAGTAGGTTCACAAATCTGCATTACTAGATGTAATAGTGTCACAGCTGCAAGATGTTCTGCAGTCTCCCAGTTACTAAAGCAGCCTCTTTCTCAGGGGTTCCTATGGTCTCTCTTGAGTTAGGACCAACAGATTTGCCCAACATCAGTCAGCTGTGAAGGATGTTGGCTGCATAGCACCAAGTACAATAGTTGTGGCTTGTTTCACTAACAGAAAGTACATATTTGCACCAGTGCACACAGTAGGATAGACTAAACTATTTTTGTTTCCATGTCATATAAACACCTCCAAATTTAGTTTGCTTCAGCAAAGAACATTTCAAAGTAAATTCTGATTCACAGAAAATTACTTTCTGTCATTCTTGTCTAAAATACTGGTGTAGTAAGAGATTAAACACCACAAAAAAAATGGATAGCATTTGTAATTTCATGTTGTTCAGTTATTAAAATAGTTGATAGACTCAAAGAATTTTTCTAGTTGGAAAAGATCTTTAAGATCACCAAGCCCAACCATTAACCTAACTCTGCTGATCCCAATGGCTGTCGCCAATCACCTCCTTATATTCTGTGTACCAGGGTGATCTTACTGGGCATGAAGGTGAGACTGACTGGTAAGACTGTAGTTCCCCAGGCTTTTCTTTTTTCTTTTTAAAAATGGGGGCCGTGTTTATCCTTTTCCGGCCACTGGGAACTTCACTGGTCTTCCACAACTTCTCAGACATGATGGATAGTAGCTTATATGCTTCACCCGTGAGTTCCACCAGGACCAGCACAGGCCTTTCATTGGGTCCTAAGGACTTGAGCACCTTCAGATCCCTTAGATGGTCTCAAACATGGTCTGCCCCTACTGTGGTGGTCCTTCCTTCTCCCAGTCCCTGCCCATGTCTTCCATGACTTGGGTGGTGTGGCTTGAGCATTTTCCAGTGAAGACTGAGGAAAAAAGTCATTGAATACACCGGTGTTCTTCATATCCCAGGTAAGTGGGTTACCATTTGTTTCCGGAGAGAGTCCATAATGCTTGATATGATATCTTTATCTGCAGTAATTAAGAAGTCTGAGACTCAGGCCTATAACCTAAATAAATTCTGGTGCAAGAAAAGAACAGAAAAGTCAATGTCTGGGGCTACCACACAATGTTGTAGGAAACACCAGTTCACTCCTACAAGACCTGGGGTAGTACCAGCATTGTCATTGTTGTGTGCTGATATGTTCTGTATTGGGGTATCAGGAAAAAAAATTTCAAACAAGCTGGCAATCATGTCTTTATCACTTAGAGGTCTTGGTACCAGCTACAAAATAGGGTTTCTTTGTGACACCCTCAATCATTAATCATCCTTGAGTAGAAAAGTGAGTGCTGCAAGATAAAAAAGACACATTTTTTAATACTTACTATAGCAATTAGAAGTCAGCAAACAGCCACGGAAATAGATGGATGGGAAGGACAGTAGCATTTCATGGGAAACATGAGCAATACAGTTTCCAGAAGACACTGGTACAAATTAGAGCACAGAAAATATTTTTTCCATTGACAATAGCAAGAATTCCATATCATTCCAACAGTTTAAAAGAAACTTGCCTGAAAAATGAATGCCAGTTGTTAGTGTTAGTACACCATCTTGTGGATAACTGGTCTAACTGAGAGTGTTGCTATAACAGCACAGTGTCCAACTGCTGGAAGCAACAGGATTGCTTCCTATTCAATGCTTAGAGTAATAACAACTGTTTTATATGCATCATGATTCACCTCCAAATCTGACTATGAAATCATTGAATATATAAAAAATATACATAGATGAAGAAAGAGATTGATATTTAAGTACCTACTAATAATTAATTGCACATTATTAATATTAATTGTTAATATTAATTAATTAGTACTATTAATTACTTTTCTTGGGGCTGTAGTGAACACCTGCCAATTAGTTGAAGAAATGTCTCTTGAGCCAGCAGATGACCATTACAATCTGGCTATGAAATGGCTGCCAGTCTTCTCTATCACACTTTTCTACTTCTTCTAGGACTTTTTTCAAAGATAAACAGCCATTTTGAGTATCAGGCCAAGCTGCAAAGCTGCTACCAGTACAGAGACACAAGATCTGATTCCAGGGTATGGGATGTCTGCAGCCATAAAACAAATTCCTGTCTGATGTATGGGTTCAGAGGATTTTGGCTATAAAAAAACCAGAAGAAAAAGAAACAGAAGGCAAAGTGGAAAAAGGGTGGAGGAGGATGGAAGGCAGACAATGGGGGACAGGACAGACAAAAAAAAAAAAAAAAAAAGTGAATCTCTGTTCCATTTGGCCTTCTCTTAAAATTGTATCCCCACATATTTCATCTCTTGAGAACCTGTTTTTCTTTTCCTCCCCTTTTTTTTTTCCTTTGGGCACACTTTTACTAATTAAGTCATTGACGGCACACTTTGTTGCTCATTGAGTTGTGAAGTTGTTAAGAGCAATTAATTCTGCATTGTTTGCACTGTTTCTCTCATTTACCTAATTACTTACCTCATCCTGAAACCCCATTACCTAACTGGTTTCTTTCCCTTAAATAAACAATTTGATTCATTTAACTCTTTAAGTCAGCTGCTTTGCAAGTTGTGGCACAGATGTGCAGTGGACAGTTTTTCCTCATAAACAAAATACGAAATATTTCTAGTTACGGACCATGAAAAGGGCACCATGAAAAGTGAAGAAACCAAAGATACTGAGCATTTAACCAGGCTAGAACATTAACCACAAACACAGCAAATTATTTGTGCAATGTAGTATAAATGTGCTCTCATGATCCAGTAAGGTTACCGCTGGCCCCCTGGGATGGTCTTGGGTGTAGAGAAGCAGTGGATACTACCTTTGAGACCACCCATTATTCACCAGTACCAAAGGTGCTAACTATCTCTCTTCATAATAGACATTAAATCCAAATGTGTTTCACCATCTGTGGTGCTTCCAAAGCATTATTCACATAACTTTCTATTGTATTTCAGATCACTGTGGAGGACCATCCAGAAATATCACAAAAGAACACAGGAAAGCTTAACCTGTATGCGTCAAAATGTAGATCTCTTGCTTTTTCAATCGTGTTGTTTTAATGCATTAAGATACACAAATTTTGGTTCTTTGTGACAAACCTTTTCACAATGAAGTCAGTGAAGTAGTTGAATAGGCTTACTTGAGAGGCTGGACAGTCTGTACAAAGTTAGTTGGTACAATGTCCCACATGACATTCTGATCTCTAAAGTGGATCAATACAAATTTGATGGATGAACCACTCGCTGGATAAGGAACTGGTGGGATGGTCACAGGGATCACAACCAAACAGTTGTGGTCAATGGTTCTCTGTCCAAATGGAGATCTGTAACAAGTGGTGTTCTTCAAGGGTTGCTACTTGGACCAGCGCTGTTTAACATCTTTGTCAGAGACATAGACAGGAGAATCAAATGTACCCTCAGAACATTTGCTGATCACATCAAACTGTGTGGTGAGGTCAACATGCTAGAAGGAAAGGATGCCATCCAGAGGGACCTTGACAAGCTCAAGAAGTGGGTTTGTGGAAACTGCATGAAGTTCAACAAGGCCAACTGCAATGTTCTGCATAAATATAGGTTGGGAGAAGAAAGGACTGTGGACAGCCCTGGGGAGTAGGACTTGGGGGGATGGTGGTCCAGAAACTCAACATGAGCTCTCAGTGAGCGCTTGCAGCTCAGAGAGCCAACTAGGTTCTGGGCTGTAGCAAAAGAAGCATAGATAACCAGTCAAGGGAGGTGATTCTCCCCCTCTACTCTGCTCTTGTGAGACCCCACCTGGAGTACTGTATCCACTTCTGGAGTCTCCAACAAAAGAAAGGCATAGAGCTCCTGGAATGTGTCTGGAGGAGAGATATTAAAATGATCAGAGGGCTGGAGCTCCTCCCCTATGAAGACAATCTAAACAGGTTGAGGTTGTTCAGCCTGGAGAAAAGGAGGCTCTGAGGTGACCTTATAGCAGCCTTCCAATATCTAAAGGGGACCAACAATAAAGCCTGGATAGGGCCTTTTACGTGGCTGTATAGTGAGGGAACAAGGGGAAGTGATTTCCAACTTAAAGAGGGGAGAAGTAGGTTGGACATTAGGAAGAAACTTTTTCTTCTGAGGGTGGTGAGAGACTGGAACAGATTTGCCCAAAAGTTGTGGCTTCCCCCTCCCTGGAAGTGTTCATGTCCAGGTTGGATGGGGCCTTCTGGTCTAGTGGAAGGTGTCCCTGCCCATGTAGGGGGGTTGGAACTGGATGGTCTTTAAGGTCCCTTCCAACCCAAATTATTCTATGATTCTATTACTCACTTCTAGAACACTGCAAAATTAATTTGAAATGGTGTAAATGCAGCTATTAACATGACTAAGTAACTTACCTGTTTAGAGCAACTCCAGTGTTCATAACAGTGGAGAGTATAGCTTGCTGCTCTTAGTTCTTGTCCACCCTCTACTCTACAGAGAAACACAACTTTACAGGGTCTTTCAAAGTCCCCATACTGTGATTACCTGCCATGAGCAATATACACACTGCTCATGTGGGCAGGCATACCATCTCTTTTACCATTCTGAAAACAATCCACACGAATTATTAGAAAAAGCATTGAAAAAAGATCAGTTGTTTCAAATATCATCAATTGAAATATGTGTAGAGCAAAACCTTCAAAACTAAATGTTCTTCAAAAATGCTTCTCCAACAGCTAATATAGTATCTACTATATTGTATATAGTATATAGCATATAGTATACAGTATACAGTATATAGTATATAGTGTATTTGTTTTAGAGTGTTGCTGCTTTTCTCTTGGAATCCCTTTCCTTGCAGTCTCTGCTGTTACTTCTGCCTAAAATGAAGATTGAGCAAAACTGTCAACCAGAAGGAATAAAAAATTTAAACCCTTACAACTTCTGTCTCCATAGCTCGATTTGCTTGCTGTATTTTACCACCCACAAGCAGACAAATCAACCAATATTTATTATGTAATGAAATAACTTGACATTTTGCTGCATTCTGTAAAGTTACTAAAAACTATAGGGTTTTTTGTTGGTGTTTTGTTTTGGGGTTTTTTTGGTTGGTTTGGTTTGGTTTGGTTTTTTATTTACTTGGATTACTGTTTCAGCTTGGTTTATCTGTAGGCGGTACATGGTTTGCTATTCTATTTTTATGAGGATAGATCTGGTTTTTAATGTAGCTGCTTAAAAAACTGAGACAGAACAGACATTGGGATGTAGTATCTGTTGATGATGGCCAACTGGGCAAGGAACCAAGCAGTACAATTACTTGGATCATTTGGAAACAAGCACAAACAAGTACATAGCTATAGTATTATGTGACTGAATGTAAAATGATTACAGCTCTTTCAAAAAGGGATTCGAACCTGAGTGCACAGAAGTAGAAATGATTCAGAAGACAGTAGTGATGCTATAATGTTTATTAATACCGTTTAAATTAAGGATAAAAGGCTGAAAACACAGAAAAGCAACCAGACAAACTTAAATTGGGTATCTTTACATGCAGTATGTGTAACATAATGAATGAAATAATAACTCTGAGATTCAGTATTTTAGGATTCTTCCCTAATATACAGAGCATTTTGATACAAAGAGTCAAAAAAATAAGAGTCAAAATGGTACACTTAAAAATTCTCCGAAGAATAGTCCCATATTCATCCTGCTGTTTTGGCTCACCCGTGAGCAGTTTAATCCTCTTACGACACATATGCTTAGTAGGGGGCATGTAGCATTACTTGTTCTCATTCTCGTCCCATCATAACCTCATTTTTTACAGCTTTGCACAACTTGCATTTTGTCGACTTTAATATTTTCCTAATGGCACTTTCTGGGGCTGGCAAAAACTGTCCAAAAAAGGCTCCTTTAGAAAAGAAGGGATCATTTTGAAAATTGTCTAGAAAGACCTGGTGGAGTTTAACTGCTTATCTGTTTACTGATTCTGTCTCCTAATGATGAATGAACTGTGAATGCCTTCACACACTAAGCAACTCAGTGTGACCAGTCCTTTTCATGAGTGCATCTTCATCAAGAAGACACGACAGAGACAGATGGGAAGAGATCCTGGACGGCAGGTGATAAAAGGAAGCCTACTGAACCATGCCATCAAGAGTTTGAAAGGAAACCAGGACCCCTACATGCACTGTTACTCTACTACCAGTTCCTCTACATTTGTGGAAGCAGTGGCAAAATACACTGGAACTGTCTTTACAGCTGCTTCAGAAACAAATGATGAAGTACAGTGAAAATGAGTTCATTTTAACTCTAGTGATATAGTCTATTCTCATTCTTTTACCAAGTAGATATAACAATGTGCCATAGAATTTCTGGTCCTTCTTTAACATTACACTAACAGTTGAAAATCAAGAGCTTGAGAAAAATTGATCTGCAAGAATTATTTATCCTTATTATGGCTTTATATTACAATTAATGTTTTGCATAGGTAGAGCTTTTGGAATGAATCTTGCTATGGAGTAAAGATGGTGGTATAAGCCAGGTTTCATTTGTTTAATTTTCTGAGATTCTTAAAAGACATTTAATGAACTAGATGACTGGGAAACTATTAAGACAAACACTACTGTTATGATGAAATTAAGTTCTCTTTCAATTTTCTATGTATTCTTGTACGTCTCCACCAAAGGAGTTCTCAGATGTGATATTTCTGTTTGAATGACTTGTTCTGAGTTTAAGAATGGCTGAGCAAGCAACAAATGAAATGAAAGCTGTAAAAAATGCACTAAAAAAAGTTTTAAAACCATGTCTAGTCATTTAAATTGAGCACTGGGAGGGACTGTGTACTTTCTGACCTTTATGTGTTGTAACGAGAAATTCGTGAAGAATGTGCTTCTATAATGGGAATAAATGCCCTTTCAGATTCCTAAGGTTTTGAAACATGTAATTAATGTTTGTGAAACAGATATTACAGTTACAACGAATATAGAAAAGCCTTAGAAAACAAATTATTATTCTTTCTGGCAACTGCTGAACAATGAAAATGAAATTAATATTAAATACATGCTTTTTAAATGATCATCATCTGTCCTGTGTTCTGAATAAGCTGGAAGTTCTTGAAGAGAACAGTACTGTAACAACATAGTGAAAGATCTCTTAAGACAAATGAACAATAGGAGAGAATTTACACTCTGCTTTCACTCTGCCATTTCCTAACTTCTGACATTGTGGTTACCTAAATTTAATATTTTAATATTCTGGAGAAGGGAAAAAGAGGGAATTGCAGTTATAAGATTATGCAGTGACAACTGGAGACTTGTACTGAATTTCTAATTTCTGTGTGCCTACTCAGAGTTCAAATTATGTCCTAATCAAGTACATGTCAATACAACTGAAAAGAAGTTAGATTCAGTATACATCTAGCTGAGCCACAAGGAGAAACAACAAGGAATCAGATTGTGCTGCATTTTTTATTATATTTTTGTGTACAATCTAAATTTTAAAATAAGAAATTTAATAGATAATAAATATGTAATACATATTGACTATGAAGTGCCATTAAAAAATTGAAGACAAAGAATTCTTGTTACAATTTTATTTCCTCTCAGTAGCTTCAGTTAGAAGGTGCTTTGAAAGACAAGCCAGAATTTCTCTGAAACTGGAAAAAGAGTTTCTCTCAATTTAATCAGTTGCAGTCAGTAGATTCCCAAAGGAATTCAGTCAAATGAACTCGGAATGGAAAACAGGTATGAAAAGAAGAACACAGTAAGTAACATGAGTGGAATAAGATAAAATGGTAGAATGAGAAAATAATTGAGACATGAGGTGAGCAATGTACTAAGCTAAAATAAGGATAAGTAAAAGGAGCAGTTACCCTTGTGGAAATCAGAACAGCAATTCAGCAGTAAGAAATAAATTTCTCTGGTATTTCTTGATAATTAAATTCTGGAAAGTGAGGAGGAATAGGCAATGGTACTGAATTAGGAAAAGCACTGAAGTATGTTAAGCAAAGAATGTATGTACTGTTATTCCCTGTGTTTACTATAGACCTTTGCTGATTCCTTTGTATCTAGCGTCCTAACATTACAGTACAGGGAGGTAACCAGGAAGCACAGAAGAATTACGATAGGAAGTAATGGAGAAGGGATTTTGTGTATTTCAGAGCAGAACATACTTGGACTCGCTTGTGACCTCCTTCTTCCTTTTGCTGGTCTCTGGAGAGCTGATGTTTTACTTTTCAGATGTTCCAATATGAAATAATGCCTTGTAGACAGATAACCATGGGAGATAGAAGTATCTTAGCTTGTTGCTTGAGGGAAATGAGGAATGTTGTCACATTGCATATGTGTCTTGGGGAACATTTCCTCTCCTTAGAATTGTTATTATGGAAGCAGAGATTATTTGCCTTTCTCATGTAACAGGCCACAGCACATGGAACTGAATGGTAATTCCACATCTTAATTCATACATCATCTATGATAAAAATAAGTTTAATTTAATACAATGGACTGGCAAAACCTGTTTATGTCACTTGGTTTTCTCTCTTAATTTAGTATTAATGTATTTATTTCACTAGGTTACATGTTTATAAAGCCTTCAATAATTTTTTTAAGGTGAAGAGAAATACAGAATGATTCTAAGTGAAGAGTAGTAACAATTCCTTACGGGTTACTAGTATCTTTCACCCTGATGTACATCTGCTTCTACAAGACAACAGTTTGAACAGGCTGTCTTGTAAAGTTAACTTAAAATGAGACATACACCAATTACAAGAGAAATATTTTCACCTTTGTGGGTGAAATGTTCTCATACGTAATATTCATTGCAGATTAATGTTACATTAAGTTTCCAATCCCTCAAAGCACTTCTAAAATGTTATGTTAAATCATACGTACTCCGTTACAGTTGCAGTAGATTACAGATTGAAATTCTAATACTTGTGACAATGAGCTAGCAGTTACTTATATCTCCAACATCTTCTCCTAATCTCCAGCTTCCTAGTAGAGGGGTAGGAGGGTACTTGTATAGATAATTAGTAGATTTTTGCATTCCTTTCCTCCAACATTTTTTTTCTAGTTAGAGAAGGGGGATTCAAAAATGTAGGTATGGCTTTCTTTTCAGAGAATCACAAAATAGTCACATTTGGAAAAGACCTCTAAGATCCCTGTGTCCAACCATCACCCCTCAAAAAGAGCACATCCTGAAGTGCCACATCTACATGAGTCTTAAATACATCCAGCGATGGTGACTGGACCACCTCCCTGAGCAGCCCATTCCAGTACCTGTGTACTCTCCCAGTAAAGAAGTTCTTCCTAATAAGTAGTCTAAACCTCCCCTGGTGTAACTTGAGGCCATTTCCTCTAGTCCTGTCATTATTCACTTGAGAGAAGAGGCCAACACTCTCCTCCCTACAACCTTCTTTTAGGTAGTTGTAGAGAGCAATAAGGTCTCTCCTCATCCTCCTTTTCTTCAAACTAAACAATAAAACCCGCTTGATGAGCCCCACTAACTCCTAGCCAAGAATCCTTTTTCCCCACGTGGATAGTTCCACTCCATCTTTTGCCAGCAGGCCCAGTGCTGTGTAGACATTACAACACATACTTCCAGAAGGCTTTCAAATTACACAGCTAATGAATACTAATAAATACTTTTCAGTTGAGGAAAACAGTGAGCAATGCATGTCATTACCTTTTAAATGCATCTGTGTCTTTACAGAAAGCCTAACTTGTCCCAAACTTTTTACAAAAGTTCTTTTTTTAATCACACTATCCTTATCAGAGATGCATAGATCAAGAAATACAGTCATACAATAATGCAAAATAGGTTTTAATGCTGAAAATTAAAATGGAGCTAGCTGAATGGATGGGCAGGAACCTCCTTTGCTGGGATAAAAACTGGCTGGCTGACGGGGTCCAGAGAGTGGTGGTGCATAACCAGTGGGGTTCCCCAGGTATCAGTACTGGGCCCATTCCTGTTCAACATCTTTATTGATGACCTGGATAAGGGGATTGACTCTACCCTTAGTAAATTCACAGATGACACCAATTTGCGGGGGAGTGTTGATCTGCTGGAGGGTAGGAAGACTCTGCATAAGGACCTGGACAGGCTGGGTTGATGGGCCAAGGCTAGTGGTATGAAGTTCAAGAAGACCATGTGCAGGGTCCTACACTTTGGCCACAATAACCCTGTGCAGTGCTACAGACAGGGGGAAGAGTGGATGGAGAGGGACCTGGGAGTACTGGTTGACAACTGGTCACGAGCCAGCAGTGTTCCCAGGTGGTCTGGAAAGCCAATGGCATCCTGGCCTGTATCAGGAATAGTGTGGCCAGCAGGACCTGGGATGTAATTCTCCCCCTGTACTCAGCACTGGAGAGGCCTCACCTCGAGTACTCTGTACAGTTCTGGGCCCCTCACTTCAGGAAGGAGATTGAGGTGCTGGAGTGGGTCCAGAGGAGAGCAACGAGGCTGTGAAGGGAGCAGGGGGAAAGTCTTATGAGGAGAGGCTGAGGGAGCTGGGATTGTTTAGCCTGGAGAAGAGGAGACTTATCACTCTCTACAGCTACCTGAAAGAAGGTTGTGATCAGCTGGGGGTCAGGCTCTTCTCCTAGGCAACTAGTGACAGGACAAGAGGGCATGGTCTAAAGCTACTCCAGGGGACATTTAGGTTGGATATCAGGAAGCATTTCCTCATGGAGAGGATGATCAGGCATTGTGATGGACTGCCCAGGGCAGTGGTGGAGTCACCATCCCCAGAGGTGTTTAAGGAAAGGCTGGATATGGCACTTAGTGCCATGGTCTAGCTGATGAGATCTTGCTAGGTCATAAGCTGGACTTGATGACCTTAGAGGACTATTCCAGCCTAAATGACTTTGTGATTCGGTGACTCTGTGAACAGATACAGAACACAATGATTGCTCAGTCATCTGAAGAAGATATTTAATGCATAATGTCAATTGATCTTCTTTCTTACCCCAAAATGAAACTGTGGAACTTAACTAGGTTTATGCAAAGAGAAATTATTTGGTTTCATGTTTCGTAGTTTCACTATGCTTAGTCCTAAAAGACAGCAACTTCCCTGTCTTCATGTTGACTTTATTTTGTCCACCTGTGAAATATAACTACTTCATACTCAGAAGCAGAGAAGTCCCTACACACCATGTTTAAAATATCTATAAGGAAACAATACCAGATGAAGTGAAATTAAGCTGTAAAGTATAATTTCCCAATAAATGAAAAGAGGTTGAAAGTTCAAAATCAGTCACTAGGAAACATTTCTAAGTATCTCTGTGTCCTGTTGTGCCAGGATAAAGGTGATTCTTCTGGTTTGTACTTCTGCTTTCATCTAAGTTTCTTGTAAGTAGCTGCACTTGCTGAAATTAACAGCAAGTTTCTCAGACAATGTCTGTTTCTAGGACTGATAACACTGGATGTTTATAGTTACTCCTAGAGACTGGTATGCAGAGCCAAGGACACTGCTCAGCTCTGAGGAACATTTTACCCTGCAGAAGGAGTAAAGAGGTCCCACCTGAACCCCTCCTTTGGGGAGGACCGGACAAGATAGATGCCAGAACTGACCAAACAGAGTATTCCATCCCATACACGTCATACTCAGTATAAATCTGAGGGATCACAAGGGTCAAAGACCCTTCTTCCTGCTCTTCCTGCCCTTCCTTTGCCTGTTCCCTGTTTGCTTCGGCATCCTGGGAGGATTCCATCCATTTGTCTGCCTGTGGTCCTGATCCGTGCCAGCCTGAATCTCTGTGTTCCTGTCTCCAGCTCCTGACTGCTGCTGACTCCAGGAGTCCAGCCTGGACTTTCCCAGGGCTGCCCTGCAGCCTCGGTGGTGACGTGAGAGTTATTGGGGGAAAGGGGGGAGGAACGTGGTATCAATTTTTCCTGTATATTTGTATATCTGTATATATTTAATAATTTTTCCTATTTATCATTACTGTTTCATTAAAGTTGTGTAGTTTAGTTTGCAACCCATAAGCCTCTCTCCCTTATTCTCTCTCCTTTCCTGATCAGGGAGGAGAGGGGGATTAACAGAGAGCATCTGTAATTCGGTTTAATTGCTGGGCCAGTGTTAAACCGTGACACTCTAAGTAACTGGAAGTGCTGCCAATACAGGAGTAGCACTGAACCACATGCAGTTACTCTTGTCACACGCCAGAAGATACATGAAGTTATGGGGATAAATTTAAATTTAATCTTTCAGATGTCATTTTTCATAACTCCCTATGGGGCTATTTTTACAGAGTTCAGACAGAAGCCTTTTAACTGCATTGAAGGCAAGCCATATAACATTTTCTGTACACTGAAAAGACAGAAAGATTGGTCCTTCTCAACTGTTACTAGTTTGCAGTTGATTTAGTGTTCAAATGAATACTTTTTACAGAATGTAAAAATGAATACTTTTTACTATTTTACATTTTACTTTACTATTTTACTTTTTACTTTTTTACTATTCAAATGAATACTTTTTACTTTTATTTGAAATTAGTGAGATAAATGGTTTGGGGGTTGTTTGTTTTTAAACTTAGGGAAATCCATCACTCTTGCTAAGCTCAAAGCATTAATTTGTGCTACAGATTTCTATTGTATTAATGCTGTATACAGCGTCAAATCCACTAACACAAAAATAGACATGGGAGAGTTTTTTGATACCTTTGTATTCCCAATCAAACCATATGGGTGTACCTGTAGAGATCACTCAAAATTCCACCAGTTTATAGTGAACACCATTATTCAACTAATTCATCCTTAACTTACTACAGAAACCTTGTTGTGCCCTGTGACCAGAAGCCACTGGGCCAGAAGACACCAGAGAGCCTTACTCTGGGTCAGACCTAACTTCACTGGTGTTAGATGGAATATCTGTTACATCATCTAGCTCCTATCTATATCTTCTAAATGAGCAAGGCAACATTATTAAGTGTTTCTCATATATATAAAAAATAGGATTAATATGTCTATGTTATTAGCCAAGAGGATCTGTCACTGGTACACTGTAGTGTTCCTTAAATAACATAACATAATACAACACTACCAATTTACACACCTAATGTCAATAATTTCCCAGCACTTGAAATGTTTATAAGTGGAATATATCACAAACTCAAGATATGCTACAGAGATATTTAGACTTGATACCTCATTTGTACATGTATCAAGAACAAGTGTAAAATCAGTTAAATTATACTAGTGTAAAAGTTGCACAGGAGAGGAATTCAACACATTGTAAAGAACATACAATAGATCTTTCAATTTAATCTCTCACATGATTCTTAGTTGTACCAATTCACCAAGGCAGAGGAGCACACAAAGTTGGCTGCATTTGACCAGTCTAGCAATTTTGTCAGATAAGGATTGAATGTATTCTGCAGATGCGAGGCCATTACAGCTTCCACAGTACACTAATGCGAGTAATCCACTCGTTAATCAGTAATGATGATATGGAGAGCTGTTAATTTTGGAACTGAACAGGACTGATGTAACAATGAACTGTAAAATTCATATTTGTGAATTTTATCTGAATTGGCCTCACAGTTAAGTGCTGAGCAGCTAATTTCAAATTTAGATCTTTACGAAGTTTAGCTACAATGAGCTCACTCACTACTGTCACTCACTACTGTCACTCACTCACTACAAAATGCTGATCATGATAAACTCTTTTCTATATGGCACGTAAAAAGGAGAGGAAAGCAATACATAACCTAATAAAGACAAGGTTTTCAACAGTGAGATGGCAGAGCAGTATCAATCATGCAATATAGTCAGTGACATGGCTGTGTAAAGCCAAAGCAGAAAACAGCAGATACAAATAGCTGACAACTGTTGCTTAAATGAGAAAAGCAAGAGAATATCACCCAAAGATGCTGACAGTATAATGAAAACTAGGACTATCTTCAAGCCTTGTGTTAATGAACACTGATAAAACAGCTGAAGTGAGCATCTGCTTCAAATCATGTTTAGACTCCAGTGTAGCCATGATTTGCTGGAGAAGGAACAAAGACTTGCTAAAGTCTGCTAACTAATTTTCAAGGATACAAAGGCACAGAGAGGGGAGAGCAGGGGAGGGGAGAGGGAAGAGAGGGAGAAAAAGAAAACCCAAGAAACTGGTTGCAGTCTCTGGGACTCCAACAAAGTTTCACATTGCACCATTTTCTTGGTATTCCACTATTAGTATCTTGCACCTTCCAGGCTTTCCATAGGAAAATTAAGTCAGCTTATCATCAGTGCACTATTTACATGTCAATCACCTCATCAAAACTTTCAGTTTTCCAATTTTCCTTCACAACAGAAGTATGGACCATCCCAACAGAAAAACCTACGAGTCAATGCACATAAGTGGGAGAAGGGCAAACCTTTTGCTACCACAATCGTGAGAGGGCACAAAGGCATCTGTCAATTTTGGTGTATTGGTTTGGATTTTTTGTCTTCTTCTGCTATGAAAATTAATACATTTATCTTATTTCATATTCATCTGCAAACACAAAAGTACCTGCAATCTGAAATCCTGAAGCTCCCTCTGCAGAATTCTCTGCTGATGGGAGGATGTGGAATGGAACAGTACAGGGACAAGAGACCAAACTACAAAACCAAGGTATCTCCTGTCTTTTACAGCAAGAAGTTCTCTTTCCCTCAAGGGAAAACCATACTTTCTTGTTTCTGCACTGGGAGGTTTCCCACCACAGTATGCATGGTCAGTCTTCCTCTCATTAGCAATGCACATAAATTTCTGTAGCTAGACTTACAGAAGGACAGAGCACACAGACAACTGAGAAGGGAGGTTTCAACAAATACATTAAAAAGTCATTATTAGGGCTTTTAATTTAATTTTCAACATTACATTAATTTTATTAAGAAGGCTTCCCTGTTTACACTGATACACTCTACTATATCTAGTGTGGACTGAACTGAACCAATCTAGAACTAAGGGCATGGCAAAATGATTTTCCAACTTCTATTGTTTCATGTATCAGAGAGAAATGCTACTTTGTAAACTATGGCTTTTATATCCAGTTTTGAATACTCAGGTCTTAATTCACTAACTTGCAAACTAATCTTTGACTCTACCACTTTTGCTGTCACCCTTTAAACTGTTTGAGATTCTGTTCAAGATAGTTGCTTCCTTCTTCACTGAAACTGCTTGTATAGAACTTGACATTTTGATCAGAGACCCAGTGCTTTGTCAGGTAGAAATACCATGCCACTGGGCTGCCTAAATCATTTGGACATGTTCTCCATGTCTGGCTTTGCAGTTCTCCATACTGAGCACTGTAAGTTTTAAAAGATTGAATGTCTGCATAAAGAAAATTATGATCTCCAGCCCATAGAACATTCCTGACTCTGGTTAGTCACTCCATTCAGACACTCAGTCACTGCTTCTGCAACTGAAGAAATCTGCTGATAGCTCTATTCATCTTTCAAATTATAAAAATCTACAACAAATATAAATAATGCAGTATTGGGCAGGATAAATTCTAGGGTGCAAGAAAAACAGTAAAATTTAATGTAAAGTGAATTCTACGGTTTTGAGTTGAGAAAAAAGGTGAAGGTGGTAACTACACACACACAAAAAAAAAAAAAAATTGCAATTTTAGTAGAGAACCATGTATTTAGTTTGTTCATAATAAAAAATTTCTCCAACCAGACACAGAGAAATACCTTTTAGGCATACATAAACCTGCCTAAAGCAGGTTATTTAAAACTGCATCTGTAGTTGTTAGCACAGAACAACTTGTTAGTTTTTCACTATTATACAATTTGCATCCCTTTCTATTAAAAAAGAAGTTTGTACTTGAGGTGACAAAGCAAAGCTCCCAGCATGGGTGCTGTGGGCCAGAGAGGCAGCTCAGCCATAGGAACTACCAGTGTCCAGAACACAATTTCAAGAAGGCCCACTGAAGAAAATGCAGCTACCTGCAAAATGTTGTCTGGATCTAAACTTCGAACTCAAGATATCATCTTGCATCCATTGTCATTATGAAACTGATGCCACCACCACACATGATTTTTCTGGGTCTACTTCTACTCTTCCCACTGTTCCTATTTTTGGATCTGACTGTAATGTTATTTTAACACAACTTTACTGGCTTCAGGAAAATGGAATTTGATTTGCAGTGCTGGAGTTTTATTAGAGTTAAACCAATGATTTTGACATGATCATTATTAATGTTAGACTCATTTTCCAAAATTAAGATTTTCTCCCTCTAACCCCCATTTGCTAACACTATGGCAACAAGAACAAATGTTTTTGAAAACTTGGGCAGGGGTGGGAGTTATGGTGAAAATTAAGCCATAAAAATATTCCTCTTGGCAACAAATTAATAATGTAGTAGAGTCATATTACTGTTTTCTCTCCATACATCCATCTTTTCCATGCTATCTTTCCAGGAGATTGTTAGAAACTTTTGATTGCTATTTCCAAACATGCAATGTGTGAAAACTTTTTTGCTTCAGCATTTTTAAGATTTGAGTGTGCTGATGCAGAGTTCTCAGGCTAATAAATTCAGGATTTATCATTTACCTTTGCTTCTTAAGGCAATATTTTATTACTTCTCATAATTACAAGAAGGTCCTGAGAGGACCTTTGGTAATATATACAGCATAAAGATGAATAGTTATTCAGTCAGTCAATCAGGCAGGTATTATTTTATAAATTACATCTACCTTTTGAGCTTTCGTCTTTTGATCACTGTAGATAAATAATGCAAAGGTAATTAGAACAATAAATAAAGCTTCTGCACAGAAAGACCACTAAGAAAATGGAACTACATAATAAATAGGCACATGAAAGCAATCAGTAAGATAACTAGTATTCTAGCTTCTGTAGTGCTGATCTCAGCTGTGCCATAAACCAGGCACTAACCACTTTCCCTGAAGACCAGCTATTAATTTGTTGGCTAAGCAGCAATCTAAGGAACATTACTTTAAATACAGTCTGTGTCTCCTCTACTCTTTAACTATCCTACAGTGCTGAAATTGTAATAAAAAGAGATATGGAACTCAGCCAGACAGTTGTTTGCAATCCAGTCAAGTGGATATAACTGCACAGAGACAGTTTTTTTATCTTTTTATGCTTTTTATCAAATTGAGATTAAATACACCTGGTTTATTCAAATTCCTCCTTTCACTTCTGTAAATATATGCACTCCAAAGTGATCTTATAATTTGTAGTTTCACCAATTAGATAGGACACATGCTGCATGACATGACAAATAACTGACACTTTAAAAATTAATAAAATTTGACAATGGAATATCTGAAATCTGGCTAAGTTGCGAATATGACACTAAATGTTTTTTAGTAAGAATACAGGTTTACTGGTGCTTCAAGCCTCAAAATAACATTCATATTTACCAACAAATCATGTGCTGGTCTTACCCTGGCTGGCAGGTCACCTGGTACCCTGTCACTTACTCCTCTCCCTTAGCAACAGGGAGGAGATAACTGGGAGACCATGAGTTAAAAACAGTTTAATAAGTGAGGAAAACAAAACAAAACAAAACAAAAGCATTCATGATCTGCAACAAGCAGGCTGATGACCACCCAGCCCCCAAGTAATGCCTACCTACCCAAAACCCATCTCCCCTCCAGTTTCAATGATGCTCATAGTCTAATATAGTACATCATATTCCTTTGGCCAGTTGGGAATCAGCTGTCCCAGTTGTGTTCCCTCTCAGTCATTTACCCAGCCCCATTCTACTGCCTGGTTATGCAGAGTGCAAGACAGAGGAAGCCTTGGCAGTGTGCAAGCCCTACTCTCTAACAGCCAAAACTGTTTAGTTTAAAAAAAAAAAAAAAAATTAAAATGTCCAATACATAGAATTAAATTAAAAAAAAAAAAATTAAAAAAATAAATTGTGAATTTGTGATTGTGAGTCAAATCATTGTTAGATAATTTTGAAAGTAAAACTGAGTCTGTACAATAGAAACAGAAAGTGTGAAGGTGATAATGCAGAAAGGTCTAGCTTCTAATATCTTTCCACTAATACTAATGATCCCACTGTTTTTTCTAGTCTATTCTAGTGAATATTACCAGTTCCACATTCCATCTATTTCAAGGAGAGTACTTGGAAAGCTTTTTTCTTAAAATCAAGGCAGCAGAAATTTTCCTACATGGGATCCAGTCTGAGATTGAAAAACAAGATTGAGAAATTTATTTTGACCAGTGCCACAGTCTAGCATGAACTATTACCCACCTACAGCTCAGTCATTATCCTTCGTGAAGTCAATGAGATCTGATCAAGTGTTACATATTAACAAAATACCTCCTGAAAATCATAGCTCAAGCACTCTAATAACACAATATTGTCTTGTTGCTTCCTTTTCCAATTTTTTCCACTCATAAGCAAGATTGTTCGTCAAGAATGCGGATATAAAAACTCTTGGCAACATTAAACTATTTTAGAGAAATGTGAATTAAATAATGCCTGACCATTTAGTGATTCTGCTTGGTAATCTTTTATGTAATTATTTAATAATAGCTGAATGAATAATTGAGTTAATCTAGAAAAGAGTAATTTCCTAAATTATTTCTAAGTCAAATTTACCAGAATTTTATTAGTGAAAAGCACATTATTGCATTACTTGACAGTACACTGGAATATCAAGTAGTGTGTGGAGTGGTCAATAACATTCAGTTTGTTTAATTAAATCTATTTGATTCCTGATTTGACAGTTCCTCTCCATGCCTTAAAAACTAAGGGTATCCAACTGTATCACAGACGACAGGCTTTTAAATAGTCATAGGAACAGAATGCAAATATCTTCATGTTTTCCATTCAAACATACACATATTGACAAGCACACAACTGCTGAGATTAAAGGATATCCCAAGAAACAGACAACAGAGCTTCACTACCAAAATAATTTGAATTCTTGTTGATTTACGGATTAGTTTATATAATTTATATAATATATAAATAGGGGAATAATGATGAGGACATGTCTTTTTATGTCAAAGAATCATAGAATGATTCGAGCTGCAAGGGACCTTAAAGATGACCTAGTTCCAACAATGGGTTGAGATGCCTCCCATTAAAGCAGGTTGCTAATCAACATATTGCTTTTCTAAATAGTAATCCAACTGCAGTCTCAGGTATCCTCAAAAAAAGTACTATTCCCTCTGAACACAATTTTTGTTTTTGCTTGTGAAAACTGTCAGGTATATAATAAATTAACATCATTATTATTAATGTAAATCTGCCAGGCTGATTGAACACTGAACGATGTAGAATTAACATGCATGAATCTCATTTAAGTCTCCATTTATTAGATTCAGTCTGCCCAAGATATATTTGCAAGGATGGCATAAACCATCTCCATCTTCTAACACATCCATTAAGGTATAAAGATGGAGACTTCGCCTCATCAAGAATCAGATAATAAAGAAATACCTAACAGAAACTATTGGGTGCAGATTCACCCAGAAGCAACAGCAGAAGTCCAACTCTATATTAAGCAAGAGCTAGTGGGCTACAGCATGGAGCATGCTCCAAATCCCTGCAGAAAGGTTCCAAGTTCTTGGAAGAGAGATCCTTCTCTGCAGCCATCCTCTGTGTGGCACCTGCCTATCCTCTATACCATATTGAGCCTTCAGTGAGTGCCAAAGCTGCATGATAGCTCCAACAGGGACCACATTTCAGGAGAGATGCCTGCAACAGGCTCTGGCGGTGCACAGGTATATCCTGCCCCTCTCAGAGTCTGAAAGCCCTCCTTCTTTAGTTCATTATACTCAAATTATGACAATGACTTACTTAGTGAAGGAAGGGGGTGTGAACATGTGGTTCATATCAGGCAGCAGACAGCAGTGAAGACAAAAGGAGCATCATCCTGGGTTCTGGGATCTGTCTCATGGCGTTACACTTGTGAATCTTCTGACTTCCTTATTATCCAAACAGCATATGCATTTTTCAACTCAGACCTGGCAAAAAGTTCGCTAGTTTTTTATTATACCTGACATGGTTGTTGTGGGAACAGTGTGTGTGAAGTATGGAGAGTTAAACACTTGCCCCTTTTGTCCTAAACATGGTTACAGCAAAATGTATGTGTTCTGTACAGAAAAATGGTTGATACCAAAAATCTGGGATGCCCATTTAGAAATACATATCCTAGAGCATTCTTCTGCAAGAGTTTGTTCACACTTCCTTGTTTCTGATATGTAAGAAGGAATTACATCAGAATTTGCTTTGTTCTAAGTTCAAGTCAGATTTCATAGAATCACTGAAAGTTAGGGGTTGGAATGGACCCTGAAAGATCATCAACCCCCTGCCAGAGCAGGGTCACCTACAGCAGGTCACACAGGAACATGTCCAGGTGGGGTCTGAATGTCTCCAGGGAAGGAGACTCCACAACCTCCCTGGGCAGTCTGCTCCAGTGCCCTGAGCTTCAGAGTGAACAAATTCTTCCTAATTTCTATAAGGAACTGCCTATGCTCCGGTTTTTAACCATTGCCCCTTGTCCTATTGTTAGTCACCCCTGAGAAAAGCAGTACTCCATCTTCCTGGCACTTGCTCCTTAAATATTTATAGCATTAATAAGGTCACCCCTCATTCTCCTCTTCTCCAAGCTGAAGAGACCCAGCTTCCTCAGTCTTTCCTCATAAGGGAGGATTTGTTATGTGCAAATGAACAAGTGAACAAAACCCGGTGATGTGCTCTTGTCTAGTGAAATCTCTGCTTTATAAAACTGAGTTTAACAAATTTGTATACAACATTTATGCATTAGTCAGTATTTGGTCATGACTTATAATGAGAATCATCTGGTAACACTCTTCAACAGCTATCTGAAACATTAGATTAATGTGGCTTGACATAATGCTGTTTCTGTAAATGTATAATTAAAGAGCACTAGAGATTGCAAGAATGTATAAATCACCTTTAGCAGATATGCAGGACAATTACACCCTCACCAAAACATTAGTTGAATATATAGCACAAACCACTTAATGCTGCTTCTGTGAAGGGTTTTGGGAGGGCAATTTGTGATGAACAAAATACTTGCACAAAATACAACAATGTTTTTCTCTTCAGACTGCACACACTTATATTTCAATCTTAGATATTTGTTTATTAAGATCTCTCTTCTAGAAATCTGATTATTCCTGAAGCCACAGCCTCCCGGGAGGCCTAGTATAGCTTCTATTTAGATTCCATTACAACAAAAACCTATGTATGACCATAAATACTTATAACCATAAATAGTTAATAAATAAACTCAGGAAAAGACATTGCCCTCCTTAAACAGAAATTTGTCAATTTAAGTAGTAGTTTAAGACCTGGTACTGTGTGCAAAATCCAAAAAACAAAAAAAAAAACCACAAAAAACAAAATCATGATTTTAATTGACAAACATGATATATAAAACATTCAAGCTGCACTGAAGTAGCAGTACCATTATGCAAAATAAAAATGTGGCAAAATATAAGCAAAATTTTATGGTATGGAAAATTTTCTGAGGGGAACAGTTTTGTCAGAGCATGTAAGAATAAAGCACTAATACATAGTTGTATAGTGTATAGTTGTATCTATTTGACTGTAATAGCCCATGCATGACTGAAAATCTAAAATATATACATTATCTCAAGGACTAAAACCTTTCCATTTTATTTGCATTTAAATTATATTTGGGTGCAAAATGTACTAATCTGCAAAATGAGAAGAAACGAGCTGGACTAATTTCTACAGAAGTTTTAATTGAATACACTGGTTCCACCACAACAAGAA
The DNA here is from genome assembly GCA_038090715.1 of Florisuga fusca. Taxonomy (NCBI): domain Eukaryota; kingdom Metazoa; phylum Chordata; class Aves; order Apodiformes; family Trochilidae; genus Florisuga; species Florisuga fusca. Next base: position 16,802,360 of record JAAWXA010000006.1, on the reverse strand, counting down.
ATAGGGAAAAGTTGTCCCATTTACTTCTTGGTTTTCTTATTCTAACTTAATGGTAAGTTAGAATAAAAGTTTAAAGTTAAAGTAAACTTTACCTTATTTTAAAAGGTGAAGTTAAAATGTTGTAAAGAATGTTTTATTATGTGTCTCTGATGGCAAACTACTCCTTTATTATTTCAAATCAACACCAATAATATAATAACCTATGTGAGGAAAAATATAAGGCAAAATGGATTTGCTGCAATGTCTATATGCTGCAAAGTTACTATTCTGAAATTGAAAATTATTTAATAACTAACATGAAATACAAACCAATTTGCAGATGCACATCACTCCAGACCACTTGCCTGTAATTTACATATGCATTTTTAACAAACATTAAGAAAACCTTAATTCTGTAACTATAGAGACAAAGCTTGGAACACATGCAAGTATTAAAAACATTACTGAGACAATTTAGAATAGAACTATACTTAAGTCTACTTGAAATGGAAATTTGTTCGTCTATGAATTTTCATTCAGCTATAGAATTGCAGTTTCTTATTTGAATCAGGGTTATCCAGTAGAGGGTCTATGCACCTAATGGCAATGATGACTGCTGAGAGAAAAAAGACCTGGGGGTTTAGCATGAAATGTGTGAACATGTGAAAACCATAAACAGAATTCAAAGAACAAAAACAGCAATGATGAAAACTTGTCAATACGAATTTCAGTTGAAACAGCTTGTATTCTGTACTTCTCCTTGGTATATAAATTTGCACTTCAAATCAGTAAAGTGAACAAAAACCTGAAGTCATATCTGAAGTTCAAAGCTCATGATGTCAGACCCCAGGATGAGGTGCAGAGCAACCTCTATCCTCTTCCAGTGGTTTCTACTTGAGGACAGCTCTGATGAGATGCAGCTCTCTGGCCTTGGGCAGCCTGCTGGGAAGCAGATGGTGGAAAAACCTGTCAGGAACCTCTCTGGGGCCTCCCTGCCTCCACAAAGAAGCTTTTTTTCAGCTAAGCTTCAGTGTTACATCTTTGCTAGCTTAAGCTTTTATGCCTTCCAACATACAACTAACTGCACAACCAGTCCTTTGCCTACTTTTTCCCAGTCTCATGCTTTGCTGACCCCAACCTTCTGACTTGGCTTCCTGGCTTGGCCTTAGAGCTTGCCCATGACTGGGGGATGGTGTGGTGGTCACAGGACCCTTGGCTGTCCTTGGTCACTATCCTGACCCCTCAGCTTTCTTCTCATTGGAGTGGTAGGCCTCTGTCTTTGTTGATGTGGCATGGCACTGTCACCCCCTTGTCCTTGCGGATTTACCTGCTCTCTTACTGCCTGACACCTGTAACCAAAACAACTCTGGTCCTAAATCCTGTAAAGCATTTAAGTGTGAATTTTTTATTTATGACATGAAAAATTATATTAAATACAAAAAAAAGTATTAAATACAAAATCACATGCTGGAAGTATACAGGTTAAAATTAATCTCCTGTATGCTGACATTAAATAAAGGCTTGTAGTCTACAGAAAAAAATGTGTACAATTTCAACTGGTCCACACTTCCAGTACCTACAACAATATGAATTAAAAAGATTTTTGGGGCTCAGAGAAAACCAGCACATGTCTTTATTGGTGCTTTAGCTGCCAATATAACACTACTACAATGAACTGAGTGAGAACTCAAAACCCAAGATGGGCTCAGGACTTTCTCAAACAAACTGTGGACCTTTTCTATGGCACTGTCAAACTTCACTAAACCTTTAATTCAATAAATGTTTTTCTTAAACAGGAGTATACTATATCTCAAAGTCCCACATGATATGAGCCAGTGGTAATGCACCTGTTTTGCATATTCTCATGCAGTTCACGTTTTCACTTGTGGACCTCTGCTACTCTGATGGAAACTATAAGAGTCATGGCATTACAAGCAGGACAAAGACCAGGATCTTAGAAGAGGAAGAAATCAAATCCAGTAGCCTTATAGGAAAAAAACCCTCTAAATGTAAAAAGATACAAATGAGATGAATATCAATCATAATTTCACAAAGATTTAATTGACCATTGCCAGCTCAAAATGTCACTGCACTCTCACCCAAGAAAATTCCTGGAACTAATTAGAAAAGAAGTTCTTTTTAATCTCCTGTCATGAACTTTTAAAGCATTATAATAAACTATGTAAGTAGTGATGAGACTGTTCCTCTTTATCAAATTAACAGCTAACCCTGGGAAACACTTTCTTCCACAATATTTGTGTGTTCTGATTTATTTTTTATACAATTTTTACCTTAATTAGCTCTCCTTGAGTTCTTTAAAGGTACCAGCTCCACAAAAGATCAAATATATCAAAGTATGTAGTCAGTATATAGCTAGCCTAATTCAAACAAAAACTTTTAATATGCTTCAACAGTCAAAGAGCTGTTCAGTAGAGCTCTTTAACTACAATTTTTTTGCTCTCTCCTCTCCCAATACCAATCTGTAGTTGTCGCTTTTGAGTTACTAAAAATTCAGGATACTTTGTAATCTGTCACTAAAGCCCTCCTGCTACATGCCAGTCTACTATTGCAATTGTATTATTGTATTGCCACTTTTCTAACTTGATACTCTCTATTCCTTTTTATTTAACAAATTCATTGTTAGAATCATCTTTGGCATTTAAAAATCAGAGAATATCTTCCTTTTTATCTGTTTATTGGTTTTTCATCTCTTGTGATACAACTTCTGACTTCTCATAAACCTAAGTCATCCTCTTTAATTTTCTTTCTTGTTTTTCCCCAATAAATTTACTATCTTACCAGGTTTCCGCTGTTACATCTTTACCTGATTAAGCCTTCATGGCTTCCAACATAATGGCTCAAATGCCTCTTCTAATCTGCTGAAAATGCCACATCACACAAATGGCTGCAGTAGTACATATGTGATCTATAATTGCCAAAGGGCAACAACTAGGCATTAATACCATTCTATGCATCTGAAATATGCCAGATAGATAACAAATCTCTGCTTCAAACACCAAGAATGGTAAAGCTGTTCTCCTGTACCTTGGAAACTGACTCCATATCTTCATGTTCTTCATTTCTGTTTTGAGTTACATAGGTATTTCTCACGTGTTGTGCAAATTGCAACATCTTTGGAACAAGAAGCATACACTTTACTCATGTTGATAACAGTATCAACAGTAGTTGATTTACATGCCGATCATGATTATTTACTAAGCTCCTAGGTGAGATCATAAAGCTTATTTTATTTGCAGTGAGTTTTAATGCGAAATTTAACAGTCACAAATTGTAAGTTCTTCTGCTAGCTTTAATCAAGATTTTGTTCTGGACCTGGCTAAAGCGATAAAAGAATTAAGCTGTTTTCTAACCTACCTTTTCTATCTGGAATCATGTAACTATTGATAAAAATGACCTTGCATAAATCTGTACAGTTTCACAAAATACGAATTTTACCCCTAATGTTTTGCATGGGGTTTTTTTGTTGTTGGTTGTTTTTTGTGTTGTTGTTTTTTTTTAATTCAGGATGAACATCAAGCAAGCAGAAAAGTTATTCTGTTTTCTGCTTTCTTTGTTGATATTGCTGCCACAACTAATTTTTTCTTGCCTTCTAAAATTAAATCATTGTAAGCAAGTAATTAAATCATAGCAAGCATTAATCTTCTACTCCAAAAGTGCACAGATAATTTTTTTAAAAAAACAACGGATTTTAAAAATAAGTATATGCATTTACAGACATTTACATTACTCTGTTTCACTGCACATCCTTCATCACCTATACTTTATTACCCACGAAGCCAGTATGGCTAACTCATGTTTTCCATCTGGACAAAATAAGATTTAATACTGTAACCATTTTAAATTTTATTATCCTTTCCAATTTAATTTAGATTTCACCCTGAATTAATAATAACTTCTTCCCTTTAGACATTTGTACTTAAATATTTCAGAAAGATGATTGGCAATGTGATTTAATTTTTTTACCTGCCCCTTTGTTCTTTCACTTTTACTTCTTTCACTGCTTACTTCTCTCTCTCTTTCTTTTTTTTTTTTTCCTTTGAAATTGCTTATTAGTTTTCAAGACTGTTTATCTAGCAATTATTTGCTTGGCTTCAGTTCAACACAAACAGCTACCCATTAGCTATCAAAAAGCCTTCTCCATATAACAGTCTTCCCTTTTATTATATCCAAATTAGAATGAGAAAGCTTCACTTCAATGCAAAATAATGTTTGATGGTGTTTTGATTAATGTTTGCTTTTCGTAGTTTTCTTAGTTTAAAAAAGAATCCAAATGAATGAAAGCACTTAGGAAATGACATGTAAAAAATCATTTTATGTTTTATAAAGAGGTGATCTTTGGAAGGCATAATACATTCACTAGATCCTGTACATGGCAATAAAAGTAAAATAAAGGCTGAATTAATCTCTCAGCAAAGCCTATCAAGAAACCTCTAAGATTAGTCAGAACTGAACATTTAAAAATCAGCTTATTTCCTGCTCTGCTTGAATTTATTCTTTATGTAGTATGTTCAGAGTTTACCAACTCAGAGAGGACTGAATAGATTTATATTCAGATTTATCATCCATAAATGAAATGTGCAGTCACTGCAATAATACAGTTGTGTTCAAAAAGTATAGGAATTCAAAATTCGTTTACAAATTGCATGTAGATAGATGGAAAAAAAATAAGTAAAGCAGATGGGGAGTCTTATTTGCCAGTACCCACAAGATCATCAGCTATTTTTAAATAGGATCTTATGAGGACTACTAGCAATGGTAGTTAGCTAAAATTGACAAGGTACTCATTTGACATAGTATGATAAAATGTAACATCTCTACCACTTCAACATATAAATTAGCCTCATAGCCTCAAAAGGATATGCAAATTTCCTCACTTCTAATGTTTTGTAACTCTATCATCTTTCCTAGTGCATCACTAGATTTTCTGTGCCATCAAGCTGTTTGTAGGAGTCTCTTTACACAATATGATTTACATCTTGTAACTGCTGATTTGATGACTTTTATCTTAATGCACCACTACATAAAAGAGTTCTTCTTGCTACAGCAGAAAAATCTAACACGATAAATTCCTGTTTACCTTGAAATACAAGAAATTTTTGACACTTTAGAAGAAGTACTTATTCTAAGTATTGGGCTTTTGATTTATTACTTGTTTGGGAATTATGAAGTTTTGATCTTTTTAGTTTTCTTATAACTAAATTTTGGTGCCTTGCCAGGGAGAGAGAGCAAAAGAGTTTAGGAACACATTTAAACTGACTCAATGCTTTATTATCTGTGCCTTCTTGAAGTATTAATGACACATCTGCAGAAACACCAGATGCCTGCCTAAACTTCACACTAATACCTCCTAGATGAAAGGATTTTGTCATGCAAAACAGCACAGGCAAGCAGGATAATAGAAACTACAAGAGAATACTGCATTACACTTATTGTATTTTTTTTTAATTGATTGCTACAGAAAAATGTGGCTTTCTATGCACAAGTGGAGGATGAAGTGAAAAGTGTTCTTACCTTCTACAGTATTCACGACCCCTACTAATGCTAAATACTGTGGAAGTCTTCAAAACCTACTATAAGCTGTTGTTCTTCAAGCAATAATTCATTGTCCTTAGCTGAATTAGAAACTCTACAACACAGGCTATGTGCAATCAGGTATTTAAGGAAGTTAATAAGAGAAACAAGTCTTTTGCTTTTTAATACTTAGAGACGATGGAACATTAAAACTGTTCTTTGTTCTCGTCAAGATTTTTTATAACTCCACAGCTTTCTATAAAAACTTTCACTTAAAAATATTGATAGATGTAACAGATAGATAGATTGATAGACAGACAGATATATAATCAACAAAGATACAGCATGTAGCATCTAAGAGTTTCTTTTGAGTCTGTTCAAGCATCTTGCTCGATTATAAGAGATTTGCTTGTGTGGGCGATTGTATACTCATTAAGTGTACATGAACATAAATGGAGAGGAATGTCTTTGCCACACTCATTTATCTTGATAATAAATCACAAACACTTTATTCAGTCTCTCTGAATAAAAAGACTATTTGGCTATCATCAGCAGTATCTTTTCATGCAGACTGCACAGGGCTGTCAGTTCATGTCCTTTCAAAAACAAGTAAAGCAGCACTTCGACAAGAGAAAGGATAGAAGAAATTCTAACTGATACTGCTAAACCTCTTTCCATAGCTCTACCTTCCAAATGTCAGATTTGTAACACAGGTATCGTTTTAAAATCACATTCTTTTCCATGTCATACAAAATGGTGAAGTAGAAAAAGTCACCATTTATGTTTCGGATTCTGTATGAGAATTCTATATTTCTAGTGATATGACTGGCAACATCTGGAAAGCTGTTGTACAACAACCTAAGCAGAATTCTTGATGGGGTCTCTGAATACACTGCCAGTCCAGAATTTCAAGATGCTAAGTCTGACAGCATTACACTAAGCAGGGAACTTTCTGTACCTAACAGTAGCCTCAACCGTATGTCCCACTAATTTAGTATCTGTGGGGTAGTAAGTCCCAGATTTTTATGATACTGTATTTTCACAAGAGCTATTGAAACCTGAACTTTTGAGGTAAACTCACTTTGAAAGTCTTTTTACTCTTCCTTTACTGTACCTGCCCCAAGCTTTTTTTTCCCATGTCCATCTTATAGTACAGGATATGAAAGTCAACCTACAAGTTACCTTCAAGAGACTCAGACCTAACAGAAAAAGTTTGAAATAATGAACTAAATCAAATCAACTTTTTCTTTCTTCATCTGTGTACTAAGAAAAAACCTGGAAACATGAAAAAAAGATCATCCTCTGGTTAAGGCAAAGGACTTGATGCCAACAAATTTTAGTCTTTTCCTTAGCTTTGTCTGAGATCTTTAATAACAACCTGATGTTTTCCACATATGAAAATGAGGACAATAACAACCGGCTCAAAAAGTACTCATAAGGTTTTCTCTTCAGCACTATCAAGAGTGATGAAGGATTCATCAGAAGGCAATGGAGTACACAGCACTATTCTTTCATGTGGAGTGGACTGTAAGAACTACATCTGGAAGGATGACCACTTTTACTTCTCAGTTCATGTCTACAATTATTTGAGACTGATACCTGGGCCTCTCAAATTTTTAACAATTTCCCTTCAGTTTTCTGCTTCTCTGAGCAGAAAATGAGAAGGCCCTGCCTGCCCTCCGCAGGATTTTCTGTATTTTACAGCAGTACCATATAGGATTAGTGCCTGCTAGTAAAATCATTAAACCTTGTCTCCAACCTGTGCATATGACTTCTAATATACAGCTGTGTACCTCTACACTGGACAGAGTTGCCTTGCTTGCAGGAAATGATTGTGAAAACAAAGTTGTAGAGTGTGAAGGTTTATAAAATGATCCACATTTCAACAAAAAGATAGGCAAAAGCCACCTATGGAACTGACTGAGCAAAAGCTTGAAATCAGATTATTGCCTGAAAGGCAGCCTTTGATTAAAAAGCTTTCAAGCTAAGTAATTGTGCACAAAATGATGTCAATTAATGCTTCAACATCAACATTCAGAAGAACTGAATTCTTTGTCTAAGGACTGAGTGCAGGGAGAAAGGAAAGGCTGTGATTCATTGTTTTTCTATGTTTATGGTTGACATGCAAAACTCTTTCCTTTTCCATACAGTTTAAGTACTGACAATGCTCATAATATCAAAATGTTGATGACAGAAATTGTCTGTAGTTTTTAGAAATAGGTCCCTTAATAATTTTTACTAGAACTAACATGACTGATATTAAAGAAATGCTCTTTCTGAAGGCTGTTGGATTCAGATTAAAAATTTACTAGAGCTACCACAACTCCACATGGTTAGTAAATAAACAGTTGTTTTACTAATATTAACACTAAAGCTCATTCTGCATTTCCACCTGAATGATTTTGCCTAAATATGATTTTCTGATTTAAAGTGAAAATCAAACATTTCTCTGTTGGTATCTGAGATTCATAGATTTTATACTGCATCAAAAAGGACATTCCTTTCTTTTGAAATAACAAAATATTACATAACATCTCTGAGGCACTGCACTGCATTAAGGAAATCATATGTCAGGCTTCCATTCCATTTTTTGCCCAAGGTCTCCAAATAATTCTTCCCCCGGTGCAATATGAACTTCTCTCTGTTCAAGCTGGCTGGTACTACATGTAATTGTATTTTCAATTTAATTCATCACAAAAAAACTGGAAAAGAGAAAGGATTCTGGATACAAAGTCATTGTACGACATATTCAAATTAGTCTTTTCTTTGCTTGTCAGCTGCTGGAACACTGAAATGCCACTGTCTGCTAGTTCAAAAAAAAAGCTGAGACCTGGCTGGTATCTCTCAAAACAGTGTCTATCCAAATTCCTGCCTGAATGAAACAGATGCTAACCTCCATTAATCTTGCTTTACCACACTTTGTACATAGTGCACTATTCTAACTCTTAGAAAGCTTGCAATTTCTGTGTTGGATCATGCTGCAATTACACCAACTTTTCAATCACTTTAGAGCATTGTTACTGTCAGCAGTTTGTGTCAGACTCCCAGTGTCAGAGTTCTTTTTCTTGGCAGCGTGGGAGTGATCTGCCAATGTGTTCTAAACAAGTTTCAGCTTCTCATAATTCTAAGAAAAAAACCCACACTTTTAGGAAAATACCCTATACAATTTTACTCTTGTACCCCATTTATCTGTAAAAATCCTTTAAACCTTTCCAGTAACAGTCACGGTCTTCTATTTTTGGTGTTTTGCTTTTTGGGGGACTTTTTTGTTGGGTTTTTTTTTTAAGGAAATGCAGGGTCATGTTACTTAGACTCAATCTTAAGAAACAACATGTTCCTGAAATATTTCCACTCAACTCTTGATGAGGTGAGAGATGGGTAGTGCTACAGTTCTGTAAGTTCTTGCCTGTGATACCTGGCCCAGTTCCCAGGATGCCACATTCTAAGAGAGCTTCTGAGCATCTTGGCTCTTCTGAAGGACTCTCAAAACGACTGCTGCCCAATGAGTCCTGGTAAGTGATGTTCCTGTGAAGAATGACCTAGTCCTGATCAATAGACTGGCAGATCTATTTGCACACCACAATCTCTGAAACATCTTTTGGAACCTGAGAATCATCTACCAGCCTTTCTAGCTGCCTTCCTTCCATCATAAAATTGGCTACAGTTTTTCCTGAGATAAAAAATGTAGAATAAGGATGAGCACACATTCACATGCCTGGTGACATAAGAAGAAACCACTGCAGAACATTGTTGCCTGAGCAGTTTCAGGGGACCAGAAACTTCGTTTTACTTTTTTTTTTTTTTTCCTTTTGGCAGCTCAATTTCATAGTGAGGCCCAGATGGGGCAGGAAAATAAGGGAGAACAGAAAGTTCAAATAAGAAACAGCTGTTGGGTAAAAGTGTTGCAACAGTATTCAGTCTCCCAACAGCTATTTGTTTCAGCACCCTTAAAGCCCCAATAATGTAATGAATGCAATGTAATGTAGTGAATCTATTATAACAAAGCATAGATCATTATGGTGCTGGACATTAATAACCCATCAGCTTTTAAATGTAACCTTATAAAGTAAAAAGTACTGAAAATAGCATTCCTTATTTAATTAATTTATGTTTTACATAATTTATTTCTTACTTAACAATATGGAGTATTGTGATAGGATATTGTAAGTTACTACAGAGCAAATTATTCTGGAATTAAATTAATAGGAAAAAACATAACTGAAATGAGAGTTCCCAATGAAATGCTAACTTTTCAGCAGCTTCATCAGGAACTTTTGTAACTATCATGATTTTAGTACCTGTAAACTTAGTGCCATAATATTATTTCACCAAGGACCTCGAAGAATTTTCTGAACTGAATGTCTTACTTTGTTTCAAAAGTCTCAAAGTAGACTGACACAGCTAAGGATATTCATCCACCACTTTTATCTCTACAGCCAAGCTAAATGCGTTTCTTAGCTAGATGAGCACAGCGATATCTCCAGTGAGCATCTCGAAACCTGTAAAGAGAGACTGCAAAGCTTTTCTATCACATTGTTAAATGTACTTCCTGCTCCCTGTGAGACATGAGTTTGGGAAGAAACCATACCCTATGGAATACTTAGTCCTTCATTTTCTTCCCTTGCAAGAGGTCTCTGTCTTATTATGCTGCATCCAGCTGATTGCAGGTGATTGGTTAGGCTGTCTAGGAGGTTTTCAAGTGCATTTTGTACAGTCATATTTTTATATAGGGAATGTCATCTCAATTGCATTACTGCTTGCTATCATATCTTGGAAAGAAGTCAAAAGGAACAACTGAAGAAAATTTCTTACCTTGACCAAGATGTATATGGCTATATTTTGTACTATTGAAAATACAGTTTCATATATTTATTATACTAATAATAGCTGTTGCAGTGGATAGATCTCTCCATATATTATAAACCTTGAGTTTTGCCACTTTTTCTGCAGTAGTGAAGAGACTTTCCAAATAGTTCTAACATATAAGCAATTTTTAAACTATACCCTATAATTCTACAGCTGTGGTAATCTGATGATAGTTTTGCTTCCAGCCCATCATATTCTTTGCCATGAAAATTATTGGCAACTGTTAGCAACAGAAGCTCTCCTACAGAAGGCTGCTGCAATAATCCTCCTAGTATCAACCAGTTTGTAGTGATTCAATAGCAATATTATTGGTAGTTCAATTCTGTTCCTCACATTCCTCATTCTATTGAGAACCAGAGACTATAGACATGAGTTGGTGTTCACATCTAAACCTGAACAGTGGCTTAAAGGGGTGTTAAACCATGATAGTTAGACATTAGGAAGAAGCTTTTTCCTCTGAGTGTGATGACAAAGTTGGTTCCTCATATTGGGAAGAGAGAGTAGCCAACTACTTACCTTTAATATGGGAGAAAAATATAATTATATTAGACTGTTATGATTTGATTTGTGGGTTAACTGGGGTATATTTCAAATGCTTTTTTGAAATTAGTGTGATGAGACACTGGCACAGGTTGCCCAGAGAAGTTGCGGCTGCCCCCTCCCTGGCAGTGTTCAAGGCCAGGCTGGATGAGCCTTGAGGAACCTGGTTTAGTGGAAAGTGTCCCTGCCCATGCAGGGGGGTTGAAACTAGATGATCTTTAAGGTCCTTTCCAACCCAAACCATTGTTTGAAAACTTTTCCAAGTAGAAAGAACAGGCAAGGTGAGGTGAATGAGACATAGGGTTGCTGCTTGGTGCAATCCTGGGGAGCCTCAAAGGGCCTCCTTCTTAGGATCAATATGCATAGGATCTCAAGATGATAAGCTTTGATTAGTATTTTCCACAGTTTTCCACAGGTTATGCCAGGTGATCTTTGGAAACTTTCTGAGTGGGCTTGTGATCCAAGTAGGAGGAATCTCATGTACATTTTCCAGGCAAGAGAGTTCTAGGTGTGGTTAGGGATTGCCCAATCACCCCAAATTGCTTTAGTTATACTAGGAAGTACCGAGTTGTTTCAACCCACTGCTCTAGTAAGTCAGGTCAGAAAGTGCTGGATTGTTTCAGCCTGCTGCACTTGCTATTGAAACAAGAACAATGTGCCCATTGCCCTTGTAAATAAAGCAAGAACAACATTGGCTGATGTTCACATTGCGACAGAGCTTATTGTGGGGGGAAGTTCTGCACCGCCACAGCGATTTGCTAGTGGAATTTGCTAGTGTTAGATTTGTGATTGGACTTGATGATCCTATTATTCTCTGGATTGCCTAGAGAACAAAACCCAAAACTAAAATATTAATACTGCCTACCTCAGGGGTCATTTGCTGTCTTCAGAATCCATGCTCCAATATTCATAAACTCCTGAACATTTCTCTATGTGATATTAAAAAAAAAAAAAAAAAAAAATTCTCATTAAACATTTCTGAAAATTTTTTTTTATAAAGCAACTCAGTAACTCAGTAGTTTTTTGATTCTGCTGGTGATACTGAAAGTGAGTCAGAAGTTCAATGACTTTTTTAATGTGTGATTTTGCTAGATTTTCAAAGCCAGATAAATCCGTAGAAAAAGTATAATGAAAGATTTAATTATCTCACAAATTAGAAGTAAACAGTGGAACATGTTAAGGAATACATGTTTTTTATTGTTAGAATTTTTGTGTATAAATTTCTACAAAGATTTTTTTTTTTTTGTGAAAACAAAACTGAAACAGGAAGTCATCACCATAAATTTTCTGGAAGATCAAAAATAATATCTGTGTCTGTAGCGTAAGTATTACAGCTGTGAGTCCCTTATCATCATTTTCATACCAAAGCTACATCTTTTAAAAATTAATATAGAAACCAGTTTATAGACAGTGATGTCACTTTCAAGCACTGTTGTAATGGAGAAAAAATGTATTTTAAGATAAAAATAATACATACTAAGTCTTCATAATCCAGGAATTTGTCGTTTTTATGTGTTTCACAGCAAACATTCAAAAATGGTTAAAACATTGGAAAAAGAACAATTTTTTCCATCATTTTACGGCTTGAAAGCTCAGTAAGTTTAATCTTTCCGAAAGTGTCACGTTATATAAACTCTGGGTAAATCACATAATGTGTTCTTTTGCAATAATACAGAATGCTTTTAAATAAAACCCTTGTTGCTGGCCCAGAAACCTTGTAAATTAAGATGATGTTAATTTTTCAACTGTATTTTTCAACTCCCTTAGTTAAAACCTCAAAACACAATTCTGCTAACGATGCTGCAGTTACAGTTTCAAAAGTCAAAATTTCCACGGCAGACTCTAGCTCTCAAAGGTACTAATAAAATCGTGTTTAGGTGTTAACAATCACTTCAGATTGCTTTCTAAGACTAAATATAAACTAATTATAAGCCAGTATGACATGAACAAAACAACAACAAAAAGGGAACAAAAAACCCCAATTCAAACATAAAATTTTCCATTTTTTTCTGTTCCTATAGACTTCATAAAACAAAAAGTAGCCTGTATTATAAACCACATTTTGAAGAGAGATTTTCCAAAAATTAGTTTTAACCTTTACTCATCTTAATAAAATAAATTCTACATTCATCATTCATGTTTAAAAAGTCATTACTACAAATGAGTATCCATTGTTTTTACCCATATACTTAGAAGTAGAACTTACTGCTCTAGAGCTGCTACAATACATCTGTTATATCATAAGTTTTGTTAAATTGATTGTAATGTACTTTCCTATTCAGAGTTGTACCAGCTGGCAAAGTGAAGACACATACAGGCTGTTTATGAAATATGTATGAGAATACAAAATAAAGTATGCACCTAATATTGCAACTTGTATTCACACTTTCAGATAGTCAAAGTTTTTAAACATCCTTTAGTTGTGTAAGACATTATGATCAAAAGTGCCAGCAGCTGTTTCTTTAAAACCAAAAGGCCACTGATAGAAAATGTGATTATTCCAAAAACTACTGTGAATAACTGATTACTTTAAGAAGCAATCTTTCAATGCATTCTAGACTTTTGTTTAAATTTTGCTGATTTTCTTTCTTTTTCCTTCTTTTTTTTCTTTACAATAGTCAGCAGACAACCCCACTAATCCAATCAGTCACTCCACCTACTACTCCACCATAGACCCTTTTTCTATCCATCTCCAAGCTCCATCGCCCACTTAAAGTTCCCTTCCAGGGACTCATCATTAGGATTCATTCTTTATAGATTTCACCCACGATGCCATATACACTCCCAGTGCATCTTTTACTGCAAATTCTAAAAACTGCTCTCTGAGCAAAAGTCAGATGCACTTCTCCACTCTCATCTTTCCCAACATGTCAGCCTGTCTTCCTGTTACCTTGTCAGGTCAAACATCAGCTAGGGTACTACCTTAATTTTACCCTCTATCCATTTCTCCCACATCCTTCCTGAATCAACCATGACAGTAGTTGACATTCATTTTAAGTATGTAATGCACTTTTTTTTTTCCTCTGCAACCCATCAGAAATTACTTAACAGATGCCTTGGTCTCAGGCAAAAGTAACCCCTCTGGGAGAAGTCAGAGCACAAGCTGCTGTAAGGAAACCTGCAAGCCACTGAACACCTTCTAGTTTTGTGGTCCTCAGTATCTAGTTAATAATACTGGCACTTTCATTCTGACAGATTTTAAAAATTGTTAAATGTGGTCCATGAAACATTAATCAAACATTAATTGAAATGGCTAGCATTTAGTTATTATCATTTTCAATACAATGATACTGTATGTATCATGCATGTATGTATTTCAATACAATGCATATTTCATTATGTCTGTACTGTGTCTGTGAGTGTAAATGTCTGCAGTAATTACAAATTTCAGTCAGTACTCCAAAAATGTGACTTACATGCTTCCCCTCTGGGATCAAGGCCAGATGCAGCCACAAGATGGTCTGCACAGCTACTACCACATCACATAAGCCTGGAGAGTGCCAAGATACAAGGGCATGCAGTCATAAGCTCCTTTTCCTTAAATACTGCAGCTCCCCTGTGTTGCTGTGCAATGTACACATGCTGCACTGCCACATTCACAGACAGGTAGTTGTTCTCAAAGCAGAGTGGACAGCCCAGGAAAAATGCATTCAAACACTGAGAAAAAGATGTCTGAGTGAAATACTGATGCAAATAGAAGAAAGGTCAGAACAAAACATCAAAGTATGAAAGTCTTATGTGGGGCAAAGCTTCAAAGCATCTTGACTGTAGCAAACTGACAAGAAAATCTTGACTTAGAATGCATTTAAATCAAAAAACAGTGTGACAAAGAACTGGTGACCTAGCTGTAAGGCACAGCAATTCTAAGCTCCAGGAGGCAACTGTGGTTTAAAAGACGAAAACCAAAAAAATATGTATTTTCATCACAGTTGAAAGAAAACAAAATTGCTGGATGAAGAAGAGCCAAGAGTATGTCATCAGGGTTTATGAGAAATTTCCAAAGCAAGTTATTACAGTGTCCAGAGGAAATGGAAAGGAAAATGGAAGTTACAGCCCAGTAGGCTACACAGACAGGGAATGCCAACTGATGTGAGGCCAGGCTGGCACTGGTTGGAGGCACAGAACCAGAGCTAGCTCCCTGATCCCAAATTTGTTCTTTTTGCTCAGGTGCACAATGGAATTTAAGACTGACATATCTAAGAATTAGTTTTGCATGGGGATCAAGATGAAGGGAAGGACTCTATTTTCCTCTATTTTCCTTCAAAAATCTTTCCTTATTGAATTTCTAATTCCAATTTAACACTCAGTGCATTAAAAATCCAATCCAGATACAAAATTCTTTACTTTTAAAAAATTTATTGATGGTATTAAATGCATCACATCCAAGGCTGCTTTATATACAAATATGAACAAATGAAGCTACTTCTCATGCAGAACATGATACCTGGTTGCTGTCAGTGGTACCAAAAGATAATGTATGACAGTTGTCTGACTATAAGGAGGCTGGATGTAACTGCCCAAGTAAGAATCTTTCTGAAACAGCAGCTGTGGTTAATACCCCTCACCCATAGTTATAGCCAAAGAATTGTCAGCAACCACACTTTTAACTTGGAATTCAGCTCCTGTTGGGACAAAATACTTCTAGTATTTTAACAAGGGATGGGTTCAGCCTAATTTCAGTTCACTCTTTATTGATTCAAATTAAACCTACACTGCTATTGAGTAAGAAGCACCCCTTTTCGAATGATGCTACGTGGAACTTGAAAGTTTTAGTTAGAAGTACTACCCTGGCCTGATCCCACTTGCATGGAAGACTTGATAAGAAAGGGGATTTAGCTGCAGTGCACTTACAGGAAATGCCTGAGCACCAGATAGAAATCAAACATTAAAGTGCAGCAAAAAATCTAAATGCTAGGTCCTGCAAACAAAACGTATTAGAGACAGCTGACAGAACTTGTGTTTAAATGTTCAGAGTTCAAAGCATTCTATGCACAACAGTGCCATCCAGGGGCCAGTTAATTGCTGGGGAACATCCAAAGAACTTTCTGAAATGGATTTTATTTGTATTAAAAAAGAGGCTTTATATTTAAAACAATTTCCTCCAAATATTTTCAAATATGATCTCAGATCTTTTGATTACTGGAACAGAGAAACAGTAATGAGGAACAATAACTGACTCATTCTCTAGACATGCTAAGACTTGCTTAAATTTAGGCATGAGTTTTGTAAAAGTCACATTTCAGTAAAATTGAAAAATGTGTGTAACAACTTAAATCAACAATTCCTTCTAGCACAATAAATTGGAAATCACGAGGTTCTCATGAAACGTTGCCCAACTTTTCAGTCTGAGATCTTGCAAAGTCCAAAGGTCATGTACAAAGAAAATTAGAGAGACTATGGCATGATTTGAACTTAATCTTGCAACTTCGACTAAGGATAACAAAAAGTCTTTATACATATGTATCACAGGCAAAAGGAGGGGCAGGGAAAACCTCCATTCTTTGTTGGACATGGGGGGAAACGTAGTTACCAAAGATGAGGAAAAGGCTGAGGTGTTGAACACTTTCTTTACCTCAGTTTTCAACAGTAAGACAGGTTGTCCTGAGGTCAGTTGCTTCTGGAGCTTGTAGAGAGAAACAAGAATCTGGGTAGCTCCCCTGTAATCCTGGAGGGAACAGTTAGTGACCTGCTGAGCCACTTGGATCCTCACAAGTCTATGGGACAGATGGGATCCACCCCAGGGTGATGGGGGAGCTGGGGAAGCGCTCTCCAAGCCTCTCTCCATCATTTACCAACAGTCCTGGCTCACTGGGGAGGTGCCAGATGGTTGGAAGTTGGTGAATGTCACAGCAATCCACAAAAAGGGACAAAAGGAGGACCCAGGAAAACTACAGACCCACCAGCCTGACCTCAGTGCCTGGCAGGGTTATGGAACAGATCATCCTCAGTGCAATCACACAGCACCTGCAGGATGGACAGGGGATCAGACCCAGACAGCACGGGGTTAGGAAGGGCAGGTCCTGTCTGACCAACCTGATCTCCTTTTATGATCAGGGGACCCGCCTGGGGGAGGAGGGGAAGGCTGTGGATGGAGTCTCCCTGGACTTCAGCAAGGCCTCTGACACCGTCTCCCACAGCATTCTCCTGGAAAAGCTGTCAGCCCAGGGCTCAGACAGGAGCACTCTGTGCTGGGTTAGGAACTGATGGAGGCCCCCAGAGAGCAGTGCTGAATGGTGCTGATCCAATTGGTGGCTGTGGTGTCCCCCAGGGATCAGTGCTGGGCCCAGTTCTGTTTAGTATCTTCACTGATGATTTAGATGAGGGGACTGAGTCCACAACTAGCAAATTCACAGACGACTCTAAGTTGGGGGGAGTGTGGATCAGCTGGAAGGCAGGAGGGCTCTGCAGAGGGACCTGGACAGACTGGAGAGTTGGGCTGATTCCAATGGGATGAGGTTCAACACGGCCAAGTGCCGGGTCCTGCACTTTGGCCACAACAACCCCATGGGGAGCTCCAGGCTGGGCACAGAGTGGCTGGAGAGCAGCCAGGCAGGAAGGGACCTGGGAGTCTGGATTGACAGGAAGCCGAACATGAGACAGCAGTGTGCCCAGGTGGCCAAGAAGGCCAATGGCATCCTGGCCTGTGTCAGGAATGGTGTGGCCAGCAGGTCCAGGGAAGTGATTCTTCCCCTGTACTCAGCCCTGGTGAGGCCACACCTCGAGTACTGTGTCCAGTTCTGGGCCCCTCAGTTCAGGAAGGAGACTGAGGTGCTGGAGCAGGTCCAGAGAAGAGCAAGGAGGCTGTGGAGGGACTCCAGCACAAGTCCTGTGAGGAAGGGCTGAGGGAGCTGGGGGTGTTCAGTCTGGAGAAGAGGAGGCTCAGGAGAGACCTCATCACTCGCTACAACTCCCTGAAAGGAGGTTGCAGCCAGGGGGAGGTCGGGCTCTTCTCCCCAGTAGCTACCAGTAAGACAAGAGGGCATGGACTTAAGCTCTGCCAGAGGAGGTCTAGGTTAGATATTAGGAAAAATTCTTTATAGAGAGGGTGATCAGGCATTGGAATGCGCGGCCCAGAGAGGTGGTGGATTCTCCGTCCCTGGAGGTTTTTAAGAAGAAACTGAATGTGGCACTCAGTGCCATGGTCTGGGAGCCACAGAGGTAGTGGATCAAGTGTTGGACTTGATGATCTCAGAGGTCCTTTCCAACCCAGATGATTCTGTGAAAGCACATGCATGGCCCTGCTTCACTTAAAATGAATTGTGGGTATAAAATTGTACAGAGCTGAAGTCTTTATTTCTACACAATCTGTACTCTGCCTTCTTCACAAATGGGGAAATCAGCCTGGAAATGGCAAAACTTCGAAAATGTTTTTGTGTCACAGGGAACAGAAGGGTGAGAGTACAAAGCCAGGCCTTGAAATACAGCCCTGCTGGGCATTTCCTTACGTGACCTTTGCTAGCCACATTCCACCACAGCAGTGGCAAGACACGGGGAGGAAGAATCCCAGATTAATTATAAAATTATAAATTGTTCAGAGGGGCAGATGTTTCTTTAGTGCAAGCCTTTGCAGCATAGACCTTCCCAGGTCCTTCTTTCAGCCAGGTGATGACGCGGGACAGAACGCAGTTTCGGGCTATAGCTCAGGCGAGAAGCGCTCTGTCCCCGCGGCGCCTCAGGATCGGGATGCTCTTCCTGCCTCCCAGAAAGAGCCAAAAACCCTCTCTCCCCGATTTCGAAACGACACGCAACTTCGGGCAACCTCGGCCCGCGGTCCCCGGCAGCGGCCCCGGGGGAAGCGCCGCGGAACCGCACGGGGCGGCACCGCTGCCCGGAAGCCGCGGGAGGGTGCGCGGAGTCGGAGGACNCCGGCGGGGCAGGTGGAGGCGCCGGCGGGGCAGGTGGAGGCGCCGGCGGCGTGTCACCCCACGAGCAGGCCGGGCCGGGCCGAACCGGGCCGGGTGCGACCCTTCTCTCCCCTCTCCTCACTGCCTTACCGTTTTAAGGTAGCTCCGTACGTTGAGGAAGGAGACATTGTTATTTAGTGCAGGTTTATACAAAGTCTGGTGCCTTCCCACCGACCATCCTGAACGAGATTTTCCACGACATATTTATACACAAAACTGTAAAATTAGTAAGCTTCCAAATCCATCCTCTTTACCATGATTGGGTAATAGTTATCGTATAATTATCATATGACTACATCACGATTTCGGCTATCCCACATGCTCGGTGAAGGGTCTCCACCTTGCCAGGGATCTTTTTGTCCTGCAAGTATGATTCTGGATATTATGCTGACATTATGATGACCTAAGCTCACACGTAGGACACGGTATGAAAAGTTCAACAGTCAATCTTGATGATTTTGGTTCTTCTTTAAAACTTTCTGCATTCCTGAGGTCCGATTACCCATGTAGACCTCGAGTCTTCTCTGCCAAGTTGGTGATTTACATGACACCCCCTTAAAACCGCATGATTAGTTGCTTTTTCCAATCCTAGTTATGTCCTTATCCAGTGCTAGCTGTGGTACTAATTGTGTGGCTTTCTGACTACAACTTTATCTTGTATATAGGCAGAGTACATTTTGCAGAAAATAATCACATAATTCTAAACTTCTGAGGTAATTTACAATGCCTGGGGCTGGCAGAGCTGTCTGGAGCAGTGGGGAAGGCACTGGACTGTCCCCAGGCCTGGCAGTCACCATGTGGTCTGAACCAGCTGCTGCCGTGACCCAGGAAAGTGCTGAGCATCTTGTGGGCTCTGAGCAGAGGAGCCTTGTGGTGGAAACAGAGATCTGTCCTGTAAATTTGAAACACCTCCATGGGGCTGATGTGCAGCTGTCGACACCTTGGTTCAACATCTTTGCACTCAATGTCATATCACCATCATGTCATGTCACATTTTACTGTATTTGTGTATTTTGTGTGTTGGCACTGAAGTTATGCTGTTCATTCTTGGTCACCTAGCAAAGTCTCAGCTGCCTGTCTCCTCGATAGCAAGGATATGATGTAACCCTCTACCTTGGAGGAGCTGAGAATGAGAAACTAATGGGTTAGAAGCACTTTCTTCCTTTTCTGTAAGAAGTTTGGGATTTCATATTTCCTTCAAGATTTTTTTGTATTCCACATGGCCCAAACGAGGACAACTGTATGTAATAAATCTGACACAACTCAACAAGCCTCTTTAACCTGTTACTGCAGCACTTAAAGAATAGGTGGCAGTTCTGCTGATATATGTTCTGATATATATCTTATATATATTCTTATATTGGCTTCTGCAGATGGCATTATGCATTTCCAGGATTCCTTGATTATTCACAGTATGGTTAAAAGTACTATTTGTCATCAGCAGAGCCAGAATAACAGATTATACAGCCATTCTAAGATTACACAAATTTAAAGAAAGTTTTATGTTCTAGGAATTTAAAGACTCTGAGAGAGGTTGATTTGCAAGTCAAGCTTTTAGTGAGAGGAAGCCTGTTCATCAGAAAACATGTAGTTTGATATTACTATAGAATCTAGGTACTTATTTGGGAATTTATTGAAAGCTTTGGGTCTTTGCTATTAACAAACTAAAGGTCATATGTGAATGATTTCACATTGAAATATGATAGTGAATGACCAAAATAAAAAGACAATATTTAATTCATTGTTGACGCAAGGATTTTTTTTTATTATAGATCAAGTTCAGGTGGTGATTATCATAGTCTTTCACCAACAAGATACTTTTATAAGAAGGGATGGAAAAACAAGCATTATTTGAGTGAGGAATGACCAGATGGTTCTCCAGAAAAAGATACAACACAATTAATTTCTCTACAAAAGATTGAAAATTTTCAGTAAGGACACTGAAGATGCCATTCCTTCTTAGAGTTCAAACATCACCCTGTACTAAGAGGAAAATGAAGGGAAGTTCTTAGATATTCTGTGGGCTGGAGCTTTCATCAGAACTGGGACAAAAAATAGGCACTGCCTAATAAGAGGTCCATTTGAAATGTAAAGGTAGTACAGAGCCTGAAATCCTGGGTGCTGTCTTGTGAAGAGAGACAGAAGGTTAGGCTGGCGAAGGCTAATATGGACACCTAATGTGAATAGCTTAAACAATTTTTTTCTTGTTCTACACCTATGATTCTTCAATAAGCATCACAGCTGTATTAATTACTATGTTGACTACTCATAAATCCGAAATATTTTCTTTGTCAATACTTGGATATCTTCTCTGGATTTAAAGTTATTAAGGTGCTCTTGTAAGATCACTTTTACTGGTGAGAAGTATTTAGGAGGGTCATTATTCCAAACCTAGGAGCAATGCATCTCAAAAAAATGGCAGGCAGGCTAGAATGCCAGAGGGCCTGCATGGGTGAACAGGGCTGGACACACTTAAGTGTAAAAAGAAAATCTACAGAGGGTGGAAGCAAGGGCAGGTAGCCTTCACTTAATTTCCTAATTGCCAAACCTGAAGAGGAGATCCCTCCAAAGGGGAATTGATGCAGCATCACAGAATCATAGAATTGGCTGGGTTGGAAGGGACCTCAGAGATCATCAAGCCTTAGAGGAGTACAAAGAAATGGAGCAGCCAGCGATCAGCTTTTGATCTGATCTGAACTAAAGCCCAGAGAAAATTACGTCTAGCCAGGGATGTCAAGGGAATCCAGTGCAGCAAGTTTGCTGATGACACCAAGCTGTGAGATCAACACTCTGGAGGGAAGGGATGCCATCAAGAGTGACCTTGATGGGCTTGTGAGGTGGTCTTTTGCGAAGTTAGTGGGCCTTACAAAGTTCAACAAGGCCAAGTAGAAGGTCAGGGCAGCGTCAAGCACAAATACAGTCTGGGCTGAGAATGGATTAAAACCAGCATGGTGGAGAAGGTCTGGGGAGTGTTGGTTGATGGGAAGCTCAACATGAGCCAGCAACATGCCCTTGCAGCCCAGAAAGCCAACCATAGCCTAGGCTGTATCAAAAGTGTGACCAGCATGCTGAGGGAGGTGACTCCTCCCTTATACTCTGCTCTGATGAGACTCCACCTGGACTAGTGTGTCCAGTTCTGAGCCCCCCAGGAAGGACATGGAGCTGTTGGAGCAAGTACAGAGGAGAGCCATGAAGGTGATCAGAGGGCTGAAGCCCCTCTCATATGAAGACATGGTGAGAAAATCAGCGTTGTTCAGGCTGAAGAGAAGGCTCTTGTAGCAGCCTCCCAGTACCTGAAGGAGGCCTACAGGAAAACTGGGGAGGGATTTTTTCAAGGGCATGTAGTAATAGGTTGGAAGATATTGGCTTTAAACTGGAAGTGTCTACACTAGACACTATGCCAAAATTCTTCACTATGAAGGTGATGAGACACTGACATGGGTTGCCCAGAGGAGTTGTGGCTGCACCCTCCCTGGAAGTGTTCAAGGCCAGTTTGAAGAGGGCTTTGAGAAACATGATCTAAGGGGAGGTGTCCCTGACCATAGCAAGGCATTTTGGAATTAGGTGATCTTTAATGTTTCTTCTAATCCAAGCCATGCTAAGCTTCTACCAATCTATGACCTGTATTCCTATAATATGGGTGAAACTGTGAAATATGAACATGAAAAATTATTATAGAAATTTATAAAACAGATTTTAGAAAGTCTGACATCTTAAACTTTTTCTGTTTTCCTTGTGTGTTCATCCAGTACCCTATGGGAAGGATTTACTGTAATTACAAAGTAGCTTTATGCTATGCACCTTGACATTCTGCAGTCAACATCTTACCATTTTCTATTCATCATGTTCTTTTGCACAAGGGAAAACATAACTTACAGGATAAAAATGTTCAGTTTTGCCATTATGTATCAGCTACATATGATCATGGTTTTTCAGCATTTGTCTTCATTAAGCGTAATTGTGTTCTCATCTTTTTAAAAATTTCATTAGCATGCAGGCTGAAGGAATATTTCTTTCTTTTAAGGCTGTTGTTATCTTGTATATATTTCCTATTTTAAAAAAGCTTTCTTAAGAATTTTTAGGTGTCTTGTCACAGAATAGATTCCAAAGTTAAACTTTACTGGAAACTTTTGCTAGATGGCAGCACATAATCATCAACTGCCATGGACAAAGGCAAATGTAAAGGAAGATAGCTCATTTTTAATGTGAAAAATTACTGTTGATCAGCAGTACACAGTGGTATGAAACTGAAGTTTTTGAATGGGAACTGATCCAGACTGATGTTTTTTTAGAACTCATGTTTCTTAAATGATGTTGTTCTGTTTTCACAGCATACTGTGCTACCAGTGTTGTATGATTTCAATAAATACTGTTATCTCTCTGCCTCTCTTTTTTCCTTTTTTTGGAGTTAAGTTCTACTCACAACTACCTCATGGAATTAGGTTGCAGAAAGCCCATGAAATCAATGCAAATGACATCTGTATTAATTATTTAAAAAATAAGTGTTATAATTTCTATCTACAATAATGCTGTAATGGCTGAAGTTGAATAAGGCATCATGTTATGTAAAGCAAATGTATATAATCTCAGAGTTGAGAGTTGTTTTTGTCCATGGGACATATGAATTGACTTTGCCCAACTTGTTTGAGTATAGAAACTTTGTTATTGTGAATTTTTCCCTTAAATTTTTATTTAATCATCAGTTGCATGCCTCCATAATAATTCATTTCTATAAAAATATTATGGACATCTTACTGAATTAGAAAAGATTGAGCTTTATTTACAAAGCTATGGCTTTTAGATAATAACAGCTCATGTCCACCTAATAATTGTCAAACACAATTGAAATGTTGGTTTTTTTCTGAAAGGTCAAGAGTCAAGGTAAAAGTATCTCTTCAGGTAGTACTGTGTACACACACATTTTTCAGTCTGCTTAACAAAGTGCAGATTTCAAAAATGTTGTAGAGGTGGCTTAGTGGTGGTGGATTCCATTCAGTCATGTTTTGGGTCCCAGTGCTTTGTGTTGTGATTCTGAAAGTGGCAATACTCAGGCCCTTTTACACTTCAGATTTAGGAGTGACATTCTGACTTCTGAGTTATCTGGCCTGCAATTTATATGAATGACATGTTTAGAAAACAGTCTGGACATGTGGCTAAAGTATTTGACCGTTGTACATAAATACATCACTAAAAAGCCATGAGAAATTACATTAATTTGAAGAAAGACTAACATACAGTTTCTGAAAGTCTGAAACTGCAGTCTGAGTAGTATCTGCAGTTCTATGACACTTGTGTATTTTATAACAGTGCAACTGTTAGTAATTGTATATCTGAGATGTGTATCTAATGGTAGGCTGGCCTTGTCTAGCATGGGTAAGTGTTGTATTTCTCATTCAGATGTAGCTAAGATGGCAAACATAAAGAGGGTGCCAGTTACTGAAGTTGCATCTATACATGCCTTCACTCATAAACTACTAGAAGGCCTAGTTCTTGGTTTTGAAAGTAAATCACTTACGTTGTCCAGAGTTTCTGTTTAGCAGTGGAAAAACAAAACAAAACATGGTCTGATGAGGATATCAGGTACAGTTATTAAAACATGGCAAAAGAAGAATTTGAGAGGACCATGCATTCTTCCTGAAGCTGAATTTAATTCTGTAGACAGGAATGGTATAATTATTTTTGTAAAGTGCACTAAATGTGAAAAACCTCATTACTTACCCATGCTAATCCTTAGTGCATGATGTATTTTTGATGTTGATACAGTGGGTCCAGCATGTTTATATAAATGTCATTTTTAAATTGATCTGAAATTAAATTAGAGACAGATATGTGATGCCCCCCAAAGAAGTGTCATTCTCTGACAGTGGTTTCTAGGGCAGCTGAACTCACTAACTCACTGCTTTGAAGCTGGGGCTTTTTATTCTCCTTGCTTGTCAGCCATTCCACCTACATGGTCCTGTTGCTCCTCTGAGAAGAACAACATTTTTTGCTAGGATAGTGTTCTGCTACTGATCCAAGGTAATAGGGTCCATTAGTGAGAGCAGTCAGGAACATGGGGGCAGGTGTGAATGGGAGAGGAGTGGAGGAGGGATGGAAATGGACTGCTCCTCTTCAACTACAGCAAGCTGTTCAGTTGGCTTGGGGAGCTGGTAGGACTGGGACTTCTTCATCTGAATTAAGTGTTCATCTTTAAGTAGTTACATTTCTGTGAAATAACCATGAGATTTGAGGAGGGTGTTCAAATCTCCAAAATAGTCAGGATTATTATAGGATGTGCGATTATCTTGTCTGGTAGGTTTTTGTTTTACAGAATTAAACTATTGGTCAAGGCTGTAAGGGCAGGATAACTAGAGGGTTCTAAGAGGAACCCCAAGGAACCTTTGTGTTTGTCTGATCTTGATGAAGTTATGTAATGAGCTCATTTCAGAGTAGTTACAAAGCAGCTTGAAATAGTCTTATAATTTCACTGTTACACTTAAGTAAGTTTATATTTATTTTTGGAAAATATGACCAAGGGTATATCAAGGGGAAAAAAAGATAACTGATGTCTTACCTGTTGCAAAGGAACTTTTAAAACAATTTATAGTCCAGTAACAAGTTTAGCCAAAGTTATTTTTAGGAGTAGTATTTCCCACAGTAATCAGAGAAATTAGCACTTAGGCCCTTTTTTCTTCAATTTTCTTTAAAATTGCTTTTCACTATTATGAGAAAGCTGATGTGAACATTTGATTTTTTAAATGTATTCTATTATATCCAAACAGCTAGTGTAACCTAAGGAATGTTGTGGTATTTTTAAGCGTATTCCTGGACCTTCTTTACCAGTGATAAAAAAAAGAATCCTAGATGGAAACTTTCAGAATAACAATGACAGAGTACTGTAGGCACTATGGTGTTTAGAGCAGACTGAAATACTGGGCAGCAAGCCCAGTGCAGTGATCCAGACTTCTCTTTGAAATAGCTACCCCTGAAGATCTGTTCCTTGTGCTCTTTCCTAGGCTAAGTGGGAATATAGAAGCTCTTTTAGGGCATTTTAATATTCATGTCTGCTGACTTTATAGCTACCTAAAGGGGAGATGAGGTATGAAGGAAGGTATCCAACCAGGTATCCAGCATTGGACTGAACTCTTAAGATGTCTTACTGTTCATAATTAAAAATTATGATGCCTTCTTTCAAGCCTTGTCTCTGTCTGATGGGGTAAATGCTGCATGTTTTGTTTAATTGCTTAGTTGTTGGAGAACTTTCCAGAGTTGAGAAAGCTGGTATGTAGCTTCCCCCAGTCTGAGATTAATTGAATCCCATGATCTTAAAGGCCTCAGATGGTAGTCACAAGTTCTGGTACTGTTCTGAGCAATCTGTCAGCTAAGCTGTATCAGAAATACCTTGGGCAACCAAAGTTAGGTTTAGGTTCATCTGTGACCACTTTGAAAAATATTTTTAAGGTAAAGTGATTAGCAGTTAGGTACTTTGCAAAAAAAGTGCAGGTGCCTAGGATGTTTTGTGGTCAGAATTGAAGCTGTCTGAATTCTGCCACTGCCAAGATCTGCATATCCCTGGCTTGCATGTGCTCTTAAATACTTCCTTGAAGCTGCCATGCAGTCTTTTATATGTAACTGAAATTAGTCCAAAGTCATGGAAAGGTATATAAACAAGTTATAAGAACTAAGAAAAAAAATTATACACAATTCAAAAGCAAACAGTAATGTCTCAGTATACTGGCAAACCACTACTTCTTTTCTGTAAATTTCAAGTCTATGCAAAGTTAGAAAGCAAACAGAACTTTCTTTTTAAGCTCTGGAATACTCGGCAGTGGTCATTTTAGCTCTATGGAAATGTATGTTAAAATTTTTGCATTGCTTGACTTGATAATAAATAAGCACAACAGTTTCTTGAAGACAAAGAAAATAGTGCTACTTTGGGCTTGAATTCTGTTTTAAACAGTTCAAATGTTAAATTACTGGCATTCTTTTACAGACCATGTAAATGTCCTAAGGAAAAGGTCTTTTGAAAGCTCATGAAATTTCCAAACTTATACTCTGTGAGATAGAATTCTGAGGAATTGTGGTTTGGTGGTTTTTTTGGTTTGTGTTTTTTTCCTCATTTCCTTTTTTTTTTTCTTTTTTTTTTTTTTTTTCCCTCTAGGAACTGTTCCAGCAGCTCTTTCTAAAGTTTCTAGAGTTGCCACATCATCAGTTATACTAATATTAACAGCGAACTCTGATCTGCTATCCACACAGATTTTGTTTCAGCATATTACTGAAGTAATTAAAAATGGCAAACTATTCAGGTTTTTCCTTTTGGCAATAGTGTATACCCTTATTATCAACATACTGTACTTCAGGACAGATATGAAAACTTTTCCTTCGCTCAAGTGGTTTTTATAAAGCGTGTGTGGTAGGCCACGTAGCCTAGTAAGATGCTCTCATAAAACAAAACATCTGTGGTTTCTTGGTGTGCTAGTGTTCAGTAATGAAAAAAACATGCAAACACAGTCATGGGAAACTTTGTAACTTTTATTTTAAAGGAACTGTGAGATACTTGAAGTGCACAGGATAATCTGTCAGTTGTAATTTGTGGGTATATTTGCATGCTTAAAATACATTTTAAAAATTTTGTTTTATTACAGTAAATGTGCTTAATGGCTTACTGCTGACATCAGTACTGCTTACTACAGACATCTCTCTGCAATGGTCCTGAAGTGAAGTCCTATTGGTGGTCCTGAAGCTTTCTGCCAAATAAAGAAGGAAGCAAGGCTGAAATTAGTGTAGAAGGGAAGGGGTGGTGCCACATCCTTTCCTGATAGTATCTGGGGCTTGAGGGAGTCAGGGTTCCTAGAAGGAAAATAGTAATCAATTGTGAATTCATAGCAAATTGCCAGCTGGTATGGCAAAAACAAAATTGCTTTCAGTTTCTCAAATCCTGTAGAGGTCATCACTAAGGAGCAATTAAGAGGTTTTTAGCTAGGTTTTTCAGCACAAAAATGCTCAACTCCTAAAATCAGTGACTTTTTTGTCATTTAACTCGAACTACTTCTCTGTGCTTTTCCCAGGGTATCTATCCTTGCTTCCATCCTCTGTAAACTTTGTTTTTAGCCCTAAGTGTGTCCAGGAGTTCCTTGCTCATCTATGCAGGCCTCCTGGCACTCCTGCCTGCTTTCCTCTTCACTGGGACACATTGGTCTTGGGCATGCCAGAGGTGATCCTTGAATATAGACCAGCTTTCCTGGGACACACTGGTCTTGGGCATGCCAGAGGTGATCCTTGAATATAGACCAGCTTTCCTGGGGTCTCTTGCCACCCAGAGCTTTGTCCCATTCTATCCCACCATGTAGATCCTTGAAGAGACCAAGCCTTGCACATTTTTCGCTGCCCTAAGAGTCTTGAATTCTACAGTGGCATGGTCACTGCAGCCCGGTCTCCCACTAATTCATCTCTCACCAGCGTGTCTGTTGGTGAGAAGAAGGTCCAGCAAAGCACCTTTTCTAGTTGGTTCCTCTGTGATTTGGAGGAGGAAGGACATTTGGATCAGTGCACTCTAGGAACTTCCTGAAATGCTGGTGCTCTTCTGTGTTGTCCCTCCAGCAGAGGTCAGGGTGATTAAAGTGCCCCCATGAGGACCATAGCCTGTGAGTGTGAAGCAGCTCCTGTCAGCCTAAAGAGGGTTTCATCCACTTGGTCATCTTGGTTGGGTGGCCTGTAGCAGATCCCCACTGTGATATCTCTTGTCTCTGACTTCCCTTAAATCCTGACCCATAGAGTCTCTGTCAGCTCCTCATTCATCTCCAAGTGGAGCTCAGCTGGTCATTGATGTAGAGAGCAACACCCTGTCCTCTTTTGCCTTTCCTGTCCTTCCTAAATAGTTTACACCCAACACTCCAGTCATAGCTGTGCCACCACGTCTCAGTGATACCAATAACATCGTAGCCCTGACAACAGCCAAACATGTGCAACTCTTGTTTATTCCCCATGCTTCATGCATTCACATAGAGGCATTTGACATGTGCCCCCTTCAAAGCAGTCTTGCTGGCAGGACTTGTATCCATCAGTACACACGCTGTCCTGTTGGCCTGTGAATCTCTTCCAGGCCCAGGGCATCTCTGAGCTTCTCTGTTCTCAACTTGGTGGGTGCAGCATCAACTGAGGATCCCCTCCCCTGGCATCCCTAGTTTAAAGCCCTCCTAACTAAATTGGCCAGCCACTGACCAAAGGCTTTTTCCCCTTCCTCTGACAGGTGGACCCCATCAGCCCCCAGGAGACCAGGTTTATCAAAATGAGCCTTAGAGGCTAGGTAGCCAAAGCTCTGATCATGGCACCACTCCTTCAACCATTCATTGACTTTTATAATTCTCTGAGCCCTTTCTTGCCTTTTTTCTTTGGCTGGGAGGATTGATGAGAACACTGCCTGTTCTACCAAGTTCTTCACTGCTGCTCCCAGTGCTCTGTAGTCCTACCTAATACTTTTCAGGTTACTTCTGTCCATATTTTTGGTGCCCACATGAAATAGTAGGAGGGTAATAGTCAGTGGAATGTTAGAATTTAGGCAATATTTCAGTGATGCCCTTAATACAAGTTCCTAGTAAGTGGCAGACCTCTCTAGAAAGTGGGCTAGGTCTGCAAAATGAGCAAATGTGTCTACATGAATCTCTACACGAGTGGCAGGAATCGTGGGAAATTAAGGGCCTGTTAGTCTGACCTTGGTGCTGGGGAGGGTTATGGAGCTGATCATCTTGGATGCCATTATGCAGAATGTGCAGGACAATTAGGTGATCAGGCCCCAGTTCCTGCTTGACCAATCTAATCTCTTTTTGTGACATGGTGACCCATCTAGTGGATGTGGTTGTTGTTTATCTGGTCCTTAGTGAAGCCTTGGACACTTTGTATCATAGCGTTTTCCTGGAGGAGCTGGCTACAGATGACTTAGACCAGAGTTGTCTTCACTGGGTAAAAAACTGGGCGGATGGCAGGGCACAGAACTGATGTGGTGAATGGAGTTAAATCCAGCTGGCAACAAGTCACAAATTGTGATTCCCCAGGACTCAGTGTTGGGACAGGTTCTATTCAGTGTTTTTATCAGTGATCTGTACAAGCCTATTTATGCACCCTCAATAAGTCTGTAGACAGCAGTAAGTTGAGTGGGAGCCTTGATCTGCCTGAGGGCAGGAGGGCTCTACAAAGAGTCCTGGACAGCCTGGATTGATGGACTGAATCATGCCTGCATGGTAACAACTATATAGTGACATTGAAATAGAAAATTTGTAGTCAATGAGTCTTAGTACAAAATGAGTGGTTGAATGACAAATTCTCAAAAATAATCAATGCTTTTTCTGGAAAAAAACATTTTAAAAGCATTTATTTTTTTAAGATGTGTGTATTTGGCAAAATTTGTGCTCTACAGAGGCTTCACATTCTTTCCCTGACTTCTTATAATGTGCCTAGTGCACAGTGCCAGACTAGTGCAATCTGACGGTAACTGAAGTAACTATTAAAATATCTCTTCTTACGTGAAGTATCTTGCACAGAAGAATGTCTCCTCCTATGCAGTTCAGCAAGCTATCAGTGTTCTAATTTCACTTGAAGTTTCAATTACCACATTTAAAACATCAGTCCAGTGAACGTGGTTAGAATAACACATATTGGGTGTTCAGAACCAATGATCTGGCCAACCTGGCATCTTACAGCTTTGGGCCCAGAATTCATTAAATTTTTCTACCCATATACTCAGTTACTCCTCTGTGTCTATAGTTTCTTAGTGTATTATCCTCAGAGCACTAATCAGTAAGTGTAGTAATGGTCAGTGTTTCCCACCTGTTTGGCTGATGAGGAGATGTGACTGGTGTTCTCTGGCTGTTTCAGAGCCAAACATGCTGGCAAATGAGTCTGCATGTGCAAATTGGCAGCTAAAATGGGAAAGATTTGAATTCTGCTTATGTAATTCTTCTGTGTTAGGCATGCTAATTCTAGTCCCTATCTCCTACTTGGCTACCAGTTTTCATAAAATGTGCAGGAGCTCTGTCCTGTGCTGATTTGTCAAACTTGGTTTCTGTTTAGTAAGCTCAAAAGTTACTGGGGAGGCATACTGACAGGCAAACAATGTGATGACAAACTTAATTTCCTCAGAAACCAGGTTAACAAATTTAATTCCAGAATATACAAAGTTTTAATGTTCCACACTCTGAAAATAGCTGAGAGAAGTTGTAATGTATTGGCTCTAGGGACTTGGAGTTTTTTTTCTCTGGTGACTTAGGAAGCCAATACCACCATTTCTTTGCAAAAAACACGATTAATTAAAACTCAAGTTGGAACACAAAGCAGCAAACAAATTCTGAAAATTGAAATTTTAAAATACATTTGAGAAAGTAGATTTTTTAGGTTACATGAACACAGTATGTTTTAATTGTAGGATAGGATATATTTTCCTTCATTTTTTTAATGGGTAAATAAAGTAATTTGTCATAACATCAGTGTTACATAAACGTAGCTACACCAATTGATGTAATGTTTAAAGAACTTCAAGTCTAAATAAAGTATTTAAAAGCAAAATTATATTTAGAAGAACCAGCATGGCTGGCAGTCTTCCGAATTTCCATATTAAGCTTTCTGTCAGCTCAGGTGCTGATTCTTTCCTTGCTTTTAAAGTCCATCATTAGCTGTGCCACCTTTCTGTAGGCATATAGTTGCTTTAAGTCAATGTTGTCCAAAGCACTTCCAAAACAAATGAATATGTTATGAATATGAGATGAGTCCTACCAATGCAAAAAGAAGGGGCAGCATGCATTTTTGTAGAGCTGATGGACATACAGCTGCCATTGTCCCTGCTTCCACATTTCTGTTCCACCACCAATGAGTATCCTGGTGCAGCAGACTGATCTTATAGCTGGAACTGAGCAGTTTTGTTACAGTTCAAAAATTAATCTTGGATGTTTTACTTACTGACAGAGCACTCGTGTGTGTTACTCTGAGACAATATGACAGTTGCTATGCTGACTGTTTGGCTGTATGGTATTGGAGGCCTTCTGGTGAAGAATGGTTGATCACTGAATCCCGAACGCATCTCAGTGAGCAATGGCATGCAAAGAACAACTGGTTGGCCAGAAGAATGGCATGAGTATTCCTGAAAAACACATGTAATCAAGTGCAATTTACTAGTCCTTCACTTTGGACTTCGTGAAGTTCAACAAGGCTAAGTGCAAGATCCTGCATATGGGTTGGGGCAACCCCCAGTATCACTGTAGGCTAGGGGATTGAGAGTCTGAGAACAGCCCTGTGGAGAAGGACTTGGGAGTACTTGGAGGTGGTTGAAAAACTGGACATGAACTGGCAATGTGTGCTTGCAGCTCAGAAAGATGATTTTGTCGTGGGCTGCATCAAAAGAAGTGTGAGCAGCA
Organism: Florisuga fusca; assembly: GCA_038090715.1. Taxonomy (NCBI): domain Eukaryota; kingdom Metazoa; phylum Chordata; class Aves; order Apodiformes; family Trochilidae; genus Florisuga; species Florisuga fusca. Next base: position 16,770,157 of record JAAWXA010000006.1, on the reverse strand, counting down.
GGTAAAGGGAAGTGATTCTTCCTCTCTGCTCTGCTCTGGTGAGACCCCACCTGAGGTACTGTATCCAGCTATGGAGTCATCAGTACAGGAAAGACATGGGTGTTCCAGTAGACTGAGTCCAGAAGAGGGCCATAAAGGTAATGAGAGGACTGAATGACCTTTCCTATGAAGAGGCTGAGAGTTGGGGTTGTTTAGCCTGCGTAAAAGAAAGCTCTGAGAAGACCTCACAGGGCCTTTCTGGTACCTCAGGGGCCCTACTGGGAAGCTGAGGAAGGACTTTTTTACAAGGGCATGTAGTGATCGGACAAGGGGTAATTGTTTTAAGCTAGAACTGGGGAGATATAGCTTAGACATTCAAAATAATTTTTTCCTGTGAGAGTGGTGAGACACAAGTTGCCCAAAGAACTTGTGGATGCCCCCTCCCTGGAAGTGTCCAAGGACAGGTTGGATGGGGCTTTGAGCAGCCTGCTACAAGTGGAAGGTTCCCTGACCATGGCAGGGAGGTTGGAACTGGGTGATCTTTAAGCTCCCTTCCAACCCAATCCATTCTACAATTTCATGAAACAGAGCTGGATTTACAGTTTGCCAGAGTTTATTTACGCTCTTACTGTTCTCCCTTTTGAACATTTCTACACTGCACTTTTTCAAGTGATTGATAGCCCATGGCTGAGACAGTCAAATTGAGGCAGAATAAGGGAAAATAATCTGAAGCACTGGTTTGTCCTTTCAGCTGAGTTGCTATCTGCTGCTACTTTTCTTGCAAGATGGAGTGGTATCTAAATGCTTTAGTTTTACCTCCTGTTGGAAAGGAATCGATGTTTAATAGAGCTCTTGCTGGCTTATGTAGAAAGGAGTCTTGCATCCTTTAGTTCTGTCAGACAAGCCCATCCCTTGATGCTTTGGTGCTTTGACAGATAGACTGAATTTAACTTACATTTAAAGAACTTGCTGACCTGGTACCAAGCAGCAGAGAGAGTTCTGTCTAGCTCCTTGCTGGTGGTTAGGCTAATACTCTGGTTCATGAGTCCTGGTACGTGAAAAGGTGGAAAGTGCTCAACAGTGTTACTGAGGCTCATTTTTAGATAAAAGGAAGTTAATCTTTAGAAACTCTTTGTTAATCTGAGTCATACTGTATTTTAAAAACATCTTTAAAACAGGGTTGTAAGTTTGTAATTGTCTTTTGGGTGTCTATTTAATATTTGTGATTTGTATACTTAATGAAAAAAATTACACTGATTTTCACAGGTACCAGTAAAGGTATGGTGTTGTGCTTCAGAATATGCAAGTAATGTAGAGATTCATTGTGTTGCCATGGTAGCAGTGCTCTCTTTCTCATCTGCTTTAAAAAGTTCACCATTTGAAGAAAAGAAAGGAAAAAACCTTCATCACTGTCATTATTTTACTAACCTGCATTCATCCTGGTAATTCCTGTGCCGCTACTGTAGCTTCTGCTGATAGTGTCTTCCTGTGAAGTCAAAGCATAAGGGATTGTGAAATTCACGTATGGCTTCTAACTAGAGCTCTTGTCTAATTAAGAAATTCTAGACATAAAAGTCCATTGATTTGAGGTTGGCTGTGTTGACTACCTTCATCACATCCACCTGCAATATTCTTTGGAAATACTTTTAGCAGAATGGTAGCTGGGTGTTAGCTAATTTATGTCCATCTGATCAATTAAGTGCAGGTATAGAAGTCAGACCTTCAGTCATTCCTCTGCTGTGGGTATTTATGTCATTTTTATTTCCATGTGTTGTCTTATGTGCTGATGTATGTAATGTAGTATCTAGGAAACTACGGGCCAGTTAACCTCACTTTCCTCCCTGGGGAGATGATGAAACAGCTCATTCTAGACGTCATCTCTATAAACATGTGGAGAAAAAGAAGGTTATCAGGAGTAGTCAGCATGAACAGACAAAGGGGAAATCATGGTTGACTAATGTGATAGATGTCTATGATGGTATAGCTGCCTGGATAGATGAGAGGAGAGCAAAGGATGTTGCCTCCCTGGACTTCAGTGAGTCTTTTGACACTGTTTCCTGTAACATCCTCAAGATAAACTTTGGAACTGTGGGTTAAATGAGTGGACAATGGGAATTGGCTGAATGCCAGAGCTCAGAGGGTTGTGATCATTGACACAGAGTGTAGTTGGAAGCCATGTTCCTCCAGGGTCTGTTCTGGGTCCAGTTTCATTTAACATATTTATCAGTGACCTGAATGAAGGGATCCAGTGTGCCCTCAGCAAGTTTGCAAAAGATATGTAAAGCTGGGAGGAGCTTCTGATACACCAGAAGTCTGTGCTGCCATTCAGTGAGACCTGGAGAGGCTAGAGAGCTGGGCAGAGAGGAACCTAATGAATTTCAAGAAAGCCAGGGTCATGCACCTGGGGAGGAATAGTCCCATGCCCCAGTACAGGTGAGCAGTTGGCCTGTTGGAAACCAGCTCTGTGGAGAAGGACCTGAGGATCTTGGTAGCCAGTAAGTTCACTCTGAGCCAGCAATGTGCATCTGTGAAAGAAGGGCAGTAGCACCCTGGGTGCATTAAGAGTGTGGGCAGCAGGTTGAGGGAGGTCATTCTCCCCCTCTAGTCAGCATCTGGTGTCCAGTTCTGCACTCCCCAGATCAAGAAAAGACTTGGAACTACTAGGGAGAGTCCAGTGGAGGGCTATGAAGATGATTAGTGGCTAGAATGTCTCTCTTATGAAGAAAACACTGAGACACCTAGGTCAGTTTAGCCTGGAGAAGAATGAGAGAAGATCTTATCAATGTTTATATGTAAAGGGCAGGTGTCAAGAGAGTGGTGACAGATTTTTTTCACTGGTGCTCAGTGGCAGGACAAGGGGCAATGGACACAAACTGGAACACGGAAAGCTGCATCTGAACATGAGGAAAAATGTCTTTATATTGGGGTGACAGAGCACTGCAGCAGGCTACCCAGAGACCTTGTTGAATCTCCTTCTCCGGAGTTAATCAAAACCTGTATGGATGCAGTCATGTGCAACCTGCTCTAGCAGAGGGATAGAACTAGGTGATGTTGTGACGTCCTTTCCAACTCCTACTGTTCTGTCATTCTGTGATATTTTAGCAAGTTTATCACAGTTATCTGGACATTTACAACTAGAGCTGCTTATTTAGGATTTAGAAATGTGTCTAGCCAGCTCATGATCCTGGTTTGGGCCTGAAAGTTCAAATGATTTCTGAAGTACTACATAGAGTCTGATTCCATACAGCGAGACACTGATTTTGAAGCAGTAAATCCATTAAATTTTGTTTCTTTGGCAGAGAGCAAGTAATTCAAGACTAGCTTATTCCCTCCCAACTATCTGAGATATTTGGAATTGCATTTCAGAACCTTTAGATGAAAATTATCTTTTCTAGCTGTCTGAGTACATTGTGGTTTCCACTTGGAGAAGTTGTGTTAGAAATTACAACTGTTCTCCATGCAGTAAGAAATATAGTGCTATATTGAAAAAGAAACTAAAATTTCAGTGCTTCAGTTGAGAAATTACAAAAAAAAGCAGCATGGACAGACTGTGGTCAAAGGGTTTGATGGAAACTCACGAGGAGTGTGTGTGTTACCTTTTCCATGAGAAAGATGAAGAAGTGGGCAGTGTGTTCTTTCCCATTCATGTTTTGCAGCACAGCTTGGGAATCAGATAGGGTAGGTGCTTGGAAGCCTGAGAGGCTGCAGGTGTTTTTGTGGGTGCTAGTGGGGATGCTTCTGCTTGGTTTGGGCAGCAGAGTGCTATTATTCTAGAAAATTTTGCCTCATGTTTCATGAGCCTGTCTATATTTTGCTAGATGTATATGATGCGTTACAGGCCACTTAGTTTGAACCTGTTTACATGAATGTGACAAAGGCCACTCCAGTGATATCACACAGACACCATCTGAAGAAATGTGTGTGTTCTCCAGCACTCTGTGCTGGAATTTGGTCCGTACACTAGACAAGGGATAGCTCATTAATCATAGTCTGATTTGTTGTAGCCCATCTCCTTTTTTCCTCCTGTACTTTCTCAGTTTGCTTTCTTTGTCCTGGAACTAGCATGCACTCATGTTACCATGAGGGGAAACCATTTAGGAAGATGATCTGTCTGAAAACTCAGTAAGGTTAGAATGTGTTGGGTATTTCTTCTTTGTAGATATATATTTGTGTAAAACTGTCTTGAAACTGAACGAGTGAATCTTACATGCCACACAGGTGCAGTTATATTGTTCTTGCTGTCTTTGCCCTCCTACTTACATATGTTTTTATAATGCAAATATATGGAGCAATAATAAAATATTAAGTCTGAGACTGGGTATTTCCAGATATTTTGACATATATAAAATAGGTTTTGTAGTAGAGTGATTCTTTTTCCAAAAATGAAAAAAAAAAAAACAAAATAAACTTGGCAATTCCTAACTTTTCTTAAGAATCTAAAAATTGTTAGATCTTTCAAGCTGACATTCCAGATAATAGAGAGAAATATTTGTAAAGAAGTTCCAGAAACATTTTTTCACTTAGATTATTCACTCAAAAGATTATGTACTAATGTTAGTTCTGGCTAAAATGTGATCCAGCTGCAGGTGTTTTGAATTTTAAAACTCTCTGTTGCCAAATAGCACCGAAAATTAACATTTAGAATACTGTGTTGCCATGGTAATTTCTTGATTAGAAGACTGCCAAGTAACTATAAAATGAAACCAATGCTTTTGGTGTGCCCTAAAATGAGGAAAGGAAAGAAGATCAGTGAAAACTGAAACATTACTTAGCTCCATGTTTTTCTTAAAGGTATTGGAGAGACCTTGAATATGCAAATATATTTAACTTACTCTTTTTTTTTTTTTTTAAGCTGGGTTTCTTGCTTTGACATTGGTTGATACATAATTTAAGCAGCATACACAACAGGTTTTTGTACCTTTTTAATTAGTTTTTTGCTTTTAGAGTTAGCAGTGCTAATACTTGAGGGAGTTCGGAAGCAAATTTTTAATTACAGTGAAATCAAGGAGCTGGTGTACAGCTTTGGGCACATGTAAATATTTTTTTACTTCTGTTTTGAGACAGTTTCAAGCTAATGAATTTCAGCATGCCAGTGTTCTCTTGGCAGGAAAGGTCGACATGAGGACTGAGGTATATAGCTTATACTTATATGTTTATCACTTATGATATGTTTTACTTATGATTGTTCATCGCCATTGTTCATTCACTAGACAGGGTTTGTGTGGGCATGTGGTAATTTGTTGACAGCAAGATGATCAGATTTAAAACAGATTGTTTCCTGAGACAAAATTTACAAGGTAGGTTCTTAGTGTTTTCTCATTGTTATTCCACACCTTCATGTCAGATAAAGTCTGTTAGCCTGGAGAGCCCTGGAAGAAACTGTAGCAGAAAAGCAATCTCAGAACTTCCCTCTGTTTTTTCCAGGCATCAGGTAATACAGAAGACAGAAAAGACCTTATATTACAAAGTGGATTTGGACTTGTCTATGTAAAATTGCATAACATTGTTTAGTAATGATATCATCAAACTGTAAATGAAGTTTTTTTACAATTGTATCTGGACCTTGAAGACAATCTAGGTATAGGATAGACTTCACCATACTGTGGGAGAGGAGAAAGGCCTCTGTTTAATGGGTATGTGCTTGTGTAATAAAATGGATATTTCAGAACATTATAGTTTCTTAATTGGATGAGGGCTAGGTGCAGTGTCCTTCATTGCAGAGAACAGAATGATTTGTCTTCTATGTCTTTTCTGTTTTTTCTGGTTACTTGAACAAGAACTAGGACCAAACTGTGTACTAGCATAAAGCAGAAGTGAATGGAGAACCTCCAGTCCATCTAGCGCTGGTTGTTTAATAATTTTAGTGCATTACTGGGTCAGGACCAAAATGTTCAGCACTTTATAGGCTGAAGCCCAGGAAGAACAATGGTATGTGCTTCATGCACAGAGGAAAAAGGCATGGTCATGGGTTTATTTGCTTTCATGAATTTTGCAGAGCTGGTACTGACTGCATAAGTAAGCTTTTATTAACTTTGAATTAACAACAATTTAAGACATTCAGGGTCTTTCAAGTATTTTCATGTACAGTGCTTTTGTATATGGTAACATGAAAAATACACTTCCTATTTCCCATTGAAATAATAATTTTTGACAGACGGTTTGGTTTGTTGGTTTTTTGTTTTGGTTTGGTTTGGTTTTTTTGTCAAGTGTTGTAGTTAAGAATAGTTATGTACCTTTCTTGATACATCTTTTACAGATAGAAATCTTTTAGTCACACTTCCCAGCATTTTTTTCTAATTGGCTGAGCACTAGCCTGGTTTGGAGTCATGTTGCCTGTAGGGACCTCAAAACAAGTTTCAGAAGTAGCCAAGTATAACATTTTATTCTAATATAGTGTTCCTTTGAGAACTTTGTTGTTGTTGTCTTAAAAATATGAAGGCAAGTATCTTTTCACTAGTCTTGTGAGTGTAAATGTAATATTCTGCCATAACTGTCATTTTGTCCTCATTGTTTGGTGTGGTTTTATTGCCATCACCAATATGGGAACTGTTCTGTAGTGCTTTAGGTTTTTGGATGCTAAACCAGACACTTTTTTGGTTCTTTCATCTAAAAATACATTAGGTTTCTCTCCAGGAAACTTGAAAGTTTTCATAAAAGAATTTTTGCAACAGCTTATGGGAGGCTCTTAAAATAGCTTTCTGTTCTATTACATGTTTTGTCTTGTGTTATCTACAATAACCATACCCCATTAGTTTAAAATGGATAATGCAGGTGATAAGAAGCCCTTTCTTTAAGGCTAGGACATATGCAGGTATAATTCAGACCTTCCAAAATTTTTCTTAGTTAATATTAAAGTTATTTGTAACTATTACTAAAATGTCAGTATTTAAATAAAACTATTTTCTTGGGGAAAAAACCAACCAAACAAAAAAACCCTGAAAAATTTTGACATCAGTTTCTCCACCTTTATTATTCCCACTGGTAGAGAAGGAGAAGGAGTTGGATGTGCTGAGGGTTCTGAGGGGCTTTATTGGACTAGCACACAACAGGATAAATCTCTGGGAATGGTTATGCACCCTTCGGAGGCAGAAGTAACCTCAAATTTTAAGGCAAAGTGGATGAAGCTGTCATTTTCTCCCTTCCTCAGCTGTAAATAAATTCTGTGTTTAATGTAGCTCTAGTGACATGTTTAAAAAGCACACTTATTTGCTGGAAATCCCATTCTTGGTTTGACGTTTACCTTCTTGTTCCTTTGTACCATGCCAAGTGTACCCATATATCCAAGTCAGGGCTCTCTTGGTTGTGTGCCTGTACTGCCATTTGCTGCCTGTACCAGCAGTGAGTACCAGGAGATATTGCCAATATCTCTTCAGTGTACATTGCACTGAAGGCAGCAGTTCCTGTTATAATCCTTCTCATTAATGTGTGGTGGTATTCTTACCTATTCTTACTTCCTATATAAGAATTTGTATTAATAAATGTGTACTAATCATGAATAAATGTTATTTATATGTAATAATAGAATAGAATATGTAATAGAATAGAATGTAATAGAATAAAATGTTATTCTATGTAATAACATAGAAATATGTCATTACTAATAAATAGTAATAGATTAATTGCCTTGTAGTTAATGTTTTCCTACAGAATAAAGAGGTGCCTTCAACAAAGGAAAGCACCTCTTGTTATTTGTTTCAAAGAATCCTTGGAGTGGTTATTTATATACACCTAGAATTGCAGGCTTCCAGGATTTCCAGGAATCATAGGATGTGTTGCTATTGATAGAAGGAATGGTTTGCTTTGAGGTTTGCCTGTGGTTATAATTATTCTTTTGCACTTACTGCCACCTCTGGGTAGATTAAAAATCCTATTGTTAAAGCCATTGGTAAATCTGACTCTGGCTTACACTGCAGCCTTTCTAAATTTAAGTGCAAGGACTTTTTTTGGTGGTTTTTTTTCTGAAGCTATTTTTTAAAAAATAACTGTTCTACTTATCATGAATAAATGTTTATTACTATTTTTTTTCAAAATCTGTTACTGGTTTTAGTTGCTTGTTTGGGGGGGGTTTTGGGAGGGTGAGTGGGTTTTGGGGTTTTTTTTGTGGTTTTGTTTTTGTTTATTATTTGGGATTTATTTATTTATTTTCATTCATTACGAAGTTGCCTGTCTCACTTTGTAACACCAGCGGCAAACAGTGGGTCCTAGGAGCCACCCTGATGGTCCAAGTTCTATTTTTTCAGGCACACTGTAAATCTAAAGAAAAACTTTTTTCATTTCTGTCCCAAAGATCTGAGTGCTTTCTTGAGAACTTTAAGAGTACTTCCAAGAACACAGTTGATGCATACTGTCCCGTGTGAAAGAAGTGACTGTGGACTACATAAACTGAAATTCCTAGTCTGCCAAAGAGTGAATACCTTTCTTCATTCTTGCTGTCGTGTCTGTGCAGCCTTTATTGACTGGCAGCAGGGAAGGCTGGATTTTGGCTCTCATAGCTCCCAGAAACATGCTGTATCTGCATTGGTAGTTTTATTAAAAATACATTACAAAATATTTTTGAGAGAGAAAAAAATCGTACCCAGTTTGCATCTGAAGTGCCAAACTCTTTGAGCATACATTGTGTCTAGGAAGTACTAATCCAGGAGGTGTTTTATTTTCTTTATTCCACCTAGAAGATGGAATATAGGGAGCTGTGGTAATTCCACTCAATATCTTATAAATAGAAATGTTTGCATGCTCAGAGGGCAAATGGTATTGTTAAGGATCTTCTTTAGTGCATTGAGGCTTGAGCAGTGCTGCTGCTCTCCAGCAGAAACTTGCTACAGGTGCTTTTTGGTTGCTCCTGATGGCTGAAGCAAAAAGGCTTGTAGGTAACCCTGTGTGCACAGTTATTGTCAGTAGGGTATCTGAGGTGCAGATACACCTTTGCTGTACACACGTTTTTTGAACAGAAGACCAATAGTAAGTCAACCATTCTTGTCTCATAAACCTTCTTTGCCTTTTCCCTTCTCCCTGTGCAAGTGCCAGTAACGCGACCCTAGTACAATTCCCCTCCCATACTCCTTGAGGAATCCCTGTGCCACACATTCCCCCTCTGCTCCCATGGAAGTGGGGCCAGTAATCAGCATGTGCCCCTCTCTAGAAACTGCTTTGCTCTGACTGTCCAGCCTTCAGCAGGGCCACTGCTGAGCACAGATCAGCAATTAACTGCTTGCTTGTATTGGTAATCTAGTTACAAACATAATCAGGTGTGCAAAATATGTGGGTATTTTTTTGTGTTTTTTAAATAAATTGTATCATCTCACCTTTATAATCTCTGCACAGGGGATTTATACTAGCCAGGTTTCCCATTATAAGGTCAGATTTTCCTCTGTGGCCTTTAAACATTTTGGCTGTTTTTCTCTTAGTTGGTCAAGCTTAGTTCAGGTTCATGACACTAATATTCCTGATTTAACTGGCTTGACGGTGCAGACATTGTCAAGCAATCATTTTGATGTTAGCTCTGAGAAATCAGAAAATAAAATGCAAGTCATCTGTAAAGAACTTCGTGAAAAAGAGGTACCAGCATATTTTGACACTTTTCCCACTGCACAAATCAAAGAGAAATTTGGTATTTTGTCAGGAAGACTGATTTTTTTTGTTAGTTTTATATTTTGTATTTTTTAAGTTTAGTTGTTAAACACAAAATCTCATTAGTAAGATACGACTTAAAAAGTAAGGAGGCTTTTTGAGTTGCAGAAAGCAAGGTTTTAAGTTACTATCAACTTCCTGTATCTCCAAAGTGTGAATAATTGACAAGACAGAGCCTAGGCCTGGGACTGCTCATGAGGAAATTTAATAGCAAAAGATTCCAAAGATTTGTCTGTACTATCTGTGTAATTATAATTAGAATTCTATTTATTTTATTTTAGGGCAAGAAATAAGACAAAAATTTAATTGTCAGGTTTTCTTTAGTGCTCTCTCCTTTGAAACATATTTTGGGAATGGGCTGCTGGGTATGATAGGAATTTAAAAGAGAATGTAATGATTTGGAAATCACTTTGATTTTATTTTCATCATAAAAATCAATTCTAATAGATAAAACAATTTTCATAGCTCAAATTCTCCTCTGCTATAAGTAATGTTTATATTGGGAGTCTTTCCTTAATCTTTAAAAATGTTTCATAATAAAAGTGCTTTAACATATTATGTGCTAATGGAAAAGTGCTGGTGGTGATTCATTGGGACAAAAATAAACAAAGTGAAGGTAAAAGGTGAGTCTTTTCAAATCTCTAGCTCAGTCTAGCTCTAGGAATAATACTAAAGTATGACTAGTTAGGAATGTCTTATCTTGTGGTTAGACCTCAGACACATTTTTAGACTGTTGGTTGTTCTTCCTCGGATGTTTATGGCAACAGTTTGATTTTAAGTGAAATCTGAATTCATTTGAATTGTGATTTGGTTAGCAGGAGAATACATTCTGTTTTCAAAAATTGTTCTTTTTCTACAACTAATGTATAACATTTAAGACAATATAATGAATGTATTGTATACAGAAAATAATCAAGGAAAGCAAACTGTATAATACATTCTCTATTTCTGACAGGTTGTGAAGATGAGAAAAGATGTGAAGAAGGCCAAAGTCCTGGCTATTCGCAGACTAACCAGACACATTGGGAAATTAAAGTTGAAAAAGTCAGTGTTAAGTATCAGTGTTCTTGTTTGTGTGCTTATAAAGGGGGCAGTATCTTAATTGTTTTCCCGAGAGCAGCGAAGTAAGAGAATCATGCATTACATTTGAAACTTAAGGCACTATTATGAATAAATTCTATTTGTCTTATTTTTGCATCACCTTGGGATAGACTGAAAGTGCTAACTAAAATGCAGTTTCATAAAGTAGAATTTGAATAACATTTTTTAAAGGGCTTTAGTGTATTGGGAGCTAATCCAAATCACTTAGAGAATCACTTTTACAGTACTTTTAAAGGTGTCAGACCTGATCTTGTGTTGAATGTAAGTTGTGCGACTTTTTGTCGCTGCAGTTATTTAGAAGTTTCAGTAGAAGAAATATTGCTTAGTTTGCATGGATATAAAAGTCATACTTGATTTTTAGTAATTAGTATTAATTAATATGTAAGCAAACAGTTAGAACAACGTTTTATACATTTTATTTTTAAAGGTAGCTGGTCCAAAATAACTTATGTGTCCTACTGAGGACAGTATAAAACACATCTGTTACAGTATTCAAGGTGTAAATTGAGCATACTCTTCTCCCACAATTTTAGGAAATTGTGCAAAATTGGAAGCAAGCGCAATGATATTTTATATTTAAATAATATGAACTTAAAGTGTAGTTATATTTGAGATATCAGTGTCTCATGTATCATTATAGTTACTATTTTCTAATAATATAATATTTGTCTTATTCTGGTAAATCATTGGTATTTTTCCCTCTTCTCGGAACAGTGAAAGCATTAGATTATTTTCAACTCTTTGGTAACATGTTCATTTAAATACAGGGGAATTATTTTATTTTGCTAGTTGGTTTTAACACATGGGGAGATGAAGTTAACAAAAATCAACTTATTTAATAAAGACAAACTTCATTTGCAGGGGTTCAGAAGAGCTGAAACTGAAGAACCAAAAACGAGTAGAGAGACTAATAGAAGAAATCCATGCTATGAAGGTAATACCATGTTTTTATATTTAAAATATATTTGGTGCAATTAATTTTAATAACATAAAAGAATGTTTGCCTGTTTTCTGGAACTGCATTATTGAAACTTAATGGAAAAGTTTGAGTCAATTTGATCATCACTGAAACACAGTGGGAAAATTTGTTTGCTGCATCAGTCAAGGTTTTAAGACAATTTCATAAGTTGGTCAGACTAGACATGAATTTGTTTAGAAACTAATTGTCCCTTGACAATTGCTACTGAAACAGTTAAAGAACAAAAGTAAAGTTCACAAGTCTTTAAGAACAGGGAAGACAATTTGTGTTCCTCACAATACAGTCTCCTCGTTGTCACTTCTGTTAGCTTTAAGCATGATGTACTTGTCTTTTACATTCAACCTCACAATAGCTTGAAATTTTAGCTGCAAGGGACTGATAATGCTTGAGTCAGACCATTTTTAATCTTCAGTCTTGCTGTCAATTTATACAATTTTTTGTATCTACTATGATCTGACACAGCAGCATATGGCTCAGGAATTTTGTAGCTTCCTAATGTTTTTTACTAGTAATACCTCAGTTTTAACCATTACTGCTTAAAATTGTGTGTGTTGAAATGATGTACAAATTCCAGTCATAATGACTGAACAAAAGAGTCCTGTATAGGCCACAGAAACTGTTTATGCATAAAAATACTGGGGGTTTTTTGTTTTCCTTGATGACTGTAGTTATTAAATCACACTTCAAAAAAACATGGTAGTGGGAAAGGCTTAATTGACCCATTTAGATGTGCTTTGTGCCAGAAACATCAGGTAAAATCATAGTTTACTGTCAAGGTATTTATAAAACAAGTCTTCACAAATTAGTAAAGGGGGGGGAAACGGATAGCACTGTATTGAAGGGTAAAGCACTGGTCAAGCAAGATGACAGTCATATTGAGGTATTCTGCTTTTCTGGCATGCTATCAGTCTGAAACTTTATTTTGTGATTACTGTTTTAATGATGAAATTTCCTGTCAATTTGAGCATGATGAGGATTCTGGAAACACAGATCAGGTGTAGTGCAGCACTGAGCTCACAGACCCATGGTTTATGGGGCTTCTGTGAGAATTTGACTCCAAGTTCCCTACTGCACACATCTGGAAGTGTTCACTTGGTCCACCATTGTCCTTTTCCTTCCGTGATCGGTTCGTGCAGACATTTTAAATGCTGCCTGCACTCAGGACTGTATTGGCCAAGTACATTAAAGTGGTTTCTTCACTTAGTGTTAATGAGTGCAAGACTTGTGTTAACTTCAAGAGAGATTGTCAAGAGAGGATGGATTTGTAATCTGGAGAGCAGAAGGCAAACAAATTTTGCTTTGAAATAGCTTATAAAAAGGGAGGAACCTTTAAAGTGAGCAGTTGAGAAAGGGAAAAAGGTCTCTCACATCTCAGGCCACTAAACACTCTGAGTTACCCGAAATTGTGCCCTGAGCGGTCTTCATTGTTAAAAAAACAAGGAAGCCTTACATTAAATTTTTCTAGTAAAAAGGTTGGTTTTCTTGGGGTTTTTTTTGGTCTTAAAAAATGAGAAAATAGACACTCACTAGCTTTATAATGCATTTGTTTCTTAGAGGAGAGAAAAAATTCTGTTTCTTACAAATCACAGCCTAAAAGGCACTAATTATTTACATATTTCTTACCACTGTTGATTTCCACACTGAGAGCTTTTTAGAGTTGGCTTAGAAATATTCCTGTTCAGTATGGAAGCATATCAAGAAAGTTTTCTCAGAAATAATTGATCCTGTTTATGTTAGTGGGAGTTTTTACATTGGTGAAAAGTCACTCCTGGCAACCTTAAGTTACTGATTATAGGATCACATGAATAACCAGAATTTTAGAAGTTTTAGGAAAGTATGGACAGAATTGACATGGTTAATAAGGTAAATTGGTAAGTGGTCCTTGTTGTAAATAGGTTATTTTCCATATAACATGTCTGCCTAATTTTAATGTGTTTAATGTGATTAGGTTTCTCTCAGATAAAAAATCTTGAGGGGCTGAAATCTCAGTAGGAGAGAATTCTTAAGAATAACATTTCTGCATTCAGCTGTCTGTAAATTGACAAACCTTTTGTACTAGCTCATGTACTTGGGGACTTTTGGTCAGCACATTCTTTCAATATGGCTGCTGCCATTGCATAAAATAACTGATGTCTTTGTCCAGATTGTGACAAAACAAAACCAACCAAGCAAAAATTTTTGTGTCTTAATTTTTTTTGTATCCTGTACATATGCACATATGCATAGTTCTGCATATATTGAAAATCTCAGAAGTGTTGGTGCTATGCTGTATTAAGCTCTTTGTTATTTGATATTGCAAATACCATGTATTGTTACTGCAGTAGCATTTCATTTTTGATTCCATATGTTGTCATTGTTAGAAAAGGATTTTTAAAGTGGCTTAATTGCCAAATACTTGGCAATTAATTAATAATGTTTCAAGCACAACAATTAGAAGTAAACATTGTGGGAAATTATAGAAGTTAAAAATTCCAGCTCTGTGGATACAGGAACTGGGTTAATCGTTTGCAGGAGTTCTCAAAGCTATTGGAAGAGTACACTACTTCTTGAGTTCTTCAGAGTTTGTTTTGCCTAAACTGTATAACATATTTACTTAACAAATAATAAAAATTGGGAAAAGAGAACACCACAATCCTCTCTAGTCTTTCTGCTATGATACTACTTCTTTAAAAAATAAAATGTTGTGTACTTAAAAAATTTTTCTAGTAGTTTGTCAGACTTATGAATTGAGCCACTGGAGCAAGTTCAGAGAAAAGCAACCAAGCTGGTGAAGGGGCTGGAGAACAAGCCCTCTGAGGAGAGGGCTCGTTGCTCCTCATTGCTCTCTACAGCTGCCTGGAAGGAGGTTGTAAGGAGGTGGGTGCTGGCCTCTTCTCTCAAGTGAATAATCTTTAGGACTAGAGGAAATGGCTACAAGTTGCACCAGGGGAGGTTTAGGGTATGTATTAGAAAGAATTCCTTTACTGAGAGAGTAGTTAGGCATTGGAACAGGCTGCCCGGGGAGGTGATGAAATCAAATATAGAAATATCAAGAACATGCTCTAGTGAGTGATACAGATACTGATACATGTATTTTTTGGGGGGGTCAGGGGGATGTTGACAGTTGGGTGCGGTGATCTTAGAGATCTTTTCCAACTGTGACAATTCTTCGATTCTGTACATCTGTCAAAATGCATTATCCACTGCAGAGTACATCTTACCCCATTTAGAAAGCTATGTTATTCTAAAATCTTTCTTTACACAAAAATAACTTACACCTAGTACAGCGATTTCTTAGCAATGTTTAGCTTATCTTGAACTGTTTAAATTTCTTGGCCAAAGAGTGGTGGAACTCAAAGTCATAGTGTCCTCCCTCAATGGAGCAGTGCAGATCCTTGCTTTGGTGAGTGCCTGACTTGGTATTTATGGATGATGCATTTCCATGCAGTAAGGCAGGAACTTGGTGCTTTGAGTGGTGGTGAGATTCATGTGTTCATTGCTCAGGCATACATGTGCAAGAAGTGTGACACTTTTAGGAAATACCAAATTTCACTACTGGTGTTTTCAACAGCACTTTATACTTGGTCAGTGGCATTACATCTAGGTAATGTATATCTGAGTAAGGCAGATGACATTTGTTACATGAACTCTGAATATTCATTTAATGGGTATCCATTTAATCCAATTCTGTCATAGCAGTCTTCCAAGTAGGAAACACAGGGTAAAGAGCACCTAACATAATGCAGAAGAAGAGGGCATGCATAAATTGTGTTCCTGAGCCAAAACACTAAAAGGAAGTCCATTTAAGATGGAAGTAACAACAGACTACCTGAAAGGAATGTAGAGGCACTGCCTGAATGCACACAGTGTTAGGAAATACAAAGCTCAAATGGATTTCCAACTAGTGAGAAATGTGAAGATCTGATGAAATGTCTTCTCTAAGTACACTGGGAGCAAGAGTAAAGCCAAAGGTAAGATAGGGGTCCACAGCTCAGTGAGAAGCTATGGAAAAGGGTGAGATTTACTGCACCTTTTTTTTCCTCCTGATTTCTGCTTGTCAGTTCTACCTTTTGACTTCTCAGTTTCCAAAGCCTACAAGCAGAGAAGTGTTGCCTTCAATAGAGAATGCTGCTGCAAAGGAATGAAAGTTGGATACATACAAGTCCTGATATGACCAGACCAGCTGTTTTGTACTTGGGTGCAGATGGAGCTGTCTGATGTCACGATGAGTGTGCTTTCATTAGTTTTGGAAGGTCACAATAATTCAAAAAGGTTACTGATGTTTGGAAATAGGCAAGCATCATTCTTAACTTCAGGAAGGAGGACCTGAGCAAATACAGGCTGGTCAGTCTCAGCTTAATCTCTGGGATGGTTATGAAGTAAGTGTTTCTGGAAGCTAATCCAGGAGCAGGAAGGACAGGAAAATGATTACAAATAGCCAGAATGGATTTCCCAAGGAGGAATTGTGTCTGACTGACCTGATAACTTTCTGTGATTAGATGACTGTGTTGAGAAGAAGGAGGAAGCACATACTATATACCTTGACTTTAGCAAAGTCCTGTGATGCAGCTTGCTGTAATCTTACATCCAAACTAGGACTGTGAAGACAGGGAGGGGAAAATTGCATCATAGCAGCAGGAATTCATGGAATTCTGCCTTGGGCTGGAAAACAAGCCAGCTGAGAGCATAAAGGACAGCATTACCAGTCAGGTGAACGTGGGCAATGTTGTAAGTATCTGCTACACACTGCATGAAGAGAAAGGGGTAGTAGAATCATAGAATCTTTTAGGTTGGGAAAGACCCTTAAGATCATTGAATCAAACTGTATACATAACACTGCAAAGTCCACCACTGACCCATGTCCCTAAGTGCCATGTCTGCATATTTTGAATGTGTAGGAGGTCTGAAAGAAGGTTGGAGGGAGATGGGTGTTGGCCTCTTCTCTCAACTGAGTAACAGTATGACTAGAGGAAATGGCCTGAAGTTGTATCACGAGAGGTTTATACTGGATATTAGGAAGAATTTCTTTACTGAGAGAGTGCTGTAACAGTCTGCCCAGGCTGGTGGTGGAGTAAACATCTCTGGAGGTGTTTAAGAATCCTATAGATATAGTATGTATATCACTAGTACTAGGCAGCTAGACCAAGTGCTTGAGAATACTCTGTGTGGAGCTGTACTGTACCTCTACTTGTGAGGACAGTGCAATTTATTACTAGTATTACTACTGTTGAGAAACTTATGGATATTCTGATCTAGTTTGTATAATAATACCAACTGTGCTAGTTTGTATTGTTGAACTGGTAGTACCATTAATAGACCTGTTTCAAAGAAGATTTAAACAACAGGCTCTTAGTACGTTTTCCATACAAAAATGGCAAGGTACTTGTATGACAATCTATGTCTTATGTCTGGAGGTGAGGAAGAAAGCATCATGTATTTCTATATTTAATTGATTGTGGCACAGTGTTTTATGATCCTTTCTGTAAGAATATTAAAGCATCTCAGGCATTGAAGTAGTGGAGAAAAATGGTTGCTGTAACTTCCAGAGCAGGGTTTGGTCTCTTTCACTTTTAGAGAATGCTTTTCCTTCAGCTCATCTATCCCACTATTGCTATAGGTGGCTGGATATGCTCATTAATACCTTTTACTTTTTCTGGTCATGAAGTTCCATTTATTACCTTTTCTGTGATCTTGTATCACAAAATTCCTCAGTATTGATGAGCATTTTGTTTCAGAAGTATTAAGACTTTTTATAGTGAACTGATTCCTGAAAATATTCTTTCCTTCTGTTTCTGAAATGAAAACCATTACATTAATATTGAAATAATGATCCAAGACTTTGTTACCCTATCACAGAGAAAGAAGAGAGTCTTAGCAAATACAATTATTCCTGGAGCACGTGCTGTTGTCTGTAATTGCTCTCCAGTCAAGACAATAATGATGTTGCTTCCAAATGGAATTTACTTTGTGGAAATTTCACGTACTCCTGTCTACCAATATGTACATGTGCTTATCCTGAGAAGAAAATGATGACAACTGTTGAAATCAAAACACAAATGTTTTGGTCTTCATAGCTGGGGCTGAGTAAAAGTGTACAGAAGTGGTAACTGAATGAATGTCTGTGTGGATGCCTTGCTCAGTGGTTACGAGGTCTGAGGCTTGGCTCTTGGTATTCTTTAATAAGAATGAGGGAAGAGTGCCTTGTTAGGCAACTACAGAAAACATCTCCTCAGTATCCTCACTTTTCTTGAGTATTCCTACCTGCCACCTTTTTCTGACTTAAAATAGTGAGAAGGCAGGTTGGTATACTGATTGACTGTTCATAGTCTTCATAGCAATTCATACTATTTTCACCAAGACTTCCATTCAGATTTATGCTAGGACAACAAATCCTATATTTAATATAAATGCTTTCCCAAGTCTGTCTGCTGTTTGCTCCTCTGTGGGGTCAAAATTTCCTAAGTGAGCAAGCCTAAGAATTTCAGAATGAGAAATCTGAATAATAAGATAGATTTCTTTTTAGAAAATAGACATTAAAAAGTACTTACAACTGTAACAAAACTTGAGAGAAAAGCGTGTGGAGGGGAATCTTGTATTGTACATTCTATTTTGGAATCAAAAAACAACCGATAGTCATTCCTACTTTTTTATTTCATTATATAACAAGTAATGATTTTTTTATAACAAATAGTGCTTTGGATTGCAAAAAAAAAATAGTCTGCTTTTCTTAAATATAAAAGTCAGTAAAAGTATCATCAGCTTCATTTTCAAGAGTTTATAATTGAGAAGATACTTAAATAGGTGCAGTTATCATGTGCTCTTTTGCTTACACACTAAGTTCTTAGTTACAAAGTGAAAACATCACAAATACAGCTCTTTGTTGGTTTTGAGACAGCTTCAGATAAATATTAAAGTAGGTTTTAAATAAAGGTTGTCAACTATGTTAAAAATATGGCTTGCAGATGAAGCTTTTTCCTTGAGTCTTGCATATTAATTTTACTATCTTTTCTTTTTTGTAAGGATGCAAAATAAGCTATCTTCACTTTTTAAAAAACATGGCTTGCAGAGGAGCCTTTCATCTCCTTTCTGAATTCTCTAAGTATTTTTTGTTTATTTTAATAAAGAGGCAACCCTTGCAGTAGTACAAAAAACAAATTAATGCAATCCATGTGTCTTAATTTATTTGAAAATTGAGCGGTGACAGCAAACCAAAACACATTATTATTATTATTATTATTATTATTATTATTATTATTATTATTATTATTCCAAATAAGGACAGAATTGTCAGCATGGTTTGGTTTCAAAAGATTTCTGTATGTTCCAAACACATAGGATTTCTTGTTGTTGTTGTTGATTTCTTTCAACATCACAACATATATTTCACTATAGTGCACCAACTTGGGCCTCTTTGTCAGCCTTCTCCATAATTCATGTGAACCTGATGTTAAAGAAAGAGTGTTTCTGTAAGCACTGCATACCTTTTCTTTACATTTTGGCCATCATGCTGAGGGTGTTCTAATAGCTGCCAAACAAGATGCTCCTTCTGAGATGTCCTAGGCAGTTCCAGTTAATTTCTTGCTGTATACCAGCTAGTCTTTGTACTTAATTTATTCTGGAGATGCTAAGAAGGATATCTCCAATAAATAGTGAATCCACTTAGTAAAATTTATCAGTAGTAATCTGTCTCCATATCCTTAATCAGTTTTTCTTTTTGGCACTCTTCCTAAGAAGTTTCTGAACAGAAATTAGGTCTTTCGTTCTTCACAGCTGTAAAAGAAATTATTCTTGAATAACATAGTAAAGGTTTTATGCGTATTTTTTCTAATTGGAAAGGTTGGGGGGGGAGAGGCAGAACTGGAGAATTACAGTAAATATATTTCCAGTCACTTGGGAACTAATTAATTCAGAATGGTGACTGCAGCTGCTATGACTCCTTACTTCGTTTGATGCTTGTGTGTGTAAAATCTTACTTCCCCCATGGTTGCCTTCTGCTTACAGGAAAAAAAATTGAAATAAAAAAAAAAAGAAAAAAAAAAAAAGACAGAAAAAAAAAAAATATATTCAGTCTGTTCTTAGAATGTAATAGTAATGTAAATAGGATTTCTGTGCTGCATGGACTCTTTGGCACTTTTGTTAAAGAATGGATTTAGCGAGCATAATCTTACCATTAGGAGATAAAAGTAATGCTTTGCAAATCAGTGGGAGTTCTTTGAAGGAATACTTACATGCATCCAGTGGATCTTGCTAGTCAAGTCTATATAGTTTTAAATTTTGAAAAAGCCCGTGTCCAGATTTCACCAAAGCCTTTGGTGTGTTTTATGGGACTTCTAGGTTTTTGTTTGTTTATATTAAAAAAAGAAAAAATCTGTTCATGGATATGAATTTTCTTTTTTCAATCAGAGTTAAACAGAGTAACTAGAAAAGAGGAATAGATGCTCAGCTTTCATAGTGTTGGAGAGCTAGAAGTGGAGTTCTGTGAGTATCAGTGCTGGAAATTATTCAGAAAAAGATTGAATGAGGGAGTTCAATAATCCAGAAGTTCAGGATAGTAAAGACTATGTCAGTGCAGAATAGTATCACAAAAACCAGGTAACGGGACAATAATTACTAAATAAATGCAGTAGTGTGAAATGCAAAGTAATTCATGTTGTAGTGGTGAGAATTAGATTTCCAACTTTTCCTTTTCCCTGGATCAAAATTGGCTATTTACCAGTGAGAAAGGAGACACTGGAGTTACCAGAGATACCTGTGTGAAAATACTGTATTCATAGAATCACAGAATCATCCGGGTTGGAAAGGACCTCAGAGATCATCAAGTCTAACCCATAATCCATTAGCACTGCGGTTACCAGACCATGGCACTGAGTGCCACATCAGTCTCTTTTTAAAAACCTTCAGGGACAGAGAATCCACCACCTCTCTGGGCAGCCCATTACAATGCCTGATCACCCTCTCTGTAAACAATTTCTTCTAATATCTAACCTAAACCTCCTCTGGCAGAGCTTAAATCCATGCCCTCTTGTCTTACTGGGAGAAGAGCCCGACACCCCCCCCCTGGCTCCAACCTCCTTTCAGGGAGTTGTAGAGAGTGATGAGGTCTCCCCTGAGCCTCCTCTTCTCCAGACTGAACACCCCCAGCTCCTTCAGCCCTTCCTCACAGGACTTGTGCTGGATCCCTTCACAGCCTCCTTGCTCTTCTCAGGACCTGCTCCAGCACCTCAGTCTCCTTCCTGAA
Source organism: Florisuga fusca (assembly GCA_038090715.1). NCBI lineage: Eukaryota > Metazoa > Chordata > Aves > Apodiformes > Trochilidae > Florisuga > Florisuga fusca. Next base: position 16,749,254 of record JAAWXA010000006.1, on the reverse strand, counting down.
CTGAGGGGCCCAGAACTGGACACAGTACTCGAGGCGTGGCCTCACCAGCACTGAGTACAGGGGCAGAATCACCTCCTTGGACCTGCTGGCCACACTGTTCCTGATCCAGGCCAGGATGCCATTGGCCTTCTTGGCCACCTGGACACACTGCTGCCTCATGTTCAGCTTCCCGGCACTTGACCTTGTTGAACCTCATCCTGTTATTATTGCTATTCAGTCTCTTCAGACAGGAGACATCCTGTTTCTATTTAAATCAGTTTTTTTCCATATACTGTATAAGTTGTCTTAAACCCAAACAAACAAGCAAAAAAAAACCTTAGTAAAAGTGTATAAAAAATGTGAAAATGTGTCAAGGGTGATCAGAGATACAGTATAGCATGGACAGAAGTTTTAACAAAATTAGAATAAGAATTCCCAGGATTGAGGGTGAACTGCTGATGCAGTTTACACTATTACACGATTCATGTATTCTGAATAGTTCTTTTGCACTTTGTCTAACGAGATTTGGCTGTGGAGCTTATAGCAGCCAATTTGGAAATCTGCAGGTACTGAAAAAAATGTATTTTTAGTGTTTTGCTGCCACATCTCTTCTTTCCAACTTTACCCCTCACCTTGAGCAAATGAGATGCTTGACTTGCACAAGTTTTATCATCTCTGGGAAGGGACAACAAATAACTTCTGCCCTATGACAGTTTAAGAAAAAACTGCAGGAGGAGGAGTTTTCCTGGCAATAGTGCATACTGGGAAAGCAACTGGAAAAATGAAATTCTTTCTTTCTCCTTTGTGTCTGATCTTTTAACCCTTTTTTGGTTTATGCCCTCTGTAAGCAAAAGGGGTCTTTAATATGACTCTGTGTATTAATGCTCTTCTACCCCTTTCTGCATCTCTCTGGGTTTTTCTGTCTTCATTATTCATTTCTGTTTTCATATCTATTTCAAACCAGAATCTAGTGACTGGGGATTATTGAACCCATTTATCAGTCATCACCTTCATTGGGAACGTTGTGAGAATATACCACATCCCTTTCCTGACCACTTTGGTGGCAATCTTGCAGGCTCAACCTCATGTTGAGAGAAAAGATGCTAAACTGAGCAAGAGGTGGCTTTCTGCTAATTGTGCATAGCGTCCCCTTCTGGCAGGCAGTGCTGTTTTTCTTTAATTTTTTACAAAAACAGTTCATCTGGCAACCAGCAATGCTGGCAGTAGTTGTGAATACCAGGGATAGTAATTCAAAACCGAAGGTGGATCCAGCCAACACAGGACTGCTTGAAAATACGTTAACCCTGAAACTGCATGTGGTTGTTATTTTAATATTAGAAAAGCAGCATGGAACAAATTGCCAGTACAGAGTGAAATTACAGATTGCACTAGTCCAAATGAACACGGACATTCAGAACTAAAAGATGTTTGAAGATAAAACAATATTTAGATGACAATAATTTTGGGCATCATCGTGCTTGCTGTAGTGAATAATGCAAATAAGCTTGCTTTCTCCTTTTTTCTAACTTTTCTTTTGAATGCTTGTAATTGTAGCTTACTTTCATAATACACTCTACTTCTGAAATTGTCACAATATTGCAGACTTGCTAACTTTTTCTTTTTTTATGCTGTGGTAAAAAGAGTGACTGTTTGCTCCCTGATTGTGGCTACTGAGTCAGATGGGAACCTCCAAAATTAAACAATCCTTTTAATCTAATTCACTAAATACAATGCCAAGTTCACAGTGTTCATCTCAGTAAACTGATGTAATTGCTGGCATTTGACTTGCATACCTCTTGAAATATTAAATTAGTTTATAAACGTGGCAGAAAAGAGCAGCCTATACTTGCCAAATAAGTTTGAGTGTTTTACAACAGCTTAAAGAAACTAGCCATGTTAACTCTTGTTTTGGGAGTTGATTTTTTCATTTTGTTTTGTTAGTAAACTGCATAAATAAATAGTCTTTGCATCAGCTGCATGCTCTGCTTTTAAAAGAGCTTGTACAGCATGTCAGAATAAGGATATTTAGCTAGAGGAAGATAATCATTTGGACAGAACTGTGTTTATAGGAATATTGTGTTGTTTTGTTTGATAAGTGTTCTAATAGCTCTAATTTTCTTGAGGGCAATAAAACCAGAAAACTGTAGAATTTTATATGTGAATCTTGGTAAATGAAAACTCACAGGTTGACATTGAATTTCACTTGGATCTAAACTGAGACAGCAATACTGTAGACATTTAGTAATGTTTAAGATTGGTGCCAGCAAAAACCTGACACCAGTGTAGTTAGAACAATTGCTAGACAAGGTCCACTTGAAATACATTCTTGTGTTCTCTGTGATTAACTGTAATTTTGGAGCGCTTTTTAAATTTTTTAACAGGTTAATAATAGTTAATTCCCATCAAAATTAAATGCCATATATTCATCTGAAGTGAGATGTTGTAGATATTTCAATTTTTGGGGAAGTTCTGTTCTGAAAATTTCCTCTAGTGACTTCTTTGGTTTTGTTGCTTTAAAATGAGAGTTAACTTTTACTATTTTTTCTTAACCTGCTCAATATTATTATTTCTGCCCTAGATGTTACTGTTCCAACAAGATTGAAAACCAATGATTTCAAGGAAGATTTTTTTATTTTGAGAAGTCATACATTAAAACAAAAAGCAAGCTAAAACAGCATTAAATTCTGTAAAGCCTTGGAAAGTGTGAGTCAATTGATGAAACATGCAAAGTCCTTAAAAATACATGAAGTTTTCTTTAGCATATACTTTAGGAAATGCTTTCCTTCCTCTTTGCAAGACAGAATCTAGATATTTGACAAGTGAAAAATACTATAATTGTTGTCAGACATAATAATAATAATCTTAAACCCTAATGACACAGGGGAATGTATTAAAATTATAATTCTTTTAATTTGTCTGCAATTAGAGAGAAAATGTTGTCATTCCTACTGGATAAAATCTCTGGTTTCAGTATTTGATGATATAGTTACCCAGTCAGGTTGCTGGGAAAGCTTTGGTGGCCAGACTGGTAGAAGGAAAATGATCTGTGGAATCCTTCTTTGTTGTGGTTTTGCTTTCCTGTAGTTGTCTGTTCTTTATGACACAGGTATTTACAGTAAAGCAAGTTAGGTGAAAAGTTAAATTTGTACACACCACATACTTTGAACTTTGTTATCAGACTTACTACATTGGCTATAAGCTTAACAGAAGTTTAACTTCTTGAAGTAATTTATTAAAAGATGTCACTACTGAAAATACAATATTGAATAATTTAGTGATAATTTAACTAATAATTAATAATTTAATAATATTTATTCTGACAATATTGGTAAATATTTATAAGACTGATAGCATGAAAAAAAGTTATCACCACATGCAGAGCATTGCTAATCAGAAAGACATTCCTACTCTCATTATAATGGGATGTCATTTTCACTTAGAAAACAGAACACATTTGTAAATGCTGGTTTATTTGTCTGATTTATATTAATTTTGAATGCACTTGTACCTCAATATACAGTCTTTACTTTGTCAGTAGATCACATTATACTGGATGAAAAGACTGGGAATCCATCTTCCCAAATACGTTTACCGCACAGTGATAAATTTCTGTCTTTTATGGTCTCTGTTTGCACCCAGTAGTGTACAGTGTATTTATATAAGCTTTAAATGTTTGCATCACTTAATTTTTTGTTCATCTGTAATTTAAAAAGCAAGAGTTTAGGCGGGTGAGATACCCGTGAGTCACTAATGAAACCAAGACTGTAGCTCACAAATAGACTCCCTCACTTCCTCTGTCTGAAATGTGCAGGCTGTAACATAAATATGCAGAAACACTGGAAGTCCTGAGTGTTAACTTACTTCCTGAGTGTCAAGAAGAATGACGAGTCAGCCTGAGCAAGGCATAACCTTAGTGTGAGCTGATTGAACATGTATTGGCTTTCGTTTTTTCGCCTGAGTATTTTATATGTGTTTCTATGCCTGATTTGATTATATAAATAAATACTACTAATTGCATTTTATTTTAATTTAGCATTAACTTAATATGGGTTGGGAGGCCCCTCTTTGTGTAATATGGGGAATTCTGGAAACAGACAGAGCTGAAGTGCTGAATCTTCCCAGCACATCCTCTGCCCTGATCCGTAAGCATGATTCACCCAAGAACCCCAGTTGAATCATAGTTGTGGATACATGGGCCAGTGAGCAATCTAGCACTTCTAGGAATGGTGGGTGCTGTTTTTTTCCAAGTGACTGGGGGAAGAAAAAAAAAAACAACCAAAAAACGTCAGGAAAGCTTTTAAAGCTTTTAACACACAGATACCTAGTTAGTTACTTGACTTTGGAAGGGTGATAATATTCTGAACAAGAGACATGGAAGTCCATATACCGTCTTCATTTTCTTGGCATTAATCACATTCAGACCTGGGACATAGATGGCCCTAACAGCACCATGGACTCCCTAAGAATCAGCCTACCTCTAATGAGACTGTTACAGTCTCACTGGATTCTCACCCGTGAGCTGGAAACATCAGTCCTTCTCAGCAGTAGTCTGAAACTCTTGGTAAATGGGCACGATACTTTGACATCCATGAATGTGAAAAATTCTTTAAAGTGTCTTTTGTCAGTCTGCTGCAGCTGGAGGAAATGGCATATCTTTTTAGAATTGAAATGCTAGATTAAATTCCTGATTAAAAGAATCAAATTTTTACTTGCCAACGCTTTCAGGTTTTATTTTTATTTTTAGGAGAAATATATGGATGCAAAGACTGGAGATAAATGACTAGGGGTTGCTAGCAAAAGAATTTTTAGTATCAAAGTAGTGCTACTATCTCCATTTTAATTATTGTATCAATTTATATTTTTTTAATTAGGAATGAAACATTTGAATGATTAGCTAAACAGTTTCTTTGCACATGGTGAAATAAACAGTGCAGTTGTGTCATTCAGACATTTTCATGTTGTCATTCAGCCAGAGGATATAAATAGGTTTTCAGGTTTACTTGTAACAGTCAACAAAACAGGAAATCATTAAAATGAAGTCCAGTCTTTAGGTGTGAAAAGCTTTAACGTAGGAGGTGCATTCACAAGCAAGTAGCAAATACAGTGTTTTGTGTTTATCTAACATCAAATTACAGTTGGATAGATTTGGGACCTATCTGAAAGAATTTCATATTATTTAAAAGTGATGGATAAAGATGAGTGACCTGGATTGCCTGGATCCCATTGAGGAAGAACACTAAAGCCAAATGGAAGATTAAATTTCCAGGGGAGAGGAAGGCTATGGACTCTTTGTCTAGAATGAAAGTTATTTTCTTCTGTATGATATTACTGAGTCAGGTACTGCATCCCATTTAATTCCTATATCCTAGATAATACCAGATTTTTACTTACTAATTTGAATTTTATGTCCTACTTTTCTGTTTATCGATTTTACCCAAGTTCTTCTGGTAATACTTCACATCTGGTAAAACTGTGGTGAGAGGGGGATATGGCTTAGTGAGGTGGATTTTTTGTTTGTTTTTAGTTTTTTACATAGGCAGCATGTAACATTTTTTACCATGGTCCACTAATGAGACTTATATATGTAGAAATTCTCATATGTGGAGATGTATGTGTGTATATGTGTGTATATATATACACATATATATATATGCATATATATACATATACACATGCATATAAATACATATCTCTGGGTCACAGTTCCTGACAAAAGGTTTTGATCTTCCTGTCTTTTCATAATCGTATTGGTATAACCAATCAGAGTATTGCATTTTTTGAATTCTGGCCTTCATAGCTGAAACTAACTTGTATTCACATCATTAATTTAGTTTCTTTTTGAAAGCATATAAAGTTTCAGGTGAAACATGGCTAATTTAGTGCACTGCTTTGAAGATACCCTGCTTGTAATTCCATGATCCCCTTAGGTTTTACATTGAGAGTCAAAGAAAGCCATGCAATTATTAAATTATAGGGGGAAAAAGCAAAGCTGAAGACCTGAACTGAGGTTTGCTTCGTTTTCCTATAGGAATCTAGAAAAATTACAGAAACAGCAAAACAAGACTGAATGCCACGGAAAAATATAAGAAGCTTACACAAAAGGTAGCCTCAAACATTGTTCAAGAGTGAAAGCTATGATAATGTTTTAAAAGATAAAGATGTGGTTGAGATTTCACAAAAAATATTTGGGGTTTTTTGTATGGTTTTTCTGTTATCTCCTTGTATATACACTGTTACTGTTATTTATTTTTGGTAGAAATTTCTCCATTTGAAGGAAAAAATCATCTTATAAAGCTGGTGTATATGGAGTGATTTCATAAGGAAACACTTAACATTGTACAGCTAGAAAAGTAAAAAAAATAATGAAGAAAATTAGTGAATTGCATGATAAAGATCAAAAGAAAAGAGTGGTCAAAACGAAGTTGAAAATGGTTAGTCTTTAAAGATCTGAGAACTCTGAAATTGCTTCCACAGGCCACTGCTGCAAACACTGTTTTTTGGTTTTTTTTTCATGAGTCATCTAAAACTGTCTTAGCATAGCTGAGAATGCATTTTATATGAATGATTCTGTGTTTCTGAGATGCGTCAAAGCCTCAGCTGACAGAGGTCTTTCCTTTCTTTCTAAGGCTATTCAGTACGTTACATTTCCATGCCCATTGAGTTAGAAACTGTATCTTCCACAGTATAACTTGGATAAAGTGTCGTCTCAGCAACTGTGATGAGTATCAGCATGAAGTAATGTTTTTAGATGCCATCTATGCTTCACGCAGTTTTGCTCAATGTAGACTTGTCTTTCTGTGTAATACAGTTTAAATAAGTTCATCATTTAAACACCAAACAAATAATAAAACTTTGCTGTCCCAGGTTTCTGTAAACAGAGGGGTGACCCCAGGTACTGGAACTCATTTAGAAAGAGCTGCATGGCTGCCCCATTGCTGTGCTTTGCCATATCCCTTCCATGCTCCAGTGCTCCTTTTTCCCAGTGCAGGATAGTCTTGAAACACCCATAGTTTCTTATTCCCCAGATCAGATATTTCAGTGTCATTTTGTAGGCACTCATGGCTCTGTGTGCTATTACCAGTACTTTCTCCTTGGTGCCATCAGCCTTACAAGGTATATCCCTGTCCCCCCCAGAAAGCTTCCCTGTAGTCATCTTCAGCTTTCCACGGAGCTTGTCTGGTTTTTGCGTAATTTTACCTTAATGATCTGTAAAAATCCAGCTGCTCTGTCAGCTTCTTGCATTATCTGTCACATCCAGCAGTTTTCTTACGTCGTGTCCAGTAGTTTTTCACATCCTGTTTATTCAGCTTAATCTCAGGCCAAGGCCTGGTCATCTGCCTGCAGCTGTGATGAGGTCCAACTGGCTGACAGGTTGCCTGGTGTCCCCCTGCCGGGGTTCAGAGCAGCTGCTCAGACGGTGAATACCTTGAGAAGCCTTGGTCCCCACGCTGTGAAAATTGTTGAAAAGTTTTGAAAATTCCAACTAAGAGAGTCAGACTGATCCTGCTACTGCTACTCTGTTGCTTTTACTGCTTCCTTCTGGTTTCATCTTGGTTTATTCTGTGGCAGTGGTTGGCTCAGCTCAGGCACCGGGACAAAAAGAGCTACACCATTGTGCTTTGTGTTCTGTACATCAGCCTGCAGCTGGTCTTCCCTTCCCTTACATCCCTGTCTCTTAAAGGGCTGCACAGCAAAAGTTGAGTGCAGTCTGTAATTTAAAAAAAAAAAATTATCTGTGTCCCTTGTTAATTCCTTTTATTTGTCAGTGTGCCTGCATTTGTCAGCTTGGGTGCTGGTGCCATTGATGATGGCAATGTATCTGAAAGTCAGTAACTCTTGATACAATTGTAGTCTCTTTCCCACAAGCCAAAACGTGATCACTGTGCAGGGAAGGAGGGTCTGTTCATCCCAGCAGCTGTTTTTTATCATCATTCAAGAGGCAGTCAGTACTTCAACTCTTCTAAGTTTTTTGGGGTTTTTTAGGTCTTTAGGTGGGGATTGTTTAAAATGATTGTCAGAAATTAAGTCCAGGGAAAATGAGGAAAGAGCGTGTGTTGGTTGTTAAGGGGGGCTTTGTATTCTTCTAATCAGGGATTATTGTGTACTGGATGGTTCATAAAAGTAGCCTACTTACCTTGTTCCCTCTTAATTTTTGTGTTCCTTCTTCACTTAGAACATGACACCTCATTAATCTTGGAAATTTACATACACAGGATGCTATGATTTAGCTATGATGCTATGAAATCATGTATTAACAGCTATAATCTGTGAGGGCATGTGGAATGTGGTGAGAGCATTCTTCATTATCAGCTTCCAGCCACAGTCCTCTTCATGACAGAGGGGATAATAAGTGAAGGAGAAGGGGTAAACAAAAACACAAAGAGTAGCAGAGCTAGTGGACAAGGAGTAAGAGAGACAGTGACAAACGCAAGAAGTCTCCAGTCACTCAGTAATGGACCATTAAGAAACTACTGGTATTGCTGTAGGGAAGGCCACTCTGGACTTTCAAACTGGTAAGAAGGGGAAACAGTATGAATATGAGGAATTTGAATATGAATATGGGATACAGAGGCACCTATGGACTATTTGAAAATCAATAAACCATGTTTAGGAGACATATGTGGGAGGAGGTATCGGAGGGGCCAGTCCCAACTAGTGCCTGTCAGTACACTGATCTGACCAATACCTATGTCTGACTGCCACAGTCTGTCATGTTTTTATATACCTTTTCTTCACTTACTCTTTATCCTGTGTGTGCACATGCTGTAAGGACTAGGTGCCAGCCCCTGGGAGGGACATCATGAATGATTACAAGTCTAGCATTTGGATTCAGACCAGGGCTGTAGGTGCCCCGAGCCTGTAGAGTCAGCAGAGGAGCAGATGAGGGTCTCAGGTCCAGCCACAGGGGCAGGAGCAACATATTCCTCAGCTAGGAGGTCAAGACCAGTCTGTGTCCTTCATACAGCTACAGGTGAGAATGGGGCAAGTGAGACCCTGTGTGCCTGGTGTCTGCTACTGACAGGGGCAGGCACACTGTCTATTTTCATTATATACGGAGGTGGGTACTGATGCCATGTATGTGTCTTCTTAGCATGTGACTAGCAAACTTCAAGTTGGACTAGCAGTGGGGAGTGGGTGGTCCAGGCAGGGATATCATGTGGGTAGTGGGCCTGTGCTGGTGTTCAGGAGGGAACTGTGAGTCTAGGGTCCCTGTAACACAAGGTACTTGTTGCAAGACAGGCCTATCAGATAAATAAAAGGGCTCGGGATCCAGGCAGAGGGATATTAAATGGATAGAGGGATATGCTGTGCTGATATTTGAAGACTCCATTAGTGTATATGTGATCATGAATCTGGAGTGGGTGGGACAGGACATACTCTCTTGTAGTGAGCTTCCATACTGACTAGACAAAAAGAAGAAAGGTCTTGTCTGGTTCTACTTAAATTGGGGCTATATTCAGACTTGGGAGTGTTACATGTGGGTGTTGCTGAAGGCAGTGCCTTGTGTGTGGCAGCAAGCTGCACAGCTGAGCTGACTCCTGGTTGAACCTGCTGACAAGAAAACAACTGCCACATCTACAGACCTGGGATGGAAACATCCAGGTCTCTGCATCCACTGGGCTGGGCCCTGGCAACAGGGCAGGAGAAATTGCTGGACTGGTCCCAGAGATTCTGGAAGTGGCAGCCACTTACAGTTTCACTTAACATAACTGGTGGAAGATTTCAAAGTAGATATGCAATATAAAGTTTCCCTCTGTGGGTCAGGGCTTCTTAAGCTATGTGCATCTCAAAGCTGAGAAAACTGGGCTGGGCAAAATACCACTATATCCTTTTCCTGTCTGCTGCTGACCATTAGTAGACACAGGAAAGGTCTATTTATACCAATAAATTGATTTATATGGCTGCTTTTAAAGAACCAGAGTGCTACTGAAGACTGTGTAAGTCAAAAATACTTGTTTTCCCTTAAGTCCAAGAGAAGTGAGGGAGATGCCTTCTATATTTGGTGTTTTAGGCCTTAATAGTTCTTGGACTCATTCGGTATACTTAGTATTTCAGTGAAGCTCCATTCATTACTTCACATTCCAAGCTGTATTTCTTTCTCCATTATTATGCATGATTCTTCAGTGTTAAGAGAATCCTGCAATATTGTCATTCAAAAATTAGACCTTTGACATTCTTAGGTAAGGATTACTGAAGTTTACCTGCCTCCCCTCCAGAGTAGTTTGTTGCAATCAGATCCTAAAGAGGAAATACGCGGTTTTATTTGGGATGAAGATCATCTGAATTACTTTTTTTAAAAAAGCAAGAGCTTGATTTAATTAACAGTATAGGGTTCCAGAGCTTCACTCCTAGCCCCAAACTATGTGAGAGGAAGCATGTCACTTAACCAGCATGTCCTACTTTCACCATCTGTGAAATGCTTTGGAAAGTCATGGAAAACTGAATCATAGGTCTTTTCCATCTCTAGATTATGTTAGGTCATCCAACTGTCCATCTGCCAGTAGAAGATTGTTTCCTACATCCACCAGTGTTTTTCCAGTCTGGATTCTGTCCTCCTAGTGATTGGGCTTCCACAAGTATGTATGGGAGATGATTTTTCAGACTTCTAGACCTCATTGTCAGGAAGCTCTGACAACCATGAAAAGAGATTTTGTTGTTGTAGTTGTTGTATTTTCATTCCGTTTATTCCCATTACTATATGTTGATTTATAGTTTTGAGATATATGCAACACCTTAAGTATCTAGATAAGATGCAAACTCTCTGGTAAGGTATATAGTATATAGAAGGAAGGAAACATAAGGTTTTGAAATGCAAAAGTATAACCCTCTGTAAGAAAGTTTTGTTCTTCCTGAAGTTGCATCTAAATGCACAGACTTCTCCAGATTTAGGGCAGAAATGGGATAGAATGTACAGACTTAACCAGGATGCTACATGAAAGTGTTGGAATATTTATCAAGGAAGATTAAGTAGGAAAAAAAGAGAAAGGAACATTTATAATGTAGTTGTTGAACATGGAAGTCTTTCCCTATTATGTAGTACTTTTGTTTTTAATAAACAAAACTTGTAAATTAGCATGCCTCATATAATTTGATTTGCGTCTGCATCTTTGCTAATACATTAACTATTCTGAGCCAATAATCACTGTAGCTGCTTTTAAAGGTTTTTTAGCTAGTGTCTTTCTTGTCCAGATCTGAGCATAGTGTTTACTACAGGTACAGCCCAAGCACCTGGCCTTGTCTCATTTTCTCAAGCTACAGTACTTCTGCATGGGTACCTCCAAGTTAAGTTTTCAACTTCTTTATTGAACAGAAGTGTCGTACAATTACTGTACTTCGTATTTAAGTCATTTGCTTTCCTGGAGTTTTTTAAATTCAGCAAACAGATAATTTTCCTCAGGTGCTGATGCTACCAGAATTGCAATATTGGCTAGATCTAGATTACAGCTATCAGAATAATTATGGGTTTTGTTCAAAGTTTTTGATTTTTCATAACTGTAAATGTGTTATTGGGAGTTATTTGGGATCTACATAACAGTAGATTGCTTTTAAAATGTCCCTCTGGCAAACACCATGATTTATTCAACATGGAATGATTCAGAATTAGCAAATAAAGGGTTAAAATGTAGAAAACTGGGGGAAGAGAGAAAATCTATTTGTCTGTGTCACAGATAAGAGGAACAAACTTTTTCTAGGGAAGCATTAAACCGGATCCGTATTGTCTGTAAGGAAATCTCCCTAGAAAAGAACCAGCAAAAACCAGTTTGTTGTCTGGAGCCCTGCCAACCCAGCAAAGATGAAAAGGACACCCTGAGGAAGACTCAGACTTCCCTCAAAAGACCCCTGTCCACGACCACCAGGGGACAGTGTGCATGCAAAGATGGGTGGAAACTTATGTTAATAGCTGATTTGAATAATCTTGCTTCTTGAATGTTTATGCATGTTCCTGTGATCCATATGTATGGTTTTGTGTGATAAATAGCTGCCTGCATTTAGCTACAGAGTGCAAGTTAGGAGGAGAGATCCCCCTTTCCCCCAGCGCTGTATAGAACATGCCTGCTTCAGAACCTTCCTGGGGTGTGAAGTTGGTTTCTGCACATCAGAGCAGAAAAGCCAATATACAGTGCATTCAGTTGATGAGGTTAATACGGCATTTTATAATACAAGTATGTAAAGTAGGTATTTAAAAATAATGAGAAATCTGTCATGGGGGCATGTTTCATAAAATATTCAGCTTCTAACAAAATCTACTTCTTCATGATTTTCATTCCTCTATTTCATCAGCCAATGGAAATGCTTAAGTCCAGGAATGAAAACTGCATATGGAGTCAGTCTTTTCAGAAGTGAAATTTTTTTTTTGCCTTCTCGGCTTCATTTCCATTGCCTTAAACTTACATATTCACATATGTTAAGTTCTGATGTAACTCCAGAGTTAAAGATAAATGGGGCATCTCAGACCTTCCAAAGTTTTGTTTGTAAGCACAATTCAGGCAAGGTAAACATTCCTGTAAATAAAATCACCCTTTTCCATACTTTGCTGTAGAAAATCTGTATTGCCCTCAGTTGTAGTAGATGCAGTCAGATTAGGTTCAAATAAAGTTTTGGAAGTCAATAAATACACTTTTAAAAAAATCTCTATATAACATACTGATTTTCTTCCTTCAAGAGACCAGAGATGCCATGAAGTTAGAATGTTTATGAGGAAGGTAAACTTTAGAAAGATAGAATAATGTCTGATTGTAAGAAGAATCAATATGTCTTTCATCCACAGGAAATAAAGCCAGATGAAGTTACGAGATTTGCTCTTCAGACAGAAGTTAATTTTGAAAGTGTCTGCAGAAAGGTGAGGCTTGTTTTTTGGTTTTTTCCCTGCTTCTGTGAGTGTGAGAATGTTCCTTAGGAAAGGGTCTATACGTGGGTGGGAGTACATGATTTTTTGCACAGCGTGTTCTTTATGTTATATTGAGCCTTCATTGTAGATCTTACTTCCTTTTCTAAGGAAATTTTTCAACTAGGACATATCTACAGAAAATTATATAGCTATTTAGTACAAGTGGATTGTCATCTGTGCTGGTGTGCTTAGTACCAGGCAGCATACTACTGGTTTTTGAGTCTTTATAAATAGATTTGGTTTGTTTATATAGCACATATAGATGGTTCAGTTAGTGTAAATAATATAAAATTTCAACAATGGTTGGAAAAAGGCTTTAAATACTTTTAGATGCAGAGAGATGTTTCCCCATGTAAACAGAGCATTTCAAACATCAGTCTGAAATAAGGGCAGAATTTTAACACCACTGCGGCTCGTTGATTTCAGCATAATATGTTTTCCTGAAGCTTACTGATGATACATTATTAAATATTATTAACACTGATGTCTACGGGAGATGAAGTGAAGACATAAAAGTGGGAAAAGGCCTGTTGAAATAAGCAGTTGAGTTTGAAAGCAGACAGGGCTTTAGGCCTTCAGTTCAGGAAGGATATTGAGGTGCTGGAGCAGGTCCAAAGGAGGGCAGCCAGGCTGGTGAAGGGACTCGAGCACAGATCCTATGAGGAGAGGCTGAGGGAGCTGGGGCTGTTCAGCCTGGAGAAGAGGAGGCTCAGGGGAGACCTCATCACTCTCTACAACTCCCTGAAAGGAGGTTGTAGCCAGGTGGGGGTTGGTCTCTTTTCCCAGACACCTCTCAGCAAGACAAGAAGACACAGTCTTAAGTTGTGCCGGGCGAGGTTTAGGTTAGATATTAGAAAGAATTTCTTTACAGAGAGGGTGATCAGACATTGGAACGGGCTGCCCGGTGAGGTGGTGGATTCTCCGTCCCTGGAGGTATTTAAAAAGAGACTGGATGTGGCACTCAGTGCCATGGGCTGGTAACCGCAGCGGTGGGTCAAGGGTTGGACTTGATGATCTCTGAGGTCCCTTCCAACCCAGCCAATTCTATGATTCTATGAAAAGAAAAGTGAAGAAGAGCAGAAACAAGTGCTGTTTTAAGGGGGGTGTGGTAGAAGTGATGCCAGAAAGAAGTTCTGAAACAAAAAATACTAGTACATGAAACTGTATATTTCCTACCACATTATCCTAAATCTCTGTGGGTGGTCTGCTGAGGGAGTCTGAAATGTTTATAGTCCACAGCTAAGTTTTAATCTAGAATTTGGTAATTTCTTTCTATATTTGAACCAATAGTTTGTAATGTAACTGTGCTGTTGCAAAGCACTCTCTTGTGGGATGTAGTTCAGCTATTAGCATAATTTGCAGCAGGGTTTCCATGATACATGTGAGCAAAATCAAGCTAATAGGAAAATAATACAGGAATTTGGTATTTCTGGCAGAGTGTTAGGATTGTCTTAGTGCTTCATTTAATAATAGTAAGGGGTAAGGAACAAATACAAAGATGAGCTAAAATGCAGCATTCTTTAAAACTCATTTGACCAACATTTTCCAGTCTGAAGGTAAGCTAGTCAGAAACTGGTTACTGTAATGTTAGAAACAGTGCAGAAATTAATTCTGGATGTGTGAGGACATAGACTTGAAAAGGGATGCTAAATTCAAATAGTAAGACATTTTGTGACTTTGTGTAGGAAATTGTTCTGCCAAGGATTCAAATGCATCAGGCTTACGTTCATTGCATGAAGTATAGGAGCCCAAAATGAAATGATCAATGCTATTGTTTTAAAGGAGTTTACAGGCGGAATTTTATTTTCTAAGAGGACAGTTTCATTGCCGAGAATACAGAAGGAATATTACTAATCCTACTAGTTTATATATATATAAAATATAAATAATATGTATTATTTATAAAGTATATATATTAAAGAATATCCAGTTATGTTTACATATTATATATAATATATATACTTATATATAATTAGTTCATTTTTTAATGTATTCATAAATCGTGACTGACTGTATGCTTCCCATAGTTACTTAAAATAGGCTTTTCTTTATCTGCAAACCTTGAAAATACATAATATCAGTATCATCATGGAACTGTTAGGGGACTGTTTGGAACAACAGAAATACTGTTGTTATTTCTGTCACTTTCTGCTGCTGGTCCTGTGTTACGAAAGTATGTTAGTCTTGTAGTGAATGGGTCTCATTTTTCAAATGACTGGGTAGGTGCTGGTGTTTTCTAAACCCAAAGAAAGTTTTTAAACTTGCTGCACTAGAAGAACCCGTACAATTAGTCATTACATTACTGAAGGTTGGTGATAGCAAGGCCATTATGACTATTGGTTAGTACTGGTTTGTTGTAACATATACCTAACTAAAGAATGCATCTGTTCTGTATTTTAAGAAAATTTAATTTCCTAGTATATTAGTTCTTCTCTTCCCATAGTTATATATTAAACATACAATTAAAAAAAAAAAAACAACAAAAAAAAACCAACAAAAAACAAACAACACACATTGATTTTCTGTCCCTGGCAATATTCTGTAGGTCACATGAAATGCAAACCACACTGTTTACCTTTTCATTAATTTCAGTTTCAAAATATTTGAAGGAAAACATCCTGTGGCTGTTTTCATTTTCTGAATAGGTTTGTTTTCATTGATAAAAAGGCAATCTGCTTTTAATTCACTGTGGAATGCTGAATATTAACTTTGCATAGAGGACATGTAGTCGAGATGCTTGTTTAATTCCTTCTGCCCACTGAGATATATATTCCATTACTATGTTTCTCCTTATCTTTTTCACAATAAGATAAGCATGCTTTTCCATTTGAAAAGAGTTTGCATCAGTTTCATTAAATAAAATAAAACTGTGCTGTTTAGCTGGTGCAACTTTAACTTAAGTTCATATGATTTAGCTGTCAATATTGCTATACTGGTGATTGCTAATAAGCACTAGTAAATGACAGAGTGAGTTGGCAAAAGTTACCAGCCACATGGCACAAGACTTCCTCCTTTTCTAGTTTATGAAAATGTTATAGAGCTTATTATGTTACTGTAAGACAAGAAGCAGTAGGTGAACAGTGCTTTCTGCACCTATGCTGAAATATTTTTAATCCATTCTAGTATTGCAGCTGGCACCATAGCTATCAACAGGTGATAATCCTATTGTAAAAACTCTAATCAATGTTGCCATGCAACTTTAACTAGACTTTATATTGTTGGCTATTATTTACAGCTGTTGAAAAGCAGACTGTATTTTCTACTTTTTGATTAAAGCTTTGTGCAGTTTCTGTACACAGTAGTTCATGGTCTGCAACAAATGTATTTGCCAGCCATTGATAAAATTAAAAAACACAGGGCAGATCTGTTACTTCTGCAGGTATTTCCAACTATTACTGCATTTTAAAGTGTTCGGTACAGCGTATGTACCTGAACTGCTTCAGGAAAATTGGTTCATTAGGCTAGTGCTCCAGGGCTCTGAAGTTACAATTTGGTTGTTAGTCCTAAATGTCCTGTTCATTACAACCAGGAAACTGACTTGGAAACTGACAAAGGTCTCAAATGTTATCTTCAACTTATTGCTTGCATAGTTTTAAGGTAAGTTACATTGGTTAAGATAGGCTGAACAGATAAGTTAATATGGATTAATAATTTTCCTGATATTAGAGAATTTACTTTTATCTTCTGTGCTGTTTCACCAGAAAAGGGAACTCCAGTCCAGCTGTGAACAATTTCCTTTCAACTGTAGTTGGGTTTTTGCCTTTGTGTTAGTGCTGACAGATACTGACTAACTTACTGTAGTTTCTCATTCAGTTCTTCTTCCAATAAGTCTTTGTTACACAGTACACAAGAAAAAAATAGCTGTGTTTTAAAAAATTAGAGTTACAGACCTCTAGTCCAGCATAATGAAACTTTCTACTAAAAGCAGTGATCTGGAGTGCTGTCTTGCCTTAACTCAAAATACTTATTATTTTTCTAAATGTTAAAATCTGCGTGCTTCAGAATTCAGTGAGTTTCAGACTTTGGAACGGTGGAAAGCAACTGAAACTGCAGAGAGCTATTGGATTTTTCTAGTAGGATACTAGAACACCTTAATGTCAGAGCCTGAACTGAGCATATGCCTTGTCTTGCAGAAATGCTAATATTCACAGATAAATACATCCTCTATTTTTCGCTTCCAGATACAATCTTCATTTAACCTTAGTAGCATAGTTTTTCTGGTTTTTTGCACTGAGCTCTTGTCTGTGATCCTTGAGAAGACCACTGCCTTTTCCTGGGAAGTCCTGTATTTTCACTTGTTGCTCCAATCCTGTCATGTTTGAATCATGTAGATGATTTTCTGAAAAGACGATTTTGCACAACAAATAATCAGTATATTGGGATATTCAGAGTTTGTTGTGGCCATGCCACATCCTCTTGAATCTTACTGAAAAGCTTGCTACAATTTCTAAGTGAGATGAGAAATTTCTTCTGGTCCACTGATGTAAGCCATTCCTAGCTCTTAGAAGCATTTTTTTGCTAATGTAATGCCTGTTGAGCTTATTTTGGATTACTTAATGTTCAGCAACCAACTTTGTCTTGTTTGGAATTTAAAAGGAATTTGAAGACTTTAGCAACAGGATCTCAGACAGCTCATGCATGGCTGTAGAGAGACATGCCAGGCTTTGAGCAGCCTGGTGCACAGTATAGTTTTCATTAGTGAAAGTCTTATTCTGGCCAATGAGGACAGCTATACATAACATAATTTTAGAGGGATGACGCCAGTGCTGTCTGGCTTCAGGTCCAGGTATTCTTAATGGATGACTAAAGGCTGTTATGATACAGTTAAAATTCTAGGGGTTATTTCAGGGGTGAGTGTAATGTAGTACCTGTTGCTCTTTACTTATATAACTAACTGTGTGGTTCAAATGAATTTGGGATTTGGGAGTAAGCTAAAATGCTAACAGAGGTTAGAGAAGGTTTTCAGTGATTTATCAGGTATGAGCTCGTTGCCTCACATGTGAAAAGAATGTTTCACCTCCCAAACTCCTCTGAATTGATGGGATCTCTGGTGTGGAACTAAGGAAGCCTTTGAGCAACAGTGACATGAAAAAGATGTAGAATGGTGCTCAAGACAAACAGGAACAAAAAGGATCAAGTCACAGGACTGATTGTGTTTTACCTTTATGTCTTTAAAAAGTGTTTAAATTAATCATATTATCAAAATGGCATTTCTTAGACTTATATGACCTCTTCTTTAAACTCTGCAGGTGTTAGGCCTGATATGAATCTGTTAATATGAGTCTGATATAAATATGATAAATATGATACGAATCTTTACCTAAAGAAAGAGCAAGGTAGAGACAGTGCTTATGGTGTTTTATATCTTTGTGGGTTTGCACTGAAGATGTGTTTCATGCCAGCAATCTGTGAAAGGCATCAGGTCCCCCAGTGTATGACACTAGCAGGAACAAAACATGGTTACACAACTAATTAATGTGTAATACTAATTCTAATTAATATATTAAGGAAATTTTAAATGTGATGTTTCTAATACTTTTTAACTGTGACAGGACAAGGAAGGTAATTTCTGAACTGTGTAGAACTTCTGACTAGACACATCTGCACCTGAGGAGGAACACTCATATCTATTTTCTAACTTTGAAAAAAATGGAGATTTTTTATGTTAGCTGAAAATCATAAATATACACTTGTGATCTTTGCCTTAATTTATTTTACAAATATACGTCATAGTGGAAAATATTTAAAACCAAAACCTTTGTGTTATCTGTGGATTTAATCTGAGGAAATACGCTAAAATCATAAAAGGGGCCTGATGCAAAGTGTCTTCAACTTGACTGAAGGCTTTCTGGTAACTTCAAAGGCTTTGGACCAAGCACGGAATGGTCACTGTCTTTTGTTTGAGCTTTGGGGGATTTTTCCGTAACCTCCCCCCTTCTCCCTCACCCTTCTAAGCCACACTGAAGAATTCTGCTTGCTACAAAAACATTCTGATTATGATGGATGCTATTATTTATATAAAACTTAGGGTTTTTGTTGTTAGTGGTTTTAATACTAGAATAAGTAGATAATTACTTACTTAGATTTTTAACATTGATTATGAAAATAATTTGTTTGCAATCCACAAACCACAGGGAGAGGACAACTGTATGAATCAGTGTAACCATGAAATGATATTCAACTAACTTTGTATAATATGCTTATCATTAATTCTTTGTGTTTTGTGGTTTGATTTTGACAATTTGGGAGCTAGTAGCTGGTGTTTTGAGGGAGCTATGTAAAACTTTATTATCTTCTCTTTTTTGTCTAAATTCTGATTGTGACACTCTTCTTAAACTAGGAATTGAGTGTAGATAATCAGCACAATTTTAAGTGTACGGGACCATTTTAATAGCTGAACTTGGGCTCAACAATCTCCATCCTACTCCTCCCTCCCCTTCTTTCCATGTATCAGTTACTGGAAACATTGTTATCAGCTTTACCCCTCTTTCAGAATGATTCAACTTGTACATAAAAAGATGTTTCCATTCTCCAGTAATGTGTTTATGCTGAGAATAACAAAATAATAATACTCCATTTCTTTTTCTAGCTGTTTAAATGTTACATTATATTTCTCTCACATTTCAGCATGGAAATATAATGTGGATACATTGAAAATAATTTTAAAAAATGCCTCTTGTTTCAGCCTGGATCCTCTCTTCAGTTTATCTGTTAAAATGTGTCAAACTTTAATCCACAAAAGCCTGACGCTGCCTGCATAGTTTACTCTGTTTAAAATTTATCAAACTTGTTTCCATCAGCACAACCCTGGCTCCCCAGACATAGTTTACGGTGTTTAAAATGTATGGAACTTATTTCCATCAGCAAAACCCTGGCTACCCAGTTCTGTTTATACTGTTTAAAATGTAACAAACTTATTTCCACCAGCAAAATCTCATCAACAGACCCCCCTCCTTTGTCAGGACTGAAAAAATAAAATGCTAACCACCAGACATCTAATGCAAATTGGTAGCAAATACAAAAACTACAGAAAAACCTGAATACAAAGGGAAGACCCGCAGCTACTGATCTGCAGCCTCTGGCAATAATTGATGAAAAGGAACTTTTTACTATGTAAAAAGTCAGAGGAAAAAACTATATAAACTATATATATTTACTATATAAAAAATCAGAAATGAGAGAATGAGAGAGAAGCAAGGAGCGAAAGAAAATCAGCACTAAGGAGCAGTAGAGCATCAGTGACTTCAAAAAGACAGAGATCCCTGTTACCTTTCTTGGGAGGATGAAAAAAAAACTTTAGTTGTTCTCTTTCTTTCATAATATCCCTTTTCCCTGGGGTGATTAATTTCTTTAAAAACCTGTTCACCCTGTTTCTCTCCCTCTATTAACTTTCCTAAAACTCCTTTCAAAACTGGTGCCATTTTTCCCTGAAATAAACCTTTCTAATTCATTCAAACCATAAACCTAGTTACTTGGCAATGTGTAGTATGTGCATGTGCAGTGGCTAATATTTCTTCACAAGCAAAATATAAAATATTAATAGTTATTGACTGTGACAGGAAATAAAGGCATTCTTTTGCATGCCAGATACACTTTTCTTTATGTAAGGGGTAAATCTGTCAACATCTTGTTTTTGGAAATGCGTTGCATTAATTTCATAGCACAATTTCATATAATAATTGGCTTGGTGCTGGTAATCACTGTTGCAGATTGGAATTCTTTCTGTCTTGAGTATTTTGACTGAATGGAAGTTACACTGGATGTATGAAGCCACCATTTCCTTAGAATTTTTCATGTCAAACACCAGATGTTACCCTGCGGTCTTCTTAATACTACTGATGAAGTGAAGAATTTTGCATTCAGTGATGAATATTGCATTCAGGCGTAAATACTTTCTCTTTCTGACTGTTTTTTACTCTTTTTTTTTTCCCTGAATGTTCCTCATCTTCCAAATTTGATCAATTGAACTGTGAGCTGTTTAGCTTGCAGTAAGTGCATATGCTCCTCTATATTTTAAAGACTAGAATCCATTCCTATGGCTGAAACTACTCAAGTTTTATGTTAGTGCAAACGAAGTGTCAGTTTTTGCGAAATACATCTCCACTTTCCTGCCACCTGTTTTGTCCTCCCACTTTTCTGTCTGTCTGCTAGTCCAACCAGTATCTATCCCTTCTCAGGTTTCCTGTGAGAGAGGTCAGGTCAGGTCCATGCTATGTTCCTCCCTCCCACCTTTGCTCAGTCATTCCCTCCCTTGCAAATACTCTTCCACTTACTTTCTCTGGGCCAATTTGTACACCTCCATTAATCCCCTTTTCATTCAAATTAGGCTGCCACACATGTGACTCCATAGGGTCACTGTTTGAGAGCAAGGAGATATATGAGACCAAAGTTATCACCATATTCAATATCAGAGTAGCAATTACAGTGATCTTAATCACAGTTTGGATTTTGTCCATTCTGGAAAGAATCTTTTTTAACTTCAGTATTGAAATAAACTGCTAATAACTTTGGCAGTTTTTCACAGGGATATTGTGTTTATCTCTGACACAAAAAAAAGGCTGTCTTCTGTCAAATTTAGATCACTAGTACAGGGGTTTACTATCACTCTTTGAATTCCTATGAAGCTGTACTACTTTTTTTTTTTTTTTTACCCATGGCTGAATTGGTAGTTCAAATTACTAATGTGTTTCTGTCCTTAGTGCATGAATGAGAATAAAGTATAGGAAAGAGAGATTTAGCTATTTGTAGAACCACTGGGGCAAGAGCAGATGACAATAAAGATGAACTGCATCATAATCAAATTTTTTTCAGGCTTTTGGCACTGAAAAGTTTAAAGGGCATAAACAAATATTGAAGTAAAGCAAGGAGAAGATAATATGGATGTAGACATGTCTGATTCACAGTGACTTGACCAACAGGGGTCACATGGCTACTTTTCAGAATGTCTCTTTAAGGCCATAGAGGAAACATTTTGATCCAGTAAATAATGAAGGTAAATCAAACTGCCTACAGTGCCAATTGGTTGGCATCGCCAATACTTAATTACAGAAATTGGGGTAAATTATTAATACTTCCATATCAATCCTTCAGCTGAAAAAAATTATTGGGAGGAAACTCGAGTACAAATAATGTCATCATAGTTGTGATGGATTTCCTCTTTACAGTAGGTCTTCATTATACTTAATACAAGGTGCCATGTTTATAGGTAGGATGCACATTCATGAGAGTGGTGCTGTGTTACAAAGCACTATTTTAAATCTAGCAGCACAGATTCATTACAAGAAGTGAGAAGCACTAAAGAAGCCTTTTGAATGGAAGTTCCAACTGTCATACAAGTTTGGTACTAGTAGTGTGCTACAGCCTCAGTCAGAATGATGATGGTAAACAGAAAATGCTAAAGGAGATTCAAGAAGTGACAAATTTAGGACAGATATTAATAGTTAGAGTTTTCAGTTACCCAAAATTCATTTGGGTACTAAAGACAGAATCTTTGAATTGCATCCTTTATGTATCCATAGCAAATGTAATCAGTTTAGGAAGCTGATCCACATAAAGGAGAAGGGAGAGCATATGCTTAACCGAAAGAGATAGCAAAATGTTTTCCCTGTCTTGCCATTTATGTATCTGCTAACTTTCTAAGTATTGCTGGTACCCATTGAACAGTCTCAACCAAAGCTATTGAAGGTGGTTTTAAAAGCATTTACTGCCAACTGGGTCTTTCTGTGGGAGAAACTAGTATCAGTGTACCACTGAGGGAGAGCTCATAACCTCATCTTAAGAACCAAAACATACGTGGCACAGAAGATAAGTACAAGGAGAGAGAACATAAGGTAAAGCATACCTGAGTTGAAATTTTTATTATTTTTGTTGCTTAGAGAACATAAAGTGTTAAGATGTCTTTAATGTTATGTAAACAGTTGTAACCACTTATGTCTAAGATGGACACCTAACAGCACACATTACTAACTGGAAAATCTCTTTCTGTATATGTGCTTTATAGTGTGACTCAGAACTACATTACAAAGTGAGAAAAACAAAACAAAACAAGAATAAAAAACACAACACCTTATATTCCTGATATTTCCAAAAATTAAAAACATCTGCTGCTGTCTTTTGCTCTTTTTATAAGTTAAATTCTATCTATTTTTCATAATATATTGTATAAAAACAAAGTACAAGAAAATTCTGAGTACTTCCCCTGATTCCTACTAGATCAGTTGCTAAAGTACTACAGCTCAGAAATAAGAAATTGAGATTTATAAAAATAAAAACAACAAAAAAAGAAGTTATAGAATTAGGAAGGCTCTTTCAGATCAGTGTGAAGCCGATCAGCCTCTGAACACTGGAAAATTACATTAAAAGTGCTAGAGGTGCTATTGCTTGAACTTTCTGAAATGTAACTGTAGAAGGAGAAAAATTGGATGTTCTTGAATTATTGAATTTTTTTTTTTTTAATATCCCATCTATTGGAATGTCAACAAATGGAGTTGCTAAGACCAGCTACAGTAAAAAGTTACAGCTTGTTAGAGAGAAATCAAAAGTCTACAGCATATTGTGCCTCAATGGCAAGATTAGTAGGTAAACTATGGGAAACGAGGTAACTAGTCACTTAGTGAAAGTATAACAATATTAAATTTAAAGGATGAGGGTCTAGTTTTTCTTGGATTTCAAATACAAGTAACTACATGACAATTGAATGGTTGAGTGATTACACATTATAATAATTCTACATGCCAGAATTAAGTAATAACAATACTATGACCTAGAAGATGCCCAAGAACCTCTGAGAATAAAGGTGACTGTTCTGTGTACCATATGTTCTATAAAATGTCTACATCCAGGTTTTCCATTTATTTTACATCTATCATCTGCTGCTATATGCTTGAGTAAAATCAGGGCTTCCATATTTATCTGACATGTGTTTATCGTTAGAATAAGTTTTGAATGCATATACTGCCTCAATAGACTTAATGATGGAAAATCTACATTTTGTTGCCAAAAAAACAATATGGTTATCTCAGATGTTTTAATAGTTTTTCAGTGAACTGAATTTGTATTTCCATTGTCTTTTTCAGAAAGTTGCTGAAAAGCATATAGATTAAAATAAATCTGTTTTCAATTGTGCACAAAAATTGCAATGCATTATGCCAAGAAATCCTGTCTTGTTTTGAATAGCATATTATAACATGGCCTGCCCCTGGTTAGTGTGTGCAGTGTTCATGAAGCCTAAATTCCCTGTGCCTCCAAATCCTTGGCTTTTATGCCTAGTTCTTTCAGCAGTGCTCTGAACATAAATACATCTCTCCCAAGAGTTTTATTTGATGGCATTGACCTGACAATAGTTATATATGTGTTTTGTGGTGGTAATGGCTGTAAATGTGAAAGTCTGAGCAAGACAGGGGTTGTTGGCAGGGATGAATCTTTTATAAGTTGTCTGAAATACACCTTATGAAGTTTGGGCTTGTTTTCCAAATGTTAGCTAGTTTTGACGCTTTACATCTGGTTTAAATTTGAAGATCTGAACTGTGTCTGCTTTCTCTCTTAAAAACTGTCTTTCATATGTGCTTTTGTATATGATGCTATATTGGGCTGCATCTGACCATCAAAAGTGATCATTTGAGTACTGAGCATTTGTGTTACAGTGAAATATTTTAAGGATGGTTCAGGGTTACATACCTAAAAGTTCAATACAGCATTTTGCAACTCAATTGACTTCATAGGGAGATTGGTGGATATCTCAATTCTGAAATTTACCATGTTTGCCCAAGGCAGAATAGTGTGAACTTCTTTAATAATATGGAGCTCATTACTATATGTTACCGATTTATTTGCTACCATCTGCTCCACTCAGTCTTTGGACATGCCCATGATGCACAGCTGGATCTTGGGATCTCAGATGCATTCGGATTGTAGTAAACTCAAAGAACTCTGTTTTCTGCTCAGCTTGCAACACAACCTTGGTGGTGTTGGTCTATTTTGTGTTTTTGCTCTCTTTCCTATAATATTCCTATAATATAACATTTTGGGTTTTTTTAATGTTTTGTCTTCCTCAAGTAGTGGGATTTATTTCAGATTTCATTATGAGATTGTCCAGCTTAACTCCCTGTTTGGAGTTAACAAATAACTGCTTATTTTGAGTATCCAGACCCTCATTATAGATGTCCAGTTACAGTCAAACAATCCGTCAACTTCACTTGTCTGTAGACATCAGTTGTGGTTTCAGATGTGATACATGGTGGTTGTCAAACTAACTTATGTATGGCCATACCTCCAAATTTCATTGTGTTCTCTGAAGAAGTCTATGTGAATTTTGTGGGAAAACCTTCCTCTCTGTATTTTTCACAGCTATCTAAGATGCATGTTGTTTCTATTCCCCCCGAAGTATGTTTTGCTTTGGGGCTTTGTTTCATCATAGTTTGCTTCCCAGTTAATGTCCTCAAGTTGATTGCCTTTTCCTTGACTCTGTGAGGAAGTTATTTCCTTGGGTGTTTTAGGAGAATGGATTTGAAAGAGGGAGGGTTAGTGGTATTTATGTTGCTGTGCTGTGTGCTGTAGCTTCTTACTCTGTTTGGCAACATGCAATATTTTATAGTGACGTAGTCCTTCAGCCGTTCAATTGTCAAAATACATGAAATGCATATTTTTAATGCAAACTTATATAGAAAAAGTAAAAACATATAGCTTTAATAGTGTTATGTTTCATATATTTGTTTTTATGTTGCTCTAAGTCAGAACTGTGCATATTTTATACTAGTTGATTGTACTGGATGTAGAATTCGAATTATGTAACGTTTTTACATTATAGGTATCTCTTAATCATATGTTTAGAATCTAACATGGGAAGTACTCTCTTTACAACTGCTTTCCATGGGGAATTTTTCCACATCATAGACTCATTTGTCCGTATTATAGACGCGTTTGTCCATATCATAAAGTAATGCTCAGCTTGCTTCTAAGTTTTCTCAAAGGCTAGCAGAGGTTTCAGTGCCAATAGTCACAATCAATTGCACCACCACAACTGTGTTGGGGGGGTTGGCACAGTGCTGGCTTTATGTCCTCCAAACCCTAAGAAGTTTGCATTTTTTTTCCTAATGTGTGGGGCTTGAGGTTTGTGTGGGATGCCACACTGAGAGGTTTGTAGACACATATTCTTACCAGACCTTAAGAAGTGAAGGATGAGTTAGCAACATTTGAGTTGTCCCACAATTTTTCTGTTTCAGCTTACACCTAGAGTTAACCCTCTTGTCCCCGAGGAGAAAATTCAGAATCCGTGCCTGCTTTACTCTGGATTTTTTGGCCATGACTCTGCCTTTACTGAAGGAATCATGTAAATTATTTTATGCATAAAGAGAAGAAAGAAAGAATTGATAGAAGATTAAGCAAATAATTTGTACTTGGGCAGGTCTGGGGTTTATGCCAAGCTCTGCTGTAAATCACTGGTACTTTGTGGTGAAACACCCCATTTGTCTTTGACCATTTCCCAGTCTGCAAAATAAGCATTCACCTAATGCCGATTTGGCTTCATTAGCTGTGACAGATTAATCCAGAGAAACTCTATTGACCGTTTTATACTTCAGTTAAATATAGTCTTCTAGCATTTGTAAAGAGCTTGGCTTTTTGAAGGGCTTTTAAACTTTTTCAAATGCTAGAATAGTAGTCAATTTTTATCATGAAAATAAATCAGAAAAAAAAGAGCAAAATGCTACTTTTTAAAAAATTTGTAGCTTATTTTGAAATTTTCATTTTAAAGGAAGAGGAGAATGCTAGAAACAAGGTTATACTTCACACTGCTTTTTGATAAAAGAGAATCAAAACTGGATGTAGGAGTGAAGGTAAATCTAAGTAAGCAAATCACAAGGAAAATAACTTTCGTCCAAATATTCAAATGAAGTTAGGGCAGTGTAAACACCTTGCAAGTATTTATAATATCATGCTTCTCCCTCATGGTGGGCTCATGGTCCCTCATGGTCTATGGAAGTCAGTGATGTGTTGACAGTCAGCACTGCTGCCATCAGTGCAAGGTCAGGTGTGTGCTACAGACTTCTTCCTTCTATTGTGTTCAGTTCTGCAAATAAGCAAAAAGATTGTCCAGAATACCCCAGGTTGCCATGGGTCTTCAGCTTCCATAATGCATTTGGTTTGCATGGCAAGATTTTGGTCTGTGAGAAGATGTTAGGGGCTTCCCCTGTGTCTCACAGAGCCAGTGCTAGCCAGCTCCAGGACAGACCCTCTGCTGGGCAAGGCTGTAGCCCTTATTGAGATAACATATTTCAGAAGAGTGGTAAAAACCTGCACAACTTCAGCCAAAGAGAGAAGTGAGAATATGTGAGTGAAAAAGTTCTGCAGACTCCAAGGTCAGTAAAGAACGAGGTGCTCTACGTGCCAGAACAGACATTTCCCTGCATCTATGGTGAAAATGATGGTAAAGCAGCTGTCCCCCTGCAGCCCATGGAGGGACCCATGCCAGAGAATGCTGTGACCCTATGGGAAGGCTGTGCTGGAACAGGATCTTGGAAGGAGCTGTGACTCCATGGAGAGGAACCCATGGTGAAGCAGGTTTGCTGGCAGGACTTGTGACCGCATGAGTGACCCACACTGGAGCAGTTTGTGAAAAAACATAGCCTGTGGGAAGGACTCACACTGGAGAAATTAATGGAGGAATGTCTCCTCTGGGAGGGACCCCACACTAGAGCAGAGGAAGAGTGTGAGGATTCCTTCCCCTGAGGAAAGAGGAGCAGCAGAGACAATGTGATGAACTGAGTGCAACCCCCATTCCCTGTCCTCCTACACCACAGGGGGGGAGGAGATAGAGAAATGCAGAACTAAAGTTGTGCGCAGGAAGAAGGGAGGGGTGGGACAAAGGTGTTTTAAGATTTGTTTTTTTTTTTCTATCACCCTACTCTGATTTGATTGGTGAGAAACTAAACAAATGTCTCCAAGCTGAGTCTATTTTACCCATGATGATAATGAGCCAATTATCCCTTCCTGTCCTTACCTCAACCCACCAGCCTTTTTTTGTGTTTTCTTTCCCCTGTCCAGCTGAGGAGGGGAGTGCTGGAATGGCTTTGGTGAGCACCTGGCATCCAGCCAGGGTCAGCCCACCACATTTTGCAAGACAGGTGAATATCCAAACATCTTCATGGTTGAATTACCACAGTAACAGAAGACAAAGTAAATTAATACGAACAGTGACAAGCCTTAAAAAGAAAATCTGAAGCCAAATGGGTTACTTTTGTGTATTTGGTCTGTTACAAGACATTATTCTGAGCTGGTTGTTTGTTTTGTTGTGTTTCATTATGTTTGCAAAGGCAGAAATCTGGTAGGATATGCATTTTATTGTCAACTCAAAATTTTTCATTAGTCTTTTAAAAATTGTATATAGTCCAAATAAAAATACATATCTGTTGAAACCTGCATGGTTTCCTGTCATCCGTACAGAATTAATTACCTTAAGAAATTCTCATCAGTCTTGCAAGCTTGTATAGCTGTGTCTTCATCACACTTTATTTTGCTGCTAGCTGTAAAATTGGGAAAACCAGTGAAAACTGAGTAAAATTTTTATTATAAACGTGTAACAGATTGGGTCTATTTCCAGTGCAGAGTCAGAAGCATTTAGTGGGATTATTATGGGATTAGTCTGTTATTTCTGTATTTGGCAAAACTGCTCTGTTTTAAACTCTTGCCACATCTAACAGAGACATGTTTACTGATCTGCTAGGTGACCCGTCCCCCTGTTATCAAGTGGAGACACAGTCACCGATCTGTCAGTCAGGAGCTGAAAGACAATCATGCTACCACAAATGTGACCATTACCTAGTTGCTTCTCATACCAAAACCTTCACTGGGTCTCATGGCCACAAGTCACATACTGTATACCTTAGAAATATAAAAGAAGAGGAAGAACTAGCAGCTTTTTATGTTTAGAAAGTCAGTTTTCTCAAGGCTCTTATTCCAAAGTAGTATGAGGTAATGGGATGGACTTGGGTGACAGCCGTGATCTAGAGCCTTCAGCCACCTTCTTGAGTACACATTAACCATATCTACTGTTATGAAGGGAAGCTAGATCTAATTCAAGATCTGGTAGGAGTAAGTAAATCAACAGGCTTTCTGATGTTTTTGCTTGTTGTTTTTTTTTGTTTTGGGTTTTTTTTGTGGAGATACAGCTCTTCTCTTAAGCTGCTTAAGGGTATTGCAGTGCCATCTTTATTTTGGCCCAAAATTGGGGAAATACTTTTTTTATGCTTATCCTGGTTAGCATTATCTCTGCCAATTTCTTTTTGCTTAAAATCAGGCTGTTGTTTCACTTAACATTAAACTGCATTTCTGGTTGGTTTAGAAACTTGAGTATGTTGTGTTGCAAGCTTACTCTTGGTGTCTTGGCTTTTGCCATCTACAGTACTTATTGGTAGGGTTTCTGATAGTCTTAATTTGAATTAAATTATTTCAAATAACTGAAAGGTGATTTAAAATGACGTATGCAGGGCCTCCAAACATTACAAGTTTGGTAGCACTGCCTTCTAGTAGCAGTCTTGTTTCTGGTGAGACCAGAATACCACAAGAAGTCAGTTGAATAATTTTAAGTATGACCTCTTTCTTCTTGCTGTTACTGATTATAATCATAGCAGAGGGTATGAACAAAAGTGGGCTTGAACAGGAAGAGTTATCAGAATAAAGCAGTGTTCAGAAACCTCCTTTTTGTATTCTCAAACTAACCCAGGTTTCTGACCTTTGATTCTTCCTGAGACTCTACTATTTCAACCTTGCTAACAAGGTATTCCTTCCAGCTTCTGCAATACCAACCACCTCCAAGGCCCTGAGACACTCACTCAGTCAGACTTTGTCACTTACGTTGTATGAAGCAAGTACTGCCCACACAGTTTCTATCTACCTCACTTTTCCATTCACACTGGGTGTTTTGGTTTTGTTTTGTTTTTAATTTTTTTTACCCAGTGCTGCCAGCTCTCAGATCCATTCCATTCTTCTTCTGACCCATTTCCAGCACATCTTAAGCCTTGTATTGTAAACCTGTTTTTATCTTAGCAAACTTGAAATGTCCATTCTCCTCCCTTATCATTGCCACATTGTGAAAAGTTTGTCTTTCTTATATGGGACATGCTTGTTTACTTGCATATGTGTAAGTTATACAGCTGCTGCTTTATTGTACTATAACTGATAAATTATATTTTGAGGTTGGTGTATCTGTGTGCATATCTGCCATTCAGGATGAAGAATGCTTGTCTATGCAGTTTGGGGTTCTTTTCAGCTTAAGAGATGTGAAAATACAGAGACTAGTGCAGTTAGTTTAGTTTAATGTCCATGTGGAATTTAATGAAACACGGAAGTGATAATAGATAGATATCTTTAATACTATGTACAGAAATAATGCATCACTTCTCAAGATAAAGTTTCAGAAGGCTGACTTTCAGGTGGTTCTGTATTTAGCTTACAACTTCTTACTGAAAAGCAGGACTACATGCTGCTCAGTTCCTCTGTTCACTTTGCAGAACATCTTGCATACTGAATGGAAAGTACTAGGACATTCTTGTGTGAAAAAATGAGTAGTGAAAAATACTTCAAAAAGTAGCAGGAACATGTGAGAATAAATGTTTTGTTACAAATCCAGTGTCTGCATAATTAAACATGCTGGTGATAGGGGTAGGAGAAAAGGATGTTCTTGCTGTCAATACATTTGGCATTTTTCTATTAAGTTTTATTTTCTCCCAAGGCTTTGGATACTGGAAAATACTTGAGGAAAAATTAATTGAGCTTTATATGTGCCAAAAAACCCAGAAAAATAGGAAAGTTTAAAGAATGTATATGTCATTGTATGTTTGTTGGCTACTGCCTATCAGTGTGAGTAGTGTTTGTGAAGTATTTTGCTATAAGGAAAAAATGTGGTTGTTCCATATGGATTGGCATGTATATGCTTAAACCCCTTATATAAACATTTGAATTAAAGAACACCAGATGTTGCACAGAAGCTGCTGCTGCTTTCTGAACTTCATGGTATATTCTTTCAAAACCCACAGAAAGTAGCTGAGGGAAAGAGTGTATTAATTAAGTTCAGAAATAGATTTTCCAGCTAGAGAAAAATCTCCAAAGAAAATAGTGTTTGATCTTCAGAAATGTGAGCTTGCTGTCCCAGGAGGCTGGTGGCAGCTTGCAGCATTGTGACATGGGACCAAAATTCAGGTTCCAGATTCTCAGAGCTGGATTCTCAGGTTAGGCTGAAAGTAATCCAGTCTGTGGCACCTGAAAATGGACCCATCTTTTCATAGAATCATAGAATTGGCTGGGTTGGAAGGGACCTCAGAGATCATCAAGTCCAACCCTTGATCCACTACCGCTGCGGTTACCAGACCATGGCACTGAGTGCCACATCCAGTCTCTTTTTAAATATCTCCAGGGATGGAGAATCCACTACTTCCCTGCGCAGCCCATTCCAATGCCTGATCACCCTCTCTGTAAAGAAATTCTTTCTAATATCCAACCTAAACCTCGCCCGGCACAACTTAAGACTGTGTCCTCTTGTCTTGCTGGGAGGTGCCTGGGAAAAGAGACCAACCCCCCCCCTGGCTACAACCTCCTTTCAGGGAGTTGTGGAGAGTGACAAGGTCTCCCCTGAGCCTCCTCTTCTCCAGACTGAACACCCCCAGCTCCCTCAGCCTCTCCTCATAGGATCTGTGCTCGAGTCCCTTCACCAGTCTGGTTGCCCTCCTTTGGACCTGCTCCAGCACCTCAATCTCCTTCCTGAACTGAGGGGCCCAGAACTGGACACAGTACTCGAGGTGTGGCCTCACCAGCGCTGAGTACAGGGACAGAATCACCTCCTTGGACCTGCTGGCCACACTGTTCCTGTTTTGACACCTCTTGTCTGGCCATTACTTACAGTTCTGTAGACAGTCTAAAGAGAAAACATTTCCCAGTTTTTCTTGACCTGAAGAAATAACACTGTAATAGCAGGGACTTGAGGAGAAAGGAAAGTACTAGAAATCCCAGATGCTCTGCACTTCAAACATGAAATATGAGCAGATAAACCAAAGTATATTTTGTAAGCTATAGAACTATGGCAAAAGAAATAAAAATGTAATTTGCTTTGCATTGATGGAGAAACAAGATTTACGTTTTTCAAACCAATTACATGTTTCTACATTTAGAAGTACTGGCTCTGCTGTAGCTGTAGCATCTTCATTTCCTCTGTTTCCTTCAGACCAAAGCACTGCAAATGAGTTTCCTGCACTAGTAGTTGGCATGAAGTGCCCATCCATCTTTAGGTAGTAGATATGTAACTCTTTATACTAAGTGGCATAATTCTGCTGAAAGAAGATGTATGTACAAGCAAGTAATACTCCCTACTGAGCACTCTTATGTCAAGTAAATCAGGTATTTAAAAATTAATTGCTGATGTGTCAGGTAGTATTTGTGTCATGGTTTGACAAGAGGCAGCAACTAAGCACCCAGTCGCTGCTCACTGCAGTCCTGCAGAATGAGAGTACCATCAAAAGAGCAAAACTCATGGTTTGATGTAAAGACATTTCAGTCAGTGAAGCAAAGCTGTGCATGCAAGCAAGAAAGAATTAAGGAATTTTTATTCACAACTTGCAATTTGCAGGCAGGTGATTAGCAACACTCCAGAAAGTGGAGTTCATTTCACATAACAATTACTTGGGAAAGCCAATGCTGTAACCACAGACATCCCCCTCTTCCTTTTTCTTTCCTTGAGTTTTTATTGCTGAACATGACTTGATAAGAAACGGAGTACCCTTTTGGTCAATTTGGATCAGCTATCCCAGATGTGTTTTTATTCCACCCTCTTGTCCACCCCCAGCCTGCTTGTTAGAAGGGCACAGAGAAAGTCTTGATGCTGGGCAGGCATTGCTTAGCAATAATGACAAGATTAGGGTGTTACAAACTTTAAAATGTTTTAGTTGCAAATCTGAAGGACAGTACTATCTTGCTAGTTATGAAGTTAGCTCCATCCGTGCTCAGTGCCAGTACAATCTCCACCACTTATTCCCTACCATTTTCCTACCCATGATACAGGTTCCATCTATTTCAGTGTTCACCCAGCACTGGAAAGGTGACAGCATGTTGTGTTTAGTTTTTGGGCACCAAAACCAGCTCAGGTTGGGTCATGAAACATTTTCCCACTTCTTTATGAGGCTAGTCATCTGTGGTTCAGGTGGCTTCTGCTATAGTACTTATTGTAAAATGTAGGAAGGCAGAAACCTGGGGGTTTTTTCCTTTCCCCCAAAGAATTCCACTTTAGGCTTTAAGAAGTCTTCCTGCTAAATTTTTGCTTTATCAGCCTGTTAAAACCCTCCGTTCCCAACATTCAAAAGAAAGAAGACTTTAGATAAGTCAGCTTAGATACCTCTCATTTTGTTCCTCAAGCAAAGGGATTATGATATGTGAAAATGAGATAGTTTTTACAATGTTTCATACCTGTAACTTCTAACATATAAAAAAGAGGAAGTAAAAAATTGAAGTAATTTCTACTTTTCTCCATTTTCTTCAAATTATTGCCTGAAGATCATATTTTCCTTTGAATCAGTCCCTGGAGTTCCAGTATTCTACCACATCAAATTCAAAGCTGTTTGTCTTTAAGATCAACTTAGGCCTTGCCTCTCAACCACATGTAATGTATATTACTTCAATATCTCCCATGCCATTTTGTCTACTTTTATGGTATCCATACATCCATCCACAGAAGCAGCTTTTTTCCTTCATATGGAATGTCTTCTACTAATATGATCTTTATACAGGGGGTTCATTAATTTGCTTTTCAGGTATAAGAAACAGGGAATGTAAAATCAATGTGTTTGCTCTGATGTGTCTGGTATGCTTTTAAAATAAATATCATGTTAAGCAAACCTATTCTGTACCTGAAAAATAGTAGGTTTACCTGTGCCATTTCTATCAATACTTGTGCAGTCAGATTTTTTCTTACTTAGAATTACAGCATTACAGGAAAAATAAGAAATATTCAAATGTTACCATTTCGTAAGCTTTTCCTCTTGTTCAGTTAATAGTTCAGAATCACAGTAGTGTTCATTGTAGCATAACTGATGCAGACCTGTTACAAATATTCATAGTTTTATTGACTTTGTGCCTTTGAATTTATTTTGTGTAGCCAAATTGTACAGCAACTGAGAGAGCCACTGCAAGACTAGCCGTACACCCCATATTGAAACCCAGATTTATTGAACTTAAAGGTATGAAATCTTTTATTAACTTGTTTATTACTTCAGTAGCTTATGGGTGGTTCCACCTGGTCCTGTATATTCCTGACTTGAACAACCAGTATAAAAAATAAAAGAAAATGAAACTAAAAAGCTCCTATAATAACCTTAACCAAGTAACAGAGAACCAAGTGTCACATGCTTGTTATTTGTACAGGTTGAAATGGGCTTATACATGACAGTATGACATTTAAGATACAGGCTGTAGGACAAACAGGACTCAAAATGGGACCTCTGAAAATCTAATTGATATATAATGGAGTATCTCTAAATGAAATAGAACAGAACTGGCAATGAGCACAGTAACATGCAGATAAAAAGGTAAAAGGAGCATTACAACTGGGTTTACAAAGGCAGATGAAATGTTTTGTAGATTATTTTGTTAAAGTTCCCTAGAAACTTCCCTTAGAATCCTTAGGGAACATTTCCTGGTTCTTTAGGTTATATGCTGATCTCTTTAAAGATAACTTTTCTAACTAAAATGGACGTAATAATAATTAGTAATAATTTCACAAAGTTACCTTGGTAGTAACAGGATGTCAAATATACATTTAATTATATATGAGCAGTTCTATTTGTTTGCAGTTTTTACACACATAGTCATGCCCTAAATGAATGTGGTCATCAGATGCAGATTATTTTCCTAAAGTTTGTAGTTAAACCCAAGTTTAACAGTTTATTCAGTTGGTAATTATTTCAGATTCCTTTTCTTCACTTTTGTTTTTGCTCTACTCTAAGATATTTTTTGTCCCTTATGTTCAGTAAATTATTGGTAAGGACATCCAAAACCTGTTTACTCAATACAACACATTTATCATGCAAAATTGTTTTATTGTATTAAAGTAGATTATATAAACTCATGTGTATCTTCAAAAGATTTTTCTTCTGCTTCTTGTATAGCTGCTGTAAAAGCTTTTAAGGATGCAAGAAAGGACACAGCCAATGCCACTCCTTCAAAAAAGGCGAAGTCAGAAGAGCAGCCTAAATCAGTGCAACATTTTGGTACCAAACTGGATGACCAGGCTCTTAAACTAGCTCAAAAACAGCAAGGATGTGAACACAAAATGAAAATTACTATGAAAACAGAAGCTGAGAGAGTGGCTGAAGAACTTCATGAGAGTGAGTCTGAGCAGCAAACAGTGGAAACAGAGAAAGCATATGTTCCAGAAGAATCTTCATTTCAGCCAGCAGAAATGCAAGCAGTCACTCAGAATAAAGCAGAAAAGAACCTTAGCTATCAAAAAACAAAAGAAAATATGAGCCTGAACAAACTAAATACAATAAAAGAAATCATTAACAATGATAATCTCCAGAAGCAACCTGATAAAGAGGAATACTATGATGATAGTACTGAAGAGAGGTTTTATAACCAGTCATCAGATTCTGACAGTGACAGCAATGATGATTTCTTCATTGGCAAAGTAAAAAAAAAGAAAAAGATAGCAGCAGCTACTGATCTTTCTTCAGCAAAAGAAAAGGATAGACTTCAGAAAAACATAATGGAGAAAGAAAAGAATACAGAGCTTGGGACAGCACAAGATTTGATCGTGGAAGAAGGAAAGCCGCATGTAAAAGCAAGCAAGCTAGAATCAATGTTCTGTAGTTCTTTGGCTACCTCTAATCAGAAGTATCAAAACAGAAGGAGGTAAACCTTTTCTCCTTGTTAGGTTCTGCATTCCCTCCCTTCTTCTCAGTAACAAAAATGGTAATTTTGGTAGCCCTTACCAAACAAGGAGAGTTTCAGCCAGTTACAGCTGAGAACACTTTCATATCAACTACTCTGCAGTCTTCTTGTGTTTTCTTGACACTTGTGTATTTTTCAAATTCACATTAGCGCTGACATGCATGTCAGATTCCTAACTAGACCTGCATCTAAATCAAATCACTACTGAATACTTCTATTTTACTTCTTTATTAACAAATACGAAACAATATATAAGGGTTTTACACATTATGCGTGAAAAATCATTGCATAGGTGTCTTGGTAGTAATTATTCTTTATTCACAGGTGTTTGTCATCTTACAGGTTTCCTAAAAAAAACGTAAATTCTCTTTTTTATTTTTAGAATTTCCAAAGACCAGCCTATCAAAAATGGAAGAACAGGTATGTATTGCTTAACCTGGTAAAGTTGTAATCATGATAGGATAGTTTTTGTTTCATTTCAGTTTTGTGACACATACTGTAACGTTGTTAAAATGGGCAAATTGATGAGCTTTCATTATATGTGGATGTATTTGCTCTTTCCTGTCTGTAATAGTAGAAATACTTGAAATAGGGCTTACACACGAAAGTGCTTTTCCATCTTTTCTTCATGTTGAGCAGTTAGTGTTACCTTTACACAGGTAAAGGTGTCGGATTATGAGTTTTAACTACTAGTTTGTTTTGTTAATAATTCCTTCAATATTTTATTCCATTTAGAGTGTGTGATTCCATTTTGGAATTCATTGGATTAAGATTATTGTTTCAGTCATACTGAGTTATGTTGTGTAGTATCTCATTGTTTTAATGTGAAGAAAAAAGTTGAGATTGTGATGAATATTTGGCTACACACGTTTTGAATGTAGTTATTAGTAACATATATTAACTATATGCAGTCTATCAAGTCACAATTTATTGGGTTGCAAGATGAGAAGATCTTGCTATAAACATTCAGATGAATGTGTTCCCCATGGCTCATTAAGAAATTATTGAAAATGCCAGCAGCTACAAGTTAGTTTTAGCATATTTTTATGAAGATGCATGATATAGTTAATGTTTTATTTTGTACTTCTTGTGCAGCACTGCTTAAAAAAGAACCACAGCTCAAGAAGCAACCATTTGCAAAAGCTGCAGGTAGTAAATGTGACAATAAGAAAGCATCTTTGGAGCAGCCTCTTCATCCATCATGGGAAGCAAGCAAAAGACGCCGGGAACAAATGTCTCAAATTACAGCATTTCAAGGGAAAAAGATTAAGTTTGATTATTAGAACATTCTAAGTGTAAATAAAAATTTTTAAAGAATATGCTTGTAGATTTGCATCCTGTGGTACTTTCTTATGAACTAACAACTGCTGTTTAAACATTTTTGTTATACTGTTCTTCTCCTTTGCACCTATAAAATAGAAACTGCTAGAAATTACCGTTTGTTAATAATGAAGATTGCTTCATTTATTCAATGTTCTCCCTGTTAATTATATGATCATATGATGTTAGTTCTTAAGTCTCATGATGTGGTGCCATCATCTACGAAATACACCCTAATGTGATTCAATGGGTTTTAGAAACATCATTTGTGCCCTAAAGGAATAATACAGATTTTTTTGAGGTTTGTTTTTTTTGTGTGTGTATAGAAATGTTCTTTTAACTCTATG
Organism: Florisuga fusca; assembly: GCA_038090715.1. NCBI lineage: Eukaryota > Metazoa > Chordata > Aves > Apodiformes > Trochilidae > Florisuga > Florisuga fusca. The sequence continues at coordinate 16,711,793 of JAAWXA010000006.1, read as the reverse complement.
AGGATTTGGATGTCAAGAGAGAAGGGAGAATACAAAATACTGCGGTGATAAATTCTAGGACTATATTAACAAATCCATCCCAAATGAAAAAGACATTCTTAACCTTAACAGACTTCACAAAGAATCAGTTAGCTGAAAAAAACGATCAGTAATACAAATGATGTGAAAAATTCTGGAGAATAATAAAATATTGGCCACCTAAAGTGTGATCTCTGACCTTTGCTTATACTGCCAGTTTGATTGAACAACTGTAAGAATGTCTCTAATACTGTTGTCTTTTGAGAGAATGCTGAAAAACTGGAAGGTCTTTGTACACTGTGAAGCATTTGACTTTTAAGTGTCATTCTGAGTTTCAGAGTTTGTTTGAATGGGAAGTAGAAGTAAAATCTTCATTGTATTTTTCTTCAGGGGCTTTTTGTACTGCTTAATTGACAGAAGTTCTGAACTTGTAGTTAAAACTTTACAATGTTGTTTATTTAAATACAGTTATATTGCATAATTTTGTAACTTTCACAATCAAATTAATTCAGAAACTTGGTAAATTACTGCAGTAGTTGCAAGATAAATGCACTGTACAATACATGTAGGAATGCCTAAGAGTAGCCCTGCATCAAACCAAAGGTTCATCTAGCCTGATACCTTCAGCAATAATCAAAATAAGATGCTTTAGGCATAGGGAGGCACACAGTGATACATCATCCAACTTCCAGCTCATTGAGCTTCCAGTGTTATAGCTTAGGGACATCTTATTGATATACTAAATATCACAGCTTTCTTTTCTGAAGAATTCTGTGCTCTTAAATCCACGTAAATTTGTGGAATCTGTAACCCCCTTAGGTGTAGAAGTCCTTCCTCCCTATTACACATGTACAAAAAATAATCTTTTATACACCAGGAGTCTCTTGTGCTGCATTAGAATGAGTGTTGCAAGCAGGATCCTTTCCCTGTGCTGCTGATACCACATCTGAAGTGCTGGGTCCAGGTCTGGACTCCTCAGTACATGAGGGACAGGGACCAACTGGAGTGAGTCCAGCAAAGGGTGTTCAAGATGATAAAGGGCTTGAATTGTATGACATAAGAGTATAGACTGAGAGAACTGGAATTGTTGATGAAGAGGCTCAAGGGCATATTGTGTATAGATACGGCATGAGCACAGGGAGTGTAAATACCAAGACAGACTTCTCAGTGCTGTTGAGTGGCAGGAAGGCTATAGGCACAAACTGAAATAAAGAAATTCTGGTTTAGCAAGAAGAACCTTTTTCACTGTGAGAATGACTGACCATTGGACACTTGCCCAGAAAGATTATGGAGTCTTCTTTCTTGCCTGACTGGACACAGTCCTGGATAACCAGCTTGGTGGCCCTGCTTGGACAGTGGTTTGAACAGTAGAGTCAAATGGCAGGAACAAGCTTAGTTTTTCTTCATGTACTGTAACTCTGATGCTAGTATGGCCACCTCTTATTCTCCTGCAGGCTTTGTATCTTCATATTTATAGCCTGGCAATTTCTGCCTGTTCTCCCACCCTGTACTAAGTTCTTGAAAGCTGAGTATTTCTGTTGGTACATTTTGTATATTATCTAGGCGTGTCTTTGGACCACTTGGTGAGGCTTTCTTCTCTGCATCCTAAACAAGTGTCAGTATAATCACTACTATCTTCCTGAATGGCATGGCCACTCAGAGTAATTAGAAATTCAAATGACCCTGCATTTCCCAGTGGGTTTTTTTGTTGTTATTTTTTCTGTACCATATGGAACAACATTTAAGGCCAGAAGCATGAGAATAAAACATGGAAATGTAGTTTTCTAAGGAAGGATTTAATTTTTTAAAAAGCCATACATTTACTGCTAATATGCGAACTTTTAAGTTTTTCAAATGCAAGTGCTAACTCTTAATACTTCAGAAAAATAAGTAAATAAATCCTAGCTAAATGCTATACCAAAGAAGGGTTTAGTATGTAACTTCCCTGGTTGCGATAAAAGGCAAGAATAATTTCTTTTGGTAAATGTTATCAGCTGTAATACGGTTTTTTGTGGACAGCTTGTCATTTTCACCAGATGAGCACCCCATTTTAACTAAAAAGTTAAAACATGGCAAATAGTTGGGGAGGGGGAAAAAGACTCTTTAGGAACTTATATTCTAAAGTGGGGTTTTTGCCTGTGCTTAGATATCTAGAAACATTGGTTTATCTTGGCATTTGAGCAAATCTCATACTCCATTCTTACAGTTCTAATTTGTGTCCATAGAATTCTTCCTGTAGGAAACCTGGTTATCAAAACATCTTTTTTTTTTTTTTGTTTCCCCCTTCAAAAACAGTTCTGAGCTCTTTAGAGAAAAGAAAAAAGATAACATACACTGAACATGAATGAGAGAAGAGTGATTAGGTTACTGGCATAGCTTCATATTTTCATGAGTTATTACTACACTTAGCTGGTGCTTAGTGACTCAACTGGATCACAGCCTTAATACACCGTACAAAAGAATAGCAATGGTTGAGATTGGGTTGAGATTTTTTTAATGTGCAACTCAGCAGTTTTTTGTGAACTGATAAACTAATTTGCCTGGAGGATGTTGATAAAGTTCAGAACATTTTCTGTTCATTTTAGCAACATAACATTTCCTGTATTTACATGATTTTAACATAACTTGTATCTTTAGTACTGTTTAGACAGAAACCTCTCAGGAAGTACTACTGATTTATTTTTAAAGTGATACAGAAATTCATTTCATTCTGTGATAAATAGATTTTTAAAAAATCTTAAAAAACATGCTTTCCAGTTAAGTACCATACCATAGAAGAAAGTTCCCAGTCAGGGCATGTTAAATCATAGAATCATCATGGTTTGGATTGGAAGGGACCTTAAACATCATCTAGTGCCAATGCCCCTGCCATGAGCAGAGACACCTTCACTAGACCAGGTTGCTCTAAGCTGCGTACAGCCTGGCCTTGAACACTGCTGTGGATGGGGCATCCACAGCTTCCCAGGGAAACCTGTGCCAGTGTCTCACCACCCTCACAGTTAAAAATTTCTTCCTAATATCTAACATAAATCTACCCTCTTACAGATTCAGGCCACTACCTCTCATCCTATTGCAACATGCCATAGTAAAAAGTCCCTTCCCAGATTTCCTGTTGGCCCCCTTCAGATATGGAAGGCCACTATAAGGTCTGCCAGGAGTCTCCTGGAGGCTGAACAACCCCAACTCTCAGCCTGTCTTCATAGCAGAGGTTCTGCAGCCTTCTGATCAGCTTTTTGGCCTTCCCCTGGGCTCATTTCAACAGCCTCATGTGCTTATGTTGGGGACTCCAGAGAAGGGCACAGTACTCCAGGTGGAGTCTCTCAGAGCTAAGGAGAGGGGGAGAATCACCTCCCATGACTCGCTGTAGCCTTTCTTTTGATGCAGTCCAAGGTACAGTTTGCTTTCTGGGCTGGAAATGCATGTTGCTCGTGTTGAGCTGTTCATCAAACAGCAGCCTCAAGTCCTCAGCACTGCTGTCAATCTATTCTCATGTTAAGCTTCCAAGGTTGGCACAGGCCCACCTCCCAGGGTCTCACTGAGTGGCTTCCCCTCTGTTGTGTTGGCCACGCCACATGGATTGGTGTCATCACTGAACTTGCTGAGAGTGCACTCAGTTCCAATGTCCAGTACTCCAGCAAAGATGTTAAGCAGTGCCAGTTCCAGTCCCTGAGGAATGCCACTCACCACTCATCTCCGTTTTGACGTTAAACCACTGGCTGGAACTCTTCTGAGTTTGACCAGCCAATTCCAGCCAATTCCTTATCCACTGTGTGGTCCATCTGTCAAGTCCACATCTCTCCAATTTAGGGACAAGGTTGTCATGCAGCACAGTACCAAATGCTTTGCACAAGTCCAGGTATATGATATAATTTGCTCTTTCCTTACCCAGTAACATGCGTAAAGAAACTCTGTCATGGAAGATGTAGATTTGTTGGGCATGATTTGCTGTTGGTGAAGCCATGTTGGCTGTCAGCAGTCACCTGAGTTTCCATGTGCCTTAGCAGATCCTCCAGGAGATTCTGCTCCATAGTCATCTTGGGTCTGCAGTTTCCTAGGTATTCTTTTTTTCCGTTCTTGAAAATGGGGGTTATGTTTCCCCTTTTCCAGTCTTTACCAGACTGCTATGTGACTTTTCAAATCTGATGGAAAGATGGTTTGTGACTTCATCCACCACTTCCCTCAGGAGTTGCAGGTGCATCTCATCAGGGCACATGGACCAATAAAGCCTCAGGTTCCTTAGATTGTCTCAAACCTGATCTGCCCCTACTGCGGGTGGTTCTTCATTCTCCTAATTGTCTTCTGTGTCTTGGGCAGTGTGGTTTGAGTCAATGAAGACTGAGACTATAAGGTCAATGAGTACATCAGCCTTCCATATCCTCTTCTTCCTTCTGGAGTGGACCCACATTGTCCCTAGTCTTCCTTTTATCACTGATACACCTATAGAAGCTTTTCTTGTTACCATTGAAGTCCCTGGCCAAATTTAATGTGCTTTAGCTTTACCAACCTGATCTCTCACTACTTGAACAACTTCTTTGTACTCCTTCCATGTTACTTATCCTTACTTCTACCTTCCATAAACTTTCTTTTTACATCTGTGTGTGTCCAGGTTGTCCTTGTTCATCCAGGCAGACCTCCTGGAATTTGTGCCTGCCTTCCTGTTTGTTGGCATGCATTGCTTCTGAGGTTGGAGGAAGTGATTTCTTAATATTGGCCAGCTTTTTTGACCTCTCTGCCTCCCCCAGGACTTTATCCCATGATATCCTACCAAGCAGATTCCTGAAGTAAACAAAATCTGCTGTCCTGAGGTCCAAGGTAGTGATCTTACTTGTGCACCTTTCTTGCTGCCCTGAAGATCTTAAACTCCACTGTTTCACAGGCTGCCCTTGAACTTCACATCCCCCATTGCTGGTAAGAAAAGATTTTGAACTTATTGATAAAACAATCCCAGATTTTCCGGGATCTTTAAGAGAGTCAATATTAGCTTGAATGTGTTGGGGTTTTTTTAAAAAAGAAAGGTAGGTGTACTACAGATAGCACCAGTCTGAAGATTTCTAAAAAGGCTTAAGTTTTTCTTTCAATTTTTGTGGACTGATTAGATCAGAAGAAATAGAGCTTGAATTGGAATTAGGTTACAGCAATTTAATTAAAAGTTTTGGGAGGTTTTCTAGTTGTAGACTGGTGATAGATTGTTTTGCAGTATTAGGCATGTGAACTGATGTTAAAATGATACAGTAGAATAGCAAAAGGATACTTGGAAAGTAGAAGATGCTTTAATTTTCAATTAAGTTGGTTATACTTTCTGCAATAATTGTATTCACTTTTTACTGCATTTTTGTAATTACATGGATTCTGATCCACACTAAGTTCTGCACTCTAGAGATGGCACTTGTAGAAACTCAGTTTGAAGCTCTTAGCTCTAATATGCAACAGTATTGGAAGTTTTGGTAAATTACAGAAATAGCATTGCTTATATCTGAAATAACTCTATATTTATTTTATGAATTTTAAAAGACATTACATTATTTCTGTCTCTGTTTAATCAAAGCGATGGGTGCCATTAAGTTTGTATTTGTGTTTGACAACCTCTTACTAGAATGAACATTCCAAGCACTTCTTTATTAATCTCTCAGTCAAAAGGTGCATCACAGTTCAGCCTATTTCATTAGTTTAGCATGCAGACTGTAGAGGTAGCAGGATGTTGGTTTGTACTCAGAGACTGTAAATAACAAAATGTTTGTGGGGTGTTAATCAATTTTCTAGAGTATGTAGACTTTCTACCATGGACTGCTCAAACGTTCCTTCCATCAAAGTAGTTTTTGGAGCAGAACTTCTGATACTGGTTCCTAATTTCCTGTTCCTACAGAGAGAGCAGATGTGGTAAGGAAATGTGTAACCAGAAGAACCAAACCTCATCTAGTTATGCCTCCCAGTGCTAAGTCTTTGTGTAGTATGAGAAGTAATGTATCATGCCTTGCAACCTTTTCTTGCTCCTAAGGTCACCATGTCAGCATGACAGAATCTTCCTTAGCCTCATGTAGGTACAACAACTGTAACCCAAACTTTGTCACTGGTAGATGGAAGTGGACTATGCATGAAGTATCATACTTGGACAAGTAGAACACTTGAAACATTTTATTCAAGTCATTTTCACATAAACTTGCAACCATAATATGGGCATGTAACACAAGAATATGAAAGTGCAATGAAGAATACAAAGCTAGTGCCTGAATATTATAAATTAGAGCTCTTCAGATAAAGATGCAGAGTTACTGAAATTAAGACTCTTGGAAGAAAAGTGAAGGAAATAATGGAAAACCTTCAAAAAAGTTGCAAAAGACAAGTGGCATTTCACTGTTTCTGTAGCATTTAGTTGCATAATAAACACCTCCCGATAACATACTCTTTGGTTTTAATTCAAGTTAAAATCTTTCAGCACCTCTTAGGATTTGGAGAAAATGAAAATGCCCTATGTTGGCATAAACATGAGACACAGGATAGACCACCTTTCAATGTCTCATTTCTAAAATTCACACTGCAAACTGCAGGAATTATAGTAGCAAGGTACATTTGGTGTATGCACTCATTCGATGCTGCACAGTAAACTTTGGAGCAGAGAGAAAATGAGTAGACTTTTACTAACACAAAAACATCACCTACACAATATGTTGGTTCCATTGCTGACCAATCCGTCATTTTTGTTACACTTTTGTCTAGAAATATGTGAATATCAAATGTATTTCAGGATTAAAAAAAAAATATATAACAAACCTCTCCTGTAATGAGCCTGACATACACTATGTTCCATACATGCAATTTTTATTTAAAAATCTGAAATGTGGGAGATAATTGCTTCACACGCAATTTTGTGATTCAGCTTTCCAACTGAAATTTGAGACTAAAAGCAAATTTGTGCTAAAATTCTCATAAAATTTAAATCCAGTTTTGCCCCCACTGAGACCAATGGCAAGATGCCTTTCAAGGATTATGGGGGAAAAGCCCAATGTCTAGTAAATAGGATTCCAAAATATAATTTGCTGTATAGAATAAGCTTTTATAAACACAGTCTTTACAAGTGTTCTTCAACAAAAAAACTGCACATAATCCCATAAATATATTCCAGTATGAAAAACGTAACTTAAGGTGTCTGGGTCAAAACTGCAGAGCCAAGATACTTAAAAATACTGGTTGGCACTCCCCTGATTAGAACTAATTCTACACATGCTATCTAATAAACTCTTTTACTGCATTATGATTTACTATAATTAAACAGGGGAAGTTAAAGTCACATTCCTTTATTTTTTTTAATCCTAAAATCCCTTTTTTTTCTAAATAGACTGTTCATGTTATCTTAGGCAATTTTTGTACTATTGTACATCACTGTCGTGATGTTGCTTAACACACATTTCAGAACAAATATAGTATTTTGCTAAGAAAAAAAAAAAAAAAAAGCTACATTTTTGTAGCTACAATATCCCCAATATTCAAAGTGATGGCGTTCAGCACCTTTCTGAACCAGGCCATTCCCACTGAAAGGACAAAGTCCAGTACTACAAGTTGCTCCTCCCACACAGGTGCTCAAGGTCCTCTGGCTCCTTGCTGACTTCAGTGGAGTTCTGTAAGTAGTTTGGGTATAGACATGTGAGCAGGTTACTGCCACGTAAGCTGAGGGATTAACTCAATTTCTGTGGCTGCTCTGTGTCCTGTTAGTGCTCTCTTGTCCCCCACTAAGCATCAGGCACAATGAGGTACGAGCACACAGCCTCTTATCAGGAAACAGCCCATGCCCACAGCCTAGCCTCCATTACAGTAGCTTTTTTGCCCATTGCCCAAACTGCTATCAGGACTTCCACCCCAATTTTGACCTAAGTCTGTAGAAAGGTGAATGCATTTTTGTCCCTCTGACACCTTGTAATCTTAAAAACTCTTTGGGCTGAGATTTCAGAAGCCTCAACTTTAAACATATGCCCAGTTTTTCAGGCATATGTAATAAATGGCTTATTAATAAATCTAGTTGACAGATTTTGCTTCTGTCCATTGCCCATACTGGTGACTGATTGCTAAAATGGATCTGTCAGCAAAAAAAAAGGGACCTGCAGATATCAATGGTATGCATTCTGCACCCACTCCCAACGTTGGATAAGAATCATTGGGTTGCTGGTTCTTAGAGTCTTTTGAATTATACATACTAGTTGTGCAAATTTGTAACCAAGTTATTATTAAGGTGGAAATAGGCCATAAACGTGAAATAAGCTTAAATATATGCAGAAAAGAACAAGTTTAACAAGTTTATACCTAAAAGATATTACGATAATTGATAAAACTTCCAAATGAAATACATAGGGTTCTACTGCATAAAATAATTCCAAATACTGCCTGAAATATTCTCAATAGTGATAATAAAACCTCTCCATACTCCTCAGATTTTTAATTTTAACTATTCTAAACAGCATATGCTTTTTTCTTTTTTACAGGGTTGTATTTTTATTTTTTTTATACTGAGACTTGATATGTTCCATTACATGTTTTGAACTGCTGGTTGAACTTCACCAATACAAATCAATATTTCTAGGTCCCTTTGTTTCAAAACTAGATCTTTCATTTAAGAAGATCAGAAATATTCTGAAAAAATCACCGGATCCCCTTGTGATATGTTATTTCACAGTTTAAAAACAAAATCACAGCTACTGTAGCTTACAGCAGGGTGCACTGCAAAAGCAAAATAATTTGGGGATTGGAGAAGCGGTGTGATCAGCACCAGTTAAGCAGTTCAGAAAAAAACTTTGATCTGGACTGTAAGTTATTCCCCTCAACAATGTTATAGTTCATTCCTGAACAGCCTGAAGTAGGATGCTAAATATATAGACTTTATTTTTCCCTCTATTTATAGTATATTTTCCAACTTCATTGTTTGAGCTATACATTTTAAAAGTCAAATACAGTACTTAAGGGGAAAGCAGGCAGTAGGCTTTACAACAATAAAAATACTTGGTAGAGATTCTGACCTACTTCTGTTTGTGGTGCCACCTGAGTTAATTTTCTGTATTATTTGATGGTTAACCTGTTCAATTTGGATGTTTCCCACAGATAACTACATCAGGGACTCTTCCTTATCGCTAAGTACCCTGTTCTTGACAGGTATTTATTTTTATCCACATTAAGTTTGCAGAAGTCTTTAAAAGCCCCACCTTGAAAAATCACTTGAACTAGAAAGGTGGATAAGTTATTTAATTTATTTCCACAGATTAAGGGTTTCTTTCAGACCCCCATCTGTCTTTTACTTAAGAAAATGGAAAAACTTCGAATGTATTAAAAATGTAAACATAACCTTTCTTGCAGGGGTATAACTGATACATGTATATATATGTGTGTATTTCTCTGCTATATGTTACTAATCCTTGAAAACTGAACATACTTTTTTCCTTCATATCAGTGTGTCCTAGCAAGTTTAGCAAGTTTGATTTTAATGTTACTATAGCATTACTCTTAAGCTGATTCTCATTCTGGTATTTTCTGAGATAGCTAACACTATTAATTTCTATTGCGTTTTATTTAATTCATTTTACATAAATTTTTGCTTTCTTTTAAAATATGTTCAACTCATTCACCAGTAAGTAATATTTCAACTCAAGTCTATTATCACCTTAACTCCAAATTTTCAGAAGAAATGCTCATATTTTTATGGATGAGTTAGATTTTCAAAATTTAAAGTATCTGTGCATGAATCACCAGTTCCACACATTTCAGCACTAACAAAAATAATGTCAATTTAAATGCTTAAAATCCAGTTACAGATATGGTTGAGAAGCCGCTGAAATGCTTCAAAATCATATGAGGTGTGCAGGTGTATGTGTGTATGCATGTTCTGTAGTTTTGTTTCTGTAGTGTTTATATCATTTTGAAGTTTATATAACGTTACTTTGGTTCAATATTTGGGAGCATCTCATCCATTTTCTTGCATCTTTCTCAGTATCTGTCAAAAGAAAAGGAACAATGTTATGCAGATGACCAAGCAAATACAAAAGAGTATATGCTGAATACCCTTTTGTCATCTCAAAGGCACAGGTCAACAATCAATAACAGAACTTTTTTTTCCTCAACCTGAATGAATGTGTTTGTTTCTTAACATTTACTGAAGTCAAATGGGGAGACTAAAAGTTAAAGGCATTAAGCATGAATTTCTCTTCCACCTGAATGTGAGCAGAAAGGGCGTTCTTAGAAGTACCAATTAGTCCTGCCAGAGAGAAGTGCTTCAAAAGCTCCTGCCACAGGTCCAGCAAAAATAATTGCTCATGACCTGCAGGATGCTAGTTGTTCTTTTTCCTCTATTTTCTGCAAGTCTGACCATCACACAATGAGAAATTCTTTGTGAGTGTGTTATGCAGATCCTGAGGTACAGTAGATCTGTACATGAGAACATTAATTTAGTGAATTTGCCTCTTTGGAGAAAAAAACAAACCAAACCAAAGACAAAACAATTGTGCCACTGTTTAAACTTTCAGAGATTTAAGCTAAATGGAGTGTACTGAAGAACTGTTTCAAAGAGAGTAGCTGCTATGTGAGCAGCAGCAGCAAAGTAACATACATATATATATATATATATATATTATTTTTCAGAATGTTTTAAGAAGTCTGCAACTGCTCAAAAATGTTGTGTGGATGCTATAAATGGATATTGAATGAGCACAGAAAGGTTTTAATGCAAATACAAAGAAACTGTGAGCCAGAGGTAGTTATCTAGCAGCCCAGGCAGTAGCGGCAGTTTTGAAAGTGCTGTGTATCCTGATGGCATGACTGCAAGAGCAGAATTCTCATTTATATTTGTTTTTCAATACTTTTTTTTTTTTTTTTAATCAGTTCTAACCTAACGGAAATAGCTTAATAACCAGAGGTCAGGATTTAAAAGCACTGCAGTTATCAACAGCAAAGCAACTGTTCCCATCACTCCTGCCAAGAAAAAAGTACCATCTGAACTTTGAGTTAAAACACTAGATTCTGAAAACCAAGAAAGAGCATAATAAAGAAATTAATATCACTAGCATTAATGATGGGGGTTATTTTTATAATGTGAAATAAAACTCTAACCTTTGCAAATACGTTTGTGAACTCTAGCATGTTGGTTATAAAACAGTTGCCAGGACAAAGGAATATAAGGAATATAAGGAATATACTTACGGTGAAATTGTACAGCCAGAGGCATACGCGTGGTGACCTGTATAGCGGATGTCACAGCGCACTATGTTGTTGGAGTAATCAGATTCAGGCACCAAATAGCTGGGGTTTACACTCACCTTAAAAGGAGAAAGCACAGGGTTGACTACTTCCAGGTTTGAATTGGTAACTTACATTCAAAAGGACATATAATTTGCTTCTTTGAAAAACAAACAAACAAACAAAACCACAAAAAACAAAACAAAATATAATAAAACCAACAATAAAACCCCAAACCTCCCCACTCCCAGTACCCATACCTTCAGAATATAATTTCCAGGTTTTACATCTGTAATGTCAATCCACTGGCAGTCTATATCAGCATTGTAAGTGTCGTAGCAGCCAGGGCTCAGTCCCTTAAAAATAAATTTAAGATGGATGTCAAAAAATCATAGAATCATAGAATGTCAGGTTAGAAGGGACCTCAAGGATCATCTGGTCCGACCTGTGTAATATTACTGTTTATACGACAAGTCTCAGCACTCTGTTAAGACTTAAAACTTTCCAAAGTGGGGAATCCACCACTTCCCTTGGGAGACCATTCCAATGTCTTACTGTCCTCATAGGAAAAAATTTTTCTCTTGTTTTAAATCAGAATCTACCCAAGAGCAACTTGTGCCCATTGCCCCTTGTCTTGTCTATGTGACTCCTTGTAAATAGGAAACATTAGGGATAGCAACATTCTGGACATAAGGGACACTCAAAGTGAAGTTCTCTTAACCATCACATTTCACTATGAAAATTATCTCAGAAAATTAGGTTGATTTTTTTTTTCTGGCATTTTATTTGAATATCTAAACTACAACACATAAGTCCAACATACCACTCTTACAGAGAGCACTGCATTATTACTGCATAGGAACTACTGTGTAAGAAACATCTGTACTATTGATAGTTGTTCATCTATGAGATGTCTTTGTTTTCTTACCACTTGTTACATTACTTCATTTGTGTAAGTATTGTTGATAGTATTGCTTACTGTCCTTTACAAGAGATGAGAAGAAAAATCAAAACTGACCACAGACTGGATCTAAATATCTGAAGCAAATAGCTTCTGAGGTCCTTGAGCATAAGCATAATCACCATGTTGGGATCTTTCTCTGCCCTTTTGCATGATGTAACTTTTTGCTATAGAATAACCCACTTCTGCCAAAGTACCATCTTCAAACACTAGAGTCTAGGGCCATTTTCACATTGAGTTTTGCATGGAAATGGTGTCTTTTCTGGCAAATAGTGACAGAATAATCTGAGACAACTGAATGCATAGCCTTTGTTCCAGATGCTCTTTTCTGAATACTTTTTTGCTGGTAGAAATCCTGGTAAGAAGCTCCGTATTACTGTGTTGGTGGTTCGAATCTGGTGTCTTTAACTGTGGCCAGTACAGATTTCTCTAGGCAAAACTGATGTGTTCTGGCAACACAGAATGCTCAAAACCCAGGTCTTGCAGGAATTGCCTCTTGACCCAGCTGGTGATCAGCTCAGACACTTGCATGTATGTGCCAAGTCTGAGGCTAGAAGAAAGTTTTACAATCCAATTACAATCCTCCGAAATACGGGCTTCCAGTGGAAATGCTGACACAGCTGTAATTCTAGTGACACAAATACCCCAGCTATAAAATATGTATGTTGCTTGCTTAGATGTCCTAGTCTATAGAGGGAGAAAAGATATTTATAAAACCTCTTCAAAACCTTTGTGTATTACAGACCATTCATTATATTTAAAATTAAAATGTGGACACATAGGCCAGTGAAGCATAGCTGTCATTTCTCTGTGATAAAATAACTACCTCCTAGATTAAAAACTGCAGAATAAGGGGTAAAAGTTTATCTGTATGTATGGCCACAGATCCACCAAGCTCAGTGTTGCATCTCTGACAGTGGTCAGCATCTGATGCTTGAGAAGAAATTAAAATAAGAAATGGGATGTGTAATGTCTTTACTCAGGCAAATTCCCTCCATCAGGCATTTATCTGTATTTAAGATACGGGGATATGGAGTACATCAGATTTTGTGTGCTTAATAGCCCTCACAACTTTGCCAAAGGGTTTGTTTTGTTTTGTTTTGTTTTGTTTTGTTTTTAACACATGAAGATATTTTTCATCTCTGCAACATCCTATGGCAAAGAATTCAATACTTTGTTCATGTGTCAAAAGAGCACTTGTCCCCACTTTAATTGCCTCTTTCATTGAGAACAACTCAAGATTTAGTATTATTTCTGATTTTCCAAAGGGAATACTTTATAAAATCTCTCAGGGTGGTAGCTGATCATCCTTGTTTTCTTGGGGCTAGCTGGTTGACTGTTAAGCTTTTCTGTAGCAGTAGTGCGAGGTGGTGACCAGAACTCCATGTAATATTCAAGGATTTGTGTAATATCACAAAGATCCATTCCATTTCTTGTCTGTTCCCTTAATAAGCCCTTACACCTTGCATTATACTTCTGTATGATCCATAATAATTTTCATGCAGCTGCCATTTTTTTTTAACATCCTTCTATACCTGAATAGAACTATGCTGTAAGTTTTTTGTAAAATGCCAGCTGGTAGCTATGGTGTTAAGGGAATTCAGCAGCTAGCAGCATCATGCTCCAAGGAGCATTTTTTTCCAAGAGAATACTAGCTATGGACTCTGGGACCAGAAAAGGACATCACCCAGCAGTTTGTGGGGGATGAACACTGCAGAAAACTTCCTTATTGAGTCTGTCTTGAGTTCCCTTTACCTCGCTTGACCAATCCTATAACCACAAGAATTTGTGGTGTGTTTTAATATAGTTCAGTTACCAGTGATGTTAGGCTAATGACTGTCCCTGCATTTTAATGAGACACAGTTTTAGCTCCACCCAGCTATGCTGCACGTCTCCAAGTTGCTGCTATCCTGGCCGCTGTGGTGGAGAATTTCAGAGCTAGTTAGGACATCAGATGACTGGTAAAAAAATATCCAAACATAAATTAGAAGGGAAAAAGAACTTTGGTTATCTCTGAGCTAACTCTTACCTGTGTATGAGCTGTACACGCGTACCGTCTATAATACCCATAATCACAGGAGGTATCTTCAAGACAAAAACTTGCTTTGTGTCCTTCGGCAACTTTTCTGTGTGAGCTTGCATCCAACAAATCATAGTGGCTAAATTCATCCATGCTGTGATAATGTCTGTTAAGACATAGATACATTATTAAATATGAATCAGATCTTATCAATATTTTAACATATTACTGTTTGAACCTTCTGCTAGATACAGCCAAATCGTATTTATTATGCAGAACTTGTGTGCTAGCATACTTTCCTATTACTGGCCACTCAATAATGTTTTATTTTCATTATTCTAACTTCAAATTACTAAAAATGCCATCTTCTATAAATAAATCATAGAATTTTATTTGTTAAGGGAAAGACTAGGTAGGAGCAGTGTTTTTCCAGAATTTCCTGCTTCAGCTCTTTCCAATAAAAATAGCAGGTCATATTTGAATTGTACATCTTCTAGCTGCCTTCAGACAGTTTCGCTAGGAATGCTTACCTTACATACTATAAATTCCAGGGAGGTTTGCTACTTGTAGCAAAACCCCAAAAATCTATTTTCACATTTCTGTGGCCCTCAGTCAGTCTAACAAATTCATAACACTAGTGAAAACAAAATCTGCATAAAGGAATCATTTTCTGTATGCTTACAATACAGATCCCATCTGATGTCAAGAATTTTTGTAGTCTATACTTAATGTATTCTCTATTTCAAGTGTGCATGCTTTTCCCCGGGGCACAGTGACGCATTTTTCTTTCTTTCACACAAAATGAGTTCTAGCTCTTACTATGGACTGTTCTTTAACACCTATTATTATTGTCATTTCACATTTCCAAACATGCAAAACTAAAATGGTACTATCTATCTGAACTTGGTATGTGCAGCATTTGGGAGTTTTTGCTTATGCATGCTTTCAGCTCAAGAGATATATGAAAGAAATATAATTAAATGGAATAGAAACATATTGTTAAAAAAAAGAGGAGCACACAAGTCTCACAAGCATGCATGTCAAGAGCACTAAAACCAGTCCACAGATAATGATGACTAACACTGAAGTCTGATGGCTAGCCAAACCAATTGGCAGTTATGGTTCACTTCCAAATGAGCCTGTTTCACTGTCATTGAAATGATGTCAAGAAATGCATTTTGGGTTTTTTTTGGTAGGCAATTTATTTTGAGTCCAAGAACTGAATCAACATCAGAGGCACTTTACATCTGGATAGCAATAGATGGGCTATCATGGCAGAGTAAGAAATGACTTTTCTACAAATGGAAGATTTCAATTATTCTCTTTTAATTCAATCTATTTATCAACTTTGTAAGCACCAGGGTTGTGGTGAGGGTTTTTGTGGAGGTGTTTTTTCAGAGGCAAGGTTAACTAAAGCATGTATGGATGCTTTTTTTTTGGTTGGTTTGATTAAGCTTTATATTTTTGATCCTTCCGAGTACTAATATCAGTCTTTTTTTTTTTTTTTTTTTTTAAAGAGAAAGAAAGACTATAGCTAGAGAGCTAGACTCCAAGGGCCTTTAGATCAAGATCACATTATACACTAATATTTTAATAGGATAATATTATGTTTTCACTTATGTACTTGTAACAGCAGAATTGTATTTTATGTAAGGTATTGTATTTCACAATTGGTCCTGCTATGAAATAGCAAAAATAGGAACAAGCCTGCAAACTGTTGTATGTGAATTTCTGAAAGGTAGAAATTTGCAGTGTTACCTGCTCGCAAAATGCTGACAATGTATTACATTTGCCATGTTTTCAGCATTTTTTCTATTTCTAGACCAATACTGCTATGTGAAACTATCATGATGTGATAAGGATATTGGTTATAGGATCAGTCAGCTCAGTGTCTTTCCCATATTGACTATGCAATTCCTTGTCAAGAACTAACCCATGAAATTCAGGTAAAGAAGTATAGCTCAGTGTTTACAAATAAGAAACATGCTATTAAACAGGGTTTCCATAGTTACTTTAACATGATGGCGACTTTTATTTACAGGTTCCACCTGAATGTAACTGGACTATCACCTATGTAAAATCTACTTAAAGGGAGAAACTGACACTGTCAAAACTGATTTGAGATCTGAATTTATAATGAATGTATACATGTAAGATTTTTTTACTTACAGATAAGCTTCATATCCATTTTTGTTTCATGTGTCTATGCAAAGCGTATTTACCATTGAAATTAAGCAGACAGTAAAAAGCTGATGTTTCCTTACAGCTTCCCCCTACAACATTGCAGTTTTAGAAAATGTCACCATACAAGTGACAAATTGTTAGTGAAAAAGATAATTAGAAGGTACCATACTGAGCACTTCACTCACTGGTGACAGCTGTGCCACTCCCATGAGTAACGGGGTCTGCTGGGCAGAAAATCTGATGTGCCTTGGTTTTTCACTCTTTGGGGAAATCTCAGTAGCACCCGATTGTCATAGTCTCTAACATCTGCTCGATAAGCTGAACTGTAACAATGCAAAAAAAAAAGAGCAATAAGTACATGGAAGAAACACTTTAAAAACACTCTATATCATCTCAGAAATAACAGACTTCTGCAGCTTCCTTAGAGTTCAAACACTGGAGATGGACAAGGATTCCACATGGTGTGTTCCAAAGTGCCTGGCGTCAGACAAAGACCTGAGTAAGATTCAGATCTGCTTCTAATAATATAAAAAGGAGTCTGACCACTGACCAGCTGGCTCTGTCTTTGAACAAGTCATGACTTAGCTGTACAATTATTCCAGTACAAGAAATGCAATTCATTAGTTGCTATTAACCAAAATAACTCACTGTGGATGTTAAGAACATACAACAGATGTTTGTTTCTGTTGTAAAAAGATTAATAAATATATGCCTCAGACTGTATTTTCCTATTTCATATATTTATTATTTACAGTCCTTCAAACCCTGCAATGTGTCAGTCAATTGATAGCCAGGAAGACTTCACTGTAAAGTTAGCATAAAAAATTCTGCTTCTTCTCTCGTGTTTTCTTTTTTCATCAAGTGAAGAGAGAGCATGATCTTAGAAACAGCCTGACATCAATTAATGTTGCTGGTAAATATAAATAAATGTTTTGCATTATGAGGTATCAAGCAAGTTAAAATGGTTAAAGACAGCCACATTGATTTCTTTCCAAACAAAACAGGAAAAAACCCTTCTTTGCCAACTGGACAGGATCTAACTTCATAGCAAAGCTGTTATTTCAACCCATTAGAATACTGAAACACTTTTCAGAGAGATTTTAATTCTAAAGAGACATTGCAAGGCACAGGTCCAGAAACAATCAGCATTATAATTTTAATAGTAACTTGTGAGGGTTAAGAATAGGCTGCTTTGTTGTTTTTTTTTAATGGAGTAGAATAGGATCTGGTTGGATGAGAGGAAGAGATGACAATCACCAGATTTTTTTTGTAGGTGCCTCCATTTTGCAAAATTCAGGTATGTTCAAATGAGCCTGATAATAGAAATGTGCAATATAAATTTTCACAAAATGTAGGTTGTTCAAAGTATCTGTAGTTTGTCTCTCTAATACACCGGTATTGTTTCTGTTGTTTCTAATATCTTAGA
The DNA here is from genome assembly GCA_038090715.1 of Florisuga fusca. Taxonomy (NCBI): domain Eukaryota; kingdom Metazoa; phylum Chordata; class Aves; order Apodiformes; family Trochilidae; genus Florisuga; species Florisuga fusca. The sequence goes on along the minus strand of JAAWXA010000006.1, from coordinate 16,693,976 downwards.
ATCTACTCTGATGTGCACACACACAAACTTAGAATCTAAGAAGGTTACAAAATGGGCTATGTCTCCACGAGCCTTCCAGCCTCACTTTTCTCAGCTCTTCACCATAGGTACTTGGTCAGAAGCACAAGAACCCAGAGTGAACAGGGAAAACCCAGGGCGACGCCTACCTTGCCAGGCAGTTTTCTTCGGCAGCACACCTCAAGTTATACATGGACATCCTCTGGACATATGTGGACGCCTGGATGTAATAGGGATCCGGGACTAAGTCAGGGAGACCTGCAGTTCATCAAACCAACCACAGAACAGCAAGATCAATCCAGGACACATCTGCAAGTACTTGGCTTCCATCCCAATTGTTAGGAACAGCCGTTTTGCTACGGACCCCTGCCCTCCATTAAGGCAGCTTCCCCTTTTGCTCAGACACTTCGCCTTATCTCAATGACCGCATCAGAAGCACGACTCCCGGACCCCCGCCGTGGGCTTCCCGCCGTGTGCCCAGCAGCTCGTCCCCAGGCACCCCCCAGCCTCGGGGACTGCCGCCCACCGGGTTTCCCATGGGACGGGAGCCGTGGAGACTCACGGCCCGGCTGGGTT
>JAAWXA010000006.1:16598867-16693130 GCA_038090715.1 Florisuga fusca | reverse complement strand
GACACACGTAGGCTGCCAGAGTATGCCGTGGGGCAGCGCCAAAGTATGCAAAGGAAAAATGCTATTAGCTCATCAGCGCTGGAGAGACTAGAAACGGGGTGGCAGGGAGGGGGAAGGGGCCGCTAGCGAGAGAGGAAACATGTTTCTGGAAAATGTGCTGGCCGGCACATCTCCCGGCTGAGGCAGCTGCTGGGGACCTTCGTCTCAGCGCTGAGTTAACAGTCGAATCGCCTTAATGACCTCTTAATTAGGAGAAAACCTCCATCAAATAAACTCTTGACTATTGACTTTTGCATTTTCTGCGTATGAGTCACACGAGAGATATGCTGGCGGTGCTCCTCCTGGAGTAAGTTTTCATTGAAAAGTGAAATTTCACATGGGAGAGGCTTAGCCCCATCACCAGAACAAATAAACCTGGCTCGGACAGAGTCTCCCCAAAACCGTTCTGAGAAAAGAGGGGCAGTCTGCGGCCTGAAAGCCTTTTCCTCTCTTCCTGCTTTTACAAGAGTTCACCAGTGCTGTGTTTTGATAAGCTCAATCACCCAGTGAGGCAAACAAATTAAGGTTCATGGGCTTCAGCCAAAGCTCCTTTTGGGTGTATTTTTCCAAGGACTGTTTGCTTATGATTCCTTGTGAAGGAATGGAGGACAATACACAGAAGTTCTCCTTCACCAAAAGTTTGGTGGCAAGGATATTTCTTAAGTGATTCTCAATCAGCCCAGGCTGGAACTTTCTGTCTTACTGAGGTAGATGCAAGGTACCTTCCTACTTCTACTGGATTCTTTAGGTCAAGCTAACAGTCCACACACTACTAACCAGGATGATATTTGTCACTGCATTTCGAAGTTCTTGACATAGGTCTCCTGTGATTTTTGTATTGCAATTCATTTTATTTGCATATTACTTCAAATGACTCCCAGTTTCTTGAAATCCTTTAAAACATGTTCCTGTGTTATGGCTGTGATGGATGGTGAATGATGATTTACACTGCTAAACAATTATAAGTAGTAGTATTTAGGTTCAAAATAGCTTTTTATAGCCCCTGAAATCAATGGTGCCGTCCTGGGTGGCAGACCTAACCTGGTGGGCGAGTGGTTCAGAGGCTGTGACCAGTGCCTGGTTCTTGCTGCTACCAAGCCAGGCTTGCTTACTCTGCTCTTGACCCCAGGAGACCTGTTCTGTGGACAAGTGTGCAGGCTGGTGGGCTTCCTAAAGTACTGTTTGCTTCCCTGCAGTCACCCAAATGACCTAGAGGGTTAAAAACACTGAGAAATCATCAGTTAGCTGTAAAAATTCCCCATCTGGAGACCACTGAGGCGCCCAGGGCAGGTATACATAAAAGTAAGCAAAGCCTTCTTACTTGGGAATGCCCCCAACAGCAAAGTGAGTGCTATCACTGCTAGCCACCACCATGCTGGTGAGGACCATCTGCTGGACTGGGCCCCCAACCAGAACCCGTAACCCATGTCTCATTGTGACTTTGAAAAGATGATTCTTCATTTAAGGGTTTGCCTGAAACCATCAGTGACTAAGACTGAGTAAAATGGAAAGGATGAAGATAGGAAAAATACAACACTGAAGGAATGAGGGTTCTGCCTTTCTAATCTTCCTCTAAATGTTACTAGTGTTACAAACAGCAGGTTATTGCCCAATTTGTGATATTAGACAATGTTTCCACACAGTGGGACTCTAGCCATTTCTTTTTTTTACCTGAATAAGTGACTATTTTTTATGAAACTGGAGAAAACTTAGTTACTGCTAGTTCTGACCATTGACCAACCATTGATACTTGCCATTTTTTCCTTAGCATGAGCTTTATTTGAGAAAGAATTTAATTTGTGTAAAGCATGAAAAGCACTATCAGGATCCCTAGCGAGTCACATCCTTCAATTATCACTAGGTGCCTGTGTCCAAATGCTATCCTCAATTTGCAGGCTATAAAAACTAGGTAAAACTTGTTTTACCTAGTTTTTATACCTTGAGTCCGTATAGACCAATAAAAAGTTCACCAATACCTGTGACCAGATGTATGGAGATTCAAATCTCTGCAATATGTTAACAGTGTTGTAAGCAAGCAAGGTATTGTGCTTTCAGAATGCCCTGGAAACAGTCAGTTACTCTGGTATCAAGCTTTCTCATTAAGTTAATACTTGTTCTTTGTATTAACTAAATACCTTGTATTAAGCCCATTTCTGATATTGGATTGCAGTTAATTTAGTTAGTTAAGCTTTTACTTGCCTCTTTATTGACTGGAATGAGTGGGTAACAAGTATGTGGGTAGCTGTTGCACTGGAGATTTTGACTTTTGTCACCTAAAGGAATACAGACTATATCAACTGAGAAATAAAATTTTCCTTCATAAGAAAATTACACCAGTCAGATATCAGAAAATAAGCACTGTAATTTCTCAAAACCTGAGGACATATCTTATATTTAAATTTAATTGGTAGATTGCTGAAGTCCTCATTCAAAGTTTACAATAGAATAATATCTTCAGTTGCACGTGTAGCATTTGGAGTCCTTCATATGTGTACACCACTATGAAACAGCAGCTTTGAATCTCAAAAAATGGAAAAAGATTAGCCTGGTCTTCAAAAAAACAACAAAAAATCCCCAGACAGAACCAAAGATATTTGAATTTGGCATGTCTTTGTACATGTCCTGAGAAAGACATTTTAAGGTTTTCTAAACTAAATGTTCAATGTGTGGATGAAAAAAAAATGTGAGAGTGTAGAAAATGGGAAATCACATTATTTATTGGTTTTAATGTTAACTAAACCCCACATCAATTCCATTGTTATAGCACAGCTAATCTGTAATAATTTCTTCAGTGTTATATTGGGATGCTTTGCTACAGACACATACATGAAGCAAGAAATATAAGTAATTTCATAAAATCCTAACATGAAACTAGACAAACTTAGTATGTGTTAAGTATATTTCTTTGAAGCCAGTATTTGTTCAGGATTGAAGGTCTGGTTATTGAGAAGTTGCTTTGAGAAAAAGCTTTAAGAGAAGTTGTTGGTTTCAGCTTTCTGTGTCTCAGAAAAATCTAGTTTCCTCCTCTGAGCTATGCTTGAGTAGAAAAATAACTCACTCTGACTTTTTTTTTTTTCTTCTTCACAACCTAGTTGCAACTAGGTATTTTTTTTCCCCAGGTTTTGCTGATATTATTTTTTTTTATTCACTGGAGTTTGCATTCAAATATTCAAAACTGTTTGTTGCCCACAAAACACTGTATTTGTCTAAAGCACATTTTTCATCAGGTCAAAGTACCTTGATTTAGAAAGTCACTTGTCAAGGTGCATTGGATTAGAAGGTTCCTAATGACAATGAATTCCACTTAATAGTTGGAATTAAAATGTTAAGATAGTTTTTCAGCATGTGAACTTCACTGGAAAACAAACACTGAGTATTTTCTGATTCAGGTCTGTAATGAGATTTTTTTTTTTTTAACAAACCATCTTAATTAGAGACCAGAGTTATGGACTTTTTATGACATCAGTAGCCTTTGGAGCAGATTGTAGGAACTCATTTTCACATAAGCAAATCTAGTTAAATTTAGCTACCATTTTGTAGGTCTGATCTTGAAGTCTCTAATCAGGCAGCTTCCTTTGGCCATAAGTAAAATGCAAAAGTTAACTTACAGACTTTTTTCTACACTGAATTTATAAAGGAAACCATAGAGTTTTGTTGTTTCAGTGAATATGTCATTTTGTCAAAAAAATAAAATGGGTAGAATTTAAGTAGTAGGTAATCTTAACTCAAAATTATAGGCTAAAATGCTATCTGCACCCTATCTAATATTTAGGGTTTACCTATCTGCATTACAGAACTAATTTGTAGTTAATTTGTTTTACAGACTCTGGATAGAGCTACTGAACTGCACATATCTGTGCTCAATTAAGAAAATAAAGCACACTTGTCTATCTCTGTAGGATCTGATGGCATTATCAAGAAAAGCAGCTACAAGACCTGAGATTGGTGTTGTTCTTTTATAGAGTGAGACCTGAAGACAGAAGAGTTTAGATGTCAATGGATTTTTGGTCAAATCAGGGGTTTACAATGAGGTTTCAATGCAGTATTTTTTACGTGTAGGCTGTTGATGTGTTGGTAAAGCTTAATATGAATGGTTCCACAGCATGCAGTTATACAGTTTCTTACTTGAATGTAAATTTTTAAAAGACCATAGTGAATATTACACTAAATTCCCTTCTTGAATCTGTAGTGGGTTTCATCTCTGAATAGATACTGTCTTCCAACTTTTCGATTGATTTCTTATTTACTTTCTCATGGTCTCCCAAAGATTAGTGTAACAAGCATGATTTTTCAAAAAATGAGATAAAACCATAAATAGGCATCTACTGAAAATTCAGTCAGAGACTGTAAAATACACCAAAGTTATTTCTTGTCTTACATGTCAGCATCTGTAATGAAAGCTTCCCTAACTGTTGTTTTTGAAGTATTCATTGCAATGGTACGCTGACATGTACAAAGGAATAAAAGTCCAAGACACTTAAAGTAAAAAGCCTACTACCTGTGCATTAATGCCTATGATAGGTAACAGTTAGTTTCATTAAGCAAGAAGAATAGAAATGGATGGGCCAGTTTACCTACAGCAAGATCTACTAGGAGGACACAGAAATTTACCAGACAAGAAGTTTTCTGCTAGACAGGTTGATAGAGATGAAGGTTCAGACTTATAAGGTACCTTATACTAGCCAAGTTTACATAGAAAAACAGGGTAATAATAGCCCTTAATCCCTTCTAGATGTCTACAGCAGTGTTTTGCTCTATCTGACGTCATCTTCGTACCTTGCCAATCTCATGAAGTTCAACAAAGCCAAGTACAAGAGTTTGGCAATCCCCAGTACCAGTACAAACTGGGAGATGAACAGATTGAGAGCAGCCCTGAGAGGAAGAACTTGGGGCAATTGTTAGATGAAAAATCAGACATGAGCTGGCTATGTGCATTTTCTGCCAAGGAATCCAGCAGTATCCTGGGCTGCATGAAAATGAATGGTGGCCAGCAGGTCAAGGGAGGTGATTCTGCCTCTCTACTCAGCCCTTGAGAGTAGAGACACACTGGGGCATCCCAGCATCCAGCTCTGGGGCCCCCAATACAAGAAAGATGTGGACCTGTAGGAGCAAGTACAGAGGAGTAACACAAAAACTATGGGGGTGCTGGAGCACATTTCCTATGGAGAAAGCCTGAGAGACTTGGGGCTGTTCAGTGTGTAGAAGCGAAGGCTCCAGGAACACTTCAGTGAAGTCCTTTTGTTTATAAAGGGCGCTCACAAGTAAAATGGAGAGAGATACTTTAACATGCCCTGTATTAACAGGACAAGCCACAAATGTTTTAAACTGAAAGGTGGATTTAGATGTGACATTAGGAAGAAATCCTATGAGGGTGGTGAGACACTAGCACAGGGAAGTTGTGGCTGCCCCTCCCCTGGCAGTGTTCAAGGCCAGGTTGGATGGGTCCTTGAGCAACATGGTCCAGTGAAGGGTGTCCCTGCCCATACAGGGAGGTTGAAACTAGATGATTTTTAAGGTCCTTTCCAACCCAAACCATTCTATGATTCTATGAAAAATAGTTATATTTCTAATCCTGAAGCAAATCAGCTTACATACAACGTTGGAAACATGCCAGTTTGCCTAAAATGATGGTCTGCACTGGTACACGTTTCTTGACTGCTGATCATTTCTTTCTGTAGTCATAAATAAATATAACTATTCTAGGGAGACTAAAAAAAAAAGGAGTGTCTTATTGAGTGAATCTTGGGAAGAGCTGACTTTATTTATTTGCCTTCCTTATAAGATTAAGAGAACACAACCTTTTGAGAAATTTTTTGCTAATACTCTCAAACTATCCAAGGACATGATCTTGGTCCCATTATTTTTCCTCCTTACTGCTCCCCTGTTTTTTCCTCACTTGTTATGTCCTTTCTCAAGCCAGACGGTAAGCTCTCCAGGGCAGGGGCCATGGCTTCCTGTGTATAGGCTCAGTGATGCTCACAGTAGAGCACTGAGTCTCACTATTACTTTTGGCCACTGCTGTAATATGAAGAGCAGCCCTGAATACAGAATGTTGTATTGAACAGATGCAACATTTAGAACATGTGAAAACCCTCACGCAGCTGTGTGTATTATTGAACAAAGTTGACACTCGGCAATTCTGACTCAAATAAAACACCCGTGGTGGTTTTCCCTTTGGTCTAAATTTCATCATAATATTTTGTCTTACATACCAGTATTATGAACTCTTTTACTAATCTGCTCTGTAGCAGTATAGTAGATAACTTTTGAAGTATATTCATAATCTAATTCCTATTTTCATCCACAGGTAATTATCATATTTTACTTCAGTTTTTCTCATTGCTCAAATGATTGAAGAAATTGTTTGAAGTAAAACATTGTCATGCAGTTAGACTGAAAGGAGTTTTCATAAAAAGATGTAGGAGGTATATCAGAGCAATGACTGTAATATTACTCTACCAACTAAAAAGTAGAAGAAAAGGGGTATACTTAGAAAATGTTTGTTTGACTTCAATGAGATCAAATAAAAGTTAATGATAAGTACTATTTTCTACTCACAGTGAACAGATTCAGCTGCTAATGGAACACCAGTATTTAAGGGTAAGCTTGGAAATAGTCATGGTTTCCACGCCAGGTTGATGGCTTTGGGTTTATTCTATCTGAGTTGAAGCCTAACATGGGCTTAAGTTGATCTGCATGTGTGTCACTCAAAGCATTCATACCCATCTCAACATTCGAACTTGAAGAGGGGAGACTTAGGTTAGACGTTAGGAAAAAATTACTTAATTTGAGGGTGGTGAGACACTGGAACAGGTTGCCCGAAGAAGCTGTGGCTGCCCCCTCCCTGGAAGCGTTCAAGGCCAGGTTGGATGGGGCCTTCAGCAACCTGGTCTAGTGGAAGGAGTCCCTGGTGATGCAGGGGGGTTGGAACTGGATGAACTTTGAGGTCCTTTACAATTCTTACCACTCTATGATTCTATGACTCTATTTGATGTCATGAGCCAAACAGAAATTTCCATGAAAATAGATACAATATTTAGAAATGTATGCACACAATTGAGATAATTTCAACTGAATACTTCTAGTGACAGAGGTGGCTGCTGCCTTTATCTGAGAAGGCGGAGCCCCTTCCCCATCTCTCTAGCTGACTTGTGTTTTCCCCTGTGATGCCTCTGGTCTGTGTGGATGCATCAGGCCAGGCAATGGGGTCATGCTGCCAATATCATCTACAAGAAGACAGGCACTGGGCAAGGGGAGAGAACAGATGACAGTCTTGACTCTGCTGCAACACTGACTTTTCTGTATCTTTGGAGGCACTAAGGAAAAGCTGTGGTTTCACACAGTTGCTGGGTTTGTATGAGTTATCTGTGTGGTGGCATGGGAGCTGGATGTGAAGACACAAGACAGGAAAAAACATTACTTTTCTTCCCCAGTAAACTTACAGCTAAGCCCATGATAGATTTCCTTTTGTCTAGTTCTGTCATGTTGTGTTTTTTCTGTATTTGTTTCCCAGAATAGCTTGAACAAAACCAAACTCTTCGATCTGTACAAATACACAATCTATCACAAACAAATGCATGCAGTCCTAAGCTTTAGATGAGTTTATACTTGTGGTCACTGTCCATGCTTGTTAGGGGGAACAACTCAATAGGAGGGTAGCTGTCCCTATGAATGGGATGTCTCACCAGTCATCGTATGTCAGTAGGTACCTTCTACTACAATGACCTGAAAGGGAAGTAGGGAAGTGTGCCTACTCCTAGGTTTTCTGCTTTTCCTAATTAAAGGTTTTTATGACTGCGTCAGTGAAGTCAATCTTCACAGTGGAAGTCAGAAAGAATTTCTCCAAAGAGCTACGAGAAATCAATAAGGAATAAAAAAGTCTTCAATTGGTGGCATTTTTTTACTCCCTTTAATGGACTTCTTGAGGAATAAAGAGCAGAGCCTGCTGGAACTCCTATAGGGCTTCTCTAGGAATCATATCATCAGAAGAGACCCTGTAGAAAGAAAGAATATGAAAAAGCATTGCCAAGTTTAAGAAGCAACGATGCTACTTGAGAAGGTTGAAGTTCACTGCATGTCTGGTTCCAGAAGCAGGTGTTTCCCTTGCAGGCATGCAAGGAACACAGTGTGTCTGGAGTCCCCTTTAAAGTTTTGTGGATAATACTCAGTTCCAGTGAATGACTCACATGGACACCAATGGACTCTCCCCAGGGTGAGAATTTTTAGCTGAGAGTATAACATGTTTGTGTATGTCCTGTGCTGTACTTTTTAAAGAATAACAGTTCCTCCAGACACTGTATTTTTCACATATATTTATTGTAGCTCTGGCTTTTCATTTTACTTTGCATTAAAATTAGAATGGTTTCCAGCACAACTCTCTTCCTGTAAATCTTTGGTTAATTGAAGTTCAAATTTGACTGTGGTGGGAAGTAGAAGCAGAGCAAAATTTTAAATTACTGAATTAAGAAGGGTAAGATGCAATGCTGCCTCTCTCAAACTACCATCTGCATTGCCATCATTACTGTACTTCCCTTACAAGTTAGTATTAGCCAAAGACTAAACAATAGCAAGCAGTAACTTTATTTTTCATTACATCATGGAAGATTCAAAACCACAGTATAGAAATGTCTCCCACCACTGTTCTTTGCACACCACTGAGGAAGAGCATGTAATCTCTGTTATAGTAGTGTTAATATGCAGTGTTGGACGGAAAGAAAATGAGATATTCTTTTTTAGAAATCCCTGAGGAAATCTGTAAGATTACATGTGTTAGAATTTGGATTGGAATTTGAATTTACAAAAGCCAAGGAGGATCTATACAGTCTGATCTTCTGCATAACACAGGCAGCGAGATTTCACCCAGTAATTTCTGCATAAAGGTCATAATTAGTCACTGAGCTAAGATATCTTTTTTAGAAAGACAGTCTTAGATTAAAGAGGTCAAATGATAGACAGTACACCACATCCCAAAGTCAGCTGATGCAACAGTTTTTTTCTCTCCACTTTAAAACAAACCAAAATAAAACAAAACTGTCCCATTTTTATAATTTAACACCTCTAATGAACTTGTCATTCTGGTCAGAAATTGCTGAAAGAAAGCACCTGCTAACGCAAGAATGAAAGTGTTATAAGCACGAAAAGAGGTGAATAGGAAAGTAAGAAGAAGAAAGCAAAGTTTTTTTCTGGGTTCTTGGTCACTCACCTTTGGAAAGGCCCTCATATTTCTCTTCTGGCTGCTTGTTTTATGAAGGATGGCCAGGGTTGTTCTGAAGACGAGCAGCTTCAAAACACCTTTTGAAACGAACCCTACCATTGTCTGATCTTTGGAGTGATTGTCCTTCATTTGTTTTCTACCTGTGAGAAAGGAGCATGTTGCTGAGCAGGAACAGTTTTGGACATAGCATCTGGTGTGCCAAGTATAGATTTGTCAAATTTTGCATTCCTCATGCCAAACTATGGAGTATGTTTGGACCAAGAAAGCTACCAGTGACTGTCAGCTGAAAGAGACCAACTGACCTCCCATAAGTATTTTGAGGTTTGTTATCCAGGCACCTGAAGACAGTCTGTTGTATTTTTCTCAAGGAGTCATCAAACACACTGATCAAGGGAAAGTGTTATTTTTTACATGGCTTTTGCTTTCTAAACACTGGATCAGAATGACTACTGCATCACCTGAAAAAAGTGAATTTCCTTCACTACTCAAAATTTATGTTCAGAACACGTGATCATAGTTGTAGTTCATAAAAATATACAAGAACAACATTCTAGTGAAAAGGTGTAGTGGGTCGAGGCTCTGCTCAAAAAACATGGTACTGAGGACCACAAAGCTCCACATCCTCAGTCCTCCATCACCATTTACTCAGGCTTAAAAGTAAGGTATGTCCCATACCTGGAGAAACTGTCCAGATTCCTTTCTTTGGGGTTAAAAGATAATAGAGGCCAGAAACAAAGAACTGTTTTCCATTTTGATTAGTGTAACCTAGTCAGCGACCTAGTGAGACCTATGCAGTCCAAGTGACTCTTGTGCAATCCAGAGTGTTTGGTGCACCTTCATGCTCTCTGTGATTAAATCCTTAATAAGACATACTGCTTCCAAAAGGCCTGCAAACAAAATGAAGCTCCTGGAACATTAATTTCTGTTCTTTGATTCATTGGTGGCTATAGAGTATCTGGAAAGCATCACTTATCTCTTTAGGTTCTACAATACCATTGAGATAAATTAGCCTTTTTTTTCGTTTTTTTTTTTTTTAAATTTGCTTACTGTTGCAGCATCTCAATTATAAAAATACTGCTCTCATAAATATTGTTTGTTCTGTTTAAGAATATAGCATTTAATTCAGTAATTTTATATGACAGCAAATTGTTGATTTGTTATTTATAGTACATGAAATCACTTTTTCATAAACTACACAGATATTTAAAATATATTATTTCAGAATGAAGTTCCAGGCAGTGAAAAACTTGGTATGGTAGGTGTGAGATAGGGATATCCTTAAGAAAAACAAGCTCAACTCACTTGAATCCACAAAAAACTAAGCACTGAAGTCAAACATAAAATGTGGTGGCCAGTTTTTCACTACAGTAAATCACCAGGCTATTAGGTATGCAGGCAATAAGTGTTTATTTGCTCCAGTGAATGCTGAAAGTATTTTGAATTCCTCAGGACTTTAAATATTATGTTATAAAATTTTAAACCAATGCCTTTAGGACAAAAACAGAATCCAACACATGCCACCTAGATTACTAAGTATGAAGACTTAAAAATCAGGACATAAGCTTCTGGATTTTTTTTAAATTTTCTTTTTAATGGAACATACTTCCAGTCAACCTATAATAAAAATTCCAGTTTAAACACCTGCACTTGTTTAAGTGTAAGGATAATGATATACCTGATTAATTTACTTGCATTTACTTTAGGAAAAGGTTACTTTTGGTTTAGCCAAAGAACTCTTTTTTTTTTTTTTTTTTTTTTTTTGTTCAAGAAAACTAAGAAAATTATATGCCTCAATCCAGCAGGACAATTTATTGTTGTTTATGTCTGCAGTGGACTTAGCAGCAGCCTGTATAGCACCAAGCTTTCTTTCTGGGAAAACAAAACAAACGCTGCCATCATTTTTTAATGAACAGATAGATTTTTCAGAGTTCACCAAAAGTTAAACATTCTAAAAGACACCAAAGTGCATTAATTAGGATTCTTAAAAATATTATACATTGGGAATAGAGAAACTCAGAGTGCATTCATGTGAAGGGTGTTGTGAAAGCAATTTCTTAGAAGAGATCTTTGCAATGTGTTTTCCACTTCTAAGTGCTGATTGTTGGGGTTTTTTAAATGCAAATTTCTGTGGCATTAATTCTGGGAATTTTTCTAGTAAAACACATTCTTCCATTTAGCCCATGAGGAAACTCTCGGCAGCAACTCTGAATTGTTTTTTATTTTAACATGATTGATGTGGAAACCTTTGTTTTATTTTGAGGAACCCTTAGACCTATCATGTGCAATGTGATGATATTTAACCTCAGAAATGCAGCTTCTTCAGAGCCAATGATAGGCAAATAAATACTATCCCTTTGATTAAAAAGAGGAAAATACCGTACTATTCAGGAACTCCAGCTTCTGTAGCTTTCAACAATATTCTGTGTGCTCATTGCCCTCTTCTGGTTTAATATGGTAAATTTTTTAGGTTAAAACATCCAGAACAGCTCTCCTGACACCACGATGCATTCCTCCAACAGATTTTTCCCCTTTTCCAGTTCAACATGTTTTTTCAGGTAGTTCAAAAAACCTCTTCCATAAGTGGCACTGGAAACAAGCTAAGAGGCAGTGTTCAGGTCAGAGCTGGTAAACTCTGTTTGCTCCTTGTGCTATTGTGGAATTTGTCTGCAGCACATACCTTCAGCAATCCAGGATTGAATCAAAAATAATTGCTTTTGATAGCATCCTACATTAAATTCTTACAAGAAAAGGCAGCAGTTATGACATAATAGTTCACTACAGGCAGGCATCTCTCAGAGGGCAGAAGTGTAAAATTTCTTCATGAAATGTACGAAGCCCAGTTTTAGCAGTTTGTTCAGGGCAACACCCAGAGAAATTATGAATATCTTCAGGGATCAAAATCTCACGTGTTTTCTGGGCTGATTCAAGAGTGGTAAGAGAGGCTTTAAGGTCCTACATCTGGGAGAAGACCCTCATAAACAAGGAAGCAGGATGGACAGACAGGTAGCCAGGTGTCTTGCCAGGACACCTTCACATGGGTCACATTGGCAGTAAGCTGGGAGTTTCGACTGAGATATAGTAATGAATCATCTCATATTTGTCTGCTTTGGATGAAAGACCCTGTGTTTCACAGTGCAAAACCTAATTCCTAATATGTGTAATTTTTAGTTCACTAAATCAGCACTCAATTTTTAAGAACAATTATATGATGGTCTATAATTATTTAAGCAAAATTTTAGATCTCACAAATCCATAGGCTCTCACAAACATCCCAATACAATGTTGTCCTGAAAGCCTGGAAAACTCTTGAAATTTCACTTATCCCTTAGCTATGTTATTTATTAATCTTCCCCATTTGAAGATAATTCCATTCAGATCTCAGATTGTCCAGAAGGAATGTTGGTGGTTCCGGGACCTCCCAGGCATAAGAGAAGTCTTTAACTTGTGATGTGATGAGACTGAAGTTGAATGTTTAGACTAAAGAAGTTCTCTAAAAGAACTTCACAGTGCTCCCAAAATAATCTGTCTGCCAGATTTAGCAGACTTTCTGGTAGGTCTTAGTGGAAAGGTTCACATCCTGGAATCGGTCTTTTATGTAACATGGTAACAGTTGGGAATTTTGGTTGTCCTTATGGCTAAAGAAATAAAGTATTATTAGTAAATAAGGTAACATACACTGGTACTCACTAAGCACTGTGTGCTATGTTGTACTATGTAGATCTTCAGATTATAAAAGAAGCTGTATCATGTGTTGGGTAGAGGGAGTTAATGTCTAAGGTACCTTTAAGTGTTTTTAAATTCAAGTTGGAGTTGGGAGACTCCTGTCATTTTAATATAAATAAGCAAACATTAAAATAAGTGAATACAGTTTGGTTATTCTTTCTATATCTACAAACAAAGTATTCAAAATCCATTTAAAAATTAATGGCTTTTAAGGATAGAAAATGGATTACAGTAAACTGTTAGAAAGGTAAGAATCACTTTGTGTTTCCTTCAGTAAATCTTCATGATTTTTTAACTGGGGCTCAGCTTATAGTTTTAATGTCTATTAATACAATAATATTCCCTTGTGAAACCAACTGGAATTCATCACCCAAAGACTTCGTGTGGTTCCACATCTAATTCCCATTTTGTTTCTACTGTGTATAAAGTTTACAAGTTCAGTAGGGTTTTATCATCTTAATCTTGACATTTATTCTTTGATAAGGTAGTCACTTGATCCTCTCCTCTTACCTCCAGGGTTATGTGTGAGGGGGAAGAGCAAGTAATTTTATTTTTCAAATGATAGCATTATATTAATACCCCTATAGAGAATTATAATTATGCTTTTAAAACATCTTATGTTTCATGGTACTTTGTGCTCTAAGATCATGTCTAAGTGATATGATTTATTTAACTAAGACCAGAAGACAGACTGGATATTGAAAAGTGGAATATATTTTTCTTTCTAAAATATTTCTAATACACATAGGAAACCATAAATATAAGGCAATTCTAAATGGAGAGGTGGGTATTGTGCTATGCAATAAATGAGAATAGGTGAGAATCAATATCTTAAAAGGTAGTCCAGAAGAAGTTAGATCATACACGGTGATCTCTCTCCAACTCTTTGAAAGTACAGGATTACAAAATAGTGCACTATATGGTGATAAAAGCTCACTTCATTACAGCTTTATTTTGAGTCACTGCTAACTAACCCTGTTGTCCAGCACAGAGGTAGGAAGAGCTGTGCTGCTCAAAGTACATGAGATGAGGGTGGAATTAGGGCTTAAATAACTTTCAGCCATTATATATATAGAAGTGTTCAAGAAAGAAAGGATGTTAGTCTTGACATAAAAGCCAAGTAATACTAGCAGTGACCAACAACTACAACCATGTAAATTCCTCTTTATAGATGCGTCATACTGATTGAAACAAAACCTACTTACAATCTATTTCCTTGTTAAATCAACATATCTATCATGTATGAGCAAACACAGTTTTACAAGGCTGATGTGTCAGTAGAATTTATAATACACATATTCTTCACCCATATAAATTCAAATTAGTATCTTAGCAGAATAGTGGGTCTAGTTGTCAAACAGTTACATCCTGAAATGTCTCCAGACCACATTAAATTCAAGAATTTTTGTATTGTCAAAACCAGACACAATTCTGCATAGAGCTTTAATTATAGCTGAAAATGGTACCTCGATTTTTTTGAGCTCCTGGCAATCTGATGGTCTGTGATTTCTAATCAAGGTGATTCTATGCTCAGTTGTAGTAATCCCAAGGAGACATTTTTTCTTAACTGTTTATCTGGTTTGGGGCAGAAGGTATTGAGTAGCCTATTTTTTTTCTTCCTCTGGCTAATCTTTTGCATAACTTGTTGTGCATTGCTGTTAAGCCATCCTGTCAAGCCCACTTTGTCCCAATGAAATGGACGTGATTCTTCTATTGTTTTTCTCCGCCCTGCTGACAATTCTTTTCCCACAATTTGACAATGAACGGTGCTGCATCTGGTGGCCCTGCTATTTCACACTTCTCTTCAGTATGAACCACTTCTAAACATATGAACCAAACCTCTAATTTCTTTATCTGGCTGCCCAGTTTTACAGGAAAATAACATTATTCCCAAGTATTACTGCAGTTTTTTAGACAAAGTAAAGATGAGATATTATCTGTGAATAAAACCTGTTTTAGTTAGGTCTGTAAGGGTGAGATGGGGAAATTCTCCAGTGAGTCACATGAAACAAGAAATTTTGGAACACGCAGTCTTGTACTAGCATAGCTATCATGCTTTAACCTCATTCCAAGGATGCAATGCCACATGCATGGTTCAATTTTGATTCTTTCCTTGCATACAGGGAAAAGAGGTACAGAGACAGGAAAACCAAAAAAAACTTGAAATGTTCAGATTTTATCAAAAGCAGGTGCCACATTATGCCTAAGGCAAATGAATAAATGATTCTATATGACAGCAATCCAGATGCTAAGTAAAAGGACTACTTAGGAACTGATTTATTTGTATGTATTTAGAAAGTGTTTCTGTAATCATTTCAGAAAGAGTTGAATCCACAAAGTATCTGAGGTAAGGAATCTTCACTATTTTACTAAATTATTTTGATTCTAAACACTCTGGCAAAATAGATAAATCACAACAGTATTACTATGAAATCTAAAAGGCTGACAACCATATAAATTGTCTTTTCCTCCTGCGTAAGAACTCACAGCACCATCCTCTCAAACCTTAGTCAATTCACCCCTGTTCTGACCTGCAGACACTCTCTAAAAATGAATTAATACAGTTTGTACTTGATCTACTGCCTCTCTGTTTTTATGGCACTAAGCAGTAAAAACAGAAGACATCTTATTTCATATATATGTTAACTGACCTAGTACAAGTCATGGGTCACTAGCAAACTGTCAGACAAGTTTCTCCAAGGCAGCACCATTTTTGAAACCTATTGACTAAAAATATCATCTCTTTGTTTTGCAAAATTATATTTTTCTCATTTCCTTCTAGCAGTAATTTTTACTCTACCCCTATTTTGAGAAGTAATGAAGTTCTGAAAAGGCAGTAAAAAAGGAGACTAGGAAAAATAAATATCTCCTAGAATCAAATAGATGAGGACTGGAAACCACTTCCTGGGAAAACAGTAATATGTTTCAAAAAACCAACTAAATGTGAAAGCATTTCCCTGTTTACCTCATCATACTTCAAGGTCCGGTGCACCCACAATGTGTTTACATTACATATATAATTTTCAACTTTAGACGTTTCTCAATTGCACTTTTTTTCTGCTTTCTTGACCACATGATACACCACATTTTATTGCTCATAGTTTACTGTGTAAAGCTCAGCCTATTAAAGGGCTGTTACAGGAAGGATTACTAGTCTCAAGAGTTCAGGGCTTGTTTTAAAGTCTTTAGTTTCTGTAATTGTCTTCAGAATTCTTTTCTTCAAAACACTTGTTATAGGTGTAATCTCAAGAGAGATTTTTCTGTGATGTGTTTTAACAGATTGAAGTCTATATGCCTTAACCACCACTGCTCACAGCAGATTGCTTCTTTCAGCCAAGAGCTGACACAATAAACTGCCTTCCAAACCTGAAATGCAATATAACTCCCTTCATCCTAATTTTACCTCTATTTGGTTCCAGGTCTGACATGCAGGAGAGAGTGGAGGGATCTTTTATGGTACAGATTGAATAGGTAAGTTACAGGCTAGAGATGACTGTGTGAGCCTAGCTCTATCTGCACCAATGCATATATTTTCTTTTGCAATAAATAACAGTACCTGTGACTGTTTGCACTGCCTTGTAATGTCAGGAGTGTGCAAGTTCCCAAATTACCCTTCCTCCTCCTCATGCTCTCACTTCTCTCCCTTTTTTTTACTTCATCTCTTGTACATACAAGCACATGAATACACGCATATACATACCAATCTGGCAACTTTCTTCTTTCTTTAGATTATCAAATATGTGTAGATACAGTATTTTTTTTCTTTTATTTGTATTTCCTTTGTGTATAATCTTCATACCTGGTTTAATCTATGACTTTACATGTTGTTTTCTGGAAGGTGAGAGAGGAATGCAGTGAAATTTCCTGGAAAAAAAGAAAAAGAAAAGTGCCTTTAAAAATCTTCAGCACTAGTAAGCACTAATTTTTATAGCTCATTCAAATCACAAATCCTGTCACTCTGCATTACTTAATGTCGTGGCACAAAACAAAACAGCATTATGGCAAAAATGAGCATTATGGCAAGCACCTCTTTGTACATCTAGGAAATACAATAGTGTACATTTGTACCAGGTGTCAGTGGCAAGGTTCTGCAAGTGCAGTTCTGCAGTGGCAAGGGGTGGCCTCTGTGTGAAGAGAACAGGGTCTGCCCCATGCCAGCCACAGTTGTTCCAGACAGCTCCTGTAGACCAACCACAGGTTACAGCTGAGCCCAGCAACTACACTGGTGGTGCTTCTAGGAAAGTGCATTTAAGAAATGTCATGAAATGACAGAGAGAGAGAAGAAAGGGCAAGATTTAGAGACTCATAAAATCACAGAATTATAGAATCATAGAACACCTGGGGTTGAAAGGGACCTCTAATGGTCTTGTAGTTCAACCCCCCTGAAGTAAGCAAGAACACCCTCAACTAGATCAGGTTGCTCAGACCATGATCAAGCCTCACCTTGAATATCTCCAGGGATGCGGCCTCAACTACCTCCCTGGGCAACCTGTTCCATTTTCCCACTACCCTCATGGTAAAGAACTTTTTCCTAACATCCAATCTAAATTTACCCTTCTCTAATTTAAAACCATTGCCCCTCATCCTGTCACTACAGGCCCTTGCAAACAGTACCTCTCTAGCCTTCCTGTAAATCTCCTTCAGATACTGGAAGGTCCCTATTAGGTGTCCCTGGAGCCTTCTCTTGTCCAGGCTGAACAATCCCACCTTCCTCAGCCTGTCTCTATAGGAGAGGTGTTCCAGCCCCCTGATCAGTTTCAGAGTCGTCCTCTGGACCCACTCCATCAGGTCCGTGTCCTTCCTGTGCTGAGGGCTCCAGAGCTGGATGCAGTACTCCAGGTGAGCTCTTAACCAAGCAGAGTAAAGTGGTAGAATCACCTCTCTTGGACTTCTGGCCATGCTTCTCTTGATGCAACTCGGGATGCAATTGTCTGTCTGCTAGCACACACTGTTGTCTCATGTCCAGGTTTTCATCCACCAGCACCTCAAGTCCTTTTCTGCAGGGCTACTTTCTAATACCTCGTCCCTCAGCCTGTATTGATACTGTGGATTGTTCTGATACAGGTGCAGGACCCTGCACTTGGTCTCGTTGAACCTCATGAGGTTCACCTGGGCCCACCTCCTCCATTTGTCCAGGTCCTTCTGGATGACATCCTGTCTCTCTGGCTTATCAACAGCACCACTCAGCTTGGTGTCATCTGCAAACTTGCTGATGGCGCACTCGATCCCACTGTCTATATCATTGATAAAAATATTAAACAGTACAGGTCCTAGAACAGACCCCTGAGAGACACTACTTGCCACTGGTCTCCATCTGGACTTCAAGCCATTGACCACTACCCTCTGGATGCAACTATCCAACCAATTTCTTATCCCCTGAACTATCCACCCATCAAATCCTTATCTCTCCAACTTGGTGAGTAGGATCTTGGGAGGCTTCCATGTCAAAGGCCTTGTAGTGGTCCAGATAGATTCTCATAGTCTTCTCATGCACAGAGGTGAGGCTGACAGGTCGGTAGTTCCCTTGCTCCTCCTTACTCCCTTTTTTTGAATGGCTGTAATGTGTCCCTTCTTCCAGTCACCAGGGACTTCACCTGGCCACAATGACTTTTCAAATATCACAAAAGGTGACTGCATCCACAAATTCTCTCAGGACTCTGGGATGGATCTCTCAGGTCCCAAAGACTTATTTATGTTTATTTTCCTCAGGTAATCATGAACCTGACCTTCACGTACAGGGTAAGGGACTCTGATGCCCTGGTCCCTACCTTCTGATTTTTTAACTTGGGAGGTGCTGGGAGAGAGGTTGCCAGCTGAGGAAAAAAAAGTTGTTGAGAACCTCATCCCTCTCCTCATTTGTTGTTATTAGCTCACCAGACTTGCTCTTCAGGGATGGGGGTGTACGTTTTCTTTAACTTTTCTTTTTTTGTTGACATATGTTTAGAATTCCTTCTTGTTATTCTTTACATCATTTGCCAATTTCAGCTCCATCTCTGCCCTGGCCTTCCTGATCTCATTCCTATGGAATTGGGTGGTATCTCTATACCCTTCCCAAGATACCTGTCTGTGCCATTTCCACCCACCTTTTAGTTTGACCAGCAGGTCATGGCTCAGCCACACTGGTTCCTTACCAGATTTTTTACACCTGGGGTTCAAGATCACTTAAATTCTATGGACAGTGACCCTGAAGATCTGCCAGCTCTGTTCTGCTCCCTAGTCCCTGAAGATTGTTTCCCAAGGTTTCTTGATAAGTAACTCCTTGAAGAGTTGGCAGTTTGCTTTTCTGAAATTCAGGGTCCTGACTGTACTTCTTGACTGACTCATGACCCTTAGCACTCTGAATTCCACCAGTGCATGGTCACTGCAGGCCATGTTCCTTCCAGTCTTAGATCCCTGATGAGCTTGCCTGCACGGATGACCAATACATCCAGTATTGCATCCCCTTAGGTGGGGTTGTCTATTTCTTGTATGAGACAATTATCATTGAGGCATTCCAGGAGCCTCCTGGATTGCCTACAGCTTGCTGTATTACTTTTCCAGAAAATGATGGCGTGGCTGAAGTCTCCCAGCAGGATGAGAGCCTGTGAACATGATACCTCCTGTAGCTGTAGTAGGAATGAATAAGTTCCTGTTGATCAGGAGGCATGCAGTAGAGTCTGACCACAAGGTTCCCCTTGTTGCCTTGATCTCTAATTCCTGCCTGTAAGCTTTCAACTTGCTCATGGTTATTCTTTAGAGATATCTTTAGAATATAGCAGAGAGAAACGCACAGAAAAACACCAAAGTCAGAGAAGGAGAAGGTGCTCCTTGGCAGCATAAATATTCCCTGCAGCTTACAGAGAACCCATGCTGGAGCAGATCTATCCTGAAGAACAGGAGCCCTTGAAGAGGACCCATGCTGGACCAGGGGAACAATGTGAGGAGGAAGGTGGAGCAGTGAGGCAACACCCCTGTGCCACTCAGGGTGGGATAGACGAGTCAGGAGTGAAGGAGTGAATGTGGGCCTGAGAAAGAAGGGTGGAATGTTGGTTCTACTGATTGTATTTTCTCTACTGATTGTATGTTTCTCATAATCTGAACCTATAACAATTTATTTTTCCCAAGTGAAGTTTGTTTTGCTCATCACAGCAACTGATAAGCAAACTCTGTCTTTATGTCAACTCCTGAAATTTAGCAACCTATTTTCTTTCCCCGTCCAGCTAAGGGGTGGTGAGCATCTGGGTGGGAGTTTGACTGTTAGCCAAGCTATCCCATCACAAACATATTACCTTGTCATAGTGGCATGCAGAGGTCTTGGTTGTCATTAGATGACGAATGACCCTTGGCTGCAAAGATCGTACGGAAAGATCTCCCAGGGGCAGGACACAGAATTCCTGTGTCACACACTTGTAAATCACCTATACAGTCAGCAACCTTTGTGATGGTCTAATCTGTCACTGGGGAAAGGTGAAACCTTGACATAAAGAAACATGCAAGCTTAATTGGTACCTCGTGTACTGAGTAATTGCTGGTTTACATTACATCTCTAAAAAAAATTGGAGTGCATATAGTTTCTGTGCTGATACACTGCAGTCAGGATACCTGGCAGCAATAAGCACTCATCATTGTGTTTAAAAAATAGTACAGGAAGTGTTCCTTTCTCTTCAGTTTTCTCAGCTGAATAGCAGCACAAGAAAATTTGACTCCACTGAGATCATAACAATGTAAGTGAAAACTGGACTTGGTTTTGAAAATTATTTCAGGGCTGTGTAACAAGTCAAATGAGGTCCTCCCGCTGTATTGTCAACTTATTTTCAGCAGTCTTTATACCCTAAAAAAAAAAAAAAGAGAGAGAAAGAGAGAATCTGAGCTGCTAAGACCAACAGTGGTGGCACCCTTCCCATGCCTACCCTGCCACTCATCTTCTCTGCGGGAACAGGGTTTCCTTTCCCTAACATCAAACCAAGTCAGTCAAAATCCAATACAACTTAAAAACAAATCTATTTGAAGCACAAAAGAACTCCTCATATTGGGTTTGTTTCCTTGGATTTTATGTTTTTAATTAAAAAAAACAAAAAACCAAGGTCTATTCTTAAAGCTTTATTCTAAGCGTATTCAAAGTGCATGCCCTCAACAGCTGGGGATGAAGCAGTTTTCTCTTAGGGGGCACTGAGTTGGCTGCCTGTGCTGCTTCTTGTTTGGGAATAGTTGTGCACTCAGAAGTCTGTTCATTGAGTCTGGTAGTGTTCTCCATTTAATCTGCTGAAAAAGAGAACAATCTAAGATACACTATCCTGCTCATCTTTCTCTTTATGACAGGTGTATCACGATGAGCAGTTTGTCTTTTTGTTCAGTTAGTATTTATTTTTTCAGAGACATGTTCCTCTAGGTCTGCTTTGTAAGTCCAATGAAATGTGTAGCATACTGATTGCCTATTTTCATGTGAAGTTGGAAGTTGAACAAATTGGGATATTTTTCTTCTGCTGTGACAGTAACAGCACCTATGCTGCAGTTTAACCATAAATAATTGTTCACCTGAGTAGTGATGGATTTTGTCAAGAGGTGTTGCCTTAACATTTCACAATAAAAAAGAAAAAGCTGCTCAGTGAAATATATGTAAAATATCTTTGTTTACCCAGCTGGACAAGGCCTTTGTTAGAAATTGTTTGAAGTAGATGGACACTGATGTAATTTTGGAAAATGCATTAAACAGGGAAAATTGTTTTTCTTTTATTATAAGTCAATACCAGAAGGGAAGGAAATACAGTAAAAATTGCCGTAAGCAGTCTCTCAGCAGAACAGGAAAAACTGCTTTATGGACATGACCTACGAATAAATTTGTTGAAGAGTTTATTGGATATTTTAGGGGCTGTTTGCAGGCAGTTGTTATTATTCAGAGGCTGTTTGTAGGCAAAACTGTTTGATAAAATGTGTATTTTGTGTAGGTCCTATGTGCAATTTCATAAATCAGCACCTTTAGTCACAAAAAATATCTCTCTTAATAATCAACACTTTGATTTAGTAATTGTTCTGTAACAAAATGTTGCATAGAGTACAGTGCTGAAATATGTAATTTTCCATGTGATTAGTTACTGTTACTGTACTGTTTTCTAAATATGTTTGCTATTAAACCTTCAGTTTACTTTTCCCTTGAGGTCTGTTTCACAGTGAGGCTACTTGAAGGGACAACCAGGGTCTCTTCTTACACTTTGACTAGCCAAGTGTTTTCCAAAACAGGAAAATGTTTTGTGAAGCAACACTGAGGTCAGGCATAAAATGACCGTGGCTCTGGTGTCTGGCTTTATGTGGTTGAGGGAATCTGGACCTTCCTCTTGATGAGAAGAAGATGTAGAATTGATAACCTACACCAGTTTTCTTGTGGTCTACTGCCAGGAGCTATCATGCTGAAGTCTTTAGGACAAATGACTCAAAGATAATGAGTATAATCAGAATTTATGCTTTTTGATCTGCTAATAATATTGAATATGCCTGTAAAGAAAGTTACACTGTATGTGTCAGGTTCCTCCATGATCTATAGGAGGATTACACTCTCAGACGACTGTGATGAATCAAAGTGACTCCAGATTTCATGGACTTAGCCAGGCAGACAACTGCACAGAAAGGTAATAAGTACTGAAAACCATTTGGTTATTTGCTCATGACAGCGTATCACTACAAGTGATATGTTCCATGAAGTTTCAGTTGAAGGATAGGTTCCTGTATGCCCTGGTCATAACAGAGAAAAATTGTCAAGACGAAAGGGAAAAGAGGAGAATTCTTGTCAGACATAGACTTCTTAAAACCAAAGGTCTCTGGGTGTGTGAGGATCTTTGTTTTTATTGAAAATTCAAGTAACTTCTGATCCTAGGACTGTGCTGAATATGGTCTGTTGGGTCACTGAAAGCCTGGAAAATGTTGATGGAGCAGAGTATGAAACACTGGACATCTGGTCAAATTTACACCCAGTGATTCTGAGGTACATTTGTACCTCCCCTTACTGGCCATCAAGGAGTGCTTTTCCACTTGGAAAGCCATCAAGGAGATCTCAACATTGATTCTTTGCTAGAATCCCATTATTTTAAAATCACATCTTTTAAAACTATGGTGGGAGGTCATCACACTAAGATAACAAAAATGGCACTAACTAGAATAAGAAGTTACTTTCAAATGCAGCAAGCAGCTGCGCATTATAAAAACAATGAATATGTTTTTGCATAGCTTGTTCTGTAGGGAGATCTCACCCTACTTGCATTCAACATTTAATAAACATGATGTTTTGTCTCTAGGCATCAGACTGTTGTTGTCTCTCAGGAGAAACAGGAAAGGAGAAAAAAAAATCATTTGACATGAGCTGATTGGTAATGGGTGGAGGCAGGAGACAATGAGTGGCAGGGAGTTATGGCCCAATTTTGCTGCAATCAAGCACCTATAGGATTATACATGGGAAAGCCAGACTGTGGAACAGATTGACTTTCAGAAACCAACTGTGGAAAGATGATGAAAATGGGATATAATGCAAAACTCAAATATTTTACTTCTTACAAAGGAAAAAACTCCTAAAGAACAGTTTGGAACTTGTTATGCCACTAAATGCCACCAGTGACTACACTACAGCTACAGCAGTTTGCCCCATAGAGGATAGAGACAACAACTTTTTAACTTCGTCATTTCCCTTTAAGGAATAAAGATAAACAAAAATGTCAGTGACCTTGGCAACATGACTTGAGTGTTCTAGTTTCACTAGGATGAACTGTTCTTGGATAAAAATCTCCCCTGCCTGAGTCACAACTAGGTTTTTCCTTCTGTAGTAGGAATGTGTGCTGCTCTTCCCCCTTCTCCTTTCCCAGTCAGCAATGCAGGCAAATTCCAGCTCACTAGTCTGGCATTTCTATTTCTGTAGGGCCTTCTAATGTTATGCCAGTGTAGATTTCACATTTTTATTTAACATTCTTTCAAAACAGAACTGCTCCAGAACACCTTGCTAGAGTCCAGTGTCTATACTTTGAAAATTATGGGTTTTTCCTTGTTTCACAAAAACAGACAAAAGTAATTTCTGTTCATTGTGTCATTTAACATAAGGGGAGGCCTGTAAGCAACAACTGCAGAAGTCATTATATGAAGCCTTAAGCATACAGTGGTGGGGATACTCATGAGACAAAAGATCATGGCTACCATGCCATTTAGACATCAATCATAATGTGAATAATAGATTGTTTTACCTTCTGTAGAACAAAAGAAGTAAAAATCCATGTATTGTTCAGATCAAACTGCATTTAGTGACTTCCTGATTGTTTCATTCTGTTTTTCTTTCCACTCCAGGAAAGAAATTATGCTGGCATTTCACATAATTTTGAGACAGTGAGTGCTGAGGGCAGTTTTTTAAATCATCAATGAATTGTCCAGAACAGCCAGTCATATGGAGAGTCCAGACCTCATACTTCCCTCAGGTTCTCACAGGCGCTGTGAACAGTCTGAATCAAAGAAGAGCTTGCTGGTCAGCAGGCTACAAAGTACTGAGGTGAATCTGCCTTCAATCTGTTTATCTGATGCTGCTTTTCTACCAAACTGGTCATCTTCACTTCAGGAAGTCCTTTTGTCCCAGTAGCTGTCCATGGGTTTTGAGCAGAGTAGTTTAAGTGTGAATAGACAGAGGACCTTCCGCCAAACCTACCTGCCCCAATGATAGGCCACTGATGTGACAATTAGATAATGCTGGTTCAGCCTCTTGCCCTCTCTCATGCTGAAAGGATATTTACTGGGGTTTCTGATCTTTTAGTCTGACTTTTAGTAACACTATTTTCACCAAAACAAAGAAACTATACGCTGGCATAAGGCTATTCTGTACTGTACCCCTTTAAAATATCTCTTGCAGCAGTACACCAGCCAAAAAAAAAAAAAAAAAAAAAGGGAATTCTCCATTATCTGATGGAAAGAAACAAGCATTTTCCTAATAGTGGAAAAGCATGGATGATGCAAGTACTGGGAGCAGTCACAGTTTCTTGTCACCACCTCTTGTAAGACTGGCCAGTCTTAGGTTTATCTCTGCACTGCACCCTCCTGACACTCCAAGCTGGAGAAAGATTTACTCATCCAGACACAGTGCTCAACCTGAACTGATTCCCTGAGTACATCACATTGCAACAGAGCTAACAAGCTTTCTAGGAATCCAGAGCACTCTGCAGCACAGTAGGAGCCAGATCATGCTTACTCTGGCATAACACAAGTGTACAAAGTCAGCTGCCGAAGAACCCCTTGGATGCACCTCCAGTGGGTTCCACAGCACTGGTTTGGGGTGCTTGATGCAGAGACAACGCATCTGGTTCTCCATTGAGATAATTCCAGTTCAAGCCTATGCTATATTCTATGGAAAAACTGCTGCAGTGCTCCTTCATTGCATCCCAAGGAAAAAAACCAAGGAGCCTGGATCGGTTCCTGCAGAGCCCGGTGCACTCTGCCATCTTTTGTGGCACCGCTAATCAGGTGCACAGATCCACTACTCAAGTGGATCCACAAATAATCAAGTGAGGAATATAAGGAGAAATATGTTATGCTCATACCATTAGCTTTCCTGATGCTTTCTGTCAGGATGACATGAGAGTTAAACAGCACTGTGTTGTCCGTGAAATCTCGATACATTGTTGCTATATCTCTCTTTTTTAATTTCATTTTTCATTTTACAAGATCCTAAAGCACCTTGAAGCAAAGCTTCAGGAGTCTGCCACTGGCAATCCATGCTCAAAGAGAAGTAGCAGATAGTACGATGGAAGGTGAGAAGGCAGAAACTGATATGAAAGGAAGATAAAAGTAATCTCACTTAAGTGTGCACCCAAAAGTGACAAACTGTCTTTAGCAGGCAAAGAACTTTCATGTTTTATTAATGGCATAAAAAAATTTCATCTTGATATTGTACTTACCATATAACTGATGCCAAGCCAATAAGAACCATTCTTACCTCTAAAAAATACTGAAGTTGAAAATGCAAATGTGTCACAATCTTTTTACAGTTTGGCAGCTACCTATTACAAGGTGATTGTTGGTATTTTGGTTCCTTGTCATACAAGCAAATTCAAGATGAAGTAATAGTAATTAGTTACAATGAGGTCTGAGCTACACTGCAAATCTCTTTAGTAACACAGTAAGAAAAATAAATACAGTATTTGTCACTGAAAAAAAAAATACAAACCATGGAGATATGATTTGCAAAATTTCCAGGTGGATTTCCAAGCAGCACAGAGCAAACTTTTCTAAATTATTTGACCATGCAATGTTTTCTAAAAATAACCTCACATGCCCGGTTTCATCTGTATTGACAGCATTCAAATCACAGTGCACAGTGAAGGTATAGTGAAAGGTCCAAGTAAACAAGTAATTTTCTTAGTTCTCAGAAAATTATAGTATTGAGCATAGCCTTTCATTTTTCCTGAATATATTAATTTTAAAAATAAATTTCATTTATAGGCACTATCTCTTTTCTTGTTTCTGAAGCCGGTAACAAAAATTCCACTCTTATATTGGCTCATGGAAGTTCCTGTTTGGTTCTGGTAATACATAAAAGTGCTATTCATACACAATCAGAAGAAGAGCATAGACGTCTGGTCTAGAATTAAGGATGGCAAAAACTACAAGGAGATAAAGAGACACAGAAACATGGTGTCTATACAGCTTGTGAACAAATCAAGAGAGGGCAACTATAAATTCCTTCCATGAGTGTTTAAATAATAATACAGGTACCTGCAGCCAACTCCAGAAAAAAAAAAGCAGAGTAAACAAACAAAATACCCAAGCTTCCTGCAAAATGAAGTAAAATACTGTTCTAAATCCTTTATTTTTTGTTATTAATATTGCTGTTTTTGTCTCCCTCCTGCAGCTCTTGGCAAGCATTGAACTTAAAAATATTTGGAAAAATAGTTGTTTCTTCCCACCTCACCCATGCCTTTTCTTAACCCCTGAAATCATCAAGCATTGTGATGCTGGCTGAAATCCTGTTTACTAGTGCTGCTTTGTTACATGAGTATTTTCAAGTGTTTAAAGGAACTTTTTGTTCCTACCCAGCAAAGTCTCCTCCTGTCATGCTGCGGCCAAGTTAGCCAAGGTGTTGATAGCCCCCTGCAGTGAAGGAACATAAGGAGAGAGAAAAACTGGGGGGAGCAGAGCAGTCTTTTCAACCATCAACATTTTTTAAAATGTAATCATGAAATTTGGCTGTTCCTTGGGCCATGTGGTGTCTGCCCATTCTGCAGGGTGGGGCTGGAATTACTGCTGGCATGAATTGTTTGGCCTCTTATTTTCATAACCCTTCAGAGCCACACAACGGGAAAACAAGAGGCCACATAAGTACATTCAAGGGCTAAATGTTTGTCTGGCATGCTTGCATCATACAGGACTTGGAAAGGCTGAGGAAATTCTCTGAGCTTAGGGAATGCGAAGTGAGTTTCCCAGTTTAATATGCAGACAGAGAGCTGAGGGAGATACAGGAAGTGAAGGTACTTGTGCAAGTACTGAGAGGGGTCAGTATGTGAGAATGAACTTCAGAGGAGAAAAATGGGTATAAAATTAACTTTGTTGTCCTCCATTACTATGGCTTTAAATCCAATTATAGCAAGTAGATTAATGGGGCTCCTATGGTGAGGCTCCCGCTCCTAGAGGAAACGCTCCTGTATTTCACCCAGCTTTCTGATTTCCAGAAGCCTTTTGTGGCCACTTTTATTCCCCTACAGACTGTCTGGATTTTCTTGCAGTATCTTCTGCCCTGCCTTCTCAGAAACCTTGTAGCACAGATCTCAATCTCTTTTCAGCTTTCCTCCTCATGCTTGGATGGATCTGTTATGTTCCCTGATTATGACAAGGTTGTAAGAAAAAGAGGAGTGCAACTGCTGCTCCTGCATCTCAGCAGCCAGTAAGGATGGGTCAAGCGGGTGATGCCAATTGGAAATTGCTCCTACAATGTATCTTCAACTCCTCTGCTTCTCTCCAGCAGCAAAAAGAGAGTCCAAAATCATGAGAAGGATGGAAAATCCTAGGGAATTTGTAGACCATGGTGTTATCTAGAAAGACTGAAAGAAATCTAGAAGATGACTGAGAGGAATTAGCAGAAATACTGAAGGAGAACTGTGTTTTTTTGCATGGGTGGATCAGGAGTTCAACACGTTACTTCCAGTTACAGGTTACTCACATATATTGAACAGTAAATTGATATGAGACTGAAAAAGCAGGTACCTAGAAGAGTATCCCTGACAAAGATGGACGGCAAGTTCAGATGTTTGGGAACATGAACAAATAGATGGATGGCTGAGAAAGGAGAAAATGCTCAAACACTACAGCTGGACAAAAGGGAGAGCATGCTGAAAAGTGAAGTGAAAGGGAAAGCAAACTGAGGGAAAAGAAAATGAAGAAAGAAATTTGCACTGGTAGCTTTGTCACAGGAGAAGAAAATGGCATTAGAAAAAACAAGTGTTAGGAAGTTAGAATATAAATGGAAAGTGATATAGAAAAGAGTAAAAGACAAGAAAGATTACAGAATGATAAAGAGGAGGCACACAGGAGAAAGTGAGATAGTGACAGATGTGACAGTGACAGATGCCTAGACTTAAGAACACAAAGGGACTGCTGATCTTGCAAAGTGCCCACTCACTGCTTCTCAGACCAAGACTTTGCTTGGTCTTGTTCAAAACAGAAATCCATGTTCTCAGGGAAGGTCTCAGCGGATGTTTTACGTGCTTGGCATATGTTTACTCAAGTGCCTTGACAGGCTGCACATTGGAAACATGCAAGTGTTTTCAGTGACTTTCTTGACTGAAAGGTTGAGCGTGGAGAGATTTTTAGATCCCTTGTCACATTTACAATGTGCAGCTGTTGTTTTAGTGACATCTGGGCTTAGAATTATGGGATAAAAACTAACTGGTCTAAGTACAGACCTTGTCTTTCTTTTTAATTAAATTATGAATCTTACTTAAAAGGAATGTTAAGGAAGTACTGGAAATCAGTCCTTTCTGCTGGCATTATTCCTTGCTTATTGAATTTCCAATCCATTTAGTGTATGAAAAAATGCAAAAGATAGGGAATTGCTTGTAATTGTTCTGGTATACTATGAAGGAATTGGAAGTGAGAGGTTAGTAGAGAAAAAACCTAAAAACTTTAACATGTAACTGCAAATGGAAATGTCACAGTTTTAAATCCCTGTGGGGACCACTTATGAAGAATTACATGACTCAGTTTTTAAAGCCAGAAGAGCAACAGACTTTTACTTTGACCTACTGTGTAACATGGGCCATAGTATTTCATCCAGTTAATTTTGCAGTCAGCCTAAAGCTCGTCTTTCCTGAAGTCAGGTGGACCTGATTTGGATATTTGAGAAGACGGAGAACTCAATACATCAGTTAGCAGTTTTTCCTTTGGTAGTTTATTGCTTTGTGTTTTAAATCCACTTTATACCTCTTCAGATGCTGCTTTTTGTTGTTGTTTTGTTATGATTTTTCTGCATATTTGGAGGCCCTCTTACCTATTATTTTCTTGATGTGGAAGATTCATATGAGGGGAAATACGTATGTGAGGTGCAAAATATGCATGAAAGAAAGGACATCCTCTGTCCAGACTGCAGTAATACGAGTGACTGAAAGGATGAACATCTGGTATCAAGAAAAATTGCCTCTGTCTGAAGTATACGATGTGTAGCTGGGTTCTCCTGTGGCTGATGTGTTGCTTTCCCAGTTTTCATCCAGGTCCTGATGCTAGCAGGCTTGGGGCACTGGCTCATCGGTGGTGCTGCGATAACATAGCAGGGTAGAGCAGGCTGCCCCAGAGACAAGGTAGTTCCAGATCTTGGGAGAACCTTTGGCAATGGTGGCTGCCTTTGTGGGATGTTACAAGAAGCAAGAGGGAGTGAAATGGTAGATTGTGTGAGGCTGCAATGACTCAGCCACTCCGAGAGGGCTGGAAGAAACTTATAGTCTGTATAGAGGAGCATTGGGCTGCCCTGGGCTGGAGGTGAGGAGTTTGGATTTCTGCAAATACAATTCATCTGGTGTTCTTGGCAGTCAGGGGAGGAAACTCACAACAGAGAGCTCTGGTGTGTGAGGAGTGATGACTCTTAGGCTGCCTTCTGGGAAGGCAGGCCCATAAACGTGGTTACCATGTACTGCAACAACAGCCCTGAAGAGGGAGCATAAACTAATAGTAGTATCCAGGGCAATATAAATTTCCTCCTTTGTGATGGAGTGAGCAGTGTATGACTAAAGGCTAAATCACTGCACAGCCATTCGCAGGAAAAATTTATGTATAGATGTCTCTCATAACCAATGATGTTACCCCTTTTTGCCAAGAAAGAGAAATTCCACTCGTTAATTAAAATTCCTCTTCAGGCAAGTTTTTTTCCAGAGAGTTCATCATGTCACGATCTTCATGCTTCAGTTTATTCTTCTGTTACTTCTTCCAGCTACTGGGTTTCTTCTTTTTCTGTCCAAACATGACAATACTTTCCACGCCTTTATTGTATTTTGGAGTTTCAAAACTCAAGTCTCTGAATTTCTCCTCTTGTTAATGGTACTAATTCAGAGGATTTGACATTTTTACTACTAATTTCTTTTTACTACTAAGGAAAAAAAAAAAAAAAAAAGAGGAATTTTTTTCCAGAAATTTTTTCCAGGTATTTTCAGGTGGTTACACAGTGAAACGTCCTTAACAAACACTGTAATTTGCTTGGAATAGTCCTGCCTTGGAATGCATGGCAGTATTTCACTTCAAGAAAAATTGTTGTTGCTTCAGGTGCAGCCATATCCATCTCCCTGGGAAGACTTCCAGTTTCAAAGGGAGATCTGGTTGTACATGTTTAAACTGTGGTTTTAGCTGCAACATAATCTTTTCTGTCTTCTGGCTGTCCATTAGAAATGGTAATGAAAACATGCTCCTTTCAGCCCCAACGTAACCTTTCTCTTTCTCAGTGTATTTCCCTAACCCAGAGGGTAGTTACTGACATCCTTTCAGATGCTTTGAAAGTATACTTTGCTGGAGCATCTACATGCTAATCTGTAGAGCAAAACAAAAAGATGGTAACTGACAAGGCAATGTTAAAATATATATATGCCTGTGTTCTAACTAATTCACAGCAACTGAATCATATTAAACATAGATTTATTTCATGGGCTGAAGAGCCAAGTTCTTAAGTCTTCAGTTACTAAAACAAGTTGTCATAAGAAAGGTTCCACTGAACCTAACTTTACTGCTTTACTGCACAGGAGAAAGGAAACACTGGTAAATGGGAAAGCCCTATAACAAATCTATCCAAACTTTCAGAAGAGTGAGCTAGAAAGAAAAAAAAACATGTAGTGAAACAGACTTATTTTCTCTCCATGAGCAAATGAGCTATAATAAACACTAAAAATAAAGAAGCTCTATCAATTGATGACCTTTCACCTTCACCCTATCCAAGCTGCTTTTTAAGGCATTTTTCATACTCTTGGTTTTGTTTATTTTCCTCTGCTGCTTTAAAGTTGACCTTCCGATAGGACCCCACCCAGAGTTTTGCAGCAAAAAAAAACAGGGCAACAGAAGCAAAAGTGTTATTAGGTGGAATGATGGTTGCAAAAATATGTGCAAAGTAATTATATCAGGTCTGTTCCTGTCTTGCTCAGATATAAATATTAATATTGATGTTTGTCTCAGACCCTTTGAGCAGTCCTCAGACACACTGATATCCTCTGATAAATTTCTGTATTATTTCCTATATTTTCTCATGGTTTTTCTGTGACCCTTCCTGTTGTTTCAGGATTCCCTGTTTGGAAAGTAATAATGCCATCGTCATTATAACTTATTAAGTAATAAGGAAAAAAAATATTAAAAATGAGTAAACAGTATCATCCTCTATATAAATTCTCACTAACTGCATAAAATGTAAATTAGTTCATATAATAAAACCTGCTCTAGGGAGTGTCTTGTCCATTATGCAATTTAGTTTAGCTTAAAGAAAATAATGTAATGGAAATTAATTTCCGCTATTTTCCTTCCTCTGGTAAAATACACTTCCTGTGTGTTTTATTTCTATTTTATCCAGTCAGCAAGGGTTGATGACGGAATGCTGAAGAGAAAAAACAAAACAGATTAAAGGTGAATTGGTACCATTCAATTTAAAGTAGGAAAAAGATCTGAAAGAGCTGCTGGAAACCCCATGTATGGGATATGTAATGCAGCAAACATTTTTTCAGGATTGCCCACTCTTATTTTTCAAGTATCTAAACATCTAGACACAAAAAACCATATATACATACCTAAAATACCAATCAGCATTTAGCTGGAAGTGTCACATGTTTTTCAATGTAGTTAGTATGAATACATTTTTGTAAAAAATCTACCAACTTTGATGTTCATAGTAACTTATGCAAAGATTAGTCTATTTTATTGACTTTTTTTGTAACACAAAATATTTTCCATCACCCTGATGAGAAAATTTGTTAGGATTTTGGGGTGGCTTTTAAATTGGGGTTGAAGTATTTTTACTTTTTTTGTTGTTTTTAATGATCTGAAGCTTTTGGTTTTTTTCAAAGAAAATAAAATTGTAAGGTTTTCTGTTCCTAATAATCTTGTACTGTAAATAATTCCCTTGCCAATTTGCACCAATAGCTGGGACAGCTCATGTGAAACAACAGGGTTTTCTTAACAGGTATTCCACCTACAAATTTACAATAGAGGAAAGTATTTTTGTACCCTCTGAGGGCCCATAAGTGAATATAAATGTTAACAAAATGCAAGCATCCCTTTACTTCTTTTTATAACTTTTCTGTTACATCTATGAGGCAAACTGTAATTTAGATCCTAGTACTTCCTGGATTTCAGCTCTGTAACTTCAGTATTATTCTTTATTATTTAGTTGCATGTATGTCATACGTAGTCATCACAGTTTCATGATGTCTCAAATGAGTTGAAGGTAACAGTCTAGGTTGACAGAACTGGTGCTGAAGGTGAAATGATTTTTTCGTCCATTTTCCTGGCATCAAAGTGTCTTGCAAATCCTGGTAAAAGTCCACCGTGCATCTAAATTGTTTTTAAAGGTGCGAGACCTATGTCATACTGACAATAAATTTTGTACAATACAAATTGTGTTTTACCCCTATGGCTAGGTAAAAGGTTAAATGCCACTTGCTTGTAATCTGAGTGTTACCAGTTTGATAAGCACCTGCTGCCTTATACAGCACAACACTGAATTGTTTGGCATGCTGGTACTGCAGTGTCAGAAGAGCTAGCCTGCTATCACTTTCCTCCTTTACACACTGTTCTCATTCCGATCACACAACCCAATTTTACTTCCCTGAAAGCCTTTTGTCATTTTCATTTTTGTGTCTCAGACTTGGGAATTAACATGGGTTAGAGCAGTTGAACTGCCAGGGAAGGTGGTCAAAGACTGTATGTTGTAAAAATACATTTGAAAAGTTTGCTTCATGTCTGCCTTAGCAGTCTACCTGCCACACCTAAAATTTCAGTGTGAAACTGATAGCAGAATTTGTTTGCAGTAGGTTTCTGTTGCATAGCAGAACACAAGACACTCTCTTGCCAAAGCTCTAAGCAAAGGTTGCACGTCATGTATTTTTAGGTTTTCAGCAAATGGAGAGAAATACCATATACATCATACTCAGTATAAATTTAAGAGATCACAAGGGTCAAGCTCTCTTCATCCATGGCCGGCATCCTGGGAGAAGATTCCATCAGTTCCTCTGCCTTTGATCCCAATCCATGCCCTCCTGAATCCCTGTGTTTCTGCACCCAGCTCCCGTCTCCAGAAGCCCAGCCTGGGACTTTTCCGGGGCTGCCCTGCAGCCTCAGTAGTGATGTGGGTTTTTTGGCGGGCAGACTGCGTATGTATTTCATTGGTTTTCTTTTTATCACTGCTGTTTCATCAAGGCTGTGTAGTTTCCAACCCGTCAGACTCCGCCCTTCCCGCCCTGTGGTTTCTCCTTTCCTTTTCTTGGGAAGGAGAGAGGTTAATGGGGAGCAGGTGTATTTCATTTAACTTTCGGCCCTGCGCGGAACCACGACACAGCCCTGTGGATGCAGACCCTGACTGGGGACCCTTTCCACAGGTGTTAAGTTGAACAAATAGACTGTTATAAATGAAAGTTCCGTCTCAGACACACCGTCACATTCACAAAGGCAACCAAAATCCCACCCAACCGAATGGTACAAACTTTTCTTCAGAACTAAATTCCAGAATACTTACAAGTCTTCCTTCGGGTATTGCGCGTAGAATTACAGGTGTAAACACACTGCTTCAGCCGGCAAAAAGGACAAAAACAAACAAACATCAAACAAACAAACATAAAAAAACCCACAAATTCTTTGCTTGCTGCAATTTTAGGATTCAGGAAGCCATCAGTGAAACCAAGGATCTGAAAAAGGGGCCACCAAAAGCCAATGGGGTGTCCCCCCTGATCTGAATTCCAGAGTAATCACTGAAAAGCCTCCCGGGCAAGCCCCCAAATTGTTATAAATGACCAATGACCGAGACCAAATATTCTCGTTAGTAGCTTGCTTTAATAAATGAAATTGCAGTAAGCAAAGCAGCGCTGGGTGCAAGGATAGCCAGTATTGTTATCCCTCAAGCACACCGAACAAAGCCCTGGCATTGTCCTATATTGAGTCCAATTCTATACATATTCAAAGGAAGGTGAGTTTACCAGAAGGTGAGTATTCATGAGAGGTGATGTCTGGGAAGAGTCCAGGCGAACTCTTCCTTTTTGGGGAGATGTCTCAGGGCCCCTGGGGTTCTTCTAGATGAAGTAAGGAATCTTTCTCAGGGTTAAACTGTAACCTTGCTCTTATCTGTTCTGTAGATGTTCACATTCTTTTGGGGCCTAGTCAGCCATTAAAATGTAATTAACCTGGAGACAGCAATCTCCATTGTTAAGAGTTAATCTCTTGTTTCTTCGAAGTAGTTAACTCTCACAGACTTCTGTTTCTTTTCAATACAAGGGACAGAAAGACTGCTTACAATTTGGTTAGCTGGCTTTTGTACATATTCCCCCCACCCTCCTGTATTTTTCCAAACTTGCATAACACGGATCATCAAGTTCACGTTTCTCACATAAACTTTCCCCTCACACATACTTCTGCTGCTGCCTGTCAGGATAAAAAAAAAACAAAAAACCCAAACCCCAAAAAAACCCCAAAACAAAACAAAACCAAACCACACCAGGTTTCTGACCCAAAAGCTGGTCACTGGAGTAGCTCCCCCCATCCTCCCAAACCAGGTCCGGGTCCGGCCTGCCCGGCGCAGCTGCCGCCCCGCCCTCCCCTCAGCCCAACGCGCCGCTCCCGCCCCTCTCTGACTGACAACGGCTTCGGCCAATCGGCGCCCGGGCAGCCGGCAGAACACGTGCGCTTGTTGACGCGTTGCCGTGGCAACCCAGGGGCCGGGGCGGAGCGGGGCCGCTGCCGGGGCTCTGACCTGCGGGACCCCGCGGGGCGCCGGGAGGGCGGGGGGGTCCCAGCTGGAAGCGTGAAGCAGGGCCGGGGGGAACCTGCATGTCAGGCGGGAGGGGGCGGGAATGTGTTCCAGGTGTGTTGGCCTCGCTGCTGTTCAGTTCTTTTCTTCCATGAAGGGCGAACTGACCGTCAGAGAAGATCAGACCTTGTGAAAATTAGAAAATTTTAAGCCACTCTTAGGAACCAAGGTAATGTTTTGGAGGACGTTAATAATGTGGTGCCTTGTCTGGTCTTTTGGGCATTGAATTGAATATGACTGAGGAAATTTTTGGGGAGCAGGATGATGGAGGAATGGTTGGGTGAGGAGGATCTGTGGTTTTGCTTCAGTCCTGAAGTCCAAGAAACAATCCTGCCTAGCCAGTGGGCACGACCAGTTGGGATCCTCCAAGCTCAGATCCCAGGTTTTCTGATTTCCACCTGATTTCTTTGTGAAACTCAGGTGATGGTGCTGATAACATGGCTGGCCTGTCTTCATCCTGAAGCACCAGACAGCCAGGTTCCTGCAGAGTTCATAGGCTTGGTTATAAATAAGTAACAAGGTCAAAGAGAAAGACTTGAGTGACTTTCCTCTCTCAGCCCAGATAACTGGTAATAAATGGGTATGCAATAGTT
Source organism: Florisuga fusca (assembly GCA_038090715.1). Taxonomy (NCBI): domain Eukaryota; kingdom Metazoa; phylum Chordata; class Aves; order Apodiformes; family Trochilidae; genus Florisuga; species Florisuga fusca. The sequence goes on along the minus strand of JAAWXA010000006.1, from coordinate 16,657,096 downwards.
CTTACTGCAAGGATAATGCATTTTTTTCTCTGGAATTAATTTCTGCAGGGCTTTCCTCAGCAACAACGGTGTGTGAGTTAACAGCATTTACCAGGTCAAATGTTCTGATTTGCTAATTGCTCTCTCACTTTTCTTGGCAAGTGGATGGGACTCATTTATGAGCGTCTTCTTAAGGGCAGGAGAATAAAATTGGAATAATTATGGGCAATCATTTGGATATTGCAGCTAGAAATGTTAATCTAGAAATATAAATGTTTATGCTACCTGGTACATAATTACTAGTTATCTTGTATTCCAGGAATTACCTCTTTCAGTCCTACTCCTGGGATGTTTGTGGTGCTTAGCACTAATGTGGAGGTTTAGTATGAAAGTCAGATTTTTTTATTTTTGGCTTGGAAAGCACAAGTAACACAGAAAAGTCAGCTGGCATTTCCAAGAGGTTTATCTGAAAGCTGATGTTGAACAAAAGTTCTAGTTATGATACTCTCACATCTGATTGATCAAGTTACAAAGTAGCTCCTTTGACTTCATTACAGTGTTTTTCTTTAGTTTTACTCTTCATCTACTTAAGTTAGGACATCGTTCCACAATAGGATGCACTGGTGTATAACCAGGTGAAATTATAGTTACAAAGTAAAGAGCTCGGACATACAGAGTTTTTACATGTCTCTTCATGGAGGCACATTATCTGGGGCCATTTCAGGCTCTTATTCCAAAAATTTCTATTGACTCATATAATATAATAGTGTTCTGTTAAGTAAATAATTATAAAATGGGGATCAGGACAACATAAATAGATAAACAGATAGATTTGAAGCTGTATCTATCTATCTAAATTGAGAAAAAGACCACCATTAAACATGACAAATTACAGAATCACCAGGGCCCAGCGGTACCAGGTAAAATTTGATGAAGTTTATCAGGCATGTCCTCTCACACCAGTTAAAAATTACTGCTGATCTAATCTTGATCTAATCTGGAGGAGAAGAACAATGATGAAGAAGAATTGTTTCTAAGATTTGTTATCAACACGACCCTTAAAAATTGTTGCTCTCCTGCAAGTGGCCATCATCAGCCTTGGGCTAGAATGTGTTCAAGTCTCATTCTGGGTGTAATAAGTTGTTTTGATAGTCTTCCCATTCTGCTGTTTTCTGTAACAGAGATTTAGTAAGTGCCCATTTTCTTCTTGTGCAACTACATCATGTTTTTTTCTGCAAAGTATCAGCATGTACTTCATTGTTTATGCAAGGTACAATTAGGGGTATTTAATAACTTCTTGTTGAGATTACCACTCTTTCACAAAAGAAATAGGATGTCTAGAGTTCTGTTGTTCTAGCTGTTTTCTACTTCAGATTACTTCATATGCTTGTCTAGATTCCCCCTGTCAATTCTGCTAATGTGGCTTTCCACTCATCATTTAGTTTTCATATTACTTAATACCTGGTGTATCTTACTGAGCATAGGAATTGCTATGATAATCCGATCATCTAGCTGAATATCCTGTTCATAGCAAAAGTACTGAAAACCATAGCTACAGAGTAATTTGTGACTGGGAACACTTTTTTTTATATTAAGAGACTCAACCAATTATTTTGTTGGTTGAATTTTGACTCCAACCACCTATTTTGTTCCACCCTAGAAGTTCAGCCTACTTTCTTTTGATTATTACACAAATTACTACTTACCATCAAAATCACTGGGAATCATTCAGATTCTGCACACATCAGTGCCAGAAATGGAAAAGTTGAACAAACACACCTGAGCTAAGAAGTATATGTAGCTTGGTTCAAGCTGTGTAAACTTACTGCATTAGATGTCTTCTTGCTCTCCTAATCCTGTGCTCTGGGCATATAATCAGTGCATTATCTGACGTATATCTGATATGCCCTCTGTGATTTGTGTGTCACTAAATATCACACATCTACTGAAGTAACTGATGATTAAGAATATGATGTGTATTATCATAAGTGTCATCCAAATTCAGCATGTCAGCATGTCTATGCTGAGTTTTGCACAAGGATAAGCATAGAGGCAAGGTAACATTATTAATTTAAAGTATGAGATGAGAATATGAAATAACTATGTGTTAGTAAAATAAGTTATAATATAATAACTCCTGCTAAGTTATAATTTGTCATCAAGTAAAATATGGAAAGCAAGAACCTTGGTTGTAGGGCATAAATGACACCTGAAAGAGAATGGCATTACTAGAGGAGGTCTAGAATTTTTAATGTTTAAATTCTGGATAAGTTAATTTTTTCAGCTAAAAACTTTTTTTCCATGTATTTGAACTACTAACAGTTGTAATTCCTCAGTGTGGCGTGGCAGCTAGGAGGGCCAGCCATGTCCTGGGGTGCATCAAGCACAGCATTGCCAGCCAGTCAAGGGAGGGGACTGTCCCACTCTACTCTGCACTCGTACAGCCTCACCTTGAGTGCTCTGTGCAGTTTTGGGCATTGCAGTATAGAAAAGACATCAAGCTATTGGAGAGCATCCAAAAGAGAGCCACAAGGATGGTGAAGGGTCTGAAAGGAATGACATATGAGGAGTGGCTGAGGTCACTTGGATTATTCAGTTTGGAGCAAATGAAGCTGATTGGTGACCTCACTGCAGTCTGTGACTTCCTCACAAGGGGAAGAGATGGGACTGGAACTGATTTCTTTACTTCTGTGACCTGTGACAGCACTTGGGGTAATGGCTGAAAGCTGAATCAGGGGAGGTTTGGGTCAGATATCAGGAAAATGTTTTCCACCCAGAGGGCAGTTGAGCAGTGGAACAGGCTCCCCAGGGAAGTGGCCACAGCACCAAGTCCCACTGAGTTCAAGGGAATTTGGATGATGCTGTCAGGCACATGGTGTGATCCTGGGGGTGCCCTACACAGGGACAGGAATTGCACTTGATGACCCTGATGGTTCTCTTCCAAACTCAGCATATTCTATGATTCTGTGATTCTATAGTTCTTCCTGCTGTTTGGGCAGCAGTGAACATAGTAGCATGGGTCACTAGAACACGTCTCCACCTCTCTCTGACAGGACTGTCATAAACTTAATTAAAATAAAGTACTTAAATAAAAGAAAATTATTTATTGTGTAATTATATGTAGGAAGTCCTCAAATGCCGAGTATGCTATGGCTTCTACTGGTGTCAATGAATTTTGGATTGACCCATAATGTTTTAGGTAGAAAGTGAATCAAAGGAGGATGCTGGTACTGTAATAAGAATAAAATTACAAAATTTGGCTGTGATTGTCTCATTGCCACAAACACCTTAAATAGTTTTTTATTAGGATCATGCAGAAATCTCAGGGTTATATGTTTTTCTTCTCTTACATTCTAATGAACCTTTGTGCGTGCACGTGCACACAAACAATACCGATTTCACTCTTATTCTTGGTAAGTCTTTGAAGAAAGTTTTAGTTCTGTTGCACCGACGCTTCAAATAGTGGGGAAAATGTGTAGTTAGAAAGTTCCTGGAGATTTCTTGCCTGTTTGTATACATCAGAAAACAATTTTTTTAACCTGGTGTATTTGGTTTTGAGTATTCTTTCCTTGTCCTTAACTGGCTGAATCCATGTTTAATGAAGTCATAACCATCAGCTCCTGGATGGCAGTTAGCATGGGGGAGATGGTACTGCTGTACGTGCAGCTGATCCTCTAATGGAACAAGCTTCATACTTGGATGTTTTTGAGTGTGCATTACTCATAAGACATTTAAGCCAGGCTGCTGTGATGTTAGATTTTACAGACTTACAAAGTCTTGAAGCTGCCAGATGTGGATGGACATGCCAACATTTGTATGTTCAGAGCTTGCAAATCATTTCTTGGGATAGGAGGATGCATAAAAGTAGGGGTTTTGCTCAGGTATGGCAAGATGAATCATATTGACATAGAAAACTATGGATTTCCTACGTATCCGTGATCGTAATTTAAGCTTGATCAAATAATATATTACTCTATTCACATGACTGAAGGAAAATAGTAGTCTCTAGGACTAATCAAAAGACTTCTCTAGCCAGGAGCTGTGGAGAAAATGAAATGCTGAACTGGAAAAATCTGAGTGTTTTAATGTGTGGTTAATTTGCTAAAAATATTGTTGGAAACATAAGAATGTTTTTTCCTTTTATCTTTTCAGTTAAAAACAGATCCAACATAATATAGTACAAATTATCCAAAATTTTGTCCAACTTATGTTTGAGTACTTTGTCTTAACAGATTTCTCAAGTGATTTACAACTGAGCAGTAAAAACCAACATTTAACACAAGACAAAATACAGCTTAAAATGTTGGTTTATTTTAATTTGTTTTCCCTTAAAAAATAATGGGAGGCGTCACAGATAACCTTTTATTTGGAAAGAGCATGAAGTTGCTTTTTGGCACACAACACAGTTTGGTCCTTTCTGACACCTCTTTTATATGTAAATATAATGAAAACCCAGTAAAAGGGAGAAAAAAGAAGAAATGGCTTATCTTGATATTAAAGATCTGGATCAGCTTAAGAAATTCTTGTTACCAGGCTAATTTAGTGTTGGTGCACAAGAAAATCTAGATTAATTTCCATGCCTTTCTGACTTGCTCAGTTATGCTCAGATCACTTCATCTCTCTCTTTCTGTATCTGTTGTCCTCTTAGACTGGGTTATTCTCCTTTGTCTTTTTACACAGTGCAGCCTAGAATAAGAAACCAGGATCTCTGGGTACTATTGTAGTGTAAAAATTTGTTGATTGTTGCATCTTATTTAAAGCTATTTCAGAAATTTGTAAAAACAGCAAAGGTAGGTAGTACAGTCGAAATAACTTTTCCTGTAGAATACTTGTGAATTTAGTCCCATTTACATGAATCACCTTTATTAAGTGACTTGCATAACAAGCAGAAAGCTTACAGCTTCAAGCACTGAGTGATGAACAGGCAGAACATGTGCACAACATTAGGTGTAGCACTGGAGGCAAACAACAGCAAACCTTCTAGTGAAAAGGGGGTTTGCATAAACAAGGGCTTACATAGCCAGGAACTCTTGAATCTGAGACACTGGATTAAGCAGTATGTTTTAGCAGTCTAAAATTAGTTTATTCTTTTTTTGACACAGACATCCTGATCTGTAGTTGGGCTTCCATCAGGTTGCTGTATTTAGATGCCACCACTTTGGAGACGTATGTTTGCCTCCTTGTTTAGTGTATCCTTGTGACATGTCACAGGCTTCCTCAGGCAGAGCAACCCATGCAAACGTTCTCATAACTCTGTTATGTGAGTCCTGATTTTGTGAGCAGTTTGCAATTATAGGTGATCTCTCCGAAGAGCCTCCTGGATGTGAGCTACTGCCACCTCAAGCAAGTACTTCCTCTAAGCCTTTTGCCTAGCTTTATCACTTTCCTTTTTTTCAAAATAGTAAAGGAATCAGCTGTTCCCACTATTTACTTTGCTTTAGTTTATGACCCTCCTAAATCCAGACATGAAAATTGGCTTTGTCTTTAGAAAGAGTCATGCAAGTCCAAGGAGTATTTCTTTGACATGTCTTAGCTTTAAAGATCTGTGACCTTTGTTTTAGTTCCTGGTGCTAGGATTTATTTTGTCCCTTTCTGTGCTGGCAGATGGGAACAGTGGCAGTAAACCAGCTATATAGTTTAAATGGAGTTTGCAGTCTGATATAAGCTGCACACAGAGATGCTGTGATATCAGTCAGTATTCAAAAACTGTACATAAACAGATTCCCCAAATTGTTGCCACTGTTCCTGTATTTTGTACATGGAATGAACATTGTTGTGTACAAGCAGCAGGAGCCTTCATGCAGTGTGTTCTTCCACAAGGTAAACTGTTTGGGGTTGGTTTTTTTTTTTTCAGCTGGGAGGACTCCATGTGGAATTCTAGCTAAGTCAAAAGCAGTACAGTTCAGGATTCATTGAAAACAGCCAATTTAGTCCCCTAGCTAGCAAGAGTATCTTTTGTTCAGTTAAGGAATCCAGGCTTATAAAATGACCTTATAATGGGTTTTGAGGAATTGTTTACATGAGAGAATCAGGAGAGATGAAAAACAGAGAGGGTCACTCTTCAGGGACAGCTGCATACAGGAAATAGAAAACGTATGTGTCAACTTTGCTTCCAACTTCCAACACTGACATGAAAGAAGACATAAAGAAGGCCATTTTGGGAAGAAGTTTCCACTTGCCTGTGTAGGTTGAATAACACATGGCAGCTCAGAGAAGGCCACATTAATAAACCCTGCATAATAGTGCTATTATTGTGATTTCTGGTTAGGAAAATCTTTAAAACAGTGTGCAAGAGTTCCAGTTTCCTGATCAGGTAAGAAGATAAGAGATGTGCTATGCCATTTGCACTCTTGTAATTCTGTTCTGTTTTGGGTAAAGTGAAGCTCTTAGCCTGATGCTGAACTAGCCATAGTATTTCAATTGCTTTTAATTAAATTAAACTCATCCATTAGTTGTGAGCACTCCGTGGCTGCAGTTCATGAGATTGTTTTTTAAGCATCATACTCACTGGAAAAGGAGAGGAAAGATTTTCTACAACTATATGCAGTGATCAACCATACTTTCCCACTTTATTAAGTAATATATTGCAATATTTTATAAGAAAAAAGGAAGTTTTATGTTTTGAAAAGAAATGCTAAATCCCATTCCTGAATTATTTTCACATCTTTACCACTGAGCCTGAGAAAAGATTTGAACTCCTCATATGCCTTTTCATTTCACACTGAATTTATAGGAAGTTTCCAAATAATAACGTCAGCTTGGCAGGAATAAATGTAGACCAAATGGTGTAATCCCCACAAGAAAGCATAATTCTCTCATGAAGTATTTACAATAGCAGGCTTGGAAATCCAACAATAGGTTATATTGTTGATGTGTTGTTTATAGCATCTTTTATTGACTGATTCATTTTTAATTGTAACAGATTTAGTCACCTAACTTTCTTTGTGTGGCATGCATATAAAGTTTGGTGTGCACTGTTGCTTTAAGAATCCTCTCAGGTAGTGGAACAGCAGTATTATTCTGACATAAATCAAGTTATAGGACATAAATAGGACCTTGCAAAGTTCAGAAGTTCCCTGAAATGTAGCTGAACTTTCTGATGCTCCCTTCCTGTGACCCTCCAATAACCCTTATCTCCCCTGCCTTCATGACCCTTTAATGTTTCCCTGGCTCTCTGTTCCCTTCATCCTCCTAAAGAGCTTGGCTACTTCCCAACTGGGATTCATCCAACGGGCCACCCTCCTTGGAAACTCTCCCAGTCTTTGAAATAGCCTTGAAGTAGCCTAAATACTAGTTTGCAGATTTAAATTTCACATACGGTTGAACTGTTCAGCTAACAATCACATGCACAATCTGGCCAAAACTGGCTAACTGTTGGAGTGGCAAGTTGTGCTTGTGGTACAAAGTGATCAGCCTTCAAAAGCGTTGAGATCACAAAATTAGGCCTTCTAAAAAGGAAAACAATGGAAAGGCTTTGAGGATTTTTTTTTATGAATCGTTTTTGTAATACTTTCTACACAATTAGCAAAGTTGAACATTGTTAGTGAGGGCAAAAATTATTGCTTCAAAATGGGATAGCACATGTTGAAGTCAGGAAACTACACAAGAATTATTAATTGCTACTGTCCAAACTGCTTTGTCTGTAGTATGTTTTTCTACTGGATGTTTCACAATTATACATTGGGTGGGAGTCAGACAAAAAAAGCTTTTTCTTTTTTTCTTTTTTAACATCTGAAACAATCCAGTGCTACAGTTTTGTATATTCTTTAGCTTACATTATACACTTACCTGATAGCTTCAGGCTATAAGATGGTGGTACAGTTTAACTATGTTTTTCCACAGACTGCACTTATCTAATAGAGTTTCAGAGACGGTGGTGATTTTGAGTGCTAAGTATAATATCCTTCAAGAATTTTATTTTTAACGGCTAACTCCAACAACCTTGTTCACAGAAAATTGTTCCAATACAAATCACAGATTGGCTCTGATGGTCTTCACCTCTTCCAATCTGCATGCAAACAAATCTGAGTTTCATGGGAGATTTTCTAAAATGAGAGTGTCACAAATGTCCATGGAATATGCAACTTTATGAATATTTAAGCAGACAGTATGAATGCAGCGATCTAAACATCTGTGGTAAGAAGATGTGATTACATGTGACTAATCATGGTGACAACTTGTTTTTTCACTATTGCCCATATCCCTAAGATATCCCCTAGAACATTTATGAGAAACTAGAATCAGCTCAATTCTTCTCAGTAGCAAAAGCAAAATTTATGTTTGTCATCTCAAGGGTAAAGACAAAACTGTAAATTCAGCCCCTGGGCTTAGAGGTGAGAATGATAAAGGTGAAATGGCTGTTGAATACCAGCAAAGTCTCCTGTGTTGACATGACATAAGAGCAGCTCAGAGCAGATCCAGGTTGGCTGCTGGCAGCAGAGAAAGTGACCTGCAATGCATCAGCAAGATCTCTGGGTAGGTAAGTTTGGGAGTTAGGAACCCCCTAAAAGTTTGGAAGGGTTGAGAAAAAATTTGGAGTATTTGGTAAGGACAAGGTGACTTGTCTCAAGTCAAAGGAAGAGCTGCCAACCCCATAACAATAGCTGTTATGCCTTGACCCTGTATTTCATGGAAAAATAAGTGACAACTATCACTTTCTTCTGTTATAAAATAGAAGTTTGGTAGTCCTTGGTAGTTGCCTGTCTATGTAACCTCTTGCTTGCTTATGACTACAGTTAGCCTGGTTATTAGTTACCTTGTATTCATGCAATAAAACAATAGCCTCTACCATAACAAGCTTGCAGTCTCAATTGTATTTTCTGGTCTTTGGAGGACCAGCAGAAAAGATTGTCTCTGTAAAAAATTGACTTTTGTCTTTGAAAAATTGACATTTAAGTTGTACAACACAGTTGTCTATATTCAGACACAGACTGCAATACATTTAGCACTCTCTTCTTGAGACTTAAAAAACACAGTGCCCTTAGCTTGTCATATGGCATGTACTTCAGCCCCCAAAGCATCTCTGTAGTCCATATTGATAAACTTGCTCCATTTTTTTAATATTTGTTCTTTACTAAGAGAATTAAGACTTGTCAGCGAATTTGAGATAACACCGCACAAGTGCTGAGTAAAGGGGCCTAGTATTTCCTCCATCCTACAAACTGGGAACATTTTGCTTGCTTATTATGCCTTTGGAGACTGAACAATGGCATCCCCTTATTAAGGGGCATTTCACTTGAGACAGGGAAATGATGTTTAACTTAATGGTTTGACTTAAGTGGCTTAGAAATTGAAGGCTGTGTCAGAAATATCAGCTCTGTCAATAACAAAAAATAAAGCATATTTATTATTTCAGCAGCTTCAGTTTATGCACACCCATCTTCTTTCATGTCCTTCATGACTTCACACCCTCTAAGACTAGAATTTCATATTTATATTATTATTCAATTCATCAGTATATAACATGTATGGGGTGTTACTTCTCTGATACTTAAAAATACAACAAAGTGGTATGGTAAACTGATTCCAGTTATGAATCACTGGTCAGTAACCTTAACAAGAAACATTGTTTTTATTAATATGTACTGATTTAATATTTTTCAGGATCTGTCAAACTAAAAGGCAAAACAAAACCACACAGAAACCCTCTATCCCTACTGAAATGGCCATTAAGTTCAGTTTTCCAGCTTTAAGGTCCCTAGTATTTTCAAGCCAATGAAACCAAATAAAGGAGATGGAGCATCATGCTGATTAATGGACTTCCACAAGCCCTTTACGTGCAGAAGAGAAAGAAGCTTCTTGACATCTTGTGCCATTCATGGAAACAAATATCAACAAAAAGAATGTGAACAAAACCTGTAGCAAGCTGCCAGCTGCTGGAGAGACCCCTGCTAGTGTCTCTAGAATTTTTCCTTCAGAGCAGGTTTCATCATCTGATGTGTCAGATCTTCCCAGAATTTTGCCCAGAGTAGTAGATCAAGAAGCTGGAGCCCAGACAAAGGCGACCAGGCACTGCAATAATATCAAAGCAGTCAGATTCTTCAAATATGTCTGAGACACCACTGGATCGGCCTGTCATCCCACCAAGAAGACCTGGCTTCAGGGTATGCTATATCTGTGGCAGAGAATTCGGGTCACAGTCTATTTCTATACATGAACCCCAGTGCTTAGAGAAGTGGCATATTGAAAACAATAAGCTACCGAAGCATCTCAGAAGAGTGGAGCCCAGAAAACCTGAGGTTCTGGGTGGTGGTTCCTGCACGCTTACAGATGAAAATGAGGCAGCCTACCATAGTGCTCAAGCCCAACTCCTGCCCTGTGAAAACTGTGGACGAACCTTCCTTCCTGACCGACTCCTTGTGCACCAAAGGAGTTGCAAAGGAGGCAGCAGCAAGGGGGGGCAGTCAAGCTTTGCCCCCCGTGTCTCTGGAAAAGGCCCAAGCTCTGGCTCTGGCTCAGCAAGCAATGATCCATTGAAGGTCATGGAAGGAAAGGCCACATTAAACAAGGTAAATGGTCTTTGGAAGACAAGGCACATGGTCTTTGGAAGAGTGTGGGTGAGGTTTTATCCTAGATACTCCATTAGAGACTGTGTTCCCATTAAATCACTTTCCTGTTTCTCTGCTGAATAGTAGCAAAAAGGGAAGGGGAATACTGAGTGCATATGGGACACTACTTATGCCTATTTCTTGATTTTCCTGTTGAAAGGGGGTAGTTGGCTTCTCTTACTCTGTGCTACCGTGAGAGTTACGTCACCAAAAGTGACCATTGTGTGCTATAGTTCTCCAGGAGCTGCTATTGGGTAGTTTAGGGAAGCTTTGAATGTTCTATGTTTCAGAAGGTATTAGGTGTTTTTCTTTAGTTAAAATGAAAGACAATGTTTCATTATTCTGTAAGCACTCCAGTGCTCTCAATTTTTACCATTACTCTTACCCTTTGCATGGAACACAAATTTACTGAGGACTGCATGTTCAAAGGCATCAGCTCAGAGTATAACAACAGTGAAATAAATAAGACTGCACATTTATTTCCACTGAACTTGACTCAAAATCCAAGAATAAAGAAGCTGATTCACATTATCCAAAAGCTAAGCAGAGTTTTGGAAAATGACATATTTTTTTCTGCATTTGTTTCTGCACAAGCTGTCTTTTGGCCAGGAGTTTTGTAAAAAGATAGATGTCTAAATTTAGGTCCACTGTCTACAATAATGTTTTTTTAATGGGAGTTGGACTCCTGATTGCCTACACTACTTTTGAAAATGGGATTTATCTTTCCCAGTCACCAAAGGAATGCAGTGATATGCAGAGCATTTCTAAAACAGTTGTAAAAGTTGAAGCATGCTGTATTTCAGTTTTCCAGCTGCTGAATAAACTGAGATAACAGCATTAACCCTATGAACATGAGAATAAAGACAATGTGAGTCATTTTTTTATTGTGCTATTTGAGACCACATAGATAGGTACTGGCAAATTAGGTCCACTCCTCAGGTCTTTAATCATCAATTTCAAATAAATCACAAACAGTTGAAGGTGCTGCACAGGTGCATCTATAGCTGTAGGAAAGGAGATGTACTTGGTGTGTTGCTCTGGAGAACTGGCATTGCTCTATATGTGACTGTTCAATTAAAGGCGTGGATATGAAGCAGAGATTTTTGTCCATCACACATGAAGCTATATCCGTAAAAAAATAATGGGGTAGGGGGTAGAATGACCACAGTGTGACAATGTCATAAAAAAATTTTGGAGTGTGGTTTGGCATTGAGAATAATAATGTTGCCGTCTTGCACAACATATCTGGTCCCTGTGTGGATTCAGTCACATCTGCTTACTTGTTGAACAACAACATTATTACCACTTTTTCCTTCTGTGAGCTCTGCAGAGCCAAAATGAAATGTGTTTGAATCTATTCTCTTCTGTGTGAACAACAGGTTTCCTCATTTACTTCCAAGCAGTTACAGTTCATCAGTTGCAGCAGAACTAATAAGGCTTTACAGCTTGCAGTTTGTAATCGACTCTGAAGGACTTCTTTATTAACAATGGCTTTTAGGAAGGGATGATAGATTTTACCTCTCTGAGGTTCTTTATTTTATTGTTTTTAGATCTGTGCTTTTGTAAAGAGAAGGTACACATTAAAGGCAGAGGTAATGGAGATGGAAAGACTGAAATAAGTATCCACTGAAGGATGTTGAAAAGAGCTAAGTTCACAGAAGAACTACAGGTCTACTATGGACACAGGCCGGACTGTTCTCCTATACAGTCTCAGTATTTTTCCAGTGTATTTTAAAAATCTTGCTCACTTTACCAACTACTCAGATGCTTATCAATTCTGTTAAACAATAACCAGCAGCAAAGTGAAATGGTATTCAGTTTGGATCCTGGCAGAAGGGCACTTTAAGAATCTAGGTATCATAGAAATATTTGGGTTGGAAGCAACCTGAAAGATCATCTAGTTCCAATCTCCCCCTGCCTTGTAGGGGAAAGGTGTAACCTTCCACTTAGACCTGAAGTACTTAAAGCCCCATCCAACCTGATCTTGAACATATGAAGAGAGGCAGCGTCTACAGCTTCCCAGAGCATCTTGTGTCTTACCGCCTTCACAGGAAAGAATTTCACCCTAACATCTAATTTAAGTCTACCAGGTGGATTCTCACCAAGTGCAGAGCAGAAGGGGGGAATCACCTCACTTGACCTGCTGTATTTTTTTTTCCCTGTATATTTCTGTTATTTCTTTCTATTTCATATTTCTTTTTTGCGTAGCCCAATATATGATTGGCTTTCTGGGCTACAAGCACACATTGCTGGCTCACATTCAGCTTTATAGCAAGAATCACACAAGCTTGGTGTTGTCAGCAAACTTGCTGAGGGTGCATTCAGTACCGTTGTCCGTGTCTCTGACAAAGATGTTAAACAGCACCAGTCCTATTAGTGACTCCTGAGGAACAACACGTCACTAATCTCCACTTGAACTCCAGTTTGTTGACCAAAACTCTGAGTGCAACCACATGGCCAATTTCTTATCCACCAAGTGGTCCGTCTGTCAAGTCTACATCTCTCCAACACTGTCCAACATTGGGACAGTGTTGAATGCTTTGCACAAGTCCAGGTAGATTACATCAGTTTCTCTTCCCTTATAGCCCAGTGCTGTAGCCCCTTTATAGAAAGCCAGCAAATTTTTCAGACATTGACTGGCCTTCAATGAAGCCATATTCACTATCATCAATAATTTCCTTATTTTCCATGTAGTTTAGCATAATTTCCAGGTCAATCTGCTTCATAATCTTGACTGGCATAGAGGTGAGACTGGCCTGTGGTTTGCTAGGTCTTCCTTTTTCCAGTTTCAAAAATGGGGGTTATGTTTCCCCTTTTCCGGTCAGTGGGAATTTAACCATACTCTCAAGTGCAGAATCAACTGTAGTAGTACCACTACTGACATTACTGACATCACTGACTTTAGAGCTGGAGACTCAGCAGCTTTGATAAGTCATCTCTTTCTCTAACTGCCCTCACTCTCAGAATGCATGAGCACATCTGAGTTAACCATGTCTGGCTGTGTAAAGCAAACAACAGCCTATGCTTAAGAGACTCTCAAGGATCGCATGAACTCTGGAATGTTTTTGGATTCTTCTGTGATACGCCAGACACTGGAAGTGATGTCTGGGACTACTGAAACTCAGACTTGGACTAGAGCAGAGCGTGGTTTTGATTATTTCATAGACCAGAATGTCTGCTACATGTAAGTGAGTACTAATGACTTGCTGTGAGTATATGAGTTCCTTTTTTTTTTTTGGCAATAGATGGCTTCTATCCTAAAATCCTATCAGATATGTCACTAGTATCTGGTGCTGCCATCTGCTGTTTTCTTGTCGTGTTAATTATGTAAAAATAGGATTCTGGCAATCTACCTTTGCTATATTGCAATGCATATTTACATAGTATGTCTTGAAAACCTGTTTAGCAGCAAAATGTTGATGTTGTATCTTGCTCTGGCATAAAGTCATCTGGTACAATGAAAAGTTCAGATGCTGTGTAATTCTGATGAAGATGGAAAATCAGTGATAAACTTTGCTTGCCCCATTTGCAGCAGTTTTGAAGACTTTCTTAGGAGCAACCTGACAAATCTATTTGCCAGCATATAAAATTAGATGAGAATTGACAGTGAATGGATGGCTGGAATGAAAGACATTGAGTATTGTCATGGAGAATGACTGAGCTTCCTGCATTTCTGCTTTTACACGAATGCCATATTCATTATACTGATACATTTATTTTAAAAATAGCCCTTCAGGAGTAAAAAGGAATATTCTAGAGCTTTCAGTTGAGTGAAATCTTTCAATACCTGCACTACTGGGCAGAATTGCCTTCCTGTTCAAGGATATTTCATATAAAGACATACGACCAGTGCTAATGTTAGTCTGCTGCTTTGTTGGGGCAGTTGCTGAAGTCAGTCCAGAAGGGTGTGAAATGCACCTTTGTTTGATCACGACAACCATGTCACAGCTTGTCCATGTCCTTTCTGCAGAATGCCTCTTACTTTTCAGAGAAGAATGTGGGGTAAGGTGCCTTTGTACAACACAATAATGTTGCCAAGTGTTTGTACCAAACTTTTCCTGATCCTCTGTTCCTTGGTCAGTTCAAGCCTATCATAAGAGCTGTGGCGGCATAGATAACAAACAAGAAAGGTAGGTGGTGTGTGCAGTCCTGCATGTTAAATATTTATGGAAGGGAGTTCGGGAGTCAGTCTTACTGAGTGTACTTAGTAAGAAATTAAAAGCTTTGTGCAGGATGGGAGGATTTGACCTCATGTAACACCATAACAGCAGCCTGGAGCTAGCCTCAAGTAATGTCAAGTCTATTGAAAATACATACTTGTATAGCCCTCTGAGCTAAATGACTTCATTCATGGTCATGCAGACATATTTAGCAGTTTTGGAGAAAATAGAAAATAGTGAGACACCAGAGGAAAGCCTAACTGCACTGCTAGGTATTTGTAGGTATTTTTATAACACATACCCTCAGGAACAGACCTGCCCTACAACTCTTTTTAAAAGTGAAAAACAAAGCAGTGAGCAGACAGCCTAGCCACTGGCCTGTGAGTAGTTTGGGTTGGAAAATTGTGGTGATTCCAAAAATAGTTTAGTTTCAAACTGCAGTCCTCCAGATGTGACATTTGGGATAGGCACACTCTGAAGAGAAATAGAAATGAAGGATAAACATCATCAGCTGTAGAAAGCCCAAACAAAGCTTATCATACCTCGGATTCCATAGTTAAACAACAAAAGAGCTGTTACCACCAATTGTGAGGTTATTCTCCTTCAGGCTTTATTTTCCAGTTTTTTAACATGTGCTTGCAGAGAAGGACCTCTGTACATAATTTGATGTGCAGTGATTGTACAAACCCACTACATTTCTGGAGAAAACAATTCCACCGTTAGAATGATCCCATTCCTTTTAATTAATGCTGGTCTCTGCTATTGTTTCTGTACAGTTTTTAATTGTGGAAGTTACAAAACAAGACATTTCTACTTGAATATATTTCTTAAACATTGTTTCACCAAACAGGATTTAGTTATGAATCAATCCCAACTGATAACTTTGGAAAACATAATCCTCTCTTTAGTTGCAGGCCTGGTTCTGCTCAGTCACAACCAAAAATTCACCTGCAAACTCTATGTCAGGATCTGAAAGGACCACAGTACTGCTGATTTAGGCTTTACGTTTTAGTTTTTTTATTTACCAAAAAGACCACCTTACAGCTGTGGAAATGTATCCACATGGGACTGGAAGGAGATCACCAAATTTTGTCTCAGAGGTCTCTGGCAGATACTCAATAGTAGGACATCACAACTACTTTGTAACAAGTGTAGTCGATTTGAATGAAGCAACCAAATGTAAAAAACTATCTCCACTCAGAAGGGAAATATTTCAAAGATTAAAAAACTGTGGTTTTAGCAATGATATTTCCGTGCCTCTTTTAAATTTATTGGGAATATTTGATTTTTAAGTGACTTTTCACCTGTCATATCAGGACTTTTAAGTCTCCTTGAAGACATACATTTGCTTTTATTTCACTGCCCTGTATGATGGAAATGATTGTGACAGTTCAGGCTAAGTAACTGTGATTTCCATTCGTTCTAGGATTTCTTTTTCCCATTCTAATAGTGTGTTAAGAGTCCCTACAAACTGAATGTAAATCAGTTTGCCTTTTCCTAATTTTCAGCCAACAAATAAGCCGTTCTATTGAATGTCACGAACCTATCTAAAGAAAACTTGAGAGGAAAATATGTTCCTCGTGTTTTTACACCTAGCTTTTTTTTTTAAGAAAACCATTTCTAAAATATCATAATCATACCCATAACAAGCATGCATCGTGAAATGAGTCCTCTAACTTCAAGAGTTTATACTGTATCATAATCTAAAGATTTCAAAGCCTACAAAAGTACACACGCTGCCTTCAGAAGATGCTGCATCTGGACCCAGTCTTATCTCCAAACAGGACAAGATCTAGTTCAAGACCTATAGTAAGGAAGTATGCAAAAGCTGATAATGAAAATTAGAGTGCACTCTTAAATCAGCTGTTGCTGTATTCAGTTATGAACAAGAAAACAACATTATATATAAAATATCGTGTTATCAAAGATGGCTAAGGAAATTCCATTTGAAAGTTAAGAGGATGAAAATGTCATTGGGAAGACTGTCCTTGGATAAGCTATATTTCAATTCACTATGAAAATTTTCCAGATTAAGTTCAACATTTCCCAGCAATAATACTTTGTTGAGTATTATTTCTTCATGTAATCGAGTTTACATGTGTGATACAGGAAAGAAAGCTTATGCAGATTGTTCTCTAATGACATTTTCAGACTGTAGCACAAATGTGAGAAGAGCTGCCCAGAATTTCTTGAATATGCTGATGGGTTGACAGACATAGTCATAAATACTGGAACAGGTTATGCTTTGTCTTACACAGCAGCAAAGGAAAAAAATTAAATCCCTTCCTCCCTTGTTTGAGTGAGAAAGTCTTCCCATGTTTGGTCTGGCATGGCTGTCCCTCTGCTTTAGGAGGGCAGGGAATAGCTGGTCTTTTACTGGTATTCTGCAGTCAGGAGTGCAGAAAATGCTGGCCTTTGTGAGATCCATCAGAATCCCTCAAAGTGCTGTCTCTGCAGTATGTTTTTACACTGCTCCTGAAGAAGGGCTGGTACTGACACCATGCCTAGCCCAGGATGTGCCTAAGGACACAGTCAAGTTCATAATCTGCAATACCACAGTAATTATATATTTTTCAAGCTTTGAATATACATTTGTGGAATTTGGGGCTAACGTTTTCTTTTTTGTTTGTTTTTTTTTGTTTCCGTTGAGCTGTTTTTCTCTGTGGACAAAAGCAGATCTGCAGTGCAGAAACACTGACTTTCTTAGACACCAGTCCTGCTCTCGCTGCAGTCACTGGCAAAGTTCACACTGACCCTATGGGATAAGCAAGCAACACTTCTTTTTTTTTCTTTTCTTTTTTTTTTCTTCCCCTATCCTGAAATATCCTAGATCAGTTTTAATCATTCAAGACCAAGAATTCCACTAGCAACTGACCTGTGGCAGAAGTAATGTAAGGCTGGGGACAATCTGGAGCCAGCTCCTCTCACTGTCCAGCTTAGGGGAGATGCTAAGGCTGGACACCACGTTTTGACTGTGTTCTGGCTTGAGGTGGGGTCTTTCGGCTACTGCACTAGATATCAACATTTCAGCTGAGAAAACTTTTTTCCTGTTTTCCATGTTTCTTCTGTTTGGTTGATAAAAAAGGGGCTTCAACATTTAAGGTGGACACTGCTGCAGCAGCCCCACTGCTGCAGAGGAGTTGTTTCTCCCTGTGAAGACTCACAATTTCCACAGACTTGGTGGTAAGAAAGTAAAAGAGCTACATAGTTAAGTGTTAATTAGGTAACACACATAGGTTTTCAGCACAGTGTCTGCAGAAGGACCCTACCTGTTTTAGGTGGCCAGTTAATAAGGCAGTATCTCTTACAGATCTGAAGACTGAATCCAGACAAAAAGGCAGAAATAGTTATGCTGATTTCATAGATAGGAATAAGTTCCAAAGGTGTTCTGATTCAAAATTAATGTTGAAGACAATGTTTATTCATCTTCACAATTGTTATTTTCAGGCACAAGGGATAAGACGGCCACCAACAGTGATTTGTTACATATGTGGCCGTGAGTATGGAACAAAATCTATTGCAATACATGAGCCACAATGCCTTAAAAAATGGCACCAGGAGAATGACATGCTACCCAAGCACCTGAGAAGACCAGTGCCTAAAAAGCCTGATGTCACTCCTCTACAAGGTAAGCTACAGCATAAGTGAGGAAATGGGAGGGAGAACCTGCAAGGAAGAAAAAAAAAATTAATTGAACAGCAGCTTAGTGGTTTGCAAGTACTTCTTTCTCCATCTTTATTAGAAGAGAAGGTAGCCATCATGGGGTGTTTTAAGCTTTCTGTTAAATATCCTATTCACCTTTTGTGCTGCATCTGTGAAAAGTAAGAGTTGTTTTTACCTTGTGGGACATGGCTCCTGGATAGTTCTCTTTATGTGTCCATATGTTCTGAATCAAAGCATACAAAAATCAGTAATTTGCTGCTTCACAGCAACATCACTACCTTTTGACTATTTTCAATATTGTAGAAAGGCACATTTTAAAATGAGAAAAAGCATCTAAGAATGAAGTGCCAACCTGACACATACAGTCATTAAAATAAAATGTGTGTGTGCTGTGATTTCTCTTTATTGAGATGCCTGAATAGCAAATTCTTCAAATCAATGAGATTTGTGATCCCCACAACCTGAGAGAGCTGGACTCCCATATGTATCCCAGGAGTGGATGCTCACTGTAGGACCCAAAGGAAACTTTATCTGTGCTTTGTCTGGAAGCTGCTTCTAGGACTTCCCCATTCCCACATAAGTTATTTCACCATTTCAGCTGGATGCTTTCCCTGGCCCTGCCAGCTGATCTAAGCTACTTTGGACTCAGTGTGGACCGGTTACTCACAGGCTGTAAATTCACCCCCGTTTTTTATAATATTCCCCACAATTTCCCACAGCTTCCCCTAATGTCTGGAAAAGTAGACAAATTCTCCTATAACTCACTGTGAGAGTCATAAACTAGGTCAGTTTACAGCAGTACAAAAAATACATCCTCAGAAGACACACAGAAGAAAGCAGGATCACCAAAAACACTAACTAGATGTCAAAAATAACAATCGCCATTCAAATAATATCAAATCAGAACTTGTTTAATAAATGGCAAGCAGTAGACTTGAATCAGGGTAAAAGCTTCCAAAGACATACTCACTGTATCGCTTTTTTTGTTGTTCAGCTTTTTTTTAATTATTGAATGTTGTGTGGTTAAAAAAGATGGATAAAATGAGAATTCCCACTGAAAGAGAAGGATGCAAAAGAACAAACCAGGTTATTTTGAAATGCAGTATTCCTGTTTTGAGGAAGTGGAAGGAGAAAGCCCATCTTTGAGAGAACAATCCAGTAGAAAGCTCTCAGATACAAATCAGCAAACTGTCTCATTTATGCAGTGAGTTACACCAGGTGCTGTGCATATCCTGTGAAGTGTAGTGTGCCCGCACTTCCCAAAGGACAATTACTTGCTTCCAGCATCTGTCCCTAAATGCCTGCTGGTGCAAGTACGATCAGTTCTGTAGCTTGAGCTAAAATTGTTCCCCCTGCAGTTGCCTCACACTCCTGGCCTTGACAAAACAATCTCAGTGTTGTTCTTTTTCCATAAGACTTACTCTCAATCATCTGGTAAATGCTGTAACTGACCTTGAGACCACATACATGTACTGCATGTCTCACAGTTTCTCAACTTAGGGAGGAGGGGTTACTCCTGTTGTTGAATGGAGCAGGCAATGTTCAAAAAAAGCTCAGAAATATTAACTGCTTACATAAAACTTTTTATAACTTACATAAATCTTTTTCTGAAAACTCAGCTGTCATGGGAAGACAACCACTGCCCTGATTACACAGTGTTTTGTTTGTGGAATGCCTAACACATGCCTGCAAGGAGAAAGTCATCTCTCTGTCTCTTTTTTTGTTGTTGTTTTTTTATATTCAATAAACTTTCCAAAGTACAGAAAACACACATTCATTTCCTGCAAGCAAAGGGGATATTTGTCTCAGCCAAGAAAAGAAACACAACTTGGTTGCTCTTCTAACAAAATGAACATTAGGAACAGGCATATTAAGAGATCTAAGGCTTATTGTGGTTATGTGAACCATTGGATATGAATCATATTAAAATTGTATGGGCCTTTAATGAAGAGCTCTATCATGTGCCAGTGACAGAAACCATGCAATATTTTTAAATGCATGAATCTTTTTCTTTTAAAAAATGGTTTGCTGCTAACAGTTCAAAGACAAAAGCAGTTTTCATAGTTATTTTCTGTGTTGTCATACCTTTTGAGAAGGGTGAAGCAAATACATATCAGATAAGCCAGACATGCACTTCATATGAAGACTTATAAGACCTAAATCCAGGTATTAAGCAACCTACCTGGCTTCTTTGTAAATCTGTTTGCAACAACACTATGTAACGGTCCATTTCAAGGTGAAAGTAAACAAGATTTTTTTAGTACTCAAAATCTTGAAAATATATCTGATGTGAGTGTTTTAAGAATGCTCCTGAGCTTTCAGAGCAGCCACTCTTCCTGCAGTGGAAAATAACTCAGAGTAAGGCTGGTTAAGCATTTAGATGACAATAGATGCATCAGTGCAATGACCTCACTGGAAGTTGTGACTTAAGAGAAGTGCAGATTTTGTCTGTAAGGTTTTAGGCTTACCTAAGATTTACTCCACTTATTGGCAAATCTTCCACAGACTTCAAGAGGAAGAAAATTTGGCCTCTTGTCCAGAGTAGTACAAAGAGCATATTCTCAATTATGATAAGCTCCTACCCACTGCCATGGTCAGATAACACACGCTCATTAAACAGAATTTGAAGTAAAGCCAAAAAGTAAAATTTGCTGATAATAGTATGTACGCAAAGATGTTAATAATTATCTGAGAATGCATATCATAATGCACAGCATGATGTTTTCTCTGTAGTCTCATACAATACAAAATGATTCAGTTTGAAGTTAATTTAATTCAGCCCCTGGGACAAAAAGCAGGCTCTTTTTTAATATATTTTTTACTCTTTTACTTCTTTCTTCTCTTTCATTTGTAAAAGCAATATGGTTTGGTTAAACTGAAAGGCTCAGTCAACAGGTATTTCCTGAAAATATTTTCCATGAAGACTTGAATGTGGGTCTCCAGAATGAAAGCTGATACTTTCTTTTTTTAATTTTCCAGCCAAAGGTTTCTATGATCTTGATTCTTTAAATGAAGCTGCCTGGATCAGCGCCCAGAACCAGCTAGTTCCATGTGATATTTGTGGGCGTACTTTTCTTCCAGACAGACTGATCGTCCACCAGCGGTCCTGTAAACCAAAACCTGCAAAATGAAGTGGATATAACACACATGAATACATATGCATGCATGCTTGCATGTATGAATACACACACATGCACCCATACCTGTCAGCCAAGCTATGAGAGAAATTAAATCCAGCTGGAGAGCCATGGGTATCAAACCTGCACTCTGTCATCAGATCACATGATCCAAAAGCCTCTGGAGTAAAATCAGCAGTTGCTACCATAATGACAGGTCTAATATGGTGATTTCTCAACCCAGCAGTAGCAAAAATGCCTTCTCTTTTCTATCATTTGGGAAGTGCCACCTTGAAACCACAAAACCACAGTCTGAGAGGGATGGCATATGAGTACTTGAACATATCATTGACTATCATCTTCCTTCTTCTGATCCTGTACTTAGTTGGGTGAAGGAGAACACAAGGGAAGAATCTTCCCAGGTTGTTTTCCAAATTGCTGTGCTGTCCCTGGGAATGAATGTTTTAATCTCTGGGATGTTCTCCAGACCCACACATTTGACAGCCTTCCAGATTTAGCTATCTGTATGTTTGAAAGAAGTTGTGCCTTTTGCATGCATTTCCTGTTTTACATAGCATGGAGTTTTTTTGTTTGTTTTGTTTTGTTTTGTTCAGCAAAGGACATAAAAAATATACCTGTAGCTCTCGGAGATCTTTCACTGCAGAGATCTCCACAGGGTTCCATATTGTGGTCTTGCTTTTGTGAGACTGAGAGCAATGGAATAATGTCTGGAGCTCCCTCGTCCACAGGGATATTTGGCTACGTGTCTCTTACTCAGTGAATATATTTATCTACTATTTCAGAAACTGATACTTATGACAACTTTCAGGAAATAAGAATTTCAATGATTAGTAACTCAATGAGTCTTGGTTGAAGCAAAGCCAGAGTGATGTTGATCAGGAAAGTTAATTCTTTGAAAATGTTGTTTCCCTTCTATTGAAGGCTTCTCTAGTTAGTGTAAGGACCACCAGCTGAACTTGACTAATCAGAGAAATCAAGTAAGTACTCTGATTTTGTTGGTTTGGGGACATTTTTTATGTCCTTGTCCATCTTTGGCACAAGACTATTCACTGACTCCAACTCAAGGTTTAAATCCATGGGGCACTTCCTTGTAGAACTTCTTGTAGAGGTTGCTTCCTCTGCATCTCTTGGAGGTCTTGACTGGTAAATGTGAGACATTTCCATATAAAAGGCTCCAGATATGGGGTGGAAGCCAAGTGTCCTCCTCTTGGAGCATTTCTTGCTTCAGAATGTTGCTGACCATGTGATTTATCCTCAGGTCAATAAGCCAGTCATGCCAAAAATTGTCAAAGTTAGAGAAGCACATCTTTGTCAGGAACTTGATATAGAAAACATTTCTGTATCAATCCAAAACAAGCATAGTGTGTCAGATGTCTGGAATAAAATACCACCCTGTCCTTTATGCCAAATGTGACTGTAATGGAGTGCAAAAAGAGTAGGTATTATATGAGCAAGTGGTAGGAAAGATGTTTGAATGTTCTATTTTGAAAAATGATGCCATGTTTTGTAGCACAAACTGGGCCAACACACATCACTGAATAGGTTAAACATGAAGGAATTAATCCTCTCTTTAACAAGGTACAGCATAGAGCACTTTTTATTATTATTTTACTTACATAACATGTGTTTTATTAAGTAATCAGGTTATTCAAAAGATGACAAAATCCAGGACAAGTTGTTAACCAGAAATATAGGCTTCCTGATACCATGAAAGAAACTGTATCTCATGTATGCTTTCACCCTCAGGGTTAAGGCTTAAAGCTGGTTGTTACGCATAGTGTGACCAATGTGAATTTTCATAGTGCATTTAGACTTACTATTGCACTTACAAATCAGATGAGATGGAGGTCTTTATACACACTAAAAGGAAATATGGATACCAGCTACTTTTATTTTCCAAGCCATCAAGTGGTGTGATTCGTAGTATAAGTGAAATAAGAAGTGATATCACTGTTCTACTATTGTTCTATTATCCTGGCTCCAGCCCTGGCAGGCTGTTAATTCAGACTGGGAGAGATAGCAGCATTGATGAAAAAAATTTCCAAAACAATCAATGGCACCTCACCAGCCCTTTCATCTTCAGAATGGGAAATGTATGGTCTGCAGATAGATACCTTCAGAAGTCAAAGGTTCTGTCTCTCTTCTACAGTGCAAAGCTGTGTAAACCCAGATCTGTCCTTGTTAGCTTCTCCAGTGTAAGGACAGTCAGTGGTGGAGCTGGACTGGTGCATCCCTCCTCCTTTTGGCTGGGAGAAGACGTGGTCTGAGGAAAGACCAATGGGGGTACTGGTTTGTCTTGCTAGAATAGCTCCTAGGAGCTGCTGGCAGGCCACAAACACTACAATACCCTGGAGGCTGTTGTAATTCACATCAGGTACCAGGCCACCGAAGACCAGCTCGGTAACTGGAGGATTATGGATGTCATGAAATCTCACCTTTGTGTCCCCTCTTCCTCTTCATGGACCTCACTTCCATTTCTGAAAAGGCTTCTGCTCTGCTTTTTGTCAGACACGGTAAGCAGGTTTTGGCTACGTCTGCCTCACTGAGTCATCAAGCTTCATTACAGAGTCACTTTCAAGAGCAGAATTGTATTTTTGAGAAACTGAATAGACTTTGCAGAATCACTGCAGTCTGCAGCGCTGAAAATTAAGCCCCACCTTTTGGTGGGATTCAGATGTTAGAGGCCCTGTGTCATTCTGAAAGTTGGATTCTGGGTCCTGATTACTTCAAATCTGCCAGAAATTTCACCCAGAACAGTTTTTGTGTGTTTCAGTGTCAGCTCTACCCTTGTCTATTTTTAATCTTCTGGACTATTATCTCAAAAAGCAATAAAATCTGTCTGATGAGCTAAGCAGAGTGTTTATAAACAAATTCAGAAGTCCTGATACTAACCATACTTATAGTGTGCTGTTTTGTGTTACACTTGTTGTGTGTTACACAGAAATACCATGTACAAGAGCTCCTGAAGCCATAAGTCTGAAGTGTGGTTTCCACATCAGCCTTGAAGGAGCCATACAGGGCTTTTGCACATTAAGAGCTAGCTACCTGCTCTTATAGGTGATTACTGCTGTGCCCTGAACTTGAAGTGTTATGTGTGAAACTGTGAGCCTTACCACTTGGAGGCAAATTGACATTGGACTGTCAATTTGGAGGGCTAATGTTGAGACCAGAGCATGCAGGAGCCAAACAGGAGGCAACAGCCCTAAGGAAGATCACAGAGGCTGTAACAACCTTTTCCCTCAAAAACATCATAGGTTCAATGATTTTCAAAATATGTAGAACCGTAAAAAGCACAGACATTGGAGTGCGTATCATCTGCTTTCAAACAGTGACAAGTTAGCTCTGTCATATCTCCAAGTTGCTCTTGCACAAACTTTTCTGCTGAGCTCATCAGCCCTGATGTTTGTGCAAATGATGATGGTGAGTTATGTAGCAAGATGGGTTCACTGGGAGAAACACTGATAGTACCTTCATGGTTTGCTGTTGGAAGAGTTAAAATGAAATCATATGAGCATTTTTCATTATTGTTTGGCATTTATCATTCTGACTTTCTTGCAGAAGATGAAAAGGAAATGAGAAATTGAGCTACTTTGCTCCCTTTGTTTCTCTACTTGGTGATTTGTAACTTAACCTTATCTTGTCCACTGTTGGCTGCTGGTGATTTACAACTTAATCCCATGTTTCCAACTGGCATAACATATTTAAAGAGTGACAAATGTTTTCCTGAACTTCAAAAACAATGGCATTCCACCTAGTTTGTCACAAATATGCTGATAGTAGCTAACACTATTCCTGGACAAAGTAAACAGAAAGTAAGAACATGGATTAACAAGAAAAGTTCAATTACATTCAACAAATGAGCATCCACGTTGATGCCATAAACAAAACCTCTGGGTGATGTTTTACTTTAACTTGTTGAACCTATTAGTTCCAATTTTAAAAAATGACATTTTAGAAATGCAGTCTGGGAGAGCTAGTTGAGTTTTACTGCAGACCAAACCCAAACAACATAACAGTAACTAAATGGTATATGCAAAGTAGTGTAGTTTAGCAAACTGAAAATGTCACAGTCCTTTAGCTACCACGCATGCTTCATGAAGTCCCACATCTTTAAAGGCAATAGCAAAAATGCCTACAGCCCTTTAATAAAAGAGTTTCATGACCCTTTTTCTTAAAGACTACCAGCAATTAGTATATCAGACCTTGAGGGACAAGAAATTTGTAAATGCAGTGTCAGTTTCTATCTAAAAGGTAGTGACACCCTACATAGGTCTATGAATTCACTCTGTATTGCAGAGACTTGGAAAATATATAGCACTGTATAGAAATTTTGCTTTCAGCACTGCCTCCTGCCCACAGGCAATTTGTGTGCTTAAGATGTAATTCAGGATTTGTAAACATAAGATTTCATTCTGTATTCACTGAAGTCAAATCCCACAGTAGCATTTGCATAGAGGATGGAGACGAAAAAGCTAAGGGATCAATCAGAAGTTGATAGGTACATGCCTTAATCAAATTAGTTCCTGAAGGATTTTATGATGACACCCAATATTTCATGGCCTACTGAAGAATTAAATCTGGAATAAATTAATTCTCAACTAGTTGAGAATTAAATTTTGTCTTATTACCCAAAGGTAGTAATTAAAAAATAGAAACTGAAAGATACATATCTTTTAAAAGCCTTTGCCTCTTCAGTAGCCCCTTTTCTCCAAGAATGTAGACGCCCATCAAACATACAATAATAAGAGAAAATTGATTCTGAAAGTAAGAGCAGTTGACCTGGAGTAGGATTTGTCCCTGGATTTGGAAGTTGAATCATACTAACAATTCAGATGTAGAGAAAACATTCTTCAGAGCAGCAGTGAGGTCTCTGGACACAAAATTTTGAAATACAGTCTGAAATGGAAGATAATCTACCAGTCTGGTCAGAAAGAGGAGACAGTTCCAAATAAGTGCTTTGCCTTGCTTGCTTTCTGTCATACCTTAAGGGGAAGAAAACATTTACCTAGGTAATGTTATAGGACTTGTAATCTAAATGGCTGGGAAACTAGCTCTTTCAGGTTAATTTAACACTTTACTTTTGCAATAGATTCTATTCAAAACAAGTTGTATTCACTACTGTCTATTTATACCAGGTTTAAAGGCTGGTAAGATGCAAAAAAGAGCATTGCTAGATGCAGCTTGTGATAAAACAGATTTCCAATACCTCTTACTCCAGTCTGTTCTCTCTTTACATTGGTGGCTGCTTTGTTAGTGCCTAGGAGGCAGACAGGACATTCAGGATCAAGATCAGATCACAGACAAAGGTCCCAGACCTTGGCAGTGAGGCAGTCCCTTGGCTGGTGGGTAATTCACTTACTAAAGAACCCCATGCGCCTGGTGCAGCCCAGCCTCAGGTGAGTACAAAATGTACTGTAAAAAAGCCACCATAGCCTGTTCTGTAATTGTCATCCTGCATCCCCTCCTATACCATTTAGCCTTATTTGATGCATTTGGACAGAGGTATCTTCTCTAAATACCTCTTGGTCTTGGAGAAGTTACACTCCTCAGTGTATTGCCATGAATTTGCAAAGTATATGCAGCAGGGAAGAAGTAGAAATCAGGAATGTGGGTCACATGGCACAATCCATGTAACAAAATGGTAAGCTAGATGCACTCAAATAATATAGCAGAGCCACATGGAGGGTTTTTAATCCACTAATATGCAATATTTATATTATATCACTGACGAGTTAAAAAGAGCACATGGCTTGAAAAACAGTCATGTCTATGAGAGTAAAGAGGCCTAATCTATTGAGCTTGGCAAAAGGAAGACAGAGAAGCTGCTTGGTCCACTATCCATGTCGTATTTCAGTTTTGAACTTTTAAAAAAACAAACCAAGTTCAAGGCTAGAAATGAGCAGTTACTAGTCATGTAACTCCAGTTTTTGCATACTCAGCCTTTACATGCTCAGGATCCTGTGTGTGTATTTACAAACTCAACTCCTGTAAGTAACATAAGTGACTAGGTACCAAATTCCTCACTGGTGTGGCACTAAAAATACCCAGTAAAATTTATGGAATATCCAGTTTAGCAAAACTTACACTTCTGAAAAGACAAGGAAGGATATCCAAGCCAGCTTAACTGAGTTCTTCTGAAATAATCAGTGGAAAATATCTGCAGGTCTTCCAGTGGTTTCCATACTTTATGATCTGTGAAGCTGACCTGAATCCTGGGGAGACTAGCCCCAGCCAGCTGGTGACAGCATGACTATGATATGAAATAGTCAAGACAGGCAGTTGCTTTTCAAGGGAGTTGAGGCCTTTCTACTTCACTTGTGAGTCAGTGGTCAAAGGAGGTAAGTGCTCACCTTTAGTTCAAAAGATCCAAGTGTGTATAAATAGAGAACTGTTTAAATAACTGTTTATAAGTAGACAGCTGTTGAAATAATGGAGTGAGCTGTTGGCTTTTCCCAGGGTTTGTCACATTCAGGAAGGCTCTGAAGATGGTTCTGTGGACTTGATGAACAGGCGACAAGTACAAAGTTCAGCAGCATAGTAATTCTAAGAGTGAAAAATGAAAGGAGCTCCTTACTAGAAAGGATATATATGTATTATGGACGTCTTGAGGTTTCTTATTAGAACTAAGAATAGTTTTATAGAGACTTATGAGAGTATAGTTTGATTTCTTCCTGACCATGACACTCTCAAATGTTGGTAGACACTCTTATTCTAAAGAAAACCTGTGTGCAGAGAAAGGAAGGAGATAGCCTATGTTCCTGAGGTGCCTGGTCAGCGATGCCAGATTGGGAATGCTAGTGCTAACTTCCATGTCCAGGCTGCACGCTAAATATGAGTGCAGTCCAGGCAAGCCTCAGGGTTTCACAGCACTCCTAAAAGCTCAAGGAGAAGAACTTTCATCCTTAATAGCTGGCACTCCTATATAGTACAAATCCAGCAATCCAGCCTGAGGTACAGGGAAAGATCAACTCATAGTTATCCAAAGCCAAAGTTTAACACAACACAGCCCTTCTTCTGTTTTCTCTGTTTCCTTAGTCTGGTTTATAGACTCCATCTGTCTGTATCATCTACCATTTGAGTCCTGTAGTTGTTTTCATGCTCAAAACCTGATTATAACACCTCTCTTCACAGATAGTTGTTTTGATGATGACTTGGTTGGCTCACTTATGGGCTAGAGTATCATATTTTCTTTTCCAGTTTACTTTTTATCATGTTTTCATTCATTTAAATAAAATTCCATAGAAAAACCTGCACAGTACAATTGCACTGATACAACTAATTTGTTTAAAACAACAACATGAAACAGCTGTTCCTTGGTATCCAAAAGCTGTAGTACCATAGCAGAAAAATTAATCAGTCCTTGCAGAACCATTTAGATATATTTTTGTTTACAAAATGAGCACGGAGGGATGTCAAAGGTTTATTGCTTCCCCCTTAAGTGAAAACTATAATGAAAACCCAGCTTAGATGCCATCTGGTGTGGCAGTCTCCAATGTGAGCAAGATGTTTGTCATGAATAAAGAATGGATCAGGAAAAGGATGGCAGTTGTTGAGAGCAGAGTTCCATTGCTTGTCTTCATAGTGGTTACACAGATGTTTCTGATCAGTTCCACTTGGGCCAGTGAGGAGTTTTAGGACTTTCTGAGAGGAAAAAATGTAACTGAAACTGACCAACAACACAGCTATGTTACAGTCTGCAGCATGGCATTCAAATGTCCAGCTAATTTCAACTCAACAAATTCTGACCTGGAAAGCAGTCTAACCATAATGGTCCAAATGTGCTAATATGAGCTGCTTACAGACAGGTGTGGCAGCATATGTGAAATATGCTGTTAAGGTCAAGTTCTGTACTGTGGCTGCTTAAAATTAATTTAAAATACCCCTGGTATTTCCACTCAGTTTGCATTTCTCAGTGTTCATCAGTTTAAGTAACCTTCAACCCTCTGAAGAATGCTAGGCATATATGTGAAACATTTTTTTCAATTGCATGTTTTTCCAGAAAGAGTTAAAAGTTTGTAAATCCTCTTATCTAGGTGGGAGAAATGAAACGATTACACAGATGAGAACTATAAATTTTTAGGATTGTGTCTTTTGCTAATTTTAGGAAGCTGGTCGTTTGTTCAGTGGCCCAGCGGTGATGGGAGCAAAATTACTTCAGGATAAAAAACAAGGAGCAAACCATTTCTACAACTTTGGTTTTGAGTTTCGAAAATATATTTTTCCAACTTATTTTTCTTACATTCAAACAAATTTTTATGTTCAAAACTTCCCCAAATGTATTGTCTCCTTTTATTTAATTTCATTTGTGTCATGGCTTAGGCTCAGCAGGTACCAACCAGACCTCTGCTTGTTCAGCCCCTACCCCCACTGTGGGACATGGAGGAGAAAATTCACCCAAAGGCTTCTTAATGGAGAAAAGGACAGGGAGGTTTGCATTCCCCTGTTACGGTAACAGAAAGAAAAACACACAGGTTCAACCTAGGAAGGAAAAAACTAATTGAATCTACAATTAGAGAGAGAAAACATGGCCAGATCTTAATACCTTCCTCCCCACTGCTCCCCTCCCCTCTCCCGGAGAAAAGTCCCAGACTGGACTGGGATGCAGATGGGGGTGTCCAAGTCTAGAGTCTCAGTGACAGTTCACAAGAGTCTCCGAGCAACCAAGCTGGTCCTGCTTGGGAAATCAGAAGGTGAACTGCCTTGGTGAACGGTGTTCTTCTCAGGTGGGGAAAGCACCAGCAGTGCCAGCACCAACGCCCAGCAGTACCAGCAGCAGCAGCAGCAGCAACAGCACCAGGACCAGGACCAGCAGCAGCAGCAGCAGCAGCAGCACTAGGACCAGCAGCAGCACTAGGACCAGCAGCACCACTAGGACCAGCAGCACCACTAGGACCAGCAGCACCACTAGCAGCAGGACCAGCCTTCATAGCAGACAGAACTTAACCCAGCTAGAAGACCATCTAGAGAAGGTACCAGAGGGCTTTCTTGGGAGCCATTTTATACTGAGAACCAGGGGAAGGAATACTGTGATTGGTCCATTTGAGCCACCTGATCCATCATCTCCTCCCTATAGGCTCAGCTGCTCCCCTCTGTAACTGCTCCATCAATAGGCTGACAGTTGCTGGGGTTGTTGCAGGAAGGTGGTTTTTTTTTTTCTATCCTGATCCTCTTATATCAGGACAATTTCCTAAAAGCTATTTTTGTGGAAGAAGGCACATTATTATTAGAGAACACAACACAGTAGTGGCAAAGTCCCATATACACGAACTTCCTGCTAGTTCTCACTCACATGATTTTTCCAAATCTAAAGAGAGAAAAGCTGTTAGGGAAGGACTTTAGTTTGCTATAAACTTGTTACCAGTTTTGGCCATCACATCTACACCAAGTTTGTCCCATCATCTTGTAGATGAGTTGTGTTCCATAAAACAATATGAGCTACGTAAAACAACACTACTCTCACTGTAGCACACACAGCACTCAACAATATTTGCATAATTCCAAAGTGATTAAATGTTCGGCATAGAGGAGGTACCAATTACTCTAGGAAGAGAGGTTCAAGTACTCATTGCCATATCTTTGTAGCAGTAGATACTGCACTCCAGAACTCTCCACTATTCAATATGTCAAATATATTGTGGCCCTTCTTATAAACAGGTACTTTCACATGTTGCCAAACATTCACCTTAAAACTGGATCTACTTGCATTAAAAAAAGCCCCAAAACACACCAAACAACGAAAAAATTAAACTAAGATGCTTTGTGAAGAGGCGTTCTGGGGATTAGACCAAGTATAAAATAGGGAGAAGTAATCTGTCGGAGTCATTAACACTGATGGGTTTGGGGTTTTTTCCTGTGTCTCTGTCTGTTCATTCAATTTTAAGTGACTGAGCACTCTGTATCTGCAAGAGATTTTGAAAAGCAAAGTACATTTGTGAAAGACCTTGCTGAACTGCCCAGTCTGCTCGTGAATTGACACAAAGCCCAGCAGGTGGCAATATAAGCACTTCTCGTAATTTGAAGCCATTAAACTCTTTTAGTTCAATAGCATTATTGTGTTTTAGTATTTTATAGCTCTGAGTTGCATGAAAAATAAGCCTCAACGCTGGAGGTGATTTTGTTCACTAAAATAATGCAAATTCTGTGTATGGAAATCTGGCTTTCTTTCCATCTCTGAATCCTTCCTGTGTCTTTGGGACTTAACAAGTACTATTACATTCATCTCAGGTTGAATAGAGTGTCTTGCAGTTGCTGAGGGCAGATTACGTCTAGAAACACACCTCAGATATTTTCTTTATATCTGTAAGTTGACAGAGTGAGCTCTGATGATATAGTGATGTTGAAATGCTGTTCTAAGCAGGTTTTACATATGAGTCAGATGAAGTAAATATTCTCATCTAGTTAAGTTCCAAAAGGCTTATTCTATCTGCAACTCATCAGCTTCCTTCAAAAGTTCAGTATGACTTCAAGGTCAAGTCTTCTGATAACTAACTGATTGCCTGTTACTTTTATGAATGAATTTATAATGTTTAGACATGGGTAAAAATACTTGAGACTGGAGTAGAATGTTTTACCTCTAAATAGACTCAAAGAAAGAGCTAGTGGAAAAAAGACACCAGTACTTCACGAAGGATGTATTTAAAGAAGGTGTTTCTAGCTGTAAACTGCTTTCATGAAGTGACGGGAATCTATTTATGCTTAGAGAAATATATTGAGAAAGCAAGCCCCGTGGACAGCAAGTTTTCTTCTGGGCTTCTGAGTACTGAACTAACTGGAGAGTACCCTAAGATGAAATTAGGAAACAAAAGTGATGGAGAGCCTCTGGTAACTCTGCAAGGACTGCTAAGAGATCTGATAGACTCTAATAGCTGTAACACTTTCCACCTTCCATTCAGATCTCTCCAGGTATTTTAAACTCAGACCTTAGGTAAGGTTTACAAATTTTGCCAGTTGCTTGTTACCACTGTTTTAAAGTTGAGAAACTGACTGCTGGAGTCCAAAGTTATTAATCAGTTCTGTTTTCTTGTGCTCATCCTGACCTCCAAGAATAGGACCCTGACTAAGCTGTTAGAAACCTGAGGTTTTCCAGAAGCCTAACCTGAATTATAGCAAGTAGAAATAAAAATTCATGTTTAATATTGCCAGACCAGTTCTAGAGTAAATCAGATGCAGATAAATCAATCATGTCACACAACTGGAGTGAAAGATCCCTTCACTGCAGACAAACTATGTACTTATGAGTTCCCAGCAAGCATTTCTCCTGAGCACCAGATGTCTCTACATCTCAAGAAGGAATCATAGAGCCACAGAATGGTTTGGATTGGCAGGGACTTTAAAGATCATCTAGTTCCAATACCCCTGGAAGGGCAGAGACACATCCCACTTAACCAGGTTGCTCAAAGCTCCATCCAACCTAGCCTTGAACTCTTTCAGGGAGGCACCATCTGCAACTTCCCTGGTCAACCTGTGCCAGTGTCTCACCACTGTCACAGGAAAAAATTTTCTTCCTAATGTTCTTCCTAAAGCTACCCTCTTGCAGTTCAAAGCCATTACTCCTTTTCCTATTGCTACATGCCCCTGTAAAAAATACCTTCCCAGCTTTCCTCTTGGTCTTGTTCATGTACTTCTTTAA
Source organism: Florisuga fusca (assembly GCA_038090715.1). Lineage (NCBI taxonomy): Eukaryota > Metazoa > Chordata > Aves > Apodiformes > Trochilidae > Florisuga > Florisuga fusca. The sequence goes on along the minus strand of JAAWXA010000006.1, from coordinate 16,623,981 downwards.
ATGTTGCCATAGGGTCTCCTCCTCCTCTTCCTGGCTGAAGAGTTCCAACTGTCTCAGCCTGACTTCATAAAGAAGTGTTCCATCCCTCTGATCATCTTAATGGCCCTCCTCTGGAATCACTTCAACAGCTCTATGTCCTTCCCGTGTTGGAGGCTTCGGAACTGGACACAGTATTCCAGGTGAATTCTCTCAAGTGCAGAGTAGAAGGGGAGAATCACCTCCCTTGATGTTCTGGTCATGCTTGTTTTGATGCAGTTCAGGATATGACTGGCTTTCTGGGCTACAAGCACACATTGCCAGCTCATGTTGAACTTTGCGTTAACCAACATCCCCAAGTCCTTCTCCTCAGGGCTGCTCTCAATCCATTCTTTTCCTACCCTGTATTTGTGCTTTGGTTTGCTCTGACCAGGTGCAGCATCTTGCACTTGGCCTTGTTGAACTTCATGAGGTTGCTATGGACCCACCTCTCAAGCTTGTCATGGTCCCTCTTGGTGACCTCCTTTCCCTCCAGGCTATTGATTATGCCACATATCTTGGTGTTGTCACCAAACCTGCTGTGGGTGCACTCAATCCCAGTCTTCACTCGGACAGTGATCTGCTGACCAAAATTCTGAGTGCAACCATATGGCCAATATCTTATCCACCAAGTGATCCATCTGTCAAGTCTACATGTCTCCAATTTAGAGACAAGGGTGTTGTGCAGGACAGTGTCAAATGCTTTGCACAGTTGCAGGTAGATTATATCAGTTGCTCTCCCCTTTCTCACCAACACGATGAACCTATCACAAAAAGTCACAAAATTGTCAAGGCACAATTTGCCCTTAGTAAAGCCATGCTGATTGCTACCAACCACCTCCACCCTTTCCATGTGCCTTAGTAGACCCTTCAGGAGGATCTGCTGCATGATCTTGCAAGGAACGGAAGTGAAACCATCTGGCCTGTAGTTGCCTGGATATTCCTTTTTTTCCCTTTCGAAAATAGGTGTTATATCTTCCCTTTTCCAGTCAGTGGGAACTTCACCATACTGACATGACTTTTGAAGTATGATGGAAAACTGCTTTGTGACTTCATCCACTAATTCCCTCAGAAACCACAGGTGGATCTTATCAGGTCACATGGACCTTTGTATTTTCAAATTCTTTACATGGTCTTTAACTTGCTCTTCTTCCACAGTGGCCAGGTCTTCCTTCTTCAGGTCCCAGCCTTTGCCTTCTGCAACTTGGGTGGTATGGCCAGAGCCCTTGCTGGTGAAGACAAAGGTAAAGAAGTAATTGAGTACCTCAGCCTTCTCCATATCCTGTGTAGCAAGGTCTTCTGTTTCCTTCTGGAAAGGGTCCACATTTTGCCTAGTCTTCCTGTTATTGCTGATGTACCTGTGGAAGCTTTTCTTGTTACCCTTGATGTCCCAGGCCAAATTTAGTTCCATCTGGGCTTTAGCTTTCCAAACCTGATTCTGCTGCTTGGACAGCTTCTTTGTATTCCTCCTGGGCTACCTGTCCTTGCTTCCACCCTCTGGAGACTTTCTTTTTCCACCTAATTGTGTCCAGGAGCTCTTTGCTCATCCATGTAGGCCTCCTGGTGTTTTTTGGTGTTTTTGCCTGCCTTCCTCTTTATGGGATGCATCACTCCTGAGCTTGGATGAGATGATACTTGAATATTTACCAGCTTTCTTGGGCTCCTTGCCCTTTTGGGACTTTATCCTGTGGTACCCTAGTAAGCAGATCCCTGGAGAGGTCAAGTCAGCTCTCCTGAAGTCCGGGGTAGTGAACTTGCTGTGCACCCTGCTTGTTGTTCTACAAGAATCCTGAATTCATTAATATCATTAATGTAATTTAATAAATTCATTAATGTAATTTAATAGACACTGCAGCCAAGGCTGCCCTTAAGCTTCATGATGCTCATCCTGGTTAGTGAGAACAAGGCCCAGTATAGCACCTATTCTCATTGGTTCCTCTACCACTTGGAGAAGGAGATTTTTTTTTAATGCTTTCCAGGAACCCAACCCCAAAAGTGCCAGGAAGGCCAGGAGATATCCTTATGGTATATGAGAACAATCCAGGAGATGCTATAAATACCTACGCCTGGCACAATGCACAGCAATCATCTTAATATTTGGCCTTTATCTTTCTGGTAAACAGTTTGCCTTTCTGCCTCCAATTACGGGGAATTTTTTTTCTTTTTTTTTTTTCACACTTCACCCTTTCCTTTTCAAAAAAACCAAAAAGCAAAAAGCAAAACAAGACAAACAAACAAACAAAAAGACAAACCAAACAAAGCCAACAACAAAACACAAAAAACAAAACAAAGGAAGGTCACTATCTGCCTTCAGGCTGAGAAAGGACTAATGGTTTTAGACTTAATAGGTGTTTGCAGGGGCAGCATCAGAAACCTGAACAGGTTTCTTCTGCTGGCTACTTCAAGAGCTGAGGTCCTGTCAATGGGAGAGATGAAGACCATAGTTTTTTCTAAGTCAGACTCTCTGACAGTCTCTTGTGGGAAGAGACTACAGTCTGACAAGCCCGGGTCTCCTGCCAGCACTGTGATGTGGTGCCACTCATACTCTGTGATTCCATAGCCTTAGGGCCTGGCCTTCAGACATGGCCTCATGCTGAAGAAAAGCACTAGGACTCTGGTCCACCATCACCATCTGGGTTTGATGAAAACAACTCAGAGGAGAGGCCACCCAGTAAGAGCTGAGCACAGGCTCCCCCCTTATCCCTGGCTATCCAATGTTACATGGAACCTCAGCTGTCAGGAAAGAGCCCCTCATCAGTGAGGACGCAGCTTGGCTTATGCATGTTTCAGCCTGGGGAAAGAGGAGGTGGGTGGGACAAGCAATTTGAGGGGAACTGGGTGGAGTGTGGGAACTGTCAGCAGCTTCCAGAGCTTTCCCACATCACTTTTCCCTGCTGTGTACCACCCACAGGCTTAGTGGCAGCTTCCCATGGCCAGAAGTGCCACCACCGTGTCACCACTTGGCTCCCCCCAGCCCCAGGTAATGCACACAGTGACAGCAATGATTACCAATGTACATGGGGCTCTCCAAGACCCCTTACAGTTGTCCACTGCCTGCTACAGACCTGGCACACATCTTGTGCACAGGGCACTGCACAGTGAGCAGTCTCAAGGGATTGGATTAACATCTCTAAGATAGATTCATCTTCCCAAATTTTGAAATAAATCACAGGATCACAAAGTCTACTGGTTACTCTCTCAGACAGGGAAATCCAAGTCACACTCATTGGAATAGTGTCATAAGGTTCAAATTTCTGGCTGCCTAGCCCACATGTGCTTAAAAACCTGTTTGTGTATTGGGGAAAAAAAAAAAAAAAAAGACATACTAGTAAAGCAGGAGCTGAGCTTTTTGGGTTCTAGTACGTATTGATTTTATCTTCTCACTACATTCTTCAAACTCTTCCTTTTTCATCTTTTTTTTCCTCCCTTCTATTTTCATTTATTATCTATTTGACCATGTTAGTGTTAGCTTGCTTTAAGTTTCATCAGATATACTTTAAATGTTGCCAAATCTTGATGGTCAGTGTTTCATTCTGTACGCTCTACCACAAACGGGGAATTTTTGTGGATCAGAATCTTTATGGAAAGTCATATTTACAAAGGAAAAAAAAAAAAAAGTCACTGAAGCCTGGAAGCCTGAACCTTGGTCTTGTTTACATCAGTGAATACTGCAATTTTTTTTTTTTTTTTTTTTCCATGTGTGTAACTGAGATCAGAATTTGGCTGCAGTCATGTACTCTGTCAAAGGCAGGAGACCACAATCACCTTCTGGATAATGGTCAATTATAAAACCATCAGGCTGCCTTTCCTGTGCAGGTGGTGCAATGTCATATCAAGTTTTTATCCTCCCCAAGTATCTGACTTACTAGATCTGCAGCCTACACAGTCTCTGTAAGCTGTTCCATAATGAGAAACAAATGAATGGTCAAAATCAGCAACCAGCTGTACAGTTCAAGTCCAGACTGGACCAGTGTTAGGAACTGAGGCTGGGCAGGAAGTTTTGGTTGTAAGCTTTCAGGTCATCTAATTAATATGGTACATAAATGGACTGGGGGAAGATCTTTGGCACCTGCAAATGTCCAGAGGTGCTCAGCACTGTTTTAGGTATGGCCTGATGTGAATATTCACAAGTGTAAAAAGTAGTTGAACTATTCCCCACACATGCATGCATGATTACAGAGAACAGCAGGAATAGCATTCACATTATCCTCCTGACCCTGAATTCACCTCATTCTTTTTCAGTATGTAAACTACTGTAAATATCAGATGTGACATACTGCAGTTTGATGCAAGCCAGTACAAAATTGCATATGGTTCGTTTAAAGAAATACCTGCTCTTTTAGCAACTGGATAGATGACCACATTTCCACTGTTTCCTGTATGCACCTGATATTTGCTTCTGCAAGTTCTCAGTTACTGCTGGGAACACAGCACATCTTGTGCAGTAATGCCAAAGAGAAGAAAATGTTTGTATTGTACTGAAGCACAGAGATGGTTCATTTTTATCCTGGCAATGCAATTCACCTCTTAATATCCACAGAAAATCCCAAGCCAAACGTTATTTTAGAGGTTGATGAGAGGCACATTTAAGGTTAACAGGCAGCCTTTCCAGTTGCTCTCTTACTGCCTTACTGCAGACAGGCAGAGCCAGTGCAGGTCCTCACAAATGTCTAAAAAAATTGAGAACGTGCAGTGAGAACCCCTGAACATGGCTTTGGAGAAATACTGGATTGGTATCTAGCTAGAAGAAGTAACTGCTAGATAATGGACTTGTGGTAATTCTCAGAAGTCCTCAGGCATTCTCTTAATCTTCAGTGTCTCAGCATGCCAGGAAGAACAGCTGCAGGTGTTGCAGACAGGCATGCATTAACCAACTTCACTTCTGAGAGGTGTCACCAGTTTTCAATGGGGAGAATGGCTGGCCTCTGTCTCCATGCCAGAGTCTCCTCTAAGGAAATGACATTTTTCTTACTTGCCGGGTGCCCAGAGAACTAATGCCTTCTTTCAACCTGATCTGCTCTGCCAACCTTACTCCAATGCTGTCACTTCCAGATGGGTTTTCTTCTCACAACACACATCAGTCAGGATCTGCCTCTCACAGAATCTCTTGATGTGCCCTTGCAATGACCCAGCACTGGAACAAAGCCTTCAGGCCAGGTTTCTAACTTGGAGTAAAAAGAAAGACCATAAAATTTGAAAGTGATTCCAAAAGAGAACTAATAAATATTTTAAAACAAAATGCATCCTCTTTCTTCCCAAGAATGTTGACTATATCTGGCTTAACCACTAAAATATATTTGAGAACCAAACCTATCCTCTAATGTGGTGATGAATACTTCCAAATGCATCATAAGAGTTTCTGAAAAAAGATCATGTCCACAAATATAATGGGCAATGTCAGGGTTTTACTAGTGATAACGAGTTAAATGTTTTACAAAGGATCAACTGAGAGGGAGACCGGAAATTAAGAATACTGAATTACCATTTAGCTTTTCCCCAAAACTTGCCTTTTATCTTCGTCCATACCACGAGGTCTGAATTCCATTCTCTGGATCTATGAAATGTTCTAGGAGTAATATTACTTAATAAAGTGCAGGTACTATGCAGCACTAATGTATTTAATACCTGCAGGGTACTTGGAAATCTTCAAGTGAAATACTCTCGAATAGACAAAAGCATTATTTTCTGTTCTCTGTCTCATGCCTGAGAGATATTTCTTCTTTACAGCCATAGAATTTTTCCTCTAAAATGTATATTTTAATTGATCAATCATTACTAAAAGCCAGTAAATACCTAGACAGAAAAATCACCCAACTTACACACTTAATAGATATACCCCCCTGTAAAAAAGCTAATCCACAACATTAGTGTGTTTGTGTAGGTGTGTCTATTAGGCAACAGAAGGCAGGAACCAGACTACTTCAGAAATTATCTGAGGAAATTACGGTAGGCTTTTATTTCAGGTTCTCCAAGGTTGTTCATTGTATAGTTAATTCACTACATTTCCACAAACTATGAAATGTGCTCACAATTATGGGTGCAACACAAATATGTCATTCTTTAAAATTTGATATATAGTATCAGGAAGCACCACAAGAATGGATTTTATCAAGAGCAAGAACTGGGTGAACCTGGCAAGTTTCAAGGTATCAGCAGCCAAAAGATTATATTTCTCTAGGGGATTAATTTTTACAATACCAACAGCATTTTATTTTTGCAATGCTGGAACATGAACTATATGCAGTTGCTGGGAAGGGATACTGTAATTTGAAAACAAGGACAAAAAGTCCATGACAAGCAAAAGACTTTGCTAAGACTGAGTTTTATTTGTTTGGAACACTCTAGTCTCTGCCCTGTTCACTAGTATGCCAGGTAATGTTACAGAAAGTGGTCCTTTAGTTTAAAAGTGAGATACAGCTGCTTAACCTTCCCAGTGACACTGTTTCTCATCTCAGGCATGTGTGATAATGAGTGGATCAGATGAGAAGCTCAGTTGACAGTGTTGTTCTTGTTAGTCATGAACCGTAACAAACTAAGTCCAGCTGCTTTGTGGTGCCACCTATCCATTCTTTAGGGCCTTGAACTTTATATCTGCTAAGCCTTTGTGTAAATAAGTCTTTGTAAGAAAAACAAAAGCTAAAATCCTGAGCCTAGAAGCCAATAACAAAATTGCCATTTATTTTATTGGAGCAAATGGGCTCCGGGGCATTTACCTGACACAGTTCTCTAATTGAGCTGCACTGCACTGGTTGATCATTGTGTGAACATTAAAATAATATTCTGTGTTTCTAGCAGGAAAAAAGCCTTCATTTTCTCCTGTGGCATAGAGTTGCAAAACAGTCTTGGCTCATCACACACACAAAAAAAGCTATGATGTGTTAGCAATAAATTCTTAAGCAAAGCCCTTTGGGTCTGCAAAACAATACTCATAATCTGGGTATTTTTTAAATCTCAGATTCTCTTTTATTCTGTGGGTCTAAGTTTCTTGCAATATCACTTCAACCAATTTTTTAATAATCTGATGTAATTATCTTACCTCTAAAAGACAATTTATGTAGCTTGATGGAGGACTTGATATGAAATGTTTTGACTCAGTATTTTCCTTTAAGCCACAAATTCAAATCCTACTAGCATCAATTCAACTCTTCTTTCCAAATCAAAAAATAATTTCATGCCCTTTTCTTCATTAGAAGAGAACCTGTTATATTAATTATTGTGTTGCATTTTACGCAAGAGATTTTTCAGTACCTGTGATCAATCTTCCTTTCTTCTCTTTGTTGTATAGCATGTCAGTTTTCTCTCCTCAGTGGCAGAGGAATAAAAAAAAATGGTCATGCTGCACAGCTATAATCCCTAAACTGCTTTGTAATAAAACATAAACAAAAGAGTCCCTGCTATGTGAAATAAATGTAAAATACTAGTCTGTATTAAAATGGTTTTGTGGCACAATAAGAAGCTTTAAACCAAACATTTTTAAAAGGCAAAAAAAGAAAAGGGGTGGTGAAAGATTATCTCAGCGTTTTCCTAATGCACCAGTGCTGTGCATGACTCATGCCAGCCTGTAAAACACAGTTCTGATTTCATATATTTTATTAGCTTTTTTATATTCCTAATTTACCAGTGCATATGGAAATTGTATTCATTAAAATCTTGGAAAAGAATAAGACTCTTTTTTCTTTTATGTTTATACTGTGCTTATAATATCTTGGAATGTTTATCAAAAGCATACTTGTTTCTAAAGGATAATGGCACTTGGTCTTTCTTCAGGGAACTGGGCAACTAAATAGCATAATTTTTCAGGGAAGCAGCCTCAACAAAAATAAAAATATAAACACTCTGTGGAAAGTCCTTGATTTCACTGCTCAGTCTTATTTCTTTATTCCTTTTAAGTGTTCCTTTCTTCTGATATTAATTTATACTCGTTAAGAACATTAGTTCTACAGCACTCTGAGGAACACCAAACCAAAACAAATGTTGCACACCGGAAGTCACAGCATCCTTTTCCCTGTATGCAGCATTGTGCACTTATTGTACACTTGTGCACCAGTCTGTTACATTTGAAACACTCCACTTACAGTAAAGGAGTAACGAGCCTGTAACTGTGAATATGTAGTATGGATTTTGAAAATTTTGAATAATAACTATGTGCAAAATTATTCACCAAAAAAATTTACTTTCTGCATTTGGAAAACATTTCCAAGATTACTACATGAGAACATATACTATTACTATGACACTCATTTAAGAAACTAGACATATGCAATTACCTTTACTCCAGCTATTGTCTTCCCCTGGAGTGGCAATAGCATTTTGTTTGAATAGAATTAGATATAACAACCTATCCTGTAGCTCCTTTGTGTCAAAGTACTGACACCAAATAGCTCTAATGCTGGTGTAGCTTATCACAGAAGCCCAGCCCCTAGTACTTCAGAATGGTAGTCAAGACTAGGTATTATCATAAAACAGATGAACAAAAAAAAAAACCCCAGACAAATTTTGAGGCCTCTTGCAAAAAAACCTCTTCATACCTGGCGTTCAAAACTTTTGGACATGTATTATGGTTAAAAAACCCAAAGCAAACCAAAAGTCAAACTAGTCAGAACCAATGGATTTCCATGTTGGAGGACTTAAAAAACAATAAACTAGGAAAAGATATGACAGGCTGACTGACAGCATCGTTTTTTCATGGCGGTTCAATTGTCAAAGCATCCCACCAAGTCATGGAAGCTCCAGATTCAGCCACGTCGTCTACCTGTGGTGGTGGAAACCAGCAGTTACCTTAGCGTATCCCAACCACCATGCAATACAATAACTGAGAAAGATGGAAAAGACTTTGTGAACAGTTTTGTTTAATAATCTTTCTCTTCACATAAAGCATGAAACAGTTGCAAGTTAAATGATGACACTGCAACCACTGACCAAATATCCAGAGTTTGGCCTACTAGCCAGTAACAGCAGCATCCAGTCTGCCTGTGCTCACAGCATGCTGGAAAGGCACACCAAACCTTGGAAATGGGGAGCAAACAAAGGATAGAGAAGTACTCCACTTTTTGTTTGTCCTTCTGACTTTGCATGACTTCAAATGTAATTGACACCAGGTATAAGTGGGCAGCTACAGACCCAGGCAGCAGATACAGAGCACTGACTCCAGGCAAGAGAGCAGCCAGGGTTCCAGACAAGAACTCTAATAGAGTTGAAACCTCGTCAAGTTGGTAGGCCTAATGAGCATCTTACACCCTTCTTTCCTCACCAGTGACAGCAGCATCCCACAGAGACAGAGAAGCCCAGAACAACACTCCTTGTGCCCTTCTTTACTTGGTTTTAGGAAGCAAGGGAGTTCAAGGTTAACGACAGCCTCACTGTACCAGCAGGAAGTTGTTGTTGCTGTATGCTTCCTATCCAGTCCATTTCCTCTTCTCCTGCTTTCATCCTTTTCATTGTGGTCTATGGGTCTGTCCCTGTGTTAGCCACACAGAGATCTTTGTGTTGAGTGGGAGACACTAAAACATAGCAAATAATAACACAGTAATGTAGTGAGCAACATAAAAAGGAATTAAAAGCTGCTTTAACTTGCCTTCCTAACCAGGCACTGTAGATACTCCATATGAAAGTACCATAATGATTTTCATTAAAGGTAGCTCAGTTAGGGTGTAATTTTATAGAGTGTATACTGAAATACCCAGATAGAGGAAGGGTGAATTAAGGACATAATTTTGTCTTCTTGGGTTTAAAAGATAGAATTAACTTTAATTGAGTTTTTCCTTACTTTTGAATGTACAAAAGCAAATAAAACAAAAGCAAGTCTTACTGTCTTGTAGAACTTCCAAAATCCAAAACAATCAGTTATATCCGCAGGAAGCAAAGACACTGCTACTGACTCCATATCCAGCCTGCAGCTCCTTTGGATCCAATACCTCTGTGAAGCCACTAACAGTGAGTGCCTTTTATGAGATGTTGGCCATGATATTAATATCAGACTCGCCAGACATGATAATATTAGAGTGCTGTCAGTGTGGTTCTGTATTACTGTGTGTTAGGGAATTTTTCCATAATGTAGTTGAAACTGTCACAAGAAATAGCTTAGTATGGGTGGTATGTGAGTCCATACAGCTTGTGTGCTGGGAAAGGTGTTTAAAGCAGTGAAAAGCATCATTTTTGTAGCAAGAACTAAGGGATTTAGTCTGCATTTCTTTTATTGTTGCCAATGACTTATTTTATCCAAATAGATTAAAATATGCTTTTAAGTGCTTGCAAAGCCCTGGAATGTGTGGTTTACAACAGTATTAAGAACTGACCTATAATTACAAATAGACAAGGCACTAGTAATTTATTTGGTAAGCTTCTGAAATGCTGACTGTTTCATTCCTTCTTATAGATGGAATTTAATTTGTACAAAAGCAGGCAAAGCAGGAGGTCATAATTTCCCCCTCTGCCCCTCCCTCTGGGAATGCAAACAAAGTGTGTTGTTTCTGGACACATTCTGGATCTGAATGTTTCTTTTCCTTTAGAATCTGTGGTACCAAAGCATCCCTGGCTCTGTCTAACCAAAATTGAAGATGGTCAATTGTTTTTTATATGATACTCCTACTGGTAGGGGATGTTCACTTATAACAATACTGACTGCAGATAAAGCAAGTGATCAACAAGGTAACTTTAAAGAGAACAGGAATAGCTTACAAATTCCAACTTGCTGTAGAAGTCCCCTCTTGGTAGGAAGCCTTGCCTTTGCAGACACCAGAAAAGTCCAGATGCCAATAGTTTTCCCCATGCCATGTGAAAAGACTTTAGCAGACATTAGCCAGCAGAGAATGGAGGCCTTTGTCTCTACAGTTCATTTGATGTACTTGCTCAGCCACTCATGTCCGACTGAAATGTACCCATTGCATGTGACCAGAAGACTACCCGTCAAAAGGGCTGAAACAGTAAAACTGAAAATTCTGCCTTACACAAATAATTTGATGATTCATTTTGTTGCTATTGTTGTAAGATTTACAAGTCAGCTCAAGTCAGTTTTGTTTTTCTTTTAAAGTAATAAATTTTCAGTAGTATATTAAACATTAAGAAATTAAATACACTTAGGCTTCTTTTAAATCATGGTTCGTGAAATAGCCATGAAAATTTGTCACAACAACAGCAACAGGTAACTTTTTATCAAGCTATCATTGTTATATAAATGGCATAAATTCTTATATTTTATCAAGATGTGTAGAGAAAAGGAATGAGAGGGGCTGGCCAACTTTGCTTTCTTGAAAGAGTTTAGAAAAATTTATTTTCATTGCATATATTGACCTGCTTCAGCAAGTGATATGCAGAACTGGAATCTCTGATATTAAATATTATGGCAATGGTGGAAAATTAAGCTGACAAGGCAACCCTGTGTCAAGAAAGTATAATTTGACAATTTCAGGTTCAAGAGTTATACCAGAATTCTTAATGTTAGACTTAAGTAATGGAAGAGATTATTTTAGATCTGTCATTTTGGAAGGAGGGAGGTACTAGCTGGATCTGTTTCTATTATTCTTTTCACCACTTTCTTCATCATGGTCCTCACAATTCAGAAAATTACATTAGCCAAAATTCTGACTCCTTCAAAATCTTTTTTCTTTAAGCATGAGAATTTGTCTTTATCAACTACAAAATGTAGAAATAAAAATGGCATGACTTATTTTATACTGTAAGTTTAAAGTGTCATGATAAAATATGCTGAAGGTAAGCTAGAAGTAGCAGCTGGAAATGGAAGGTGCTCATAACATTTATTAGAAAAGAGATCCCTTGCAAACCCCACTGCCTGTAATCCAGGCTACATGTTGATGGGCCTGTTCCTCTCCAGAAGTTATTTTAGTGGTGGTAGTCAGTTGTAATTAAGAGTTTTGCTGACAGGCAAATGTATTATCTCAGGCCCATCCCCATCCTAACTTCAGCTACCCAGAGTAACCAAAGTATTTATCTCCTTGCAGCCTCTGATACAGGCACGCTCTCAGAGGCAAACTCAGAAATTTAGTCCTAATTTTGCCATTCATTTCATACTTTTAACTTTAAGAAATTGCAGCTATTCCATCACAGATTTTCCCAGGAGTAATAAAGGACAGAAGCCCTTTGAATATTGGAAAAGGTTCACAGAGAATAATTTAAGTTGGAAGTTTGTTCTGGAGGTGGACATGAAAGATTTTTTAGGCTTCCCAACTTTTTAAGAAATTGCTGTGCTAATCAGTTTGCATCCACAGAAATATCTAGCATCTAGTTTAAGGAGAAGAAGGAGCAGAAGGAGTAGAAAGTTTCAGTGAAGCAACCATGTGCTAACCCACATAGGAATAAGAAGGCAGTTTACCCAAGCCTCTGGCTGGAGGCAAGGCTCTGAATAGACAAACCAAGAGAGACATAAATTGGTGAGTACTTTACCCAAGACCAAACACTTTCAGAAAAGGTTGTCCATTTTCATAAATGTTATAATAAAAAAAATTACATTTAAAAAATGTCTTTATTTTTTATTTCTTGTTTGTAGTGATCCTTGGCTTTTTGTCTCTCTCAGCTGAGGATCAGAAAGGTGCCTTTGATTTTATTAACTAATGCTAATCAGCATATAGTACACCTACAGAAAAAGAAAAAGGAAAAGCACAGTATATTCTTTCTGATATTTCCTTACTTCTTCTTTATCTCACTTAAATGCTCTGGCCCTCTCTGTGAATACAAAAGAATGCACTGATAACATAACTCAAATGTCAGATTCTTACAGCAGTCTTCACAGAGGCCAGTTCACATGTAAGATGTTAGCTGTAGTATCTCCTAACAAATTTATACTAGTTACTGCCTGCTCAGTGGTCATATTCACATAGGGCTTTTAACAGGAAATTGACACCAACGAAAAAGAGCTGAGTTCTATGGTTCTTTGTTAAAAATAAGTAATAGAGACTGCCCAGTAGAAGCAGAGGAAGGACAAACTTAATTATCTTTTCTTTATGGATATAAAGGAGGTAGCATGACAACCTCTACAGAAAAAAAAAAAAATTGCATTAAATTTGCAGTCATAAATGGGGAAATAACAGGAGAGATTTAAGTTCCTAAGAAAACGTGTTGTCAAAGACTTGTAGAAGCAAAGAGCTTTAGCTTCTGAAATATAGAAGAGCTTTACTCATTTCAGTGACAGGCATGTAGTAAAGCTGAGTGTCTCAATCTAGACTTATTACGTGTGCCAAAGGGTAATACATAAACAGCAATGTGGATATATTTATCTCTGTGCTGTCCAACTTTGGTCTGATTTCTTCTATAATTTGTTTCTTATTTAGTATCTTTTCCATCATTTTACTGCCCATTTTGCCTGTGTCCTGCCTTCTTTTGTTGGTTATCCCTTTGGTCTTCTCAGTTGTCCTGTGAACAGAGATCCCTTCTCTACTTCTATAATCAGAATCATCAAGGTAGAAAAGACCTCTAAGATCACTGAGTCCAACCACCCAACTGATCACCTCCCTGGTCCTGATGGACATACTGTTTCTTATGCAGACCAGGATGGGGTTGATCTGAAGTACAATCACAGCCAGGTCATTATGATTTGATCTGAATTTCATTGAGAATATAGTGAAAGACAAAATTAATTACTTTTTTGATAGCGTTGCTGCATATTTTATACTTTCAGAAAAGCTGATCACAGTGGACTGGTGAGCTTTACATCCCTGTATTTTTGTTTCGTATAGGCATACCAGTTTTCTGTGCTTTTACAGTTGACTACAAAATATATAAATTCTGCTGGGCTTGAAACACCTTAATATAATTAGGTGTATCAAGATTTCAGGAGAAGAGCTGGGAGAGGAGGTAGTTCTTCTTGTCCTTTCTCCTCACCCCTAGTAACAACATCTACAATGCACACCATCATTATGGTCTTCAAATATTTCAGTTTATCAGAGTACTTGTACTTAAGTTTGCTTTTCTTATGTAAAAGCAAAATTAATTGCAGCAAAAGATTGCTCTGATATCCTGTGCTTTATTTACCACAGTTTTCTTTTTAAAACAAATGCATTTTGTTGCATGCTCAAACGTGAGCTGGTAGAGCTAACTCCTGCCCTACTTTTCCAATGGTGCAAGTCTCCCTGAGTGAAAATCATGAAATGATAAACTTTTCATGAATTAGACTCCCAGGATTACAACTGAGAAAAACACTGACTTATAAAAGGTGTTTTTTCATGCGTAAGGAGAGGTTTATCCAGCTTGATCCTATTATAGACTCTGTTAGCACAGCTTATACTATTATCATGGCAGTGCTCCCTAATCCTTCTGTAGCTAAATATCTGTCAGCATTCCTCCAGTGCTCATTTATTTGAAAAACAACCACATATTATTTTATCTGTCTTGAACTTCAGAATTATATATGTTTTCTAAAAATTTCTTTGGCCAAAAGAGGTGCATGGGTATTTATAACTGTAGTTGTGTGGCAAATTGTAGGCTGCATTACATGCATTGAAAATGTGCAATAACATCAAAAAACAGTGAACAAAATTATATAGTGGTGGGGACCTTATTCATTGGTTTTACGAATGACAGCTCCATGGAATAATTGTCTATTACTATTGACCATCTGCATTTTTGTCCTACATGTAGTATTGCCCCTAAATCTAAAAAAAGAAGTGAGAGCCTAGGCCTATTCCATAGTGAAATAAAGCATTGCTGTTTTCTCACAGAACCAAGGGATCTGACACTTCTGGACTAATCTGTACTTTAACTCCATTCCTACAAACAGCATGAATCTTGTTATTTTAAATACTGACAACAGCTCCATTTCAGAAGTATAGAATTGCATCAAATATTTCCTAGTTTACCAGTTGTTGCACTCTCCAGATTCCTCAAGAAAGATCTTAACTTTATGAATGTGCTCCACATGATAAGCAAAAAGAAAGAGTAGGTTAAGTGTCAAATGAGTTGGCTTTTGCAAAACAGAAATATGGCCTCTTTCAAGTAAAACCCTGAACCCAGTAAAGCCAGTGGAAATAATTTTCTTTTCAGTAGAGACAGAATTACATTCTACAAGGGAGCTTGCAAAAAGGAGAGGAGTTAACTGAAAAGTATTGTTTTAATTTTTTTGACCCACTTTTCTTCACCACGGATTTAGTGACAGTGTGCAGTTTAATCTAAACATCTGTGTCAAAAAAAAAAGCAAACAACAATTAACAACATAATATTTATAGCAGGTAGTCCTTGAGTGGTTTAATTGGTTCATTATTGAAGAAGAAGCTACAGTACGTTTCACCCACACACAAAAAAAACCCTGTTTCTATGACCTTCAAGCATGGAAATACTCAGAAATGGTGAACTAAAATCCATAACCTGCAGCTGAAGAGAACTCAAACAAACTTTATAGCAATTTGATATACTTACTTTTTCTTGATAGCTTAAAAAATGTTCACAATGCTCACAATATACATAACACTTCTGGTATACCTGTCTACTTATGATGGAAACATAGTTTGGCTTTGACTTGGAGAACAATGGTTAGAATGGCCAGTGCTTTTCCATGGACTTGAGTACCCAGAAGTATTAGGAATTTGCCTTGACTATTATTGATGGAATTGCTGAAGCAGGTCAGAAAGTAAATTAATTCCACTGCTGTATATTCGACAAACACTGTGCATCCATAGCACATTTAGCTTAAGACACTCTGCAATCAGAATGAAGTTGAGATTCAGCTCCAAGTGGCACATGTGCTTTTTTTTCACTTGCCATAATGTCATGATGCTGACCATGAGGGAAAACACAGGAGTGGAGTGAAAGTATGGAAATGCAAGTTTCCACAACTGTTGTATCAACATGCAAGGTGCTGAAGCTGAAGGAGAGAGAAGATAAGTGATGCATAGATCATGTCCATACTTACAAAATTAGATGTGGCTTTTGGATCAGATTAGGTTAATTTTTTTAGTTGTTTTTCCTGATGATACTCTTGTTGACATGCTTTTCCTGTTGTTTACCCCTGTTTTGTATTACTTATGGAAGAATGACACAAACTGACAAAAAAAAGGAGGAAATAGAGCAAGCAGGAGTGTTATGTCAAGACGAGGACATAACATCTAAAATAGCAGCTGTCTGGGGAAATGTTTGGCAAGAAGAAAAACAATGCCAGAGATATGCATCTCTGTGCTGGGTCAGGATTACTTAAAATTCAGCTGCATGAGATGTTTTACTGTTTCCTTTAAACAGTAAAGGAAAGCAGTCCAGTGACGTGCTGTTTCAATGCAGTGTCAGAATAGCTGGTTAACAACGAACTGACACTGGCAATGACATTTGATTTCAATGTGAAAAGACAAACAAAAAGAATACATGGCAGAATTCCTCTACCTTATAAATTTCTGTTAGGAACATACATGGGCACTACGTTCTGTGCGAGCCAATAGAACAATACATTTCACGATTACTCCATATGGCCTGAAATCCCTTGAAGGTATTTCACTTGCAGTTAACACTGCGCTGACCTATTTTCTCTCTGGATCTTCTGACACTACTCCCAAACTTCTTTCACTAATGTAATCAGGTAATGTATTGTAATGTAATGTATAATGTAATGTATAATCAGGTAATGTAATCAGGTGATGTAATCAGGTTCTCACCTACTCACACTAGACCCACTATAATCCCTCTCCTAAATGTTTCCTATTTCTCCCTAGTTGTGTCTTCATTTTCTGGTTTCATGATTCTCTCCAGTTTTGTGTTCCAAACTATGTTTTGAAAAATTTTCTGAATTCCCTTGACAGGTGCTGAGACCACAGTTCCCCTGGTTTTCTTGAACGGGGTGGCTTCCAATGGGAAGTGTGGAGTTCTGGAACCTATCACTGTCAGATCACAATTACTTATTTTGCGTATACTATCTAAAATTCACTATACTATCTAAATTTTCAAATCCTTCTTAGCTAATTCACAATTCACAATTACCTCCTAGAACACTCATTTACATTTTACTTTTGCTAATGCCATCATTAAATGAAAAAACTGACTCTTAGGTCGGGTTCTGAACTTGGTCTTCTCATGCTGCACTGTTACTAGATACACAAAAAGTGACAGCTGGCAAAAGTACCTTGGATTTTATGGCTGGTTAGGAAACAGAATGTTTTGGCAGATGGAGATCTGGCTAGGATAACCAACAAACTTGTGAGTATTCAGGCGTCATTATTGCAATGTACCATATCTAGTCTATAATAATTTTCCACAGGGTGAAGTATGTGACTGCCTGTACAGATTGTGGTGGTACAGATCTAGTAGGTTTCTGGATTAAACTCCAAATTCTTGGTGCAGATTCTCTGAGGCATTTAATTTGGACTTGGCAATCATATAAAGGGGTGTGTGGGAAGGAGGGCTGAATAGCCTGATCCTCATGTTGGTCCACTGCCCGCTTCCAAATATTTTAAGGAGACCAAAAGGCATTTCTAAACTACACCAGCTGCTAGCTGCTCCAGAGGAACCATCTGCCAGGTTAGCATGTCCCAGTGCAGTCATGCCTGCATTAGGCAGCTTCCAGTTTATACACTATGAGAATACATTGTATGTTAGTAACCAGCAAGATATTAACATAAAGCTTCCTAGGAAATTAAGAAATTCTGTTCTGGCAGCTGGCATGTTTCAAGCCCCTTTGCAGTCCTCCAGCGAGGCAAAGAGACTAGAAGAAGGAGAGAAGATACAACTTCATGTCTTCATTTTCCAACCTCTCAACAGGCCAAGTATTCTGGAGTTATTATTATGCAGGCACACCACAATAGCAACTAATATCTAGAACAATGGAGTTGTCACTAAGCACAGAGGCTGGTACTTCCATGGTGGCCCATCAGTGGGGAAAATGCTGCCAAGAGATGTTAAAACAAATCTGTTTTCTTCTGGAGAAAGAAAAATTGGAACCTGTTTTTTTGCCAGTTCAAGGCACAATAATATCTCAAGGGAAAAGACACAAAAAAAAGAGGAGGAGAAAAGGAAATGCCTGGAGGAAAGAAAAAAAATAACTCTAGTGTGGTACACAATACTAAGAGGACCAATACAAAGGAAATATGAATACTACATAAGATGTTATCATTGGCTACTATTATGTTCTTTATTGACATATTGGAAGAAAGAAATATGAAAGATCAAAGCTGGAATGTCCATGGGTGTAAATAAGCATCATTCTTTCTTGACTGCAAAAAGCTATGACAATTTAGAACAGCTGTTATTTGGCCTGTATTGTTTTTTAGGGTTGTTGGGGGGGTTTTTCTGGTTTTATTTTTGTGAATCACAGTGATGATCATGACACAGAGGATGGACTGACAATAAGAGCTGTGAACCCCATGGGACATGTCTGGTGTTTTGTGTTTACGAAGTCTTTTGAATGCTTAATGTAATGCTATTTCAATAACTGACAAAGTTTTCTTTGGCAGAAACCCTATTTGGTATAAGAACAACTAAATGATGACTTCAAATGATAATTACCAATCTGTGTTATTGTTGGTTCATAATTGCATGTTTGGGTGATGGGAAATGGAGAAATTAAATTTCGTATCATTGACCATGTCAGGAAAATGACATTCTGAGTTCAGAGGGAGTTAGTTTAGACTTCAGTTCAGCTTTTGCTTTGAAAATATGCTTTCTTCCTTACAGATAACAACATGTTGTTTCTTTGGTCTGTTTTGCCCACAGTCCTTATCTGCTTGTCAAGGATATTTACAAAGAGTACCACAATCCAATACATCTTTATAATAGTGATTCTTTTATAAATTATTTATGGCAGACAAATAGGAGTACTTACTACTTAGCAATGGCAGAGTTGCAGAAAAAATAACATAAATCATTCTTTCTTTCTTTCACAGCTATGTGTTAGGCATCAGAGGTGGCAAACAAATAATTGCAACAGTGGAAGAAAACAATAATAGCATACCAAGGAAAATCGTGTCTGAAATAGGCCTGTTAGCAACTGTCTTTTTACCAGAGTAAGGAAACCAAACTTCCCCTATATAGTCATCAAACAGACAGGTTAAATCAGTTTGAAGATTCACAAAACAATTCACTCTGTCCACTAGGAGTGTATAATACTGCATAAAAATCTTTAATTCAAAATGTTGATTACAGGAAACAAAAACATGATTCTTCTGAGCTTTTCTTTGTTTATTTTTTTAAGATCTTATATACTGTTCAGTCAGGTAGGTGGTTTTAGTAAGCTTTGGTTAGCACGGATTCGCTAAATGAGAAGTCATGTGAGTGGGGTTTTTCTTAATGTGCACTCTAATGATTAGAAGCATTTTGTCAGCCACTGAGTAGGTGAAAACCTCAACACCTGATCACAAAAATGAGACTCCCTTTTTTCTGATACCATAGACTGATCGGCTGTTTTTGAGGACAAAGCAGCACCTTTAGTGAACCTAGCTGTAGCCTCCTGTCACACTTGTCAACAAAATACCTGTACTTAGCTTCTGTGCAACTCTTTGCTACCATCTGTCTCAATATATTGAAAGTCTGCTATTATTTTTACCCAAAGTAGTACCTTTGATCTGGAGAAGAGTGGTTGTTTAAGAAGGCATCACAATGACAGTGATCTGTAGTTATGTAATGTGACCACTGCTAGCACCCTTACTTTTATATAAAGCAAAGCAAACCATTGTACACTTATTTTTTCAGTGAAACAAACAGAGGAATCCTATCTTGTAACTGATTCACAGAAAATAAATAGATAAAGATTTTGGGATAAAGAATTGGTGTTCACTCACAAGGACTGATTTTCAGGGCTAGTTTTGGCTATCACTGTGACAAGTTCCTCCTGTATAATTAGATATGCAGATAGGTATACTTATGTCTGTGTGCATTTGTATGTCTGTGTGTATCTGTTGTCTGAAATCCAGTGGGACCAGAAAACAGTCCCCTCTCTACCTGCTTAGAAACTGCTCCCCCCTGCCCCTGTACCCTCCAAGCTTCCTCTACTGACATTTCTGGCAGAGCATTTCATTTCAGCAGAGAAATATCAGGGCTCAATATGGGCATTCCGTCAACTCGCAAAGTTAAAACTTTTCTGCCCTAACTTTTTAATGAGAAATAGTCCTCCTTTCTCATGGAGAGATTCGTTACAAAGCAGTAGCCTAGGAGTCTTACGTACTTACTAGGAGCAAAATCTTACTTTGCTTTCCTGTAATATATCCTTTATTACACAGTCAGATGGTTTCCAAGGTTTCTCCAGAGTGCTTTTTTTCACATTATTGTTTTAACAATTGCTTAATGATTGTTTGAAATGCCTTGCTTTTACCTCATTCAGAAGATGGAGCCTTCTGTCAAGAGTTTGACAATATCCATGGATTTAAAATTTCACTGAATCATGTTATTAATGAGGGTATCTTCAAAACATTTGATTTAGTGGTGATTTATCAGCTAGAGCTGTAGAAATTTTCATTAATTCATAGAGCTGCTATGATTAGAATTCACATCTTGTTCTTACAGTAAGTTTGGGGCAGTACAGATTTTGCTTAAGGCTCCAGTGAAACATAATATTTGGTCTTAATCCAATTTAATGTGTTTCTCAGTCAGGATTTCCTCGAATGACTCACTCATACCCCTACTGAATTGAAACGGAAATGTGTAAATTGACATTGCACTTAAACTCCAAGACTTTTGACTTTTTATCTCATCTCTAAATTGGCACCACACAGCATCTTTATACTCTAATAGTATATAGAAAAATAACTCTTCCTTTTTTCCTTTTTTTTTCTTGTCTAATGAGGTCACATCAGAGAATGCAGGTCATATATACAGTATGGGACAAAACCAGGGTGTAATTCTTGCCAACAAACTACACATATATTCCCAGTATAAAACAGTAGCTGAGTAATCCCACAAGCAAACTATAATGTCATAAGCTAACGCAGGAACTCATGGGGTTCAGTTGCCTTGTGGGATTTGCTTCTGTGCATGCTCTGGCCTTCTGATGAGTGCTCACTTATCCTTTAGCAAGAGCCATTCCTTCAGCAAGTGATCTGACTTCACTCCCTCATGGGAGGGAGAAGGAGCTACTCAGGGGCAGTTATGGAGTTGGTGATGGAACCCACTACTTCAAAGTCCATCTTACCTTGTGGCAACTTATTTATGTGGCCATATCCATAGGTGGCCTTCATATGTAAAGCAAAGGAACAACAGATAGAAAAAAGAAGATATATTACTACCTGTAACTTCTTTTGAGGTCTATATTAAAAGCTTTCCTATTTGCCAACAATAATTTTCAGAATTAAAATTTATGAAGCCAAATATTCACAAAGTAGTGAGATTTTATTATTGTCCATATCTCAGGGAATCAAAACAAATCCTTTATGATCTCTAATAAAAAAGTGAACAAACAAACAAAAAAACCAACACAAGCAAAACCAAAAAAAACCCCACAACAAAAGAGAACACAAGTAAATAATAAAAAAACAAACAAAAAAACCCCCAAAAACCACTTTTAAAAGGATGTTTAAAAATAATCAATGGTAATAAAACCTGTGAGATTAGAGAGCTTCTTATTTACAGAAGGCAAAGCCACGGCTTAGGCCAATGTCAGAATTCCAAAACTCAAGTAGCTGGATCAAGCATACATAATTTAACAGTGAGACGAATTATCTATTACAAGAATATCATTAGGAGTGTAGTGATCAGGATTAGATCACCTTCTGAAAAATATTCATATTTTAAACAGGAATTATGGAGCTTTATGCCAGAAGCTACTAGAGTGGTTGATTATGATAATTGCCCCTGACCTTTTGACCCAGTAATGCCATGTATGAGCATTCCAATCATACATATTGTGTTCTGTTCTTCTGAACAGTTGTACTGAATGTGTGAGCAGGACCTTAGATGCCACATTGTGAAATTCTTTTCATGATTCATGCAACAGCAGAGATCAAATCAATAAGCATTTAATAAAGCCCAGACCTGAGACTCCTCTCCCCTCACGCAAGTTGCCCAGTAAATGGCATCTCAAGATTGCAGAAAATACCTTCCTGCACAGTCCCTGAAAATGAAAGATACTTTGAACTAATTGTTCAAGTTTTCAAAATCCTGTCTCTTCTCATGGATGAGGATATGGTCTGCATTTGCAGGGCAATATTTTGCTTTCTGAAATTTACTGACAGCAGAATTCTCTGTGGTGGCCTAATAGATCAGGTTCAGGCATTATAAACACTGAAAACAGTATAAAAACACAGCAGAAAATTAATTAAATTTATTGCAGTCGCTGGTACACAGACTCACAGTTCTTTCAGATGTAGGAATTTCGTGCATCTAAGATAGTAGACTTATTTGTCAGCATGTGTGTGGTACCGTTTGTTGTGATCAAAGCAAAATACTCAGTCAATACTTTTAACTGCTTATGCAATGCTGCTATCATTCTCTAACAGAACTATGCCTGCAACTATATTTCCTGTATTTTTATGTGCTTTCTGGAATTAATATAGTTTTCCAAATTGAGTAAAACATATCACAAGGCAAACTGAAGGTGAGAAAAACTAAGACTCTTGTTTTTTCCAAGTTATATGCAAGGCTGACACCATCTGTGTCCCATTTATTTTCACTCAGAATCTGAAGGTCGAGGTAGGAGCCCTGCACCTGGTTTGGGCTCACTGCTTTGAAATAAGTACATAATTACTGTCATACTTTGAGAACAGTAGTTATGCTTACTGGTTCTCAAAGATGAATGTGATTTTTGTTTGGGTTTTTTAAATTTTTTTTTTTTTTGGTAAGAGAACATCTAAGCGTCCTGATGACTGCTTTGAATGACTGTGAGTCATCACGGACCATCATATGACTGAGTTAAAGCTTGCTCTTTGTTATTTCAGGAGGTACACTTACTCTGTAATTGCTAGGGTTTGCTTAACATGATACTTCTGGTGATGTTCCTTAGTGAAGTCATGTCAGCAGCAGTACCAAGTCACCATCTGCAAGTCCACAGGCTGTCTTCAGATATGAAATACTTAAAAACACCCTATGGTGTTACTGCTTAAGTTACCTGTATAGCAGAACACTGATGCTCAGCCTTACTGCTTCTGAAAAAGGTGCCAACATACTGTACCTTACTGGGGCTATCTCTTACAGGGTCCTGGAAGCCTGGTCCCTCCTTCCTGTTCCTGCCCACCTTTTCCAGTGCGGGACGGCAGTGCATTTCCAGGAACAAGCATAGAGGCACCAGAGGTGGTCTTGCACAGGAACAGAAAAGCTCCTGCAGAACAAAGCTACATGGGCTTCATGACTCAGTTAAAAGGTGGTCAGATCTTCAGGAGTGGTATTACCAAGCAACACAGTTTTAAATCCATCCTGAGGTCATCTCAGAGGAATTTCAAAGGTAATGGAGGTTTTCTCCCATACTCAATAACATCAATGGATGTGACCACTGATGGATTCTGCGACTGCTGATGAATGCCGTGAGCTCTTAATGGGAGACACAGAATTCAGTTTTGCAACTGCTGCTAGTCCACAAAAATATCTGTCTTTTGCTATATGCATCCAATTACACACTGCTCAGTTCTGATGCAGATACCAGCCTCATCTTCATCAAGTAGAAGTTCAGAGGCTTAACAAACCATGATCCTGGAGAAACATACAAGAAAAACAATTTTTAACACATTTTTTAACAACTGTACTCTATCGGGAATCACATTACTAATAAGATGTTGTTTCTATGTCAGTAAAATTTTGTATCTGGGCACAAAGCAAGAATAGAAAGCATTCTGTGATTTTATTATAGAAAAAAAAATAAGGATGGTGCCATGTAACTGGCAGTAAAAATGCATCCTGACATTCTTAAAAAAACTGAAGTTGCATATAATAATTTAGGTTTTGTACAGCCACAGAGCCTAATCAGCAGTACTTATTCAAACAATATTTCCAGGAATGAGTTAAAAAGTAGATATATAAACAAGGTTATCAGCTGATATACTGAGATACTATCATATATAACACATATAAAGACACTTGGCAAGTTTTTATCTTACAAACTGTATTTGCATATGGATGGTATTTATAGCCTCTAAATTAAAATAAGATTTCTTTGGTTTTGGTTTTTCATCAACACTGTTCGTCAAGCAGGCCATACTCCTAAATGACATTGTGTTCTGGAGCTGACCTGCATTCCTTTCCAACCATTTAATCACACACAGCTGACCAACATTCCTGTATAAAACCACCTAATCAAATGCATTGCAAATACCCCAAACGGTTACTTAATCTCTATATATGTACAAGTGTGAAATGTGCAGTATCCAAAGATGCCCTTTCATAAAAGCAAATGATATAAAAGCCAAAGACATTTCCAAAGTAAACATGTCCCCACCACCTCTAAATCAGTACAAATATTTTTAAGGTGGTTAAGATAGTATTGTATTGCTCCTCACAGCTGGCCTTGCATTGGGAGAACAGAATCCAGTGCAATTCATATTCAAGGTTGTATTCTACAGATCTTAAAAACGCGATTTAAGGAGAAAGATATGTAGTATCTTTAAAATCCTGGGCAAGTATGTCAAATGAGCTGCAAAATACTAAAAAATGTGTGACGCTCCAGCGCCTAAATAGCTCAAGGAACATAGCACTGAGGGTTAGATTTCCTTTCATCTCCAAGTCATTGGGTTCAGATGAAAAGCTTTTCAAGATAGTCACAGTCTGATCACTGTGTCTCAGAATTAAGCAGAAAGAGTTGTTTTTGTACTTGCAGTATCCACACTTTCACTAGAAATCCCTATAGGAAGCACTGAGACCCACTGAGCCGGAGACTGTTTTCCCCGTTTCCAGAGTAACTCGTCCAGAACAGTGCTACGTGCTGACTGATGTGGGCATACTTGCGGTACTGCTGAGTGTGCTCTGTGTGTTCTGCGGGCAAGTTTTCCAAAATGCCAAACTAGCATAAATTCACTTTAATTTCCTACATGCATCTTCTGGGCTTTTGCAGTTTGCCTATCAAAGAAAATGAAATCTTCTAAGAAGTTCTACGTTTGAAATGCGAAAGCGCACAAAACCAGCAAGAGACGGATAGGTAGGTAAAGGGGCACATTTAAAAGCATAGAAAACGCGCCCACGAACAGCAAGCTGAGGAAAAAAAAAAAAAATCGCTGTTAATTCTGTGAAACCACAGCACACAGGACAGACTGTCTCTTATACA
>JAAWXA010000006.1:16513981-16594877 GCA_038090715.1 Florisuga fusca | reverse complement strand
CCCCATTTTAACAACTTGTTTATGTCTATGAGTATAAATTGGATGTGCTGCATAGCTTTCTCACGTGTGCATGACCAGGGTACGCACATGATTAAGACTTGAAGCTATACTGCACTGCTGGTTATTCATCCATGTTATTCTTTTGCAGGATCTGGATACACTGACTGACATTTTTCCTAAGAAATAGGAAATACATTTAACTGTTCAGACTAACAACATATAACTGCTGTCATATTTATGCATGCATGTACATGTCTCATGTTCTCTTTTACTAAATACAGCTGTAAATACTCTGGCTTTTGCAAGCTATGCTGTCATTTCCAGTAGACTCAGAGTAGTTAATTTATGAAAAGCCCAAGAATTGAATTGGCTCAAGATTTTAAATACTGAAATTGTCAGCCTGGTGAGAGGTTTATTTGCATATTTGTAAATGCTGTATCCAGGATGCTTTTAAAAACAAAAAGCAAACAAACAAAATAAAGCAAAAGGAGACTGGGAAACAGTGCGCACAGAAGCAGATGGTTGCTAGCAGGGTGAAGAAGCTGCATGTCACATTACCTGACCCACACTTGTGTTGTGCTCCATCTAAATATATTAATTTCTCCTCCTGTACATTTCAAGGGTCTTAATGTATGTATACTAACTATGTTACTGGGATGTTTTCATTTTGCATATTCATCTGTTGAACACTGGATAAAGTACAGTATTTGTGCTTGTTGCTAGGACATAGGCAAAAACTTATGTTGAATTGCAGAGTGGAATTGTCAGGAAATTGAGTTAAACTTACATCATTAATTATTTGCTTTTCA
Source organism: Florisuga fusca (assembly GCA_038090715.1). Taxonomy (NCBI): domain Eukaryota; kingdom Metazoa; phylum Chordata; class Aves; order Apodiformes; family Trochilidae; genus Florisuga; species Florisuga fusca. The sequence continues at coordinate 16,594,068 of JAAWXA010000006.1, read as the reverse complement.
TTAACCTGAACCAGATTTTAAATTAGAGGTAAAGGAATATATGGTGGCTAAATGTAAACAATTTTGAATAAATGCTGTAATCTTGAAATCTAGCCATGCTTTTCACTTCATGTCTGCAAAATCGTACTTCCCTGGGCCCCTTGACTAACATTGTTCATGTCTAGGTTAATGGGCATTCTTGTAGTAGATGTGAATGGAATGAGACAGTGTACCCATAGTCCAACCAACAGGTTAAAAAAATGATTCAGCTTTACGATGTCCTTTTGAATATCATAGAATCAATCATAGAATGGTTTGGGTTGGAAAGGACATTAAAGATCACTTAGTTACAACACCCTTGCTGTGGGCAGGGACACCTCTGACTAGACAGGTTGCTCCAAGCCCCATACAGCCTGGCCTGGAACATTTCCAGAGGGGGCAGCTGCAGTTTCTCTGGGCAACCTGTGCCAGGGTCTCACCACCCTCAAAGAAAGTATTCTTTCTAATGTCTAAAGACGTTCTTTACAAGACATGTCTTCCTAGACATTCTTCTTAATGTCTAACATAAATTTACTTTCTTCAAGTTTAAACCCATTAGTCCCTGTCCTGTTGCTGCATGTCCTTATACATGTCTCTCCCCAGCTTTCCTGTCAGCCCCATTCAGATACTGAAACGTTGCTATAAGGTCTCCTCTGAGCCTTCTCTTCTCCAGGCTGAGCAACACCAACTCTCTCAGCCTGTGATCATAGCAGAGGTGCTTCATCCCTCAGATCATCTATGTGGCACTCCTCTGGACTCCCTTCGACAACTTCATGTCCTTTGTTGTTATGGACCCCAGAAATGGATTCAGTATTCCAGGTGGCTTCTCATTAGAACAGAGTAAAGTAGGAACCACCTCTCTTGACCTGCTGGCCTCACTTCTTTTGATGCAGCCCAGGATATGGTTGGCTTTCTAGGCTGCAAGTGCACGTTGCCAGCTGATGTTGAGCTTCTCATCAACCAGCACTACCATGTCCTTCTCCTTGGTGCTGTTCTTGGTCCATTCTGTGCCCAATCTGTAACTGGGCTTATGACTGACCTTATGCATGTGCAGTGGACTTGTTGAACTTCTTGAAATTTGCATGGGCCCACTTCTCAAGCCTGTTGAGATTCCTCTGGTTGGCATGGCATATGGAATACAATACACTTGATGTGATGTTTGCTTACAGCAATTTGATAGCATAATTTTCAACAGGATGAATTTGTTTATGTTCCTCCATATACATCTTTGAATTAGTTATTTGTATATATATAATTTTAAGTTTTTATAGGAAAAGGAGAAAACTACCTTTTGGAGTTTAATTAATGATGACACTACTTGCTTTCAGGATTGAACAGGCCACATCTCAAAAAAAATGCTGTCAAAGCAATTAGTTGCAAGTTAAAAGAGAACTAAAGTTGTGATAGACTGTACATGGTGCAGTTCCAAAAATCAGTAATTGGAGTTGTTTCATTTAGTTCAGTATGTCTCTGTTAATGAATGTATGTGTTAATGTACCATGTTCTAAAATTCATAAATGGTAATGATATTGCTTTTTGTGATAAATTAACTCTAAGTTTAGATTCAGGAAGTCTCTGTTTGCAAATAGTTCAATGTAGCATTTTTTGAACAGAATTTTGGGAGCACCAGTATCTGACAGATTAATATAAAATTGTAACTTACTGTTCAGCATTATGAGCTTGCTACTGGTATATGTGACAGAAATATAGCAATTATCTCAGCTGCTCAGTGTTGCATTCAAGAGCATTGATAATGTCAGTCTAATGGCATATTTTTTACACCATGTTAGGCAACTTTAGCTGTTGCTCTCGAAGACTGAACAGAGAGCAATTCAGCTCTCCCCTACTTCCTTACAGTTGTTTTTTGAGGGTCATAGATGAAGCATACCAGCAAACAGTGTAATGACAATTGTATTTCTGCTCTTTACTTTGGTGTTCCCTATGTGGAGTAGTTAACCATTGCCTCTCTGAACTTCCCAGTAAAGCCCTTCATGAATTGGATCTGAGATGAAGTGGCTGGAACAACACTGATGAAGACAGGAGTTTTACCCAGGACTGAGTGCTGAGGTGCCCAGGTTCAGTCAGCTAGGTAGAGCATGAATGTGCATGTGCTCAGTTTATGCAGAGAGGCAGGCATCAGAACGAGATTTTCATCCCTGTGCCCAGAACATCCCTTTCTGTATTTCACTAGCCCACGGTAACTTGGCCCATTGGTAGTCCCTGCTGCTGTGATTCAGTTTCTACTTTTATTGGTCTAAGTCAACACCAGCTTGTTTGTCTGTATACTCTGCTCATAAGACAGCTAAGCATTCCTTCTTGTCTTCTGGTTGTGATTTATCAATATGCACAAGAATCTCCCTGGAGTGAATCATTCATCATAAAGTCACTTAAGAACATTCACAGCTCCCCTTGGTCACTTGCTGGACAAATAAATGGTAATAAGTCATCCCTGAGAGCATGTAGTTTCTGTGGTAGCCTGTAGTTTGTAGTTAGCAGAGCATGTGGTGTTGCAGCTATACAGTAAAACACCATTTCTGCATCACAGTAAGTTCTGACCCTGGGAGCAGCAGTAGTGGATGAAGGTATTATTGGTATCCTGACGTTCTTCTGAAGTAACTGGCCTTGAGACAGTAGGTAGGTTAGGGCTTCAGCATTTGGCATTAGTACTTTATGAAGTGTAATGAGTGGCATTTACACATGACAGGGTTGTCTCCAGCTGCCTGTTGAGGGTAACAGTGTCTCTTCATTAAGCAGTGAAGTTGGGTAAATCCATTGTACCTAAAGGGTTAGGCTAATGTGCCCTGACTCTGTAAATCCCTATAGGAGAGGCCAACCAGAATGTGTTATGGTGTCCTCCAGGACTGCAAGGGAAGCAGGTTGTGAAGCAGGAGGAATTAGCCCAGCTAACACAACTTAGCAAAATGGACACTCTCTCCAGCATGTGTTCCCCATCAGGTCCCATATGCTCTGCTGTTTGTTCTCAGGCCTTGCTTTCTGCAAATGCGATTTTTAGATGAACATATGTATGGTTGCACTCTTTCTGGATGCATCCACACTGCAGTCAAGGAGTGTGATCACAGGACATGCGAAAATATCTGTAGTAGCTTTGGTCTATATGTGATGTGAAGACATGCCAGCCTAAACTTAAGAGAGGGATGCCCAAGTCTTCTGGACAGATTGTTAAGGCATGCTGAGGTCTGCTTTCATCTGACTTCACTGCTATTTTAAGCCATGCTATCTAGATTAGCACTGCTGTGAATATTCAAATTTACTCTGGCATAAATTCATGACTGCATGCCCACTGCTTCACTACAATGTTGGTGGATGCTCTGCATCTGGGCATGTGTCCCTCATAATTTATACTGAAGCAGTCTGGTTGTCCTTTCCACTGAGTTTAATTGTTTATAACTTTCATTCACAATTTCATTCCCCTCTGCAAGGAATTAATAGGAAGGGCAGTGGAACATTATAGGTGGACAAGTGAAAAGATTTAGACAATTTATTCAAGATCACATGGTACCACAACCAGGTTCTGCTGGAACATACTTGCATTCTTTTTCCTCAGAAAGGTGTCAGATTTAAAGAACTGTTTAAGGAAAGATGAGGGAATATTTTATTTATTTCAGTTCAACCATTTATCTAGAAACAAAATATTTTCTTGGTAGATAAGTAAGCTGCAACATTCCACCAGGCTGAAAAGCTCAGTTTCCCCTTACTCCTTACAGCATGCCTCATGTCACTGAAACATATGTCACTGAAACAGCACCAAGCAAAAAATCTATGTTGTATTCTTCCTTGCTTTCACTTTTATGTGAAATATTCCTGTGGGATTAAAAAATTTGCATAAATTAATCTTTTTATGCCCTAACTTTAGCTTTCAAGACGTCTTCTCCCTTGTCTTCCTTAAACAGCACAAAAATTGCACAGCAAGAGAACTGTATGCTTCACAGATCTTTTCAGACTATATCTTTAGATATAAACCAGTTTTGCTATCTTCTGCAGTTTTGTTTATTAGTTTGCTCGGTTTTACTAGGGAAATTAAAGTCTATTTCTGAATAAAAAATACTAAATCCAACGTATAAGTAGACTTACTGTTGTCCAACTTTACTTTTACAACATAGTACCTTAGCTAGAAGCACACTTTATTGACTGACAAGGGAAAATAACCCTTACTACATGCATTTAAAAAAAAATAAACTAAACCCCCCAAAAAAACTTAAAACCAACCAAACCAACCAACCAAAAAAAGTAAAATAACCAAAACCAACCAACCAAAAAGAATCAAAAACCAAACCAAACCAAGAAATACTTAGCAGTGAAGGGCTCTTTCTTGAAATATTAAAGAACAAACATTTACTTTACTTCTCTTAGAAATACATTAAAATCCTCTTAATAAAGGTGGACTGGATTATATGATAACCACCTTACTCTCACTGCTGATATTTTGAATATAATTTCACAATTTTTTTCTCATCATCATGGTCTAGATTCAATGCTTCCATAAAGAACATTTTAAAATGCTAACTTTTTTGTCATCCTGGTCTCTCATCTGGATTTTAACACCTGCAAAATTGTGTGGCCTGGAATTGGAGGCTGTGTAAGGCTGACCTAACAATCAAACTTGGAATCGAGACTGTATAATGAATTATAGCTGTTTTTCATTATGAAAAAGATTAATTCTGTTCCTGAATAGCTCTGACACCTGCATAGTTTGAAGGTGCTCAAGGCTGGGCATATCTTTTGTAGTATACTTTGTCTTCAGTCCTTTCAATGGTCCTGTGTGAAGCTAGTGCTGCTCTCCTGCAGGACCATGCTCTACACAAATAGTTTGTTGTGTGCTGGAAGTGGAGAACTTGGTGTTTTCCTTTAATTGAGGTTCTTTTGGGGAAAAAAAAAAAAGAAAAAGGAAAAAAAAAAAAGCCATAGTTGGAAATTGCATGGATAATGAAAAGATTTATGATAGTTATGAAGTCGTGTGCTTTTAAATTAAAAAATAGGAGAGACACTTTGTGCTGTCCGTGTTCTTCCCCTTTTTGGCAGGTTGTGTGGTGGTCAGGGATGTTCAGGAGATATCCTTGTCTTATTTGCTAATGGAGCTGGGAGGCACATAGATAATGGAGTAATGAAACACTGGGGGGGACATGGTTACCTAGAACATGGAAGAGCTAGAAATACTGAGTATTTTTTTTGCCTCAGTGTTTACTAGCAAGACCTTGCTTCAGAGGAGGGAAAGTTGGAGTGAGGAAAATGTACCGCTAGTGGGAGGGGATCAGAACAGGGCAGCTGAGATACCCTCAACATTTATCAGTCTGGGCATATATAAATCCATGGCCCCTGATGGAATGCACCCATGAGTCCTGAGGGAGCTCACAGATACCATTGTCATCGCTATCTTTGATAAATTATGGTGGCTGTCAAAACTATCTGAAGACTTACAGCAGATTGTCACCCTCATCTTCAGGGAGGGCAAGAAGGAGAAGCCAGGAAACTACAGGCCAGTAAGCCTCATCTCAGTCTCTGGAGTTATGCTGGAGCATCTAACCCTGGAAATCATTTCCAGGCATGTAAAGGACAAGAAAAAAATTAATAGAAGTCATCAGGGGGTGGGGGAGAAGTCATGCTTAACCAACTTGATAAACTTCTGTGATGTGATGTGATGTGCAGTATGGTAGATGAGGGGAAGTCAATGGATGGTGTCTACCCAGGCTTCAGTGAGAACTTTAGTACTGTCTTAGACAAGCTCTTCACAGAAAAGCTGTTTATATATGGGCTGGATGAGCAGGCAGTGAGGTGGATTGAAGACTGGCCCAGAGGGCCAACCAAAGGATAAATCAACAGGCTGGAGACACGAGCTCACAGTGACCTCAAGTTACAGCACTGAAGTGCAAAGCCCTGCACCTGGGAGGAGCAACCCTATGCACCAGTATATGCTGGGGGGCAGACAGCTGGAAATTAATGAGGCAGAAAAGGACTTGGGTTGTCCTGGTGGACACAGGTTTAAACATGAGCCAGCAATATGGTCAATGGTATCCTGGGCTGCATTGGACAACACATGTCCAGCAGGTCAAGGGAGATGATCTTTCCCCTCAACACTGGTGAGATGATGTCTGGAGTACTCTGTCCAGTGATGGACTCCCCAGTAAGAGTGGACATGCTGGAGAGAGTCCAGCAAAGGCCTACAAAAATAGTAAGAGCCTAGAGCATTTCACATGAGTAAAGGCTGAGAGATCTGGGTCTGTTGAGCCTGGAAAAGGAAGGCTTACTAGGAGAGCTTATCGGTATATGATGATGATGCTCAGGGACAGGAAGAGGGGCAATAGGCACAAACTGAAACACAGGAGGTGTCTTCTGGACATGGGGAAACACTTTTTCACTGTGAGGATGACCAAGCACTGAAAACAGTTGCCCAGAGAAGTGGTGGAGTCTCCATCCTTAGAGATACTCAGAAGGCCTGAACAAAAACCCGGGTAACAGGCTCTAGCTGAGCATGGAATTTGGGTCAGGTGACTTCCAGAGGTCCTTTCCATCCTCAACTATTATGTGATTCTGTGAAACACTCTAAAAAAAAAGGGACATCATTATGGTCAAGGCAACACTGACTAGCCTGTGTCTCTGCCTCTGTGATGGTGGCATTGTATCACAGGATTATTTGAGTTAGAAGTGACCTCTAGAGATCATCTCATCCAACCCCTCTGCTAAAGTGGGTGCTAAGCATGAAACCCGAGTCATTATATAACAGGTAGCCACAAAATCTGTATGTGTTTCACATTTGTTGTCTAATTGAGCCTTTTGGCACCTGATATTTAGAAGAAATGATCTCAGTGAGACCTGTGTCCCACTAATGGCAATGATTAATACGGTCTGGAGAGGTAGGACAGGTATACAAGTACTCCCATACACTGTTTCTGATCCTGGCCCTTCCGCTGTGTTATCCTGTGGGTTCTCATAAGTCCCTTTCTCTGAATCCAGTTTCTGGATGGTGTTAATAGTGCTTTCTTATCTCATAATTAATTTTGCAAATTAATTACTGAGTGAGAACAATACTGATGATCATCCTTGGAAAAGCAATATAAATTATACGATCTAGACATAAAAGTGATCTTCCATTCACTATAGGGCTTAGACAGCCTAAATCTAAGTGCTGGATGAGGGAAAATGGGGAGTAGAAATAGCCACCTTATGTTTCTGAGTAGTTTTGGTTGTGCTTGGCATGAGGTAATTATCCTTTTATAAAACATTAAAGTGAGATCTTGTCTTTTAGACTCTGTAGCATTCAGTATAAGCAAATGAAAGTTGCCCTGCATAAATTTTCTAACATTTTATTTTTTAATCTATTGAGTTATATTTAATTAAATTTTTGTGAAGGGTCTTTGGAACCTCTGGAAGAAGACAGTATAAAATTACAGCTTAAAATATTACTACCTCTATGGCTGGCACTTCTGCCATAATTTCATCCCACATTTTATCAGAGCACTAGCTTAAAAGCTCAACAGAGTGTGAATACTGAGTTATATCTACTGCCCTTATTATTTAAAACAAGTAGTATTGGATAGTAGTACTCTGCATAGGATAGCTTTGTGTAGCTGCCAAAGTGCAGTTACAATCACTGATTTCTCAAATTAAAAAAATAATGACAATTTCAGAGGACTGCATTCTGATATCAGGAGCATGGATGTCTCTCTAGAATAATTCAGCTGTTCTTCACTGAATTTTCCAGTTTCCACCAAAATTTAACTAAAATAAATAGGTCTTTGTTGACAGTGCTCAAATATACAATCATTTGCACTCTTTAACTTGTAAGACTTTTTGCAAACACCACCATAGGTGATGTCCAGAGAATAAGGTATGAAGATCTTCTAGCTTTCATGCTTTCTTCAATTTATTTTTATAAAAATATATTTGCATATATGTTAATGGTCAAGTTTCATTGTTGATTATAATAAAATTTAATATTTGCAGTAAAATTGTTGAATTTTTAAATAGTATTTGTTTGCTTTAAAAGTAAATACCTGTAATACATGCATACAGTCTGATTTGTGTAGTTCATGTAAAATGAAAGGGGCTCGTTTGAGTGAAAGTTTTGTGATAGAGTTTTTGAGTTCAAGGTTTGGATTTTTGGCCTGTGGCTGCAATGTGCAGATATGTGCCCTGGGTGGTGTGCGCTGCGTAAGGCTGATTCACCAAATGGAAGTGTAGGACTGGTTATCCACTGGTGCCCCAGATCCTGACTGTGCAAAAAGCTTCTTGTATCAATGGGAAGTTTTGCTTTGAAATGTGGAGTATTACAGTTAGTTTCACCTTTGAATGTCCTAGTGAATTTCAGTGTGCAAAGGATAGGACAGTAGATCTAATTGTCTGAAAGTTAAAAAAGATTTTTTTAAAAAAATGTCCAGGTGTAGGACAGAATGGGATGCTGGTTTCATGATTTTGTGGAGAAAACAGGTCTTTCCCATTAAACAGGGCAGAGCATAGGCTTCACAAATGGTGGCTACACTTGACACATTGTGACCCTGGGAGAGAATTTTATTTAAATAGGAGTTTCCCTTGAATTTATAATTAAAACTCACTTGAAGCAAAAAATTATCATGGGACTAAGTGCCGGATATGTATTTTGGCAGGCAAATGTAAATGAGGCAAGTTCTAAATTTCTTACTTCAAATGTAACATTTTAATGTTAGAAACTTAAGAGAGTACCCTTTGGCATTAGTTCTTTCCCAGGACATTTCTAAAAGTAATCGAACAGACAACTGTTGGACTACAAGGTGTTGAAATTCTAATTGATGGTTATTGACTTAGGGTTGAGGAATGTAAATGAGAAAAAAAAAAGATGCAGGAAAGTTTTTGAAAAATGCCTTTTTTCCACCCTAACTATAATAATAATTAAAAAACAAAAAAACCCCAAACCCGGCACGACCTAACAGATGCTTTTAGGATTTGCAAAATATTGAGCAAAGGTATCTCAGATTCCTTGCTTTATTGAAACAACAGTTAAAAATGAAATGTGTTCTTCAGTGAAAAAAGCAGCTTAGGAAGATTTATGGGGATGGTATACTGATCAACTTAATTCCACATTTTTCTATGATCAGTGCCATTGCAGAAGATAAGGTCAGTGAGGGTGTTGCATGGAAACAAGGAAACAAATCAAAGCCAGGAAATGAACACTGTGTCACAAAACCGAAGTGTCAGATACTCTTATTTAATTGAACTGATTATTCTGAGAGAAAAAAGTTATGAAGGATCACTGCCCCAGTGTTACAGCCCCAGTGCTGCTGGCGTTGAAATGGTAAAAAGGGAGAGAAGTCAGTTTCCGATTTTAAATGAGAGTGTAATGAATCGCATCTGCTTTATTGAAGACCTTAACACAGAATTCCCCACCTCCCCCAAAACCAGTGCATGGTTTGGAAAGGCTGAGCTCTGCTATGCTTGATTTCATCCTAACATAAGTGCTGGAGCTTACATTAGCAGTGGTTGTTGCTATGAGCCCTTTGCTGCTCTGACTTACTTTGATGCCAAGTATCTGGTTCCTTGTGGATGCTGTTACTAGAGTGTATTTTTTTTGGATTTTTACACAAGAACTAGGCTACCAAAAGAAGGCATCTTTTTTTATTTCTGTAGTTCGTGAACTTGAAACAACCCTGCAGATGTTGAATATTCATTACCTTTGCCAAATGGCTTTATAAGTTATGAACACTTTTATGGCACAGTACTTTTCAAATTGTATGCGGAATAAACTGTTTTTAAAGCAAAATATTATGCATACTGGTATGTATCACTTTCTTCTGAAGTTGATTTGGAATTATATGTAACTGTTGCTATCCTGAATGTTATGTTTAATCCTCTTAAAAATACCTGTTGCTGATGTCTTGCTCAAGTAAGTACAAAGGCAATGTGTCCACTCACACACTTATTCTCACATGGTGTTTCTTTGGTAAAGTTTTATATTGCGATGGAGTAGTTTCAGTTCACACAGGTACTGTATTCTTAGCTGCCATTAAGATAACATAATGGTTGACTTTTCATTTTTCTGTTTTCCTTGCAGAACAAGGTGTTGTGTTGACTTGTGGCTTTTCATATGTTACAAGGTTTGGTAGGGAATGTGGAAATGCAGAGCAAGACATTGTTAATATTCAAATATTTAATTCCTTTTCATTAGACAGCATTATTGAATAGCTGCACAAGGCTCTGCTCTTTCTCTGCTTACATGAGCAGTGTACTGACTGTGTCAAGTAATTTAGGAGTCGGGTCAACTGACCTCCCAAAATGTCATTTAGTAGTTGCCTCCTGAACTAAAGAAAAGGAGTAAGCACTAGTTTTAATGAGGACTGCACTGTATTTCAGTTACTGATATTTTCTGAAATAATGAAGTGAACTGCAAATAATCCTGACAGGAAATATCACAGCATTTTATGTCTCTCATTCAGTGTTCAAAGCAGCCATGACTTGATCCATGTAAGACTTTGGTTCAGTTTCCAATCTAAGTTTAATGCAGGATTTACAGAAATGTTGAACAGCACTTGTACATGATTGATGCAGTGTTCTATGTATTTTACAGTTCTGCGTTATGAATTATTTGGTGTTTTAGTATTAAAAACAGATGATAACCTACAGCTTTAGTTTTATGTATGCATAGGAGATGGATATATACCCATACATACTCTCCATATTTGTGACTGCTGAATCTCTATACTATAGTGAAATGTATTATTCCTTTCTGCCAACAATCATGAGTCAGTGGAAAATAATGGGCGCAATGATTTGAAAAATCCACATTCACAATTTGCTTGTATTCATCTCAAACTTCAGATTGCAGATGTGTAACCATTCATTTTACAGTTCTCAGTGATGCATGTAAACCTCCCGAGGATTCACATTTGTGAACTTCCTGCATTGCCATTGATATTTAAAGTAGAATAGATAGCTAACATGAAGTAAAATTTATTTTTGCCAGAGATTCTACTGATATGAGGTAGTTATAAAAAAAAAAAATCAACACTCAATCTGATTTTGTTAGTTCAGCTGCTGTTTTTTCACTTGTAAAGTCATAAATTCAATTTGCAGTGGGCATTTCCTAGTAATTGCAAATATTGTATATGCACTTTCTCCAAGGAGTCACACTTAGGAGTAAAAGCAGCTTTTTTTTCCTAAAATCTTGCAGGAAGTAGAGAAAAAAGATTGGTATCTTTTAATCTTACTGTGTTAAGCAAGCTTTCATGGTCTTATTTCATATTTCTAAAATGACTGAGGATTAATGGTCTATTCCTGATGTTTCTGCTCAGTCATGATTTTCCATGGAAATTTATGTCATACACAATCTCCTGATCTGTCTGTGAATGTATTATTTTAACCCAGGTTTGGTGTTAGTGTTAAATTACCTATACTCAAAATGAATGTGTTTGAAGACTTCTTTGGGTAACTCTGCCTAAGAAAATATTTTTCAAGTGCAAAGGAGGTACAATGAACTAGTTACCGGTGGCACAATTTACAACGGACTGCAAAATATATCAATGGCAGATTTCCAACTGTTGGGCATGTTCTGTTACTGATTGTTCCAGATTGTGCTTCTGGTCTAATCTGATCTCACTTATAACTTTATAGGATATGTATTTTTTTTTCTTGTTGGTTCAGTTGGTTTTGTTTTGCTCTAGTCAATTCATTGATGTTATATCCTGCATTTTTTTTCATGATTTCAATAATCAAAGGAAAAACTACTTTTATAGACCTTCTTAACAGAACTGTTTTTCACATACTGCTGAGATCTTGCAGCTCCAGATGCTGTTTTGATTATAGGGATAGTGCAGTGTGATTAATCATAAATTCAATCTTAGTAGAACTTCCATTAAAAAATACTGTAGTATCAGTCCCTTACTGTAATTTTGGCTCTTGAAACAGTTTGGAATCAAAAATAAGAAAAGCATTTTTTTGTTGGTTTTTTGTTGGGTTTTTTTGGATGTTGTTTGTTTGGTTTTTGTTTTTTTGTTTTTTGTTTTGTTGTTTTAAAAACACCTTAAGATTAATTGCTGTGATGGGGGAGGAAGTAAAAATGATGTCTTAACTACATGTACACTGTAATATAATTTTCCCCCAGTGTATTTTAGGTGTCCAACTGCAATATGAAAAATGCAAGTTTCCCCAGGACCAACAGACACAAAAATACTTTTCCTGTAAATGAAAATCACAGCACTTGAAAAATTACAGCACTTCCAAACTATTTTAAAAATATTTGCCAATTACAGTTGGCCAATTGCAAATGGGCCTCCTGAATGGCATTATAATAAATAACCTGCTTTGGGGAAAATTGCTTCCATACTGTTGAGAAAATGAAAAAATCACCAGCGGTGTACATACATCTCTGTAATTCTGCAGAGTGAACAGAGCCAGTATGATTCTTGCTTTGAAGACTAAAATTTTGTGTTCAGTAAGAAAGAGATAGTAATCTTTTTATTACATCCCTCACTCACACCCTGTAGAGTAGTCTAAGGTGTCCTGTGCTGACCGAGGATGATGTGGAGCCAGCACAGCTGATGCCAGGGTTGTTACATCATTCACTGGTGAAAGCTGGAGGGTAATCAGTGCTTGCTCTTTCCTAGACTCAAAAGGAGCTTTTTGGATTTCTGAAATGGATAATGCACATGACTTCTGGGTGCTAAGGTATCTTCCCCTGAATTAAGTTTTGAAGACTGGCTGGTCTGGCAGCTCTAGTTGTCAGGTGGGTAGGTCAATCTCAGTTACATTAGCAGCAAATCCCATCTGGTTGTTCAGTGTAAATCTGAATTTTAGGTTCTGCAATATATTAGATAGATCATGATACTCTGTAGAATTCCTTGTTACGTGCATTCTTCATGCATACACAAATACAAAGAAGTCTATTATCTGTCCTAGTAAAACTGCCAGCTGATTCTGGAAGATCTTACTTGGATCTTAGATTTAATTTCCTTAGCATAGAAATAACTGCTTAAAATGTTCTGCTAATTTTTTTAGAGAATCTGTACAAGCTTTAATTAACTTACAGGCAGACAGAAAGCTGAGCCATCTTGCAGAGGAGAATCTCTTGTTGAAACTCTCCAATAAACCACTTACTAGTTTCTTTGTTTGACTCTCCAGCACTTCCTATGGCTCTGTATGGATTTCTGCAAATTGATGTAGAACCCAGGATTCCAGTCAGATTCAGAATTCACTTGCCCCTGAAATTTTGCTTTCTCTAATCATAATGTTTTTCTAAGACAGCAAAGTTGTGAAGTTTATATATCTGAATAATTGCCTGTTGGGTGCATTATCTGTACTGAAGTTCACATAAGGTTTTACTATGATACTGTAACCATTTACAAAAAAGAACTGGTGATGCTGGCATAAGGGACGTTCGTATTTTATGTCATACCGAATCACCAGTTAGCAGACTTCAGAGTAGTAAGAATATACTTCTTAAAAGAGAGATTTGCTGGATAATGAGCAACCTAAGGTTGTGTCCATCTGCAGCAGCTAAGTGCTGAACTGACATTGCAATCAGAGTTCCCTTTCAGACCATACAGCTATGATAAAGATCAGTGAATCATCTGTATAATTGAAACACCATATGGACATCCTGGACCATGCAAAGTTCCCAATTTTGACAGTATTCCACAATGCAGATTTTGGGATTGGCAACACTTTCTTCCGTGTAGTGGGATATATGAACCAGGAAATCCTAGTTCCTTCCTAGTTTCCAGATGTAGTGCCTCTTTACCTTGCAACAACTGTAAGAAAAAGAATGGAGCTGGTTTAAAATGAGTACTTTCTTAAAAAGTTGCAACCAGTGATGGTATGTTCTGAATAGTATTAAAGCTGCCTTCTCTTCCTGGAACTGGGACAGATCTTACCTGGAATGTTGCTGCTTGTTTCCTGTATATATATATGGGAAAAGCAGGCAGTAAAAGAATTATTCCTTTGTTGGAAAAGTGGAATAACAGTCTTACAACACTGCCTAGCCAATTGCTTTCATTCCCAATAAAGTGACTACACTTGTACCTTGGTCACGTGCCAAGGCTGATGGTGTGCTTTATAGACGCAGAAAATTACGTTAATAAAACTACAAATTATAGGGCTACTACCCACAAGCACAAGCTTTCCTATGACAATATTGTTTACTTAAAACTAAACATTATAACATAGATGCTAAATTACTTGTGCAGATTTTAAACCATATCTAGCCAATCCATGTTTCTGCTTACGGATCAGTTGCGGATAACTAAATATTTGCTTGTGAAGCTAAGCTGCTGTCTGCCAAATGTTCTCAGTTGGTTGGGTTTTTTCCCCTCAGCAAATAGATGTAATCCCAGTTTCTAATTTTATTCATTTACACTCTCATAGAACTACCAGTGGAAATGTTGATTAATGTTAAATTTTTTACTGAAAAACCAGAGATTGTGGTATTTGTCTATAGATTCTCTCAGTAATCCCTGTCAACAGATTGTACTAAATGTAACAGCTGTTCCTGATGGGCCCAACAGTTATTGCTGGAGAAGATTTCAAGAGTGCAGTAGAGTCTATCTCAGTGGTGGTAGAGAAAGTGGGGGGACTGGAAATAAAGATGATAACTCAGTGGTAAGACCTCAGTCCAGCTCTTTTGTATGATAAGCAGCTCAGGCAGACAGTTTCTGTATTTTAAATTACAGTCCCTTCCAGAGGTCATCCTAAGTTTTAGTGTCACATAGTTTCACAGAATCACAGAATTATCAGAGTTGGAAGGGATTTCTAGAGATCATCTTGTCCAAGCCTCCCACTAAACAGGATAATCTAGAGTACACTAAACAGGACGGCATCCAGGTGGGTTTTGAATATTTCCAGAGAAGGAGACTCCACAATCTCCTGGGCAGCCTGTTCCCATGCCTTGTCACCCTGATAGTAAAAAAACATTTTTCTTATGTTTAAATGGAACTTCCTGAGTTCCAGCTTGTGCCTGCTGCTCCTTGTTCTGTCACTGGGAACTACTGAGAAGAGCCTGCTTCCATCTTCCTTGCACCCACCCCTTAGATACTTGTAGATATTAACAAAGTCGCTCCCCTCAGCCTTCTCCAGGATGAAGAGTTCCAGCTCTCTCAGCCTTTCCTCATGAGAGAGATCATCTTTGTTTCTCTGCTGGGCGCTCTCCAGTAGTTCCCTGTCTCTCCAGAACTGGATGCAGTATTCCATCTGTGGCCTCACCAGGGCAGAGGAGAGGTGGAGAATGACCTCCCTTGACCTATTGGCCACACTTTCCTTTAGGAAACCTAGGATTTCCTTGGCTTTCCTGGCACCAAGGGTACATTGCTGGCTTTTTCATATGTGAAGGCTAGCATCTAGGAATCAGAATTGGATATTATTTAGTAATTACCAGAGATCAGAAACATCTGGTTTTGGAATGTTTTCTTGTTACTTTTAACAGAAATATAGTTGATGTGGAGCAAAAATTAAGCTATTGAGTGAAAAATTTACACTTGCATATCAACAGATTTGAGCCCATTCTGTGTTGGCCCATTCTGTTTTATCACCAGGCCCCTGATCATCTTTTGTTATTAAGCTTCCTAGTTCTTTTTGTCTAGTTCACTACATGGTTTGTTATTTTTATGAAGGACTTCTTATTTAGTGAATGTTGAGTAGAATATGTAAAAAAAATTAAAACATCTTCTTAAGAGTTTTGATAGGCTTATCCTTGTTAATATTTTTGGTTTTCTCTTACCTTTTGAAATTTAGAGGTCATTGCCACAATTTTGCATTTGAAGCTGAATTGTGATTCACCATTTTCATATGCTTGAAGAAGAGGCACTAGACTGTTTCTCTCAGCTTCAAACATATCCTTTTATCCAGCTCTGATTTTTTTTCTACTTTTGTTACCCATGTCCATCTATTCTGGTGTTTTTCCAGACTAAAAGGCTGCTTTTTGGCTCCTTCATTTCCTTTCCATGTGTTCTTAATTAACAGTGACACCCACAGAAGTATCTAAAGTCTTTTAGGCAGAGCACTTAAAAGGCTGCGCTTTAAGAAAGTCACATGTAATGGAAGAGGAGAGTCTGAATAGTTGTCTGGAGAGTACAGTCCTGGATGGAAAGTAACAGAAGTGCAAATGAAAAGTTTTTCTGTTTGTTTTAGTAATTTATAGTGGGAGTCGAACCCAAGAGATAGATTTAAACTTTAGCTGTAGGACATCTGTGGTCTGGTTTGCAACTGTAAGTAGCAAGTCATTGTGGCCAGCTGACATCCAAAAAGTTAAAAAAACTTTTGCAATTTTTGTATGTGGTAAAGGAAAACACACTGTTTTAAAAATTAATGTTACCATCTCTGATACTTCAGTATGTAGGGCATAGGTTATGAATTTCTGCATATTAATTAAAGGTGTGATTTTTAATTTCTCTCTCCTGCATTTCTGCAGTTATTCCTACAAGTACAGAGTAAATGTAACTGAGAATAAAATACTGTTAAACCAGAGTGGGGGAGTTCTAAATCCACTTTTTTTACAAATGTAGTAAACTACCTCCTTTCCTTATCTATGCTTTCTTTTAAACACAGAATTTAAACTTGCATATATTAAAGAAGTCAGTGTTGTTCCAGAGCGTGGAAGACAATGAGGCATCCCTGGTTCAGCTGTCTGGTAAACAGTTAAGGAAAATGGCAGTGAAGGGACCAGATGATGCATGCTTTCTAAGGCAACACATAATACGCCTGGCAGAGTTCTGACTGTTTCTGGTTTTGTTAAAAATAGATAATTACAGTAGGTGATACTGGATCACAGAGCTCTTCAGGAAAATAACTTGCTACATGTCTGACTTGGAATATGAAAGAACAACATTTAGAATAAAAAGTTCAAGATCTTTTTACATTTTTCTCGATTGCATTCAGAATGTTTCCATGTCTTGTGTGGTCTCATTTTTTTAATTACACTTCCTTGTTTGATGCAAGAGGATGAAGACTCAGAAGAGAAGTAGAGAATAAAAATATCTGAGGAAATTATGCCATCTGTTTTAGATTGTAAAGGGCAATCTACATTTTTCAAGTGGTGAAGGTTTTTAAAAATTTCATCATTGTTAGTGTTCCCCCTCCAGAAATTTGTGATTTTTATATTCTCTAATGGCTTATAGATGTGCAGCTGAATGACAATTAGTAAGGGAGCTGTGTTGATGTTTGTGTTCTTTTTGACATATCAGTCAATAGTAATAAAAATACTGTAAGATCAATTTCAAAACCTTTTAGCAACCACGTAAAAAATAACTGTATGGATTGTTCTAATACTTGTTCTGAAAGAGCAGTAGGAGCTGAATGGTTTGAATGTAATGAAATGCATTTATCAATAGACTGTGTGCTGGATACACTGCATTAGAAGTCTACAGTAGGAAGCTGTCAGTGGGGTGTAAACATTCATGGCCTCTTTTACAGACTGATAAAAGTGCAGAAATTATGACAGCAATAGAGGAAAGAAATATTGCAGAATACCTGTAGCAAAAGGAAGACATTTGACATAAAATACAAGAGAAATGTCCTCTTCATTTATCTAGCAAGTTCCTTAAAAGGGCAAGAAACAGTCTGTTATACATATGTTCTAGATTTTATAGAAGAGACTTGGTGAGAAATATTTTCAGAGCCTGCTGGGCTACAGTCAGGATTATGGCAATTTCCCATAAGAACATGTGTTTACCAGCTCCAGCTTCCTTTTGAAACATTGTGAAGTATTGCTTTCATGAATAGGTTTGTTGGGTTTGCTGTTTTGTGGGTTTTTTGTTTGTTTTTTGCTTTTTTTTGTTTTGTTTTCTTGTTTTGTTTTTGTGGTTTGTTTGTTTGTTTCTTTGTTGCTTTTTTTCTTTCCTGTTTGAACGGGCACAACAAACAGGATATCTTGGTCATAATGAGCAGCATAATGAACTGAGAAATAAATACATCTTACTTGCAGCTTGTTTATACCATGATTATGCAAGCAATTATTTTGATAGGTATTTCTATTTCTACACACCCTAAAAAGTCTATAAACAGTGCTGTCTCTTTTGTTCTTTTCTGTGTTAAATACTGCAATATGTAAGAAGGATACCCTACTGAAAAAGCATTGAAAGCATGCCAACCTCTAAAAACATATATAAAAGGCAAAATTAGGCTTCATCTCTGCCTTTAGTTTAGTTCTAAATGTCAGATACACTGTATTGCTGGCATTCTGGTATTCAGTGTTTGAAATGTAAGCTTCCTTTCATCTACTATCACATAAGTTTGTAAGTTAGCAAAATACTAGAAAATAAATGCTTAGAGAAATTAGTAATTTTGGTATAACAGCCACCAATACTAGTCCATATATATCTTCAGAGATCTACTTGGAAGAATCCCATGGGTTTCTGGGAAAGAAGAGATTGAAAGCACTTCCTGATATATAAGGATTATATCCAAGATCAAGAAAAGTCCATGTCACCAGGTAGGAAATCAAGCAAAGATGGAAGGAATCAGTCCTGCTGGGTGCATGGATGAACCCAGAGTTTCTGACTGAATTCAGACATGAAATGGACAAGAGGTCGAAACAGACACAAGTGATCCAGGAGCAGGATAGAATTGTCTGATCTGGTATGAATAGGATTAGGACAGCCAAGGGTGACCTGGAATTAAATCTGGCAAAGGATGTGAAAGTTAACAAGAAAGGATTCTACAAGTACATAGACAGCAAAAGGAAGACTAGGGAAAAGGACAAAGGACACAGAAGAGGCCATGGTACTCAGTGTTTGTGTCAGTCTTTACAACTATGACAGTATGCAGGAATCCCAGACACCTGAGATTAGATGGAAGTTCTGGAACAAAGAAGGAAGAGGTTAGGTTTTAAATTTTGGTAGTAGATAATTTTAAATGGACCTTAATATTGCTTTTTTAACAGAGATTTGAGAACTATTACTCTCTACATTAAGCAGATACACTTTGTCATTTCAGAGTCATGCTGTCACAAAATATTTAGTGAGAACACTTAATCACTTCAGAACATTTTGAAAAGGATCTGTAACTGAAGATAACATGAGGTTAAGTATATATTCATAGAATAGTTTAAAGGAAGAAGCAGAAGCTTATTATAATTTAAAGACCCTTTTTAAGCAAGTGGAGGGAGCAGCCATCATGCCTAGATAGGGTTGTGGCTGGCAGGAAGTAGTACTGCACAGCTTAGGTAAGTGGGATGAAAGCAACAGTGGAAATGAAGTAGAGCTACAGGGTATTTTTCACCCTTGACTAGTTTAATGCGCTTTAACAAAAAAATGGATGAGAAGAATGAACAGTGCATTGTTTCATTTTATCTTCCCTCAGAGGTAAAATCTCTTTTTTTATATATGGAAACTTACTAAATAAGGAATGAGTTTATAGAAATTAATGTTAAAGTTACTTTGTAGTCTCTGCCTGTGAGAAGTATAACTGTGTCACAGCAGAGAGGAAAGGATGCTGTTGCAGTGCATGCAGTTAGTAGAAACTCTCACCTCTCTGCGTGGTACCTGGCTTAAAGCACTGCTTTTCTTACCAGCACAAGTTGGCAAGCAGGTAAGTGGCAGAGCCAGACCAGGTTCGTGTTCCAGTGGAAAAATTAAGATACTGGAAGCTGGAGTAAATCCCACCACCTGCCTTTCTTACAGTTTTGCTGTGGATTGCTGGTGGCAACTGTATGTTCCACTCCAAGTGTGCACAGAGCACCTGCAGTACAGCTGTGGCCATACTCTGGCCTTACTGTCACTAGATCATTACCAGCATTGGCATTACAGAAGTAATCAAACAATGTGTATTCTTGCTGTGT
The DNA here is from genome assembly GCA_038090715.1 of Florisuga fusca. NCBI lineage: Eukaryota > Metazoa > Chordata > Aves > Apodiformes > Trochilidae > Florisuga > Florisuga fusca. The sequence continues at coordinate 16,574,303 of JAAWXA010000006.1, read as the reverse complement.
GTTCTAGTGACATTTCTGTCTGGTCTTTTCTTCTACTTACGCGTTTATGTACATATGAAATTTACAGAGGAGGATGATTTGGTTTTGATCTGAGTCTCAGTTAGCCTTACAGCCCATAGAAAAGCTTAGCTGGTGTGAAATAAGTGAAACGGTTGCCATGTAAGCTAGAGTACAATGAAGTAAGCATATTAATATTGCAGGACTGTAGGATATTTCATAATAAGATCAAATAGCCTTGTAGTAATTCAAAGGGAATAAAACCATAAATTAATCTAATACAGCCAATGAAATCTCTTTCAACATAATTTGACCTTTTATTTGTTTTGATCCTGTCATTAAAATTAAGCAGCCAGTGCATTAGCTTTTGTGCAGTGCTTGAATGATGCAAGCTGTTTTCAGTTTTAAAAAACAGCTATTAATTTCCAGTTCTGAAGGTTTTTTCCCTCAAGGATAATTGAAACAAACAAGTTTATTTTTCTAGGCCTGATTCCAGAATGCTCAAGTGTATATATTCTGTTGCAATGCTTGGAGCCCACTTTTCTTTATGCTCAAATCTTCAAGGAAATGTAAAACCATGGGGAGGAAAGGAGAGGGGTTTTTTTGAGAAATCTGTGGTGGTTTACAGCAAGTAGATGTCATTGAAGATGTGTTACAGTAAAAACAACTCTTCAGGTAGTCAGATCACTCAGTAGCCTGAATATTGATTTTGATTTTGTTTTGTGTGGATGGGTATTTTCTTTTGGAAATGAAGAAGTAGAATCACTCTTCTAATATTAAACATTTTGGTTATTTATAAGAGCAGTAAATAGAGTAGTATTTAGAAAAGCAAGAATGAAGTGATTCCTAACAGCCAAATGGACACTGTGCCCTAAGGTAGGCAATGTCTTAGTCACACAGATAGTAATGGCAAAGCTTGCTTGTACATTACTGTAGCTTGGCTGTCATCCTTGAAGTATCCTTTTGGTTTGTCAGTAAATTATGTAGAGCACTATTCTAAGTCTTTCTTACTGACTACATAGTGTCAGTCACTGTCACTGTTAAAAATATTGATAGTAAAGTGTCTCAAGTTGTGATAAATTTAACCTTGCAAACTGTGGGGGTTAAAGATAGGAGTAGGTGAACTGTACACTATTAATGACCTCCACATCACTTCCTTAGGGCTCCTTTATAGTCAAGCAGTATGGATGAATACATGATCCTGAGGTCTAGGTAGATGACTAGGAGAAGTTTGACTTCTTCGGTCAGAAAAAAAATACATTAGTTCTTATCTAAAACCAGTGATAAATATGCATTGACTTAATTGGGAACAAAACTGCAGACCTGACCCACTATATAGGGAAAGCTGCTGCCTACTGGGGCCAGGATAAAGGGTGACATAAGTAAACTTCCCACCCTGGTGAGGCCTTCAGATTACTACCCACTTTTGATCTTACAGGTGGGTAGCAGTGAGGTGGTGTCAAGAACAACAAAAGTGACCAAGAGAGATTTTGGGGCTCTGGGGCAACTGGTTAAGGGATCAGGTGTGCAAATTGTATTCTCTTCCATTCCTCTAATGACAATGGTAGGTGAGGGAACTAACAGGAAAAGCTGACAGGTTAGTTCATGGGTCAGGGACTGGTGTCATTTGGGTTCTTTGGGTTCTTTGACAGTGGATCAGTATATACATCACTGAGCCTGCTGGCAAGCTATGGTGTACACCTGTCTCAGCATGGGAATAGGATCTGCTCACAGGAGTTAGCAGCTCACATTGAGAGGGCTTTAAACTTACCACTTGGGAGAACTCTAGGGATGTTGTCAAAGAATGTAGGAAGGCAACAAGAAAGGCTAAAGCCCTCTTAGAACTCAAACTGACAAATAAAGTAAAAGGAAACAAGAAGAACTTCTTCAACTATATCAGTAGCAAAAATGTGGGCCTGCTGCTGAGTGGGGTGGGAGCCCTTATCACAGAGGATGCAGAGAGGGCAGAATTGCTGAATGCCTTCTGTGCTTCAGTCTTTACTCCTATGAGCTGCCCTTGTGAACTCCAGACCTTGGATACAAGAGAGAAAGCCTGGAGGAGGGAAAACTCTCCACTGGTCAATGAAGACTGAGTTAGAGATCAGTTTTGCAAACTGAATATACATAAGTCCATGGGCCCTGATGGGATGCACCCAAGAGTGTAGAGAGAGCTGGCTGGTATTATTGCCCTACCACTCTCCATCATTTTTGAGAGATCATGGCAAACAGGAAGGAGGAAAGCCAGTGTCACTCCACTTCAAAAAGGGCAAAGAAGATCCAGACAATTACAGACCAGTCAACCTCACCTCCATCCCTGGAAAAATGATGGACTGGCTCATTCTGGAGGTCATATCTCAGTGCACATATGAGATGAAGGTTATCAGTAGTCAGCATGGATTTACTAAAGGGAAATCATGCTTGACTAATCTGATAGCCTTCTATGATGTTGTAACTGAATGGGTAGATGCAGGGAGACCACTGGATGCAGTCTACCTTGACCTTAGCAAGGCTTTTGACACAGTCTCCCATAGCATCCTCTTGAGCAAGCTCAGGAAATGTGGGATAGAAGAATGGACAGTGAGATGGATTAAGCACTGGCTACACAACAGAGCCCAAAGAGTGGTGATCAATGGCACAGAGTCCAGATGGAGACCTGTGACCAGTGGAGTTCCCCAGGGATCAGTACTGGCTCCAGTCCCGTTCAACATCTTTATCAATGACCTTGATGGGACAGAGTGTCTTCTCAGCAAGTTTGCTGGTGACACAAAGCTGGAAGGACTGGCTGGCACCCCAGAAGGCTGTGCTGCCATTCAGAGGGATCTAGACAGGCTGGATTACAAGGGCAAGTGTAGAACCTTGCTTATGGGAAAGAACAGCCCCAAGTACCAGTACAGGCTGGGGACTGAGCTGGGGGAGAGAAGGGAAAAGTGACCTGAGGGTGCTGGTGGATGGAAGGATGACCATGAGCCAGCAATGTGCCCTTGTGGCCAAGAAGGCCAATGGCACCTTGGGGTGCATTAGAATGGGGGTGGTTAGTAAATCAAGAGAGGTCGTGCTCCCCCACTTCTCTGCCCTGGTGAGACCACATCTGGAAAGGAGTTTGTAGCTAGGTCATTTGGTCTCTTTTCCCAACAGATAAGACAATAGCAAATGACCTCAAGTTGTGCCAGGAAGGGTTTAGATTAGGTATTAGGACAGATTTCATTACTGAAACGGTTGTCAGACACTGGAACAGGCTGCCCAAGGCAGTAGTTGAGTCACCAACCCTGGAGGTATTTAAAAGTTGTGTAGACACTGTGCTTAGGGACATTGTTTAGTAGTGTACCTGGAAGTGTGCTGGTTCAACAGTTAGATTTGATGATCTTAAAGTTTTTTTCCAGCCTAAAGTTTATGTGATTCTGTGACTCTATGTCCCTTAAATGTTGATGGTTAATCAAAACCAGTTCTGAATGTCTACTTTCTGGTTTTTTCACTGAAATAATATTTAACAACTTTAACTGAAGGTGGCACTGTTTTACAGTTTTAATATACTAATAACTTCCAGGAATATATTTTAGGGTTCTTTAATGTAAACTGCAGAGCATAACAGATCAAATTAAAGAACAATCCTCCAGATATAAGAAGAGAGAGGGTTTGTTCCCATTTGCATGGAATTTGAAGCCACTCTAAAGAAGAAATGGTGAACAGAATAAATACAAATTAATCCTTTGAAATAACACTAACTTTTCCAGGTAATTAAAACATTAATATGGGCCCCAGTGCATGAGTAATTTTTCTTACCTTGGTTTAAGGAAGAACACTATAAAGGCTGCCATTTCTAAAGCAGAGAATATAGAAGCAGCAAACAGAAGTTTAAAACTAATCTATTAGGTTTACCCTTTGCCAGACAGATCTAAAGAGGTAGCAAGTAAAGTTCCACTGAAAAATTGGAAGATGTTATTCTAGCACAAATGTGCAAAAATGAAAGAGGGAAGATGTGAAAAAAAAAAATATACCTATGTATAAATATACATAGCTATCTTAACTGTTACTGTTTGTTAATTATGGTTGTTTTGGCTTTTTTTTTTTCTGAGAAAACTATTCAGTATTCTGACAAAGAATTTTCCAATCAATTTGGTATTGTTTCAGATACATTTACTTGGGAGACATTTGCAGTACAATAGACTCTGTGAAATTCATGCTGGTAACACTGCCTTCAAATCAAATTTAATTTAATTTCCTGTATAGCTAAAAGCTACCAAGAGATTGAGACAGAAGTCGTGTGTGATTTTATATTCACTGATTTATTTCTTTTTCTCAAATAGGAAATTAATTTTCTGAATAATTTTGTGAATGACAGTTACTTTGGGAATGAACAAAGCAGTACAGAAGGATAACTATTGGGGATTTTATAAACCTGTGACTAAAGGTCTACGGTAGGTTATTGTCCTCACTTGAGATATACATTTAATGACAACCAAAAGTCACCATAGCTGACAATATACTTCAAACAACAGTATGGTCTATTGAAGATTGTTGAACACAGATGTCTTGAACCATTTGCTCAAGTGGCCTTAGAAAATCTGCCCAGAAAGAAAGCAACGAATTTCATGTTTAATAATAAGAACATAAAGGACTGATTTCCATTTCAAGTCATCATTCTATACTAGGCAATACCAGAACAAAATTGGCAGGCTGGCTAAAACTTCAGTTTAGAAAAAAATGAGCTACCTAGAACTATTTTTATACCACATTCTTTACTTTTCTATCTTTGAAGAGGAAGAATGCCCATCTTAGTGGTTATTATGCTAGCTACAAAGACCAATCAAAGCATGATGGTACGGAAAACAACTACCTATAATCACTCTTTATAGTGGATAAACCACGATACATCCTACACCTTCTCTCTAATTCCATTTATCTTTTATCTTGTAATGGGGATACTGACACACATACTTTAGCTCCAAGAATCCCTTGGAATTTTGCTGATAGAGAATTCTCTGAATCCAAGAAAGGACACAGAAGTCTCAGGACTGAGACTATACTTACTGAACAACTTTCATGTACAACTTTCAAGAGTGAGGAAGGAACCACAGGACCTTCTCACTGGCCAGTGAGGTCCAATGAAGGGAAGTGACAGTGGGAATTCAGGGAGGATAAACTGCACTACATTTCTTAGACTTTCTAATCTCTTCTTGTCCAAAAGAACAAGTAAGTTGGGCAAAAATTACAGGGAAGCAGAAGCAGTTAAAGAAAGAAAACCCCAACAAGCTATTCAAAGGTCTGTGTGAAGTGCTTGAGAAAGCACACTGACTGGTAAACACTGGAATGTTTGCCTAGGATTAAAAGTGTTTAGAGTAATTTGAAAACAATGTAACCAAACACTTTCATATGATACTAGCATACTATTCAATATTTACATGAAATGGGGAAAGAAAATGGGATTTATAGAGATATTTACCAAACTTATCTGCAAACAATGATCAGTAAGATTTCCATAATATCAGCTGTATAATTAAAAAATGTACGAAGAGGAACCGTCTGGTTCAAATCTGGTCTAACAATCTTGTTGTCAAAAATCTTGTCTTCATATTTAAATATATTTTTAAGTGTAATATCGAATCTTTATTTATCTATACTTTTGTCTTAACTGTATTAGCGAATTAAATATTTTCCTGAGACAAAGGTGATAGAGAATTATATTTTAGATTATTAGGGTCTGACATGTCTCATCCTATGGCTAACTTATATTTAACTTTCTGTTCTTTTTAAAAAAAAAACAATTCTTGGACAGTCCTACTTCCACATCCTTCCGTTTTAACCAACAGTCAGTATGAGGTAGAATGCTGGATCAACTCTTTGTAAAATCTCTGAGTTTTTCTTCGTGTAATAACTTAAATTGCCACTGAAATTCTGGTATAAACCAGCATTAATGTTATGCATGCTGAAGATTTATGATATAATCTAGCTTCATCAAAAATAGCAGGTAGCAACAATAATTTGAGAAGTATTTTTTTAATGGTCTACAGGATGAGGAAGACAAGACTGCATCAAAAGCTAGCATGAAAATCAACAGCTGGGACCTTGTACAATGTAGACTGATGCAACTCTGTAGACTTTTCAAGATAATTCTGAAACTGATGTCTGTACAGGGATGTTAAGTGACACCTTCCTGTTCAACATTATATGTTTACTTGGTGACTAAGCAGAGTAAAAAAAGAATGTACTTTAGTAATAGTGCCAATTTACCCAAACTCATGTGTGTTAAGTAGGGAGAAAAGAATAGATTTCAATACTGTTTCCATTTTGTCAGTACTATTATCAGTGGTAAAGACCTCTTTTTTGACTCGAGACTTCTAAGCAAAGCTTAAAAGCTTTTTTAAGGAAAGCAAACTCTCCAGTGCTACTACAGTCTTCCAGCAATGCCTGCACTTTCTTCTGTCAAGCCCTTTTCAAGGCAATAGATGAGTGCAGATATCATTAAAATAATCACTGGAAAATGTCTGACTGCAGAATAAACCATGAAGCAACTACAGTAAGCTTATAACAGGTGATTCATCTTTGGTGTTGTCCTGTATTTGACTTTAAGACTACCACATAAATTTTAAAAAGAATCTTCTTCCTGAGAACAGGTACTGTGGCTGCTACTGTGGCTGAGCAGTCCTCATGAACATACCACCCAGGAGAATGTTTTAAGGCCCATTCTTGCCCCTGTAGCTTTTCTCCTCTGGGTCACCTTGCTCACTTGGAGCAGATGAGTGAATGAGTGGTTTTAACTCTTTTTATAACAAGATGAGATAATGCCTGGCTGCCAAATGATCAGCTGCTAATACTGACAGGCAGAGGAGGGGGCAGGGAACAGCAGTGGGCAGAAAATGAAGGGGAAGGAGACATGGAAGAGATTAGGAGGGTACTGTGTGGGGAATGAAGTTAGTGACAATGAGGAGCAGTGAGTGGTGGGGAGCGGAATGGTGAGAATGGGAGGAAGAAGGGTCTAGAAGAATGGTAGAAAGAATATTGGGAAAGACTTTGGAGGGAAGACTGGTGGAAAAAGCAGGGGGAAGAATAGTGGGAAAGACTGGTGGAAAGGGAAGAATGTGGGGAAAAAAGGTAAACTCTGCACAACTGGAGGGCAAGAATGCTAGGGTAAGGAGCATGGGGAATGAAGAGTGGTGGGAAGGAATGGTAAGGAGAACAGGTAGGAAATCAGTGGGGAGAATGGCAGCAAGAAAGGTTAGGAGAATGGGGGAAGAAAGAGAGAAAGGAGGATAGCATGGTGAGAGGAATGTGGGGAGGAATTGTAAGGAGAATTGCAATAAAGTATGAGGTGTAGAAAGGAGAAAGAAGTGGGGAAGAAGGAGGAAGGAATGGAAGGGATGGCAGCAGGGTGGGAGAGCAGGCAAAGGAAGGGAAGAATGGTGGGAGAAACAGGATAAGAATGGGAGAATGAGAAGAGAATGGGGTAAGAACAGATAAGAGAGAGGCAAGGATAGGATAAGGAGAAAGAGTGAGAGGGGACAAAAGCAAAAGAGGGCAAATCAGGGGTCCTCTCCCCTTCCACTTCTTCCTTCCGTCTGCTTGCAAGTGGGTAATACTGTGTGTGCCATCACTGCCATGCCCTGTGTGGAGAGTAACTTGGCAAGCAGCTATGGTAAGGAGAGCTTTGCTTCCCTTTATTGCCAAGAGCAGCAGCACAGGGCTGTGATAACCTGGCCTTTAATGACTCTGCTAAAAGAAGCTGACTTAGTCACACACTTCAGAAATTTACAACTCTCTGGACGGAAATACAGAAATAAAAGTTGACGAAGTATAGCACAGTACTTAAAAGCCTTCTGCCACCCCACCAGATTCCAGGTCTCCCATTTCTGTTATAAAAGTATTTGATGGAACAAAATTAACCAAAGTTCAACTAAAGCATCAGAAAACACAATAAACTTTTCATAGCTTAACAAAAATGCTCATCTCACCAATTCATTTCTTCTCCATCAGGAAGAGAAAAACAAATGGGGATTAATCTCATTTACAATGTGAAAACCAACACTGAATGCACTTTTTGTCAGGGGGCAGGGGGACGTTCTCCAGCTGGTTCTCATCTATATGCCATGATTCTTCATTTAGTTTACACTATTAAACTCAAAAACTCCCCTTTAATCTTAACTGCTACAGTATGCTTTAGAGTAGATTCTATCATGTAGCATCCTTGATACAGTTTCAGACTCAGGCGAAACATCATCCCTCAAACTGGTCATGGCCATATGGGTAGTAAATGTATCCAACATTTTTTCATTGGCGCCTACATTATTACATCTTGTCACCAATGGTTTCTTGGGTTTTCAAGTAAATTGTTGCATATACTGTGGTTTGGAGCTGCTGAGATGAAGCCCTACATTTATCTGTATACAGCCAAATCCTTTTTTGGAACTTTTTTCCTTCTAATGAACTAACATCTGTCGAAAAAAAAAAAGGAAAAAAAAAAGGAAAAAAAAAAAAAAGTCTTGTTTCCAGAAAGCTGCACAAAAATGAGAGAAAACAAAACAACAGAACACTGCCAAGAAGCTGTTGTTGACAAGTTGTACACCATAAAAAGCAGCCTTAGTAAATGACGAGCACACAGAAGCAGGCATCATACCTGATCTGTCTTCGTTTTGGGAATCACATCTTCTACATAATTCTGGGATGGTCTTGAGAGAAGTTACAGAATACTGTAAAAAGGGGAAAAATGTGAAATAATTAGTTTAAAAATATAAAAAGTAAGAATTTTAAGAGGTCCTGATATAATCGTTACAGCCTTAATTTATCACCCAAGGGTACTTTCAACAATCAGAGGGTCTTCTCAGGTTGCATGAGAAAAGCAGATGGCATCTGCTTTTGTATCCCAGCTTGAGGGAAACCAAACAGACTTCCACAGCTACAGAAAGCATTCCCCACTTCATATTTCTCCTTCCTGAAGATCACCATTATTCAAGTCACAAATACATTGTATACATCCATTCTTTCCATGGGATGCAAGATATAAAACAGGTGAGAACAAACCTATGCTTCACAGTAAACCTAAAGGGTCTGTTTCCCACTCAGATAGCTATTATGGTGATTGTAAGATCCTTCATGGTTAAAATTAGAATTTGTGCTTTTACAAACCAGCAAGTAACAGTACTGCAGAATATTCGCACTTTAGAGACCCAGTTTCAGAGAGGGATGCATGTACGTACTTGTATCAGAAAACAGGCTTGTTTCTCTAACCAAGGCAAGCAAAAAATCAAACTTGCATTACTACTTATATGTGACAGGATATGCCTGATATTAATCAGTATGCTACTCTCTGAATTCAGGATTAAAAAGGAAAAAAAAAAAAAAAAAAAAAAAAACAGGGACAACATATGTATCTTACTAAACAGAAATCTTTTTCTTATAAACTTGTGGAACACCCTTGGTAAGACACATGATCCAGTGCTATAAAACTACACATTCTACATATACAGAAAATAAGTTCCTTAATAGCAAGTCTTTCTTAATCAAATGTTTAACTGTTACAGGAATCTTCATATAAACAAATGAAAATAATTATGTCTGAAATTTCAAATGCTTTGCTCACATGAAAATAAACCAAACCAACCCAAACACACCTCCCCCCCCAAAAAAAANCCCCAAAAAAAAACCAACACCAAAACAAACCAAACAAAAAAACCCCAACCAAACACAAACCTATTAAAAACAGTATTTTGGAACCAGAAAAAATATTTAGGATTAGAACAACTTAGAATTTTTAAAGAATATATAAACACCATATGTTTTCAAAGAAAGATATTTTTAGCTGGTGTGCTATTGACCAATGAAGCATTACAACTACATATAAAACTGCATGAGGTTTCCACACAGAATAGAAGTGGTCATACATTGTTCTGTTCTTACCTGACAGCTTGTCATTCAAAGCGACATGTGCTTCTAATGCACAGCTCACAATATCTTTCAAAATAATCTAAAGTTGACCTCATGTGGCAAATTGCAAGTCAATTTACTTCTCTGGTGCAAGGTTAAGACTTTTGCTCAACTGAGTGTTGTTACTTTCTAAGCTTCAAAAACCTCCCATGCCTTACTTTTTCCCTTGCTGACCTGATTCAGGGATGTATTGAGAAACCTCAACTTCAACAAGAATCTCTCCTAATTATTCCCAGAATGAACACTGAACTTATTAATTAAAACGTGCAGCAGCACTCCACAGAACTACCCAGTGACTCCAGTTGCCATTAAACAAGAGGCTGTCCATAAGGCTATGACTGCTCCATGATGGGACAGCCTGAAGCAACAAAGAGCAGAAGAACAGAGACACAGAGAAAGATGCTACTAAGTACAAATTAATACAAGTTAAAAACACACATGCACAAACACCATGTGCTGTGCTTCACTCTAGTTATTGTTTAATAAAGACTGAGCTGTTGAACTATACATCTTGCTGTTTCAGCACAAAGGCTCAGGAGGCAATGCAAACTGGTCTATTAAGAGTCTTAAGAGAATCCAAAGAACATGTCTCCAAGGAATGTGGTAGCTTCGTAAGACCAGCTGGTGCAGTTTAAACTATTACACAGTTTGTAATTCAATTAGAATGAGGCCTTTTGTATTCCATTGGTATGTGTTTTGTCAGGCAACCTCAAAAAGAGAAAGCCATTTTTCTTTTTGTTTTTTTTCCTATTCTTTCCTGGAAGAACAGCTTTTCTTTCTGTTTCAGCATTGCACTGAAATGTATTCAGTTACCACCTCCTGCCACCAAAAATCTTTTCAAAGTTCTAGATTTGATTATGCATTTTAATCATATTGGTTTGATTTCATTAACAGATTTCCTCCCACTTATCCATATTCTCAAAAAGACTTCTGAAGAATTACATTTCTGCCATCTGTGTTTTGTGGTCAAGATGTGGAGAACTGGCTTTTGGTCCAGGAAGCAATTACAATTTCTCTTTAAAGTGGACCTTTCCCAAGCATAAGCACAGTACATTGCAAGCTATTTCTTCTAGAACTATGTTCTCTCACAATCTAGCTCCAGCTCTTATCATTAGTTTTGTTCATTAGTTCTTCTTCAACCAAAGTTTTCAAGCCTGCTAGTGTCATCACAGGAGGACAGCAAGAAGCTGAGATTGCAATCTGTCCCTGGAACAGAATTTTAGACTTAATTCTTATTTGATGGCATTTAAAATTAATTATTTCTAATTTTTCATTCAATATTTTAAATAGTTTTTATATACAAAATCAAACACTATTTCTAGATTTCACTGTTAGAGTAATCAAGTCAGTCAGAGGTAAAGGCCACATCCAGTGGCATAAGTGACAATGTGAGAGCTAAGCACATCAGATTTTGATTGCTGTTTGAGGTCTGGGTTCTTTTTCTTCACACAAGGCATTCCTATGTCCAACCTGAAACAGCAAATTTCAGTATACCCTTTAAGAACTTTGTAAGATGGAAGAACAGTATCAACAGTAAATAACAAACCTGAACAAGTAGCAGGTATTCTATGCAAATACAAGACACTGTTTTCTTCAACAGACATTATTAAGTCAGGGAAGAACAGAACATCCCCTATCATACAAAACATTTATTTACTATGTAAAACTGCACTACATAATTAGAATTAATGCAAGCTTTTTAAATTTCACATGATTCCCAAAATTTAATGCAATGAATTTTAAACCAAACACATGAGAAAAAAAATCCAGTCTCCAGTAAGGCTGTGCCATTTGTCTGCCACTTGTAGACTCACTTTTGTCTGAGAAGTATCCAAAAAGATATAAAAACGGGGTCACACACAGTAGCATAGAAATGCATACAAAAATTGTAAAAAAAATAGTAAATTATTTTTAACCCTCTGTTGTGGAGAATACATTTAATGTCTCCATAAATGGAGTCAAAGGGCTGTGACTCTCAGATCATTTCATAAGAATCATGACACCTCCAAAACACTCAAGACAATGTCTTCCTCCAATGGGAGTCAATATCAAAACCCAAAACTTCACCTTCCCTGGATCAACACACTAGCAACTGAGCTCTGTTCATAGATTCAAAGTTTCTTGTTTTCATTTAGATAGGAAAAACAGACACCTTCTTTCATTATAGCTAATTTGTATCCAGGTATTCTTATTACAGCAAGCCATTTAACAGTCCCAGTTTATTTGCTATGGTAGAGTGTAACATTTGCTTAACATTAAAATCCCACTAAACTAGTAGGTCTATATTACATTTGCTTAACCATTTATATCTGTGCATCTCTACCCTTTTTCCTAGATATTATCTGGGAGTAGTACATCAAGAACAAGTGAATAAAACCTGGCCTGAGGTTGGAGGAAGATTTTTCTCAACAGTAGTATCAATTTAAGCAACTTCAGAGCAAAATAGTGGAGCAAAGACATTAGGCTGGCACAGTGCCTGTGAGAAATAACCCCTCCCCAAAATAAGTTTCTTACCTAATGCTGTGATCAGCATCTTACTGGTTAGTTTATTTATGCGAGGTATAATTTATAGCATCTTCTATAGACAGTTCATTTTACATTATTCATCCCTTTAAAGAAGGCCCCTAGTAAAGCCATGCTGGCTATCTTGAGTCATCTCCCAGTCCTCCATGTGCCTAAGCATGTCTTTTGGGAGTATCTGCTCCATACTCTTGCCAGACACCAAGGTGAGACTGACAGGATGGTAGTTTCAGGGTCCTCTTTTCTACCTGTCAGGGTTTAACACTGGCAATTAAACCAAATAACAGATATCAGATACTTACAAGAGACTTCCTGAAAGCAAAAGTACAAGACAGAAAATTACCTTTATCCTGGCCCAAACCAGGACATTACCCTTTTTAAAAACAGGTGTGATGTCTCCCTTCCAGTCACCAGGGACTACCTACAGGGTAGTCACCTGACTACCATGACTTTTCAAATATCAAGGAGAGTGGCTTGGCCACTACATCCACCAGTGCTCTGAGGACTCTGGGATGCATGACACTAGGACCCAAGGACTTGCATATCTTCAGGTTCCTTAGGTGGTCACAAACTGTCTTCACTTTTGGAGGGGTCTTTGTCTCGCCTGGTCTCCATCTTGTGGGCCACTGACATGAGAGCCATGAAGAGAGGGGTAAAAATGGTTCTCCAGTGCTGGGTACTGAGGACCCTTTGATCCATCATCAGTGTTGAAAACAGAGGCAAAGAATGCATTAAATACCTCTGGTTTGTCTATATCCCTGTTGTTGAGGTGACCGTCCTTATCCTGTGAGGGACTGATGTCATGTCTACACGGCCTTTTGCCATTTATTTATTTGAAAAAAACTTTAATTGTCTCCCATAGCTCTGGCCAGCTTCAGATCCATTTGAGCGGTGGCCACTCAAATTTTTTCCCTACAGTAATTCACTTACTGCACTCACATTTCACAGACTTTCATATTAGGCCCAGCCTTGGTCCAGGCTTTAATTTATACAGAGTTATTTGAATAAGAGCAATAATCTGTACACTCAACCCCAAACATTTTACAAATACGTAGCATCAGAGGCTTTGGTTATGACTAGGTCATTTGGTATTATTTTTGTAGAACAAGAAATAAAATAGCTTCAATTTGCCAGTGCAATAAAAAATGCAGTTTAATTAAAGGATTAGAAAACCTTCAGGTAACCATACCAATAGCATGCAACTTAAAAGCAGGAATAAATTTATGGGCAAAATCAAGAGTGCTAATGGGAAAAAAGGGAAGTTTAAGACATAATTTTAAATTTTTTAGTGTACCTATTATTTAATGCAACTTAAAGGTAATTTTTTTTTCTTTAATTTCTGTGAGCAATAATTTATGAAGAAATTAAAATATTCAGCTTGGTTCCTAAATATCATTGCAGACATAATACTACTTCTCTTTAATGTAAACAAGAGTACCAGAAATCTATCTTGCTGTCCAAGCTACACTCAAATATACTATGCCAGATGGATCTGGACTAGTACCACCCTACTTTGCAAAATAAGAATTGTGTTTGCATTGCAGGGCTCTGAGGGAATTGATAAATGTAGTTGCTAAGCCACTCTTAATCATATGTGAAGTCATGGCAATCAGGTCAAGTCTCCAGCGACTGGAGAAAAGGGAATATCACATCCATTTTTAACAAGAGTAAAAAGAAGGAAACTGGGAACTACTAACCTGCCAGCCTCACCTCAGTGCCTAGTAACACTGTGGAACAGATCCTCCTGGAAGTTATGTTGAAACATAGGGATGACAGAGAGGTTATTAGAGATACCTTCTGATGGCCTTTCAGTATATGAACAGAGCTTGTAGGGAAAACAAAGACTGTTTATGAGGGGGTGTATTGACAGTGAAGAAGGTCAATTCAGACAATGTAAATATTTTTTTTATGAGGGTGCTTAGAATCTGGAACGGGTTGCCAGAGAAGTGGTGGATGCCCATGATTGACAATTGTATTTGGTTTACATGGCAAAGTAGCAGAGAGGGATGAAGAAGTGGCTTCTGGAATAAGACACCAGCAGATGCCCCCATGTGGGACAGAGCTCCACATGGCTCCAAGATGGACCCCAAGAGAAGCAGGTAGCACTTCCAAGATAACATTTTTAAGAAGGAGTTAAAAACACTGTACAATAGCATTTTTGAGAGGGAAGTGAGAAAATGTGAGACAAATAACTGTGCATACTCCCAGATCAGTGAAGAAGAAGGGGAAGGAGATTCTCTAGGCACTGGAGCAGAGATTCCCCTGCAGACCATGGAGAAGACCATGGAGGAGCAGGTATGCACCCACAGAACACCTTATGCTGGAGCACACTGGTGTTCTCTGAAGGAACCTTTAGCCTCTGGAAAACCTACAATAGAGTAGGCTCCTGGAAGGTGTGGCCTGTGGAGAGAAGCCCATGCAGGAGTAGGTTTCCTGGCAGGATCTGTGCCCCATGAGGGATCCATGATGAAACAACCTGTTCCTGACTGCAGCTCATGCAAAGGACCCAATGTGGGGCAGTTTGTGAAGGAATGTACCACACTGGAAGGACCTCACACTGGAGCAAGAAAACAGCATAAAGAGGAAGGAATGGTAGAGACAAAGCCCTATCAACTGACCACAACCTCCATTCCCCCTATCTACCTGTGCTGATCAAGGCAAGGAGGAGGTAGAGAAGTCCAGAGTAAAGCTGAATGTGGAAGAAGGGAGGGATAAGGGAAAGGTGTTTTTAGATTTGTTCACATTCCTCATTATCCTACATTGTTTGACTGGCAATAGATTAAATTAATACCTCCACCTCTAGTCTGTTTTGCTCATAATGGTAATTGATGAGTGATCTCCATGTCCTTATATTGACCCATAAGGGTTTTTTTATATTTTTCTCCCCATTTTGTTGATGGAGGGTGAGTAATAAGAGTGGCTTGGTGGGTATCTAGTTGCTTGCCAAGGTCAATACACCACAAGGGAGCTTTAAGCAACCTGTCCAGAGAAAGATGTCCCCGTCTGTGACACGGGAGTTGGAACGAGATAACCTTTGAAGGTCCCCTCCAATCAAAGCCATTCTATGACACTATGATTTTGTAGAAATGGAGAGTTTCATTTTCTTACATAGAAATGTAACGTAGTCAACAACAAAAAAAAGAAAGCCCCACCACTTACATATCTATTTGTCCTTTAAAACAAATTCCTGAAAATTTTATCACCCCTTAAAGCAAATATCTATTTTCTCATTTTGGTCATTTTATCTGAAATGAACTAAAAGAGTCTGAACTATACACAGTGGCTTTCTAACTCAGGTACATTTCTAAGTGCATCATTTTAACAGCCTTCTTGCTGCTGTTATTTTCAGCTTGTACTTTGCTGCACTGGATTAGAACCAGAGGGCTAACAAGAACAATATAAATTGCTAACACTGATGCTGTGCAGCTGCTCTTTCCAGGGCAGTTAATGATAAACGGTGCATGTTAGGTACCTCTAAACTGTATATGATGAGGTATGAGTAGAGCATTAGAATCACCATGAATCTCTCATTAATCTGGATTCTAGCAACAAATCTTTTTTTTTTTTTTTCTCCTACCTGCTAAAGCAGGGAGTAAAGCTGCTACATCTATAATCTGTGGTTTTTTATTCAAGGTTCAGCATCCAATGAAAGAACAGTCTATTAAAACAGGCAGCCTGAACTGCTCAGTGGAAAAGTGAGTAACCTAACCTACCAGTATGCAACAGCCACAATGGGAGAGACATGGAGAGGTTACATCTATTACATCAGTTTTACAAAGCTGAGTCTAGAAACAGATACTAGGACATGATCTAGAATATAACAGTAATAAAAAGAAAGCTGCCCAGAATAAGGTATTCCTTCAAGATTGGCTCACTGTCTTACAATATTTTGGACATTTGCCATATACCTCTTTAATAAAAGTTCAACTTTACAATAGGTAAAAATAAAATCCTCTCCAAAAGGAATCTGTCTGCAAATAAAGCATCTGGAATGCTTTAAAATGAATCAAGAGTCCCAAATGCTAAAAGGAAAACCAAGGCCTTTGTGAAAAACAAAACAAAACAAAGCACTATAAAAATATGAAAAAAAGTGGAAGGAGATGGCTGCACACTTACTCTGATCTGAAAAATCAATTAACCATTTTCTTATAGAGGATTTAATTTATGTATCCAAGTACACTGTTAATCAGGCATTCAATGAATTAGCAACTCTATGACAAAATAGTAGAAACAGCGGCAGTAGAAGTACTATTATGAATAATAGACTATACTACATCAGTGCTTACTATTAGAACCACTAACAGTGTAGATAAACAGTATTTTTTTAGTTGTGATATTAAGTAAGGATCAGTAAGAGGTCCTGCAACTTTTTCTGCATCTTTTTGTAGAATGTCATAGGTAGACACACCACACCTAATGATAAAATCTTGCTGTATTTGGAAATGGCTACTGGTGGAAAGGACAGACTAACAACTTACATGAAAAAGGAGCAGTTCAAAGGTGACAAAGACAGGTGCTTTTTTTTTTACAACTGAAATACATTAAATTTTAAAAAGGGTAAATATTTTGGTGTTAAAGGCTAGTGTTACAGAGCATATAACTCACTCAAGACAACAGGCTAGATAACAACCTGTAAATAAAACTCATACATTAATTTGATTTGCAAGTTACTTCTTCATGAAGAAGAGGACTAAAGTTTTCCTCACAAGCTTTTTAAGAGATTTCTCTTACAAAACCCCCCTATTTTAATCTATATTTAACCTGTTTAAACATTACTGTATATGAGGTAGAAAAGAGCGTGGCTTCTAACACCGTTATTTGTTAAATCAGACTTAAGATACCTAAGATTTTCTCAACCAGAGCAAAATAAAGTAAGGATTGTACTTACCGATATATCATCACTAAAATCTATTTCATCCAAATCAAGGTATTCAGGGGCATCCATTATTCTTCTATGGACATTTTGGGTGAGTCAGCACTGTAGTAAAGACCTATTTAAGAAAAGAGAAATGGATTGTCTACTAAAGAGTCAAAACCTCACAGAACGGGTTTAACACAGTTGCTATATTACTGAAAACATTTAACTTGTAAAGTCTTTCATAACTTAATCTTATAAAGCAAATATGACTTGTCATCTCTACTCTGCATACCATGAAGAAGCCATTTTAATTTTTAGGGATAATAGCTAAGAGGGACTTGAATTCCAAGGGGAACTTGATTCAGTATCACTAGGTCCTTCCAGAAATTGTTCACTTATATATAAAGACGGGACAAGAGACTCATGCATTCTATTTGCTAGAAGATTTTAGCTTTTTTTTTTTTTTTTGACAAGGCAAAGTTGGACAACAATAGGACAAATACTATGACCAAGTAAGATTTCCTGTGACATTCAAGAGGTGCACCGTTTTGATACAATTTAACATAGCAGACGTGCACCATGCATATGCAAACCATATTGTAAGGACAGTACTCAAGAGCTGCTGCAGCAATTCTGAGACCTTTGCAACGGCTGAACCCAGTCCATTATCAGAAATATAAACAATCTGCTGATTCACAAGAAAATCATAAGCTTGGTCAAATTTTAATTTGGTCAAATTCAAAGTAAAAAAAATTGCAACTGAAAGTTCAACTGCAATGGATAACATCAAATGAATAATGTATTTCCAGCATTCACACCACAGCAATACAGTTGACTGTCCTTAGCCACCCAGCAGAAATGTCTGACATTTAACTGATCAAATTTCCTAAGTAGATTTTGAAAGCTGGTCATTAAATATCACACAAAATTGTAACCCAAGAAAAGGGCAATTCGACTTGCCGAGAGACATATACACACATATATACATTTTATACAGGTAAAAGAAATTCCTTTCTGCTCTCCGGATTCACAGCTGAGAATTCTGAATAAAACTGCATAAACACTTCCTACAGGTATTAAAAAGAAGCTTTTTAATATATAGTTTCATTAAACTGTTCCACTAGGAGAAATCATCCAGCTAAATTACCACACAGAAATCTGTTATTAGCAGTATTGGTATAATAACTATTTTATGTGTTGCATTGCAACAGATACTAAACAGTGATTAGGTTGTAAAACACATTAAAAAAACCCCCAAAACATTATCATCCTCCTCCTTTACAAGTAACAACAACAATCACTATTTTTCCAAAACATATTTCCTCTACTGTTGTCCTTTGCTAGAACCAGTTGACAAAACTGAAATCCTGTCACAGATAATGCTCCATACAGTTGGGTAAAGAAGGAAGAGAAAGGGCAAAAGAAAGCAGTTCCTATTTAAAGAATATTAATAAATAAAGATTTGAAGTACTGGATACAGGAAACAAATCAATCTATTTCTGAAAGCACTAAAACTCCAGTCTAGGCTGACAGCACAAGTGAAATGCCTGTATGCAGGTTTCTTATTTATGCTAGATCAAGCCTTGGATTTGTCTTAGCATAGCCTGAAAAAACAGGCGCACCACCAGCAATCCCAAGGGGCTGGTGTGACTTTTGAGGATGAAGACCCACTGTGAGACTGGCAAGAATGCTTTAAAAGCCAGTCCTGCCACCAACTCTCTATTGTGAAGCCAATGGCCATTTCCCTATCCACACTAATGCACATCACACAAGAACAAGTCCATACAGCTGAGAATCTGCTGTCTCTAAATTAACTGAGTGAATGAAGAGACTGGTACAGGAAGCAGCAAGGAAGCAAGCACCAGGTTCAGTTTCTTGTTCTATAGCAAATTCAGTAGTTTCAGTACAGAATCTGACCCAGTACCTCAGCCAGAAACAGTGCCAGTGCTGCATACAAAAGTCTAAATCCAAGAGGGAAAGTCCCTTATTGAGCCAAAACAAAACAACTAATTGAAAATTCATTATTATGATTACTTATAGATACAGCAATAATAATAATAAAAAAAGAAACAATCAAAATATCTGCTGCAAATTAAATGTCTACTTCAGTCACCACCCTCAGAAATCCAGTTAAATGCACGAGATTTTATTTTCCACGTCTCAGATTACTGTATCAAAATATTTTGACATTTCTTAACTTTCAATCAAATGTAAAGTAAATCAGATGGAAATAGTTCCATAGTGGTTGGCAAAAGGCTGTTTCCTTAAGAACAGTTAATATTAAAATTTAGGCTCTAAATGAGCTAATGCCATGAAGACTGCTTTTTAATTAGGGGATAAGGTTACATTTTGCAATTATACGTCAGAAATACCAAAATACATACATTGCCCTGTCCTAAGCATCAGAGGCTACAGTAGTTTAAGACAAACATTTGTTTTGTTGCATACCTTTATTGCATGGTACAAGAACAGAATATTTCAGTTGAAAGGACTTAAAATTATCATCTAGTCATGAACAATTTTTAAATTTAATATCACATATATACGCACTCTCAGAAGACCTCATCCTCTCATTCATATTTATGTCTCTAGTAGGGAAATTATTTGGATATAATCAATAAATATTCAAGCACATGATTTCCAGGACATTAAGAGCAACACTGTAGCTCAAATGAAGGTTCATTTCCTATTCAAGTGTAGCACTTTATCTTCAAGTAATAAAAAATAAAAAATAATATTAAAAAAAACCAAAACACCAAAAAAACCCCAAACCCCACAACTTGACATATGGTTAGACTATGTTGACGCTTTTAAGTCATATCAGAGATTGTGATATTATAATGTCTCAAGTGTATTGTGCAACCGATTATTGTTACTTTCTAGGGATCTGAAGTGTTTTATCGCACCACAGGAAATAACATTTTTTCTATTAGTTGTCATGCTCAGTGTCTGGATTGCCTCTTACTGACTGAGAACCTCTCTTGTGTTAGTTTGTTTTATTTACTTCCATCTATATAAGCCAAGACAAATATATAATGCAAAGGAAATTACCTCTCCAGTCAAATTTAAAATATAATAACATAAAGTGAAGGCTCAATAGCAGGGCAGAGATTTTAAGGAGTAAACATGAAATTTAAGTACCAATTTTTTGTTAAAACATAACAACGAGCCTGGAAAACAATATGATTTATTTCAGTGAAGGAATGAATTCTGAGACCAGGATTACCTTATCCCTTATCACATATATTTAGAAGTTTTCCTGAGTTTAAAAGTTCACAGCAGCAATTAATAACAGTGTAATACTTCCAAAGGAAGTCAAAATAAAAGCACTGCTTTTAATCACCACACAAGTACCAACAATGTGCAAGCTGAAGTGATAGGACAGCAGGAAGGAATGACACAAAACACAACAGTTTTCCAAGACCAAAAGATGCTATTTTTAAAACGTAAATCCAGAAAAATTCTACATTCCAGTCATGTAGAAATAACCCTCCCACATCTAAGAAGAGACACAAATGTTGAACCCAGTTTTCATCGAAATCACAGGAAGTTAGAGGTTGGAAGGAACCTCGAAAGATCACCTACTCCAACAGCCCCTGCCAGAGCAGGGTCACCCACAGAAGGTCACACAGGAATGTGTCCAGGTGAGCTTTGAATGTCTCCAGGGACAAAGACTCCACAGCCTCCCTGGGCAGCCAGCTCCAATGCTCTGTCACCCTCACAGTGAAAAAGTTTTTCCTTATATTTATGGGGAAGCTCCTGTGCTCAAGGTTGTACTCACTGGCCCTTTTCCTATCATTAGGCATCACTGAGAAGAGCCTGGCTCCATCCTCCAGGCACTCGCCCTTTACGTATCTATAGACATTAATGAGGTCACCCCTCATTCTCTGCTTCTCCAAGCTAAAGAGACCAACCTCCCTCAGTCTTTCCTCATAAAGAGATGTTCCTCTTCCTTCATCATCTTGGAGGCTCTGCACCGGCCTCTCACAAGCAGTTCCTTGTGCTTCTTGAACTGAGGGGCCCAGAACTGGACACAAAATTCCAGATATGCCTCTGCCCTGGTCACCAGGGCAGAGAAGTGGGGGAGCACGACCTCCCTTGACCTACTAACCACCCCCCCTCTAATGCACCCCAAGGTGCCATTGGCCTTCTTGGCCACAAGGGCACATTGCTGGCTCATGGTCATCCTTCCACCCACCAGCACCCTCAGGTCACTTTTCCCTTCTCTCCCCCAGCTCAGTCCCCAGCCTGTACTGGTACTTGGGGCTGTTCTTTCCCATAAGCAAGGTTCTACACTTGCCCTTGTAATCCAGCCTGTCTAGATCCCTCTGAATGGCAGCACAGCCTTCTGGGGTGCCAGCCAGTCCTTCCAGCTTTGTGTCACCAGCAAACTTGCTGAGAAGACACTCTGTCCCATCATCAAGGTCATTGATAAAGATGTTGAACGGGACTGGAGCCAGTACTGATCCCTGGGGAACTCCACTGGTCACAGGTCTCCATCTGGACTCTGTGCCATTGATCACCACTCTTTGGGCTCTGTTGTGTAGCCAGTGCTTAATCCATCTCACTGTCCATTCTTCTATCCCACATTTCCTGAGCTTGCTCAAGAGGATGCTATGGGAGACTGTGTCAAAAGCCTTGCTAAGGTCAAGGTAGACTGCATCCAGTGGCCTCCCTGCATCTACCCATTCAGTTACAACATCATAGAAGGCTATCAGATTAGTCAAGCATGATTTCCCTTTAGTAAATCCATGCTGACTACTGATAACCTTCATCTCATATGTGCACTGAGATATGACCTCCAGAATGAGCCAGTCCATCATTTTTCCATAGGATATACCTGCCCTGTAATTCTATAGTTGCTCACATAACATATAAGGCTTCCCCTCCCACCTCCCCATGCCCTAGATACAGACATGGTGCTGAAAAATGCTCCAGCAAAGGCTTCCAATTAGAAGCATATTAGAATAATTTTTAATTTTTTTTTTAGAAATGCAAATTTCTATCCATAAAATAAAGTATGATGAAGTGATTAAATTGTAAGATAAGCTGCTTCCTAACTGTCTCCTTTTCTGATTATTGGCCTACAGTAGTTCTAGGATGTCTATAAATAAATAAATAATTTAAATTATAAATAAGCCCACAGGCCTTCTTATTCACATTCTGCATTTCTCTTCCTGAAGAAGAGGTTAGAGGACAATATATGATAAAGAATTTCTTTTGTAATTCTGACCCTTGCAGAATTTATTATCTTCAGATACTATTTTCTTTAGTGCCATGAAAATGCTTTGGTACCCCAGTTCTATCAGGCAGCATGACACTTCTTTTCCAGTGTGAATTAAGTTTCCCCAGTTTTTGTGTTCCTGTCTCTTTTTACTTCAGCAACACAACAATGGCATTGTCCAAATCTCCCATATTAGTGAATAAAATTTAAAAAGATAGTTTTGGCAACATAGTTGGAAAAACAATTGCCATCACCTTTTTATATTTGAGGATACTGGTACACGGAAGAGATACACCTTATCTAAGATTACACCAGAATTGTTTTCCAGATTCTGGAATCACATTAGCTGCTCCACATTCTAATTTCCTGCCTTGAAATCAGGTCATCCTTTACTGTTGTTTATAAAAGAATCAAACAGTATTTATTTCACCCATACTTTTAATGGCCCTTGCATAAGTTCATAACTATGGAGAGAGGAGTAAAAGGCTTTTCCCCTGAAGCAGCTATTGCAGACTAATTGCATCATTCCCACTTTGCTCTTGCTTTGGAGGGCTTATGTGGGCAGCACTTGCTTTTGCTTCTTCAGGGAACAAGCATCTGAAAACAGAAAATAAGAGATTCAAGCCATACCTTTTCCACTCTGGCTTATGGTTTCAGTTTGTGATCAGGGAAACAATGCTGTAACTGCCTAAATGCTGTTGCAGCCTGTACAGCACCCAAGCAGAAAACTGCACAAAGGATTGTGTCTAGTAGTTTGACTTGCTGTCTTCCCTACTGATATGTGGTTAAATTTTATATTCTAATCCTTTGTTAAGCACAGTGTAAATTCATCATCCCAGCTAAGCACAATTTTGAAAGTTAGTAAATATATTGCTAACAGCTCTCAGTGTTCCATTTTGTTTTCTGGGAAAACCAAGTTTGTAAAGAGGTGTTGGGAAGAAAAAGTGGAAGTACCTTATTGTACTCTAAATGTAATGAAAGAAAAGAGAAATACATGACTTTACAATGATCCAAGACAGATGTGTAACAAAGGTCATTAGCTTCTTCACAGTGTCCTGTTTCACAATTTTATCATCAGTGGTTTATGCAAATGTGCGCTCTTAAGGTTAGAAAGTGGAGAAAGCCAAGCAGCAAAAATAAGCTTGAATAAAGTGATGACAAACAAAATGTTGATGCTTTTTCCTCTGTCTAGACCCCTGTGTTGAAAGCAGTGTTTTCACAAAACTCAGACTGAATTCGTTTCCATACTGAGTGCTTAATAGTTCCTGTCAGACCAAAACAGCTGGGAAACATATGGTATCCATTTCCCTGTATCACTTGGAAAAAATTTCACATGTAAATAAAACCAACATAAAAGTGTAGGCCTTTGAACCTAGAATCTTATACAATACATAAATAAGTCAGTACAGTGCGTTCTTTGTATTGGCCCACAAAGTTACATGCCTTTTGATTATTATTATTTTTATTTCTTCTTCAGAAATGTATTCTTAAGCACTTCCAAAAGTATTAAGGTAATTTTCAGACATCCGTAACTACTAAGCTATACTAATCTTTCACTTCAGACATTAATGTTGCGCTGAAAGTGTATATTTCTGTTTCCTTAGGAAGGTGCTCATGGCAAATTGTGTGTTTTGACCACAAATTAGATCCCACTGATACGCAGTTAACATGTGTAATAAATCTGGTTTGTTTAAACAGTATTCTTGACATTCAGAATGCGTTAACTCTTAGTGTACGTTGGAAAAGGCATAGAAACTGCCTAAAGGCTGTAGAGGTTATAGTGCTTCTCCTCTGACAGTAACAAAATACAGAAAACTCTCTGACAAAGTCCCACTGATTATGGAGATCTTAAATATTGCCAGCGGGGACTCTGTGAAAGAATGCGGGCTGAGTAGGATTGAGTTCAAGTTCAGAAGGATTAAGAGTTCAGGTGCCTTGAGCTGCCTTTCTTCTCTGCAAGCCAGATTCACTGGTCTAACTGTATATCCTGCAGTGCACACAAATAATGGTCTGAAGAGTCTATAGCTATATATGTGTGTGTGTGTATATATATATAAAAGGCATGGAAAGTTTGACAGAGAAGCCCAACATACACTGTAGAGGTGGAAAAAGATACCTCATACCTGACTAAGTACATTTAATTTTCAGATCAGAGAATCACAATATTGTTATAGTTGGCAGGGACCACTTGAGATCATCTGTCCCAGTGGCCCTGCTTAAGCAGCAGTACCTAGTGCAGGTTAAATCCAGGAATATGTGCAGTCAGATTAGAGTCTGTAGAGGGAGACATGTCTGGGCAACCTGTGCCAATGTTTCATCAGCCTCACAGTGAAAAAGTGTTGTGTTCAGATGGAACTTAATGCTTATAGCCTCTTGTCCTGTCACTGGGTATTGTGTAGGGGACCCTCCCTCCATCCCTCTTCTTCATTACTTCCATCATGTAATTACATAGAAGGATAAGATTCCTTCTGACCCTTCTCTAGGCTGAGTAGTCCCACCTCTTAGTCACTGTTTATATGAATTTTGAGTTCTTGTATGAAAAATACATCTAGCAGAGATAATAAGCCTTATTAATTAAATGGTTATTACTGTTGCTAAAAAAATCCACTAAGAAGTTTTGACTAACTTTATTGTTGACTTGTGATGCATCTCCATGCAGTTAGAAAAATGGAGAGTGCAAACTAACATGGTTTGGCAGGACCACTGTAAATGCCACTAGGCTCTTAATGATGTCTATTACTTTTGTAAAACTACTTTATTTGTAAGTGTTTAAAATGTATGTCTTGTTTGAAGAAAGTTCCTGCTCTGGAGTGTCAAATTCTCCAGCTCTTTTGATGGGGATGCAATTAAATCTTCTTAGATTGTTTCCAGTGTTTGGCCAGGTATATATTGAAAGCATGCTATATCCGGTAACACGTGTGGTAGTATTAATTTCTAAGTCACATTCCTTTGTTTCTTTAGTTTCCAGCAGCAGCTGGAACTGTGGGGTCTCAACTCTTATCGGAAATGCACAGAAACCAACAGGAATTGCAGATGCATGCAATAAATTCAGACCTGTGAAGAGGGTTTCCCCATTAAAGCACCAGCCAGAAAGCTCTGAGAACAATGAAAGTGATGACCAGAAGAACCAGAAGGGAGAATACCAAAAAAGCAGTGATTCTCAGCCTGCACCTTCAAATGATGACCAGAGCCCAGGTGGAGAGAGTCTTAAAAGCAAAGCCATCGAGCCTCCTGTTCTTCTTGGGGAGCTGGAGCACTATGACCTGGATATGGATGAAATTTTGGATGTGCCTTATATTAAATCAAGCCAGCAACTTGATCCATTTACAAAGGTAGCTCCTGAGAAAAAACTTCTGGGTGTGTGTTCAACAGTGAATGGTCTTAGTGGCAAGACTTGCTCTGCAGGGAACACAGAGAGCTTGCCTGCTGGCGGGACACAGTTCTGTGTGCTGTCCCCTGTGAAAGGCTCTCAGCTGAGAAAAACGCAGCCCATTGTCCTTGATCAGCACAAGCATTTAACAGAAGCATTGGAGCTTTCCCAGCCTTTAGTTAAGTGTAGCCCAGCCCATGAATCTGAAGCCCAGGGCAAGGGCTTCCTCAGCAGGACATTTGTTGATCCTCATGCTCACAAATCTGAGAAGACTATGCCGAACTGCCACCTGAGAACTTTCCACCTGCAGACAGCAGTGGCAGAAAGCAAGCAGCTGGAGGAACTGAGCATGAACTGGAGCAGTGCAGGGGGCCCAGAAGAGAGGAGTGAGGAGGTGAAAAAAGTGAAGAGCATCTTAAACATTGTAAAGGAAGGCCAAATATCTTTATTGGTAAGTGTCAAGTTTTTCATAAAATACACAGAATAAGGGCAATTTGTAATGGGTTTCATTAAGCCAGAAGAGCTGATGAAGTGCTTATTTTGAACAGCTGTCCTTTTTATCTTGTACGCTTGTTAGAAATCGAGTATATGGGCTTACAAATGGAAACTTCTAATCTTTAAATCAAAGGTGTAGGAAAAATGATGATCCTAGGTTTATGTGCATGTGTCCAAGATTGCTAGTTTATGCAACACGCTGAAATCATGCAGGAGGCAGGCATTGTACCCCTTGAGATCACTTAACTATAGAGTTTGGATCTTAATTGAATTTTGCTTTTCACATTTGTGGGTCACTGTTCACTTACTGCTGGTTTACCTCAGCTGTTATTTAGAGGCTGATGATGGGAACAGAAGGGCTTCTGTTGTATTCTGATTATTATTCAGGAGTGATTTTTTCTGTCTTGTTGCAAGCAGCATTCTCAGACAGGAGCTTTTTCTAAAGCCTCATTGACCTCTGACCCATATGAAGTTTTTTCAGTAAATTCTGGCACTGTGATTCGGCATTATCAATGATGGTTTCCAAAGCAACTACATACAAGTTATCACAATGATGCAGAGCATGTGATCTCCACTCAGAACAGCTGGTGGAAGCACAGTGTGTGTATAAGAACTGGTTTTGTTAGATTTTTGTTTAGCTTCTCTGTTTACCAGTCTAACACAAGCACAAAGACACACTATTGACATAGCAGCAAGAACAGGGGTAAATATTCAAAGTCTATATAAAAGAGAATGTTAGATTGCTCAATAAGAAATAAAAGCAAATTAAATTCACCCTGAAACAAGAACTGGGGGGGGGGAGAGAGAGGTCACCATAAGTAGGTAGATTGAAAGAAAATACTTATATTTTCCACATATGGCAAAATCTCTCAATGAAGTAGATTTATTGAACAGCTCTCTGGCAAGTCTGCACAACTCTAGGAACCTACCATTGCTACTCCTTGACTCTGCTTTCTTCTGGTTTCCTTCTGGAGTTTCTCAATCCAATTTTTTTGTCTCAAAATGATACTTGGGAAGAAATACTGTATTCATTCATGGTTATGTAGTACTTTTGATAAATATTCCAACTATTTTTTTGTGTGTGGAAACAAGCTATGAAATAAAAGTCTTCAGTTATGTTTTTAAATTACATTTTATATTGTCCTTAGTACAATATAATTATGATTGCAAACTAATTAATTAATAAGAAACTTTTTTAGGAGTTAGGAATGTTTTCAGTACAGTTACTCATTAATATAATAAAAAATAGAAAAAGGAGAGAAACTAAATGGAAAATACAAAAAAATTTATGAAATTTAAAAAATATTGTTATTTTTGCAGCTACTTCATTGAACAAACTAGTACAAAGACAAAACTACTCAAGATCTTCTGTTGTTGTTGACAATTGTGTGATAATGTGAGAAACACAATAAATCAAGCCTCTATCCTATTTGGCCTCTATCCTTTTTGCTAATAATATTCAAATTCTGTGTAGTGAAGTGAAAAGCTTCTGGTTTTGAGTTATAAAAGATTATGCCCACAGGGAAACATCTTTGTATTTGGCTTGTGTCTTGGGCTGTGAGGCTTAATGTTATCTTTTTACCCTTATCTGTACTAACATAGTGCCGTGTTTTAACAGCCACATTTAGCAGCAGATAATCTGGACAAGATCCATGATGAATGTGACAACAATCTGTTGCATGTAGCAGCATCAAAGGGACATTCAGAATGCCTGCAGCATCTCACTTCTTTGATGGGTGAAGACTGTTTGAATGAACGAAACATTGAGCAGCTAACTCCAGCTGGATTAGCAATAAAGGTAAATTAGCCTCTGCCTCCGTATATAATGTGACATAAAAGTAAATTCTAGTTTCTTTCTGTGATGGCAGTGGGTAGTACATCCAGAAGGTTATTATTTTTCAAGTGCTTTGTTAACTGAGAGCAAAAAGAGCTGTTGGATGGTACCACACAAACAAATAGAAATGGATTACTATGCAGGATGTGTTATCAGCTGTGTCACACTGACCTTTTATATGTTGTTGTCAGTGCATGTAGTTTCAGTTCTAACTCAGTTGACTGACTGAAAAAGTGCTATATTTTAAGGAACTTTCATTTAACTCAGACTCAGTTTCTCTAGAGAACATAATGTTGTCTTGTTGTTTGTTTTTGTTGATTTGTTTTTTTGTTTTTGTTTTTCACAAATAGGGGTATAATCTTGCAAAACAAGTTTGAGAACGTGTTTACAAAACATAAAAAACCTCTGATCCACATCTGAAGATGAAACTTCTTGGTTGTCTAGAACAATCACACAGAAGTTAAAATGCAGATATTGCAGAACAAGCTGTCAGAAACTGCAAAAGTTAAGGTCAAAGTTTACTGGGAAATGTATTATGTAGGAAAATGTGAAAATTATTGGTGTTGCTGAATAAAATAAAACATACAGGTGTACAGGAAGGCTGGTAATTTAAGCATATTGATTCTGGTTCTTTCATTCAGTGAGACTGAATGGTTGAATGCCATTACTTTTAGCCACTAAGTACCTTAGGAAGAAACAAGGTAAGGGTGAAATATAATAAGAGTTTCTGTTTCTTTGAGGTTTTACTGTTACTTGCTTCTTGGGAAAACTTTAGAAAGTGACAGCCTGCAGGTTTGCATCTTTGAGATATCATTTCAGTGACCTAGGGCCTGAGTACAGGTTTCAGGGTTGCTTTTTAAACATTATTTTTCCAGGCATATGAATTTATAGTTAAACTTAAATGTAGTCATACTAATGAAATGCTGTTTTAAAGTTAGCTATGTAGCTTCAGTACCCTTGCCCATGTCCAAATTGAGTGGTTACAATATGCCAATTTAAAGTCCTACAGTTTCAGCTGAAAATAGATTTCTTTCTTGTTTTTTCAGCTTCAGTATACAATGTGTTTATAAACCAATAAAACCTCTTGCCTTTTTCTCAGAAAGTTTGGCTTTTTTAATATTAGGTTCTTTCATTTTCTATAAGACTTGAGCATGCTTTGACATTTTCAGAGAGAAGTGTGTAAATGTAATGGAGTTCTTCATGTAAGTACTTCTAATGACCCATGTGACTGGACTTGTCCTGGATCATTGCAAAGTTTTGTGAGAGTCTTAAAGTAATCTGGCATTAACTAAACCTTGTAGTTCTGTATCCTTACTCCCTAAGTGTTTTTGAACATTGATAGAATGGACTATTTTCTTGCTTTTCTTGCATGCAACTGCTATAATGTTACATGATGTGGGATGTGCCCTTATGTTCCACAAGAATAATGACTATCAGAACAGAAGACAAGAACATAAATTTCCATGGAAGGCAATGTCAACAATTTAGTGATGATTTAGTTTATTGTAATTAACTGTGGAGAAATCCTTGCCATATTTGCAAAATTATCGTATTTTGCAGGAACCTAATTTTATCAATTCTCTACTTTTATATGATGATGATGATTTTTCTAGTGTTAATAAAAAGAATATAAGTAGATGAATTGATTATGAATCTATTTCATTACTGAAATTAAATGGAGGAAAGTAGTAAAGGAAATCAGTGTGCATTTTTGTGTTTATATGCCTACATACATGCATATGAAAGGAAGAATACAAATAGCAAATTACTTTTATACAGCGCTTTCCTTTCTCCTGTATAATTTTTAATGGGTTGATATTATTACATTATTCTCCTTGATTTTATAAAAATAAAACTGCAACTTAAAATTGATATTCCTTTCCTTCTTATGATATCTTTTTCTATTTTAGGCAAACTAGCAGCTTTTTATGTTATAAATGTTGACCTTTGAGATTTGGACTGAGCAATTGAAATACTTGTTTCAGCTACAAAGAATATCATAGCCTTTATGAACATGAGTTGAAAAACAAGGTTAAATCAGGCTGCAATGTAGGTCATGACAAACTGCATTTACCAAGATAGCTTTACCAAAAAGGAGTTGCAGCAAGAGAAGCTACTAAAAAACTCTTGCCTTTACACTGGATCACAAGCATGATCTGAATAAAACATTCAGCTGTTTTCACAGCATTTACATCCTCCTTCACAGTAACTTGCAAATTGCTGGGAGTGTCCATAGCAGTTTAGGAATCTTGCAATTTGCCTGTAAAAGGTGTTCAGGTCAAGAACCACCTCCCTGTTGGTGTTTAAACAGTATCTGTTACTGATAAGTCATAGTCCACAAGGATTAGGTGTTCAAATACTACATAAATATGTGATTTCCTAACTTAGGAGCAAGTATTTAATTAGTGATCAGTGAAGCCCTTAGACTGCAGGTAAACTGTTCACTCTGCTCCAGGAAATCATTTAATTCAGTCATTGAATATACAGCCTTTTACAGCCTTGCCGTACAAGTGATGAAAGCAACTCCAGCTTCATTCTGAAAGATCTGAGAGTATGGGCCAGGTTTTGTATGTAATACTATTTGATTGCCTCTTTCACATTGCTCATTTCACTGTAATCCATAGACAAACTATAATTGATCCAGGGCAGCCAGATAAACAAGTGCATTTGTCTGAGATTAGATAAAAGAAAGTATTTTCAAACAAACTGGAATTCCATAAGATTTTAATAATTATGATAATCTTTTCCTTTTTTTTGGTAGATGTGTTTAGAACTAAGAGTTGGAATTTTTTTTTTTTTTCATTGATTTAGAATGGTCAGTTGGAGTGTGTACGGTGGATGGTGAGCGAAACAGAAGCTATTGCAGAATTAAGTTGCTCAAAAGACCACCCAAGCCTTATACATTATGCAGGATGCTATGGTCAGGTATGATTTCCATTTACTTTTTAAAATACCTTGTTTAGATGCTTGTACAATAATTTCAATTTAAAGCATCTTTATAATTTTGTGACTTTTAATTACAGGTGTTCTTAATTAGTTCACATATAACAAAATCTTTTCCCACTTAATTTATGTAGTTTTTCTGTATTTCTCTTCAGTTTCTCCTTGATGTTTTTTTTTTTTTTTTGATCTTTAAATAATTGCTAGGAGGATGTTACCTGGCACTTTAGCCAACGTATCAGTCCCAAGAACATCTAGGGAGATAACCTGTCATTGTCCCTGCGGTACTCCTAGGACACATCAAAAAATCGTCAGACATTTTGGAATAGTTCACAGTCTCTTTCTAGGACAGACTAATCTCAAAACATTTTTGATAAATTTTGGCAATTTAGGAATTCAGGATACTGGCAGTGAACTGTGGTGAAACTTGAAAATTGTTTGTTTAGTTGTAGGCAGTTTTATGGAGAACTGTGTATAGAAATACATGGTAAACCAATCCTGTTTCACACCTAGCATATCTATAAAACTAATAATGAGAAACTACAGAAGTACAAAAATTTGGTGGATTGCTAATTTTTGGGGAAACATATACCACTTAATTGCACAACATTCTTTTTCCACAGAGTCTGTTTTTCCTAAGTAGACCTTTCGATAAAACCTCTTCAAAGGACCTTCTACAGGATCTACTACACCAAGAATAGTGATTGGTTGTTCTTCACTGATATCTTTCGCACATAGGTCACTTTATCATTTCGCCAACAGACATTAAGGATAAATATAGAGAACCCACTATTTTTGTGCCAGTGGTATTTTTCTTACTTGTTAAGAGGGAATAAGTATAAGGTAACCACTAAGAAAATTGTCTTTTTCTTCCTGTGAAAGTAGTGGAGTCTCATTCATTGTCATACAATTACTGTGGCAAGTTTCCCCTGTGTCACGGTTTAACACTGGCCCAGCAATTAAACCAAATAACAGATGCTCTCTATTAATCCCCCTCTCCTCCCTGATAAGGAAAGCAGACAGAATAAGGGAGAGAGACTTATGGGTTGGAAACTAAACTACACAACTTTAATAAAACAGTAATGATAAATAGGAAAAATTACTAAATATATACAAATATACAGGAAAATTTATACCATGTTCTTCCGTCCTTTCCCCCAATAACTCTCAAGTCACCACGGAGGCTGCAGGGCAGCCCTGGGAAAGTCCAGGCTGGACTCCTGGGGTCAGCAGCAGTCAGGAGCTGGAGGCAGGAACACACAGATTCAGGCTGGCACGGATCAGGACCACAGGCAGAGGAACGGACGGAATCTTCCCAGGATGCCGAAGCAAACAGGGAAAAGGCGAAGAAAGGGAAGAAGGAAGGGGTTTGACCTCGTGATCCCTCAAATTTATACTGAGTATGACGTGTATGGGATGGAATAATCTGTTTGGTCAATTTTGGCCATATATGTTGTCCCTTCCTCCCCAAAGGAGGGCTTCAGTACCAATCACTTCTGAAGCAGCTCTAACTCCTTCATATGAGGCCAGTATCTCTTTTTCAGTAGCTGTGTAGTTGGCTTTGGATCCTCTGTAGTTTTGACCCCAAAATCCTAGAGATCTACCTCGAGTCTCTCCTGGAGCTTTCTGCCAGAGGCTCCATGTAGGACCATCACCTCTGTCTCCGGTGTAGAGCACATTTTTAATGTCTGGACCTGTTCAGATTGGTCCAAGGGCCATTGCCTGCACAATCTCCTGTTTAATATTTTCAAAAGCAGCTTGTTCTGAGTCCCATTTAAAGTCTTCTTTCGGGTAACCTCAAAAGTACAAGACAGAAAATTACCTTTATCCTGGCCCAAACCAGGACATGCTGTTAACTGATCCTGCCCAAGCATGAATTTACCAGAGATGGAGTGAAAGAGAGGTGGAAGGTTTGGAAAACTATGGACCAGTAAAAAAAAACTATGAACCCATCTTCCCACTGTTTTCCATAGTCACACAGATATCCTTGTTTTCATGTTATGCAAAGATCACAATTGCCTTTTCTCCAATCACCTACTGTGCAGATGTTACTGATGCAAATTAGGACTCAACTGGATATACAGATCTGTTGTGTCCTGTCTTCCATGGCTTGTTTAGCCTTTATGCCTGTCACTGAATATAGGGGGGGTGAGAAGAAGATCAGAACTGGATTTTAAAAAAGGTATGGTTGCTAATGGGAAGAAAATTGAAAGACATCTTGGTGGGAATTTATGTTATTATCTTCAATTGATAAGCCCAGTTTTGTCCTCATCTCTAAAGATATTTACACAAACTAAATGCAGTGAAATGCTGGGATTTTTTCCCAGTGGGCTATGCTGTCTACTGTCAAGAAAAGATCTGGCACACTTTAGATTCTTTTCAGAGCAGGACAGAAGCTCTGCCAGTTAAGAAACACCAGCAACAATCAACCACCCGTGAAATTATAAAAGATAATATATAAATTGCTGCCAAAATTTCTTAGTTAACTGAATGCCAAAGACAGTTCACATGAAATGTAATTTTTTTTTTTTTTTACATTTTTTTAATATGGTCTATAAACACTTTGCAAACATGAGAGGATTCTGAAGCTGAAGGAATTCCAGACTATCTTACCCAACTGAGTTAAGAAAAAAAAAAAATCTTTGAGAAATTCAAATGCATATTTGGCACTATCTTCATAGCTTTGATTTATTTTACCATTACATACACAAGAGATAATCCATGTAGACACTGGTCTTGGCAGAATTACAGGAATAATATTTTTACAAGGAAGACCTGTTATTGAATAATTTTCTAAGAGAGTCTGTACACTGTTGTACACTGTTTCCCCAGGCACAGTAGGCATGTGCACCATATTTTTCTTCAAAAATATAATTTAGAATGGGCAGCAAAAGGAAGTTCATTGCAAAGACCTTTTGTTAAATGTCATCAAACCAGTCATGACCTGACTCCAAAGACATCTCAACAATATTATGTTTACCCCATGAAAACGATAATGAAAAAAAGTAGGGAGGAGTGTGTGGTTTTAAGATATGCAAATGCCCAGCAACACCTTTTTTGCACTACAGGATGTTTGCCTTCCTGTCTAATGACCTTTTTTGCAAGAATGATGTAGTGGGTTTTTTCACTCACTCCTAGTCCTCTGCTGTGAAGGGCTGTTGGGAAGACAGCTTATTTAATTAATAAAGCATATTAATTTAATTTAATTTAAATAATAAAGCTTATTTAATAAATATTGAGTGATGGGGCTAGGTTTAGCTGTAAAGTCAGTACTGTTCACTCTGCTAATCCTCCCATTTGGAGTCATTTAATTGTTTACATGATTGTTGTTAGTTGTTCTTTCTGCTCCAAAGCCAGTTGATGGACTCAAAGTCTGCAGCCTGTCCCAAAACAGAAATTAGGTTTTGTGGCATTTTCCCATTTTTTTAAGGAAGATTTGAATTATTGTGAGCCTAGAATATGGTAGAGGGATATTAACTATTGGTAGGACGTAAGGCCATTGGAGGTTTTAAAATTACCAGATATACTGAATGATTTTTCAGTATTTATTAGTTAATCTCATTCATTTTCTTTTATTTCATTTTGTCAAAATAAATAAATTGAGTTGGTAAATGTGAAACTATTTGTAAGGACATTTTTCTTCCAAATACATAATGTGAGTGCTACTAGTGATAAATTATATATTTTGGTATACAGTGTTTTCATTTTTCCTAGATGTAAGTGAAGAAAACAGTTGTTTTCTTTCCATCTGTCAAGGATATGTTTATTTACAAAAAAATTAATTTGAGACAAACACAGAGTGTTTTAGTAGGTCTCTGCCTTTGTCCCTGTGGTCAGCTGATGCACAGACAGTCCTTGATACAGGCAGTCCTTAATACATTCAGCTATTCAGGCACTAAAGTTCCATGTTGATAAGTTACTAGAAGGCATCATTTGCTCCATAATGATTGTGATCATAAAATTAAAGAACATGCTTAACATTCTGGTCTCTATTATGTTCTGAAGAAATACATAATTTCAAAGCTATAGTTGTCTTACAGTTCTGCAAAAGGAGTTTTGATGAAATATTTTTCTTTTAATTATTAAAACATAAGGGCAATTCATAGGAGTAGTATAATCCTTTTTCACTGCTGGCCAACACCACAGGCAACTCATGAAATTTCTAAAAAGTATTTTAAAAGGGATATGTGATCTGGAGTCATCTCTCTGTGCTGGCTGTCAGTTGTATTGGGCATTCAGCCAAAGAGAAGTAAAAATACCTATCCCTTCACACTGTAATAAAAACAAAACTGCTGGTAAAGTGAAAACATGAAAAAGATAAGTTCCAGACAGGCCGTCATCCTTCTGAACTAATGCTTGGATAAGCAAAATTGTTTGGAGGAGACCAAAAAGGGTCTGAGGATCCATCTCCTTTTCTTTGACATTAAAATTTCTCTGGTACTCTGAGTTTGTACCCAAGGTTCCAAGGTAGAATTTCCTTTTCTGAGTCTTTCCTTTTCCTAGCTGATTACTGCTCAGAACACTAGACATAATTTCAGTTTGTATCACCTTGGTACACTCCATTCTTACAGACCCCTGTATCTAACTGTAGGCAGTTATACCTCTTTGAATCACTGAAGGTACTTAAGCGTTGCTTGTTAAGTCTGTGCATCGGTGTTTACCAGCACTAGACTATAAAAAGCCCTTTTGAACTGTAACACCTAGCCAGTGTAACATAACAGGTTTCAATGGAAGATAATTAAAAACACATGTTTAAGTAAAAAAGGTGGTTTTTTTTCCTAGAAAGTAGTTTATTCTTTTCAGCTAAGATGCAAAAAGTGGGAGTACAGCTGTAGTCAGCTATCCTTTAATGAACTTCACTTCTTCATGTGATCTAGATTTTATTTAGATTTAGATTTATTAAGTTTATTTATTTATTTTCAGTATGTATCAGATTCAGCAGGGCACAATGAAATTTAATCAGAGGAGGCATGGAAGGTTCCTAGAGACAATTTTCCAAATAAATCTTCTGGGGAAAGTAAGAAATAAAATAAGCTTAATACATATGTATAAACTCTCCATTGTTACAGAAGAATACTCGTAAGTGTGTATTATACCAGCAGACACACAAAAAGCAATATTAAGAAGAATTTACTTAACATATCAGGGTTTTTTTCCAGACTTTCACTTGCAAGTACAAGTCCTCCCATCCTTCCCAATGGATAAGCATATACAAATGGTTCATTAGTCAATATCCTGGGAGGTCCAGGCTCCAGAGGTTTTCCTCATGCTCAAAAGCCCAGAGCTGGGGCATAATGATAGATTATGTGGAATCTAACTGCTTGACTCTTGATCTTCTGTTTTAATTTACAAAAAAGGCTTGTGAAGTTTCACCAAATGTCACAGGCTAATTTTCAGATTGACATGTGGGCTGTTCTGCCTCAGGTCTTATCTGCAACACACACGCATACATGCTTTTTAATGTACAATTTCTCAAAATGTGTTACACTATTCATATTTTTTCTATTATGTCTTTTTATAAAACAAATAAAGTATATTGAGTTCTTTCCTTGAAATAAAATCAAACAGACCCATAATACAGTAAGTCCCACAAAGGTAAGAGAGACTGAAAACAAGGAATTATTGGACAATATTACTAACAGATTGCAGCACCAGTATTCCTCTACTATATTTAGTTTTTCATTATTTCTTATGTTTCATGACAACTCTTTCCCACTCTCCCTAGGAGAAAATCCTTCTGTGGCTTCTTCAGTTCATGCAAGAACAAGGGATTTCACTGGATGAAGTTGACCAGGATGGAAATACTGCTGTTCACATAGCTGCTCAGCATGGGTTTCTAGGATGCATACAGGTATATTGATAGCTATATCAGAAATCTTTGTACATCAAACCTAATGACAACAACCATTAAGGTTATTACAGGAGATCTTACAAGTGGGAATAATTATTGATGCATTAAATATACTACAAGGAAGACCTTTAAACCAGTAGGACTCAGACTGAAATACTGGGAAGCTCAGTCAAAAAGTTCTTTTTATTCTATCCCAAAGTATGCCTAAAGTAAGTAGGTTTTGCAAGAAAAAAGCATAATTATATTTTTTTTTTTTTACATTAAGTAGCTAATGTTAGAAAAGGGCAGCCAGTGTAGATATGCATACACCTCTTACTGTTCTCATATTTTCCTTTTGTTTCTTTTCCCAGAGAATAGTTGTAGCTCTTCATCTTACCTAACAGATAAGTTTCTTCTATGTCAAAGGATTTCCACCTTGGTAAACCATCTTTTCCAGACTTGTAGTCTTTGAATGGATCTATGCTAAACAATGTAGCATGATGGTGATTTCAAACTAACTTTCAATAAATCAGCTTGGCCACTGAAAGCAATACAGTTCTGTTGTACGGAGCTGCTGAAAAAGGCTATTTGTCTGGATGAGAGGGCTTACACGGCTGCAGTACTTTGGAGAGCAAAAAGTAGTAATCCAAACCCATAAACCTCAGTACAGTACCAGTGAATGCATACATAAAATAAAAGCTGTAGGGTTGAACTGGATAGCTAGGTGAAGCATCTCAACTTTGCCCTGAATTGAAGATATACCCTCTGATTTAGAGTTGTTGTCACTTTGAATGAAAGCAGTTCAGAGATGAAATAGTAAGAAAATTATTCCAGGAGATTGCAGAAAGTTATCTGAGAAACAAATCAGTCATTACTGAAGAAATGAGAATCAATAATTACCTGGTAGAAAGGCAAGAAAGAGAAATCAAAGTAATCAAGTCAAAGAAATCAAAGTAATCAAGGAAAACAGATCTAAGAAGGCATATTAATTCCCAGAGTAAGGAATCATTTATATCATAGTATTACAGAATCATCACAGTTGGAAGAGACCTCCAAGATCACCATCAACCCAGAAAAAAACCACCATACCCATTAGAGCATGTCCTGAAGTGCCACATCTACACATTTTTTTAATACCTCTGGGGATGGTTACACCCCTGTCTTCCTGGGCAGCCCATCCCAGTGCCTAACTACTCTTTCAGTAGATAAATCTTCCACGTATGTAGCCTAGACTTCCAGTAGTGCAACTGCAGGCCATTTCCTCTTGTCCTATTGTTACTGACATGGGAGAAGAGGCCAACACCCACCTCTCTACACCATCCTTTCAGGTAGCTGTAAAGGGCAATGAGGTCTCTTCTCTGCCTCCTCTTCTCCAAACTAAACATTCCCAGTTCCCTCAACCTCTCCTCACAGGGCTTGATCTCCAGACCCTTCACCAGCTTGGTTCTCTGTACTTGCTCCAGCAGCTCAATGTGTTTCATGTAGTGAGGGGCCCAGAACTGAACACAGTATTTGAGATGAGCTTCATCAGTGCTGAGTACAGGGGTACAATCACTTCCTTTCACCTGCTGGCCACTAGTTCTTGTATGAGCCAGGATGCTGTTACCCATTTGGCCACCTGGCTGACTCATTTTCATCTTGTCAACCAGCACCCTCAGGTCCTTTTTTGCAGGTCAGCTTTCCAGCCATCCTTCCCCAAACATGTAGAAGAGTATCCGTAAACATATATATTAGTAAATATATTTACTCTGTTTCTACATACAGACAGGTCCACAGCACTCTTAGGCCACTGCAAATACAGAAGATTCAACTCTAAGATGAATAAAGCTGATCAGTTCTCATTAGCTAACCTCTTCAGAGGATTAAATATATTTGTGAACTCTGTTATGGTTAATCTAAAGATGCATAGCTGCTTATTATTATTATAGCACCCTATTTATATATCTGGACACAGAGAAGACATAACTCCATAAAGGTCAGTTTGACCTCACACAATTAAAAAAGAAAAACAGGTTACAGTTGAACTGAATGAATATACCTGAAAAGAACACAGTCAAATAGATTTTGATCTCTGCAGTTTTTCATTGTTGGGACATATCTTTCTTTTGAAGATATCAAGAATGGACCCTCTTCAGTCTCATATGAGATTTAAATAAACAAATCATCACCCATGCTAAATTTAGTAGTTTTATTATTGTATTGTAGACAATTGCTATGATTGGAAAAAAGCTGATAGAAGAAATGCTTATGATTTACTAGTGGGGGCATCGCTGAGGTAGGGGGTGTGCACATGGTTGCTAACTCAACAGTGCCTCAGCAAGATGTACAATGTATTTGAAGGAGAAATGAGAGTAGATTATTTTGAACAGAGTGGTGACATCTGCAGGCTGTTTTCATGGATCAAACTAAACCAAAATGCTGATAGTTGTTCTCTCCTCATGAAGAATGAACTTTAGTAAACCACTTTAGAATTCTCAAGATTGGCTTGTTGTAGCTAAATGTACAAATCAACAAAAGTTTTTCCTTGAAGTGAAGTCATCAGAAGTAAGAAGTGAAAATATTTAGTGAAACTGAAAATATACAATGTTAGTAATGTCACTTCATTACCATCTGTGTTAAATGTAATAGATGTTTTGTTGGGTTGTGAAACTAAATAAGTGTCTGCCAAGTGACTGTATTGTCTAATTTAAAACATGTCCAGTGATTGGTATGGTAAAAAAAAAAAAAAAGAGGCAATATAGGAGGCAGAGAGATTATAAGTAGCAGTACAAAAGATGGAGGATCACAGGCAGTGATTCCTCAGCCCCATCATTCACTGTGTTCACTGTGTTTAGGAGCAGGTGGCACTTCTGTCATGTTCCAAAGTATAACATTGCTTTCTGCAGAGTCATAGCTCTCCCTTCTTTATTTTCTTTATTGGCAAGTTAAACCAAACGTATTGACATGTGATGCAGGACAAGTCTGTTCATAAGTTTTCTTTCTGTGTAGATTTAGCAGACCAGAGATACCACTGTCCCTCTATTACTGTCTGCAGATGTAGAGGTCTCTGTGCCTGCTGTTCTGAGTCAAAAACCTCCTCTCCAGTCCCTGGTGGCTTACCAGCTCTTCTTGGTTATGTCAACCAAGAACTCAGACACACAATTCCTCTTCTGCATGTCTATGTGTGACATTAATGGACCTGTAGTTTTTGGATGTATTATGATTTTGTTCAGGTTTTTTTCCAAAGTGCTATAACTAATGTGTGTCTGCACATTGCTGGGAGCATTTAGGAAGTGTTTTGAGTTCAAGCTGCATACAGACTTGTCAGTGACTGAGTTAAAAAAAATTATTGGGTTAGACCAACATTTCCAAGAAGTTTATTGAGGAGTGCATTATGTCCATCCCTTTTTGTGTTTGACAAGAAGTCACAGCAGAGACTTACACTTACAGGTGCCAATGTTTTCTATTGTGTTTTTACAGACATTGGTTGAATACGGAGCAAATGTCACCATGCAAAACCACGTGGGAGAGAAACCTTCACAAAGTGCTGAGCGACATGGACACAGCATGTGTTCACGCTACTTAGTAGTTGTGGAGACATGTATGTCATTGGCCTCTCAGGTTGTCAAGCTAACTAAGCAGCTGAAGGAGTAAGTGCTTCATTGTTAGCAGAAGGATCACTCTCAAACCAATATCCTATTTTGCCTTCAATTTATTAGGAGTATCTGTTTTCCGCTTCTGATATATGATTTTTTTTAAGTCATATTTCTACCTTATTTCTGCACTCCTTCCACCTCACGAGCAGCTCAGGTTTTCAACTGTTCCTTATGTGGCAGTTTGCTGTTAAGTTAGATGAGGGGAGTAAGAGTGGAAAAGCATGTATGAAGTGATCTGGTCCCTTTTCCCTTTGCCCTCCTTGAGATCCCATCATTGTCGATCATTTCTGTTCACATTGTATATAATGAGTGGTTCTTCCCAGTCACAGTGCTGAGTGTTGATGTTGAGAGGAATAATGGAGATAGTAGTTGGAGTGGGTTTTTTGGACTGGGAAAGTCACCAAAACCCTCACTGGTACACAGGAAATATGTTCTGTCTTTGCTTCATAGGACAACTTTTTATACTTTCATATTGTTTTTCATCAGCATTCTGTAAAGAACCTGCTATTTTGAAACAATTTATGCAATTGCTTGCTTTTACTGTAGGTGCAGTTACTGTGACTTTGTGTGTCAATAGCATCAGAAATTCTCAGAACTGACCTAATATTATGCCAACTTA
This sequence comes from Florisuga fusca, assembly GCA_038090715.1. NCBI lineage: Eukaryota > Metazoa > Chordata > Aves > Apodiformes > Trochilidae > Florisuga > Florisuga fusca. The sequence goes on along the minus strand of JAAWXA010000006.1, from coordinate 16,533,066 downwards.
GGTGTATGATGAAGAGCTTCTCAGCTCCCACAAGCCACAGAAATAACTTCTGACAATCCCATGTCTGGAAGAGACCACATTTTACAAAATTTACCAATTTTACAAAAGCATTATGTAGGTAATTGTACTGGGTATAAATGAAAACACTGTTAGCAGGGGAGCTGAAAGTGTGGCTTCTTAAGAGGGCAGGTGAGGGGCTGTGCTTTGCCAGACACAACTGGTTCCAGATGGCTCTGCAAAGAACCCACTGCAGGACACAGCTAAGCCCATCAGCCAAGTTGGTGGCACCTCTCTGAAAACATATTTGAGAAAGGGCAGAAAATGCCAGAGAGTAGGAGGGAACAGCAAGGCCAGAGGAGCAGGGAATGCATCATGATGGAGCAGGCAAACCTCCAAAGGGACTGTGCTAGTAGCTGTGCTAGTACCTATGCTAGTACCCTTTGAAAGGACTGCAACGCATGATGGATAAGCCTTCACCAGAGCCAAACAGATTGCAGAATGTAAAGGAGCCACAGTAGAGCACAGGAGCTTTTTTGTCTCCATTCTTCCTATTTTCTGGCCCCTGACTCACTGAGGGATAGAGGGAGGGAGAGACCAGCTGTGTTGGTGCCTGGTGCAGCACCTGCCAGCTGGGGAACAGTGGCACAATTTTGAGCTTCAAATTGGATGTCTTGAGTAAGGGTAATAATTATCTGTATTGGTAGTTCACCCTTTTGGCATAGTCAGGTATATATCGGTTATACAGCAAAAGATGTGTGTAGTAGCAGTCCTCTCTGTCATTACAGAACATACCTTCCTGCATTGAAAGTATGCTTATTTTTATTTTTGTACCTCTGAGTTTGTATTATAAGGGCATTTTCTCTTTGTGATATCTCCAGTCTTCTTTTACATTTATACTATCATAAATATAAGCAGTGAACTGAGGATTCTTATAATTTTCATAGTTTTCAATATTTTACAGTCTGAAGATGTTCACTGAATATTTCAGTGTTCTGCAATTGGTTAATTTTCTGAAAAATACTAAAATATACAAATCAGCTGATATAAAGGAAAAAAGCTTGAGCACCTGCATCATCTCAATGGAAAAGGAAAAAAAAAATGCCCCACATGCCAGGAAGTAGAAATGGCAACCATGGATTCTCAATGTTTCAGTTGTCTTCAGTGCTCATTCAATGTCTGGTATGTGCTACCTCTGGTATGGAAAAGAAAGACCTGTTATGTCCATCAGCAGGCTTTTTACCCCCACAGAAATAGTCCATTTCTGACTTTCCTGACAAAAGCATTAATGCTTTTCCAAGTCTCCCCCCTGTCATCTCACAGACTGTATGCATAGGAAGTAATTTAAATGATACTTATCTGGCTCCTGATGGGTTCCTTTGCTTGTCTGAGCTGGAGTTAAATCTGCTTCCCTTCAGCAGAATATTTTTTGAGGCTTTAAATTTACCTCCAGTAAGCGCAGCAGCAAACTTTTCTTCCTCTTCTACAAATTGATGTGAGTCTCTTGTGCAGTCCTGTCATAATTTACTGAGGCAGTGAAACATTCTATTTTCCGCTTGAAAGAACAGCTTCTACATGGCTATTTGGGCTGCAGGCCTCAGGCTGTGAGTGGCTCTGACAGAAGCAATGGACCATGTTCAAGAGGCCCACACTCAAGAGCCAGAGGGGACGATGGAATAAGGATCTTGCCCTGTTTTGCAGCCCCGTCCTGCATAAAAATCCAAGGACAGTATGAGCCATATGCCTGTGGCAGCTTCTCAAGGGGCCTTGCTTCTAGCACAACAGGACAGTTCACTGACTGCAGCACCTATGAAGATCCTGAAAGCTCCAGATGACAACAGATGGAAGTCCAGTTTACAGCCTAAATCACTTCAGACTGGTGTTACATAGAAACAGCACCAACCTGGGCAAATGTGCTGGCTTCCCTGTATTTTTGGCACCTACTTCTGCTGGTGTTAATGGACCTTGTTCTACAGAGAGCATAGTTATGGTTGTATCGTGGTGGATTACTTGAATGGTTATTATCAACACAGAAAACCCTTATGTGCTTCCCAGCCTTTCCTCAGATGCTGAAACATGAGCTGAATATGCAGTTGTCTGTTATTCTGGATTATTTACTAGGCAGGGGAAAGAGCCTATCTCTGATAACACTGTATGTCCCCAAACAAAGGAAGACTGTAGTTATTGATGTAGTGCAAGAACAGCAGCACAGAAACTCTTGGACCAGCACCTATCAAGACTTATCTTCGAAGGTCCTAAATCAAAGTACTGCATTTAATTCTCTTTTTATGAGTTCTTCCAGTCATCAAGATGACACAGACCAGTTCTAGAGAGAAGTTACTCCAATCCGTCACACTCTTTGGAGTCATTATTGAAAAGAAGGCACTAACCAAATCAATAATATCACATTTTGCTGAGAGTCTTTACATCTGTCAGCATTTGATCTAAAGCACCTCTTATAATAAATACAGAGAACTGTAGCAAAACCATTTGAATTTGGTCGAGATCACCATTCAAAGAGAAAAGCCTTTATATTCGGAAGAAGTAGCTACATGGTAACTAAAAATCTTCCATCAAATCTTCACAAGAGGATGAACTGAGACTTTTCTCCAAGAGACAGAAGGAACCAAGCTATTTCTCCCATAGGTAAAAAGGAAAGTGGCCCACAGAAACTGCAGTTACTTTCAGCAAAATAAAGCTTTGGTTTGCATTTCTTGCTTAATCCAGTAGATTTGGTCAATCCAGTAGCACTTTCTGAACTAAACAAAAATGCCTAGGACAATTACGAAAGTTTCTCACAGAGTCTACACAAAACATGTACTTTCATTTTTACTTCCTGAGGTCTGCATAGGTCCTACACTCTTAGTTATTCCAACACTTACTTCATCTGTCTAAAAAAATCTTAGTTGCCAGTGTAGAAAATTCCTACCTGCAGAAGTCTAGCACTGATGACATTAGCAGTAATGACTTGTACTTCTTGGACTTTCCTGGCCTGTGGAGACCAACTCAGATCTAGTGACATAAAATTAATGCTTCTGTAGACTTCTTTCAAAGTGCTGCTTGGTGACAGATTGCATTCCCAAAGAGTTTCACTGTCCTACATTTATGGACCTTGATATGCAAAACAATTCATGAATGAGCTCCCTGATTGCATTTGGAGATCAGCTACTGTTGCCTGTGCAGACACAGAATGGTCCTTACTTATTTCTTGTTTGGAACATTGTCTAAGCTAAAACCCCCAGAATTTGTGAATTAAATTTCATGAAGCTCATAGACTCTTTTACCCCTGAAGCTACAGTGATCTTGTCTCCTAAGTCAGTCTAATTTAAGCACTTAGCAGTATTGCTATTCCAATGAGTTGTAATTTCTTGTTTTCAATGTTATCTTAGATACAAGTGTATGTTACATATCTTTGGGGATACAGCTGGCAAGATGTGTGGGTTTCTGTGAGATCTTTTTTTACTAACTAGTTAAACTGTAAAATGGAGGAAATATTCTTGTAGCACAATAAAACATTTAAGTGGAAAAAGAACATTAACTAAGCAGAATAGATGTCAGAGATTTCCACTAAAGCTAGAGGCATAAGGAGCTGCTAGCTACATTATTTAGGTATTTAGAAATAGAAGTTGAAGAAAGCATAAAAGACAAATAAAACAAATAAATCATACCACAATGTAATCTCAAATGAAAATTTCCCAGGCTCTTAAGAGAGAGTATCTGTGGAGCTGCAGTATAAACTAATGTTCATAGATGGTAGGAGTAATTTTTAAATAGCCTAAGCAAGTGTGTAGGCAAGAGGAAAGAAAATGGAAAAGTAAAGAAAGAAAAGATCTACATAAAGCATGATTGTACTGTAAAATGTGATGGCAAGGCCATACATCAAGATTCCACCTTTACTTCTGTAGCACTTTTCAAATGTTAAAAGTAAAACATCCATTTTCTGCCAGCCATGCAAGTACAACTCCTGGTCTTAAAAGTCATCTGGATTCTTTCTGGCTTTGACCTTACCATTTACAAAGACAGCATTTGGAACTCTTCAGCTAACTCTTCTGCTGATGGCATGCAAGCTAGGAAAGAGTCCGTTTCACTGGCAGAGAAGTGTATTACTTCTGCAGATCCAATAAGAATAAAAGTACTAAAAATTCTACATCTACAGCAGCAGAAACAGAACCTGGTAGGAGCAGATAAAAGTCATTTTCATGTGGTCATTTGATCAGGACCAGAGAATAAAACCAAAGGCACCAACAGTATACCAGGTGAAATATAGCGTATGTACAGTCAGAAAAAGCTGTGGCTCTCTGAGTCTCTTCTTTTCCAAGTAGTTTCTCAGTAATTGTCTGTGCAATGGTTAGACACACTGAACCCTACAGATCACTAAACAAGATTTAAAGTTATCTGTGGTGGCTGACAAGCTAAAGGGGTGTTTGGATGTTAGAATGGAATGTCTAAATTGGATGGGAGAAGGAAGAGGGAAAAGAACATTTGTGGCAAATTGATCTAGTCCTTCATTTTCATAGGACTAGTTAAAAGTTTGCTGGTTACCTTGATCAGCTGAGTCCTTCATGTGGAAATAAGCATGGGGTGGGACAACAGAGACTGTGATTACAGTTCTACTGCAGAGTTTCTAGTATGGGTGTTTCATGTTACTAATGATTTATATCTACTCCTAATATTTTTTAAATGTTAATCTCTAAAATTATTAACAAAGCAATGTAGATGACAATACCAAACTGAAAGTGATAGACTGAAGTAGGTAAATCACTGCTGGGTATAAGCTGGGTGCATAGCACAGGTAGGATCTTTGGTGAGGCTAGGCAGCTAGCAGATATGTTTTTTCCTACTCTCCTGAATAGACAGGAATCATATTTAGCTCCATCCTGCAGCTCATCATGATTAGACCAGCTCTTCCAGGTGAGCAGGGACTCCTCTGAGTTCAATTGCTGATAGAAAAAGAGAACATTTGTCTGAGCTTTTGTTTAGATGAATAAAAGCAATCCACCACTTCCAAATGTAGGAAATGAATTTTTATTCTGTCCCTTTCCTCTACCTTTATGCAAACAAGTAAGAACCAAGTGTCCCTAAGTTGACTTTGCCATGTCCTTTTTTCTGAACTATTTTCTGTGAGTCTGTGTGTTCAAATGAACTGCTGTTTGTGATCCCACATTTGCCCACATATGAGGTATAAATAATCTCTGACAAGTAAGTGTGTCTCAGTTGGTCTTGTACAGCAGTCACAAAAATGTCCACAAGGATTCAGAGATGAGTACAAACTCTCTGTTTATACTATTACTTATTCCCTTATTACTGTGTAGAGTATAGGTGAAGAGAACTTTTTTGAAGACAAAGTTGAGCAGGTAGTATCAGTTATCCTGTAGCTTACTGACACTAACAGTTTTGCAATTCAAGGTAAACAGTCTTACATTTTGTTGCAGGCAGACAATGGAACGTGTGACATTACAGAACCAACTCCAGCAGCTTTTAGAAGTCCAGCGTTCAGAGGGCAAGTCACTGCCTACATCCCCAAGGTGAGGTGACTGGAATTGTGCTGCAGCCTGGATTTGCAGTTTCATGGGACTTCAATTTTCAGGAGAAGCTGTGACCTCTTTAAATAGTAGACATGTACTGTAAAGTAAAAGTGTTTTTTACCTGAAAAAATAATAGTATAAAATCAATAGTCCCAGTTCCCCAACTGGAAAATCAGATTTAAAGTAGAATAGAATAGATTTCATATTAGATGATCCTAGAAACCCCTGGGAAGTCTGTAAAGTTCAATCTTGTAATGGTCCACTATACGTTACTGCCAGCAGTAATTCATGATGCCAGTTAACAGCAAAACCTGCTTTCATAATAATAGGATTCCGTACGCTCATTAAATCTTTTTCCTGCAGTAGCTTGTATAAAAAAATCAAAAGTCCAGAAATTTTATGTATTGTTTACATATCCTGTCAGAATTTCCAGAACTAGACACAAACCAAGTAGCATTAAAGAGGATGGAAGTAAAGGCAAAGGGCTGGATCTGGAGTCAGCTAATATGTCTCTCTCTGACTTCTGTGATAGGCTTCCAGCATGATGCACAGAAGTCAAGCACACACACAGCTTCTTCCTGATAGCAATCTGGAGAAGTCTTTGAAAGAAATTAACTCGCGTGCAAATGAGGCTTGGTTTATCATTACCTCTTAATGTAACTTAGTTTCCTCTCTGGAAGACGTATACAGCTTCTCCTGGTTTCAGAGGGAGCTACACAGAATATGAAGCCAGCATAAAAGCTTCTGCAGGTGTCGGTGGTCAGAGCTTTGGGTCATTAAGTATGAACTCATAGGATCAGTGACTGCTTTTTTTCCTTTCTCACAGAATCTCAGGTACATTTCTGGACAAGTGCTCCATGTCCCTGAATTTCATGTGTCAGTGTTTCAGACAAGTGCAAACAGTTCAACAAGCAGATAACAAAGACATTAGAATTGGAGAGGCATTTTTGTAAATGAACTTCAGCTAGGAAAGGGCTGTAAACTGCAAACTCCTACAGTAAAAAAAACACACTGGAAGGAATTCTTTTGTATGCTTTTTTAGAATCCTGGTTTTTGTCTTCCCCATTTGTCAGCTCAGGACAACAGGGACAATGGGACCAAACTCTCCTCCAGCTTATTTGGTTTCTTTGATTTTTGCTGACTGGTCTTTCCAAGTGATCTCACATGTGAGTACTGGTGAGCACCAGTACTGTTTTATTTACTGGATTAGATAAGATCAGGTGAGCAGCTCTGTCATCCTTCATTGTCCTGCAAAAAGTTAGGTTTCAAAATTGTTTTAGTTTTGTCTGCAAATGATATACTATTATATAAAATTTTATTTCGTATTTGTCCACTAGTTTTTTCTTCCACCTAGAACTCACTTGTTATCATCCAATAAGCCAGTAGTAGATCTAAGAGGACCTATCCTTTTTACTAGAAATGTCTGTTGTAGATACATGCATATTCTTCAGTGTGCCTTTCATTTTGCCACAGGAGAAAAAACACAAAATCAATTGAAGATGATGTGGCTAGTATAGTCGTGAATTTTGTACACTGTGGGAACTATGGACTCCTTAAAGTCTCTTGCTAAAAAAAAAAGGAAATTTGTGAATTCACTGCCTTTAACTAACCTTCATCTTGTGACTATGTTTGTTGGAAGAAAAGTGGTTTACAATAAGAATGTGGAGTATTATGATCTCTGGCACATGTCACAAGGAAAGAAATGGTCCCTATGACTTGTGTTCTTTGAAAATCAGACTTACCTGAGATTGCTGTTTCCTTGCTATATACTATTTGGAGCTCCACATTCAATTCATTATTCTAAGAGTACTGAAATAAATTCATGTCATCTTCCTCATGCTTTTCAGTATTTCATATCTGAAAAGGTTTTGAGTGCAATGGTCCTGATTTTTTGTGAGGTCTTATATGACTATTACTAACACCAGATGAGTTAAGATTTATGAAATTACTGTTTTGCAAAGAGCTGGTACTTCCACAGCATTTAGAATAAGATACTGTCATATTATGAGTGACTTGGATAGTAGGCATTGGCTTTGCAGGGCATTTTCACCTTTTAAAATCTGTCAATTCCCACAGATAGGAAATAGTGGTTTCTCTAAAGTTTTCCTAACAAAGCCATCTTTTGTATTGAAATAACTATTTTGAGTTCTGATTCTAAGGAGTTTTCTTTGTAAGAGAAAGAGAAGAGACTCAAATCCTAATTAGGAGTGGAAGCAGGGTTACATCTTTAGCTGTGTAATCTTCACTGTCATATCACAGTAATGAATTCCACGTGAGTCGCGATGAAAAGGATAAGTAACAATATGTCGGGACAGACACGTACACTGGAAATTACAGATTTACATTTTATATGTGCATTAATTTGCTTGCGGTGTTTCCTTGTCTTTTTGTCTTTAAGCTCACCATCATCTCCTTCTGGCAAATCCCAGTGGAAACCATCTGAAGCAGATGAATTGTCTCCACCAAAAAGTAAATTGAATACCCAAGATGGGATTCAGATTCTTGGCAGCTTGGGAACTTCTAGTCGCACTCGAGCCAAGATAAAAGATGAGGACTCAGATAAAATCTTGCGCCAGTTATTGGGGAAGGAAATCTCTGAAAATGTCTGTATGCAGGAAAAGCTGACTTTGGAATTTCAGGATGCTCATACATCCTCCAAGAACGTGAAGAAGATTTTGCCAGAGAAAAGGGAGCTGAAATTAGCCAGATTGAGGCAACTGATGCAAAGGTCACTCAGTGAGTCTGACACAGACTCAGCTATTTGTGAGGACCACAAGAATACCTCTGTGAAAAGAACAGACAAACCGAGGCCTCAGCCTATAGTGGAGAGTGTTGAGAGCACAGAGAGTTTGCACCTGATGATTAAAAAACACACTTCTGCAGCAGGACGCCGGTTCCCTTTTGGTATGAGGGTCTCCAAGTCTGTGGATGGCAACAGTCCTTCCCCTACTTCAGAGAGCAGTGATCCAGATAATGAAGCCCCATATCAGTCTGCTACTGTGCCTCACAGCCAGTTCTCTGGAGACAGCTCTGTGTCCAACATGGACAGTGCCACCGCTCAAAAGGTTGCCACCAGCCCTAAGAGTGCTCTCAAATCTCCATCTTCAAAACGCAGAACCTCCCAAAATTTGAAACTCCGAGTAACTTTCGAGGAGCCTGTGGTGCAGGTGGAGCTAGCAGAGTCAGAACTAAATGAGGAAAAAGATAAAGACCGGGGCAAAGGATTCATGCGGGCTCCACCAGGCCCTGGGGAGCCAGCAGGAGACCAGCTGAAAAGGCCTTTTGGAACCTTTCGGTCAATAATGGAGACGCTGAGTGGCAACCAAAATAACAACAACAACTGTCAAACAGCAAATCTGATCAAAACCTCATCATCGACCCTGCCTTTTACCTCATTAGGCAGGAAGACAGCAGACAGCAAGGGAAATCAAGCACCTCTCACAAAAGGCAGAAGCAAACCAGTGAGTGAACTGAAAGGAGGAAGGGCTTTTCTTCTCTCTTGTCACTTTAACTGATGAATAAGTTTGACACCTTCTTCTTCCTACTTTTTTATAGCAAAAGGATGCACATAAATACTTTACTGTATTTGACCAGCAGAAAGCCCATCTGTTCTTTTAATTTTGGAAGTTTTTTTTCCAGGGAGTGGCAAGTATTAGTTGTGTATGGAGTACATCCTCATAGTGTACACCGTTCACATGTTCTGTGTTGAAAGCTTTCCACAGAGATGTGATTCAGCTGGAAATGATGTCTGATATTGCTCTGATTGACAAGTCATACAATTATGTCATCCATGGGATTTCAAGGAGTAAATGAATGAAGGACTACCCTGTCCTGTTCTGTCCTATAGCCAAGATTTATAAGGCCAAAAGGACAGAAATAAGTGGTAGAATATAAAGAGGTAAAATATCAGAAATGGTCTTCCCTGCTTCTGTGGGACACCCCCTAGGTGTCAGTACCCAGCCTCCTTTGCCCACCCTTTCCTGACAGCACACAGTCTTCTTATGGCAGAGCATATGTTTAGTCTGTAGCAAAATGTATTGGATCCAGATCATCCCCTCTCTCTAGTCAACAGAATGTCTTTTCTGGGATCCCAGCAGAAAGAGGGATATCTTCAGTTAGGAGACTGTCTCTCTTACTTGGAAGAAGAGAGAAAATTATTTGAAAAAATGCTTCTTCCAAGAGAAAGAAAACAATATTGAATGAAAGAGACAGATGTAAGAAATATTGTGAGCACAGAATGTTTGTGGAGCAGAAAGAAGTGCAAGCATCTGGAGATACAATAAAGAGTTAGAGGGAATGGTAGATGACTTAATTCTCTGTGAAAGACAAGGTGGGAGGAAAGGGGTAAATGGAAAGACATAAGGTGAAGGAATCATTTCAAGATGAAAAAAGATCATAAATCAGGCCAAGAGGAGGAGGAATAGTGAATTATATACTGTAAAAAGTATGACAAGGTAATGAGAGAAAAACATAGGAAAATCTTAGGCATAAGGAGGCAAACTGAGTATGGAAAAGAAACAGTGGAAAGAGAAAACTCGGAAACAGTGAGTAGTCTGTATTAATGCATACTGGTAGAACATTAGTGTTACAGCAGAATTTGAAATTAACTGAAAAAATCAAAGGAGAACTAATAGGCTAAATTTAAGTCGGACTGCATTTATTAAAGTTCACTCAGAATCACAGTATGAACTACTGATTTAAGCCTTTAAATATATGCACCACCTAGTCAAACAACCAAGTTAATATATTTTCATAACACAATGGCAATTTATTTTCAAAACAGGGATTAAGATTTTATAGTGACAGAGGAAAAAACAGTCTGTGATCAAAGATGTTCTGATAGGTGGCAAGATCATGAGCAGTTTTCACAGATACCTAAGAAATTTGAGGAATTGGATGAGATAATTCTAACAGTATTGATACTTGCACCATGAAACATGTTGTCTGTGAAAAGCCTGTGTTTGCATGTCATTGTTGCACATTGTCATACCAACCCATACACATCTCAAAGAGGTAATAGATTCAGCCTCACATATTAACTGAAAAAGAAATCTGTTAAATTATTATTTGGCTATTTGACTGCATGCTTTACATTGACTTCTGTGCTATGCATGTGGTAAGCTCAGTGCATGTTTTAACTGATATGATATTGTACTTCCATAGGGTCCTTACTTCAGCTACACCAGTCTCTCTTCTAGCACGTTGAATGAAGAACTGTGTAACGGTGCTTGGTATGTGGTTATGCATGGTGATATTTAGCATCTCTCTTGCTTTGTTTTCTCAAATTGCATGTGTTTGCTAACATCATTCATAACTGAAGTACAGGCATTGATTAATGCACTAGAAGGGAAATAAATGAACAGATGAACATCTAAATTCCTAGAAAAGCAGAAATTTATAGTGGATTTCTGCTGATGTCACCACTGAACTGGCTACACGATTTCAATTTCAAGCCAGTATAGAAAATATTCATACTCATAAATCTACCAGAGAGTATAGCTCAGTTTGGCTAAGCAGCCTCTGTTGAATGAAAGTCAAGTACCAGATGAGAATGGAAATTAAATTTCCTCTCATGAGGAAAGCAAAAATTCCACAGTTCATCTCTAAATGGAGAGTACAGAGAACATGAAGAAGAATGCTGTTCAGTTCATTGCTCTCCTATTTTTGTGTTTTTCATACTCTCCCTCAGACTTTGAAGTTAAATCTGTTTTTTAGAAGTCTGATAACTTTGACTGTGTTCAAATCCCTTAGTTTAGACATGTTCCATCAGGACTATTCAGACAGATAGAGACCAGTCCCTCAAAGTCCCTAAAGAGATGTTAGTAAAAACAACATCTGGCAAAATGTATTTATTTATAAGCAAATGCTTTATAAAAATTACCTGTCTTTTTTATTCAACTCAGCACACACAGATTCTTGTGATAATGTTTATTTTCTGTTAAACTGACGTGAATGCTTTCATTAGGCCTATTCACACCAGCATCATACATTGGAAAACACTTCTGGAAAAATTATAAATTAGCCATTCTGCAATTCAGGACCCTAGGTTACTTTCAAGTTACTCTTTTCTAAATGTCTATTAATATTTTGTTTACTCACTTGTTTTCTAGTGCCAGGACCTTCCCATAGCTAAAAACTCAATTTGCGTAATGAAAACAGGAGTCTTTTACTGAAGTCATTGGCACTGTGTATGTGAAACCAGAAACAGAACTGTAAGGTTTCCAAGAGTTTTCATATTCTCCTTAAAACAAAGAGGGAAATTCCAGTACAGAAAACTGCCTGCACAGCAGCAGTTTGGGGGAGCATCAGTGGGCAGCCTCCAATCAAAACACCCAGACCATAGAGTAATATGAAATTATTAATCTCATCCTTATGTGATAGCCATGTCCCAGATGGAGCCAATTGTTGAATTCAGTATTGCCTCCTGCAAATGCTCTTGTGTGAGAAACCCCTTGCAAGCATGGCATTTCTTTGGTGTTTTAAACCTTTGTAGATGGTTAAATTGAGGGTTATATTTCCAGACACTGTCCCAAACCAAGACCCTTACATAGGTGACTTCATTAGCATCTTCTGAAATTTGAAGCCATTACACAAAATCTAACTTCTGTAGACTCTACCCTCTGCATTTCTGTCCCTTAGTTTCCAACTTTTTGTTCTGAAGCTTCTGTTCATTTTTATTGATTTATTTTTCCATTCAATTAGCCAAATACATCAAGGTTTTGAAGTTAACTTCTTCAAACTGGTCACAGCTTGGTGGTAGAGGATAGTATTAAATTTTCTATGTCCTTGTAAAATTTGATACACCCCATTTTTCTTAAGACTCTAGAGTAAATTTCAGATGTGCAGGATGGGTTGGGATGTTTTTTCCCCTTCTGGAATAGTTGGCTAGTTTCTTGCATGTTTTGACTCCAAGCAAATGCTTGTAGTTTTTTCCATCTTACACATATGCCAATAAACTGTTCTTTCCCACGCTTAAATTCAGCTGAGATCTGCAATACATTAAAATAAAACTAACTCACCATAGCAATATGAAGCCCTGTATTAGATGCAGATATCAGGAGTAAAAATTACTTTGTGTATCTGGGGCAATCAGCAAAATCTACCATTGGCTTTCTGTCAGATAGTAAACAGGCATGCTTCTAAAATAGTAAGTAGATCTAACATAAATATCCCACTGCCAGACCTAGTGCTGGATAAATTACAATTTCAAAAATATACTCTAGAAAAAGGATGCTATGATGTAAGTCTAATAAAATAGTTACAATTCAAACTAGTACAGTATAAAATCAATATGAAAGTAATTTAGGCCCTGTCCCAGTTGTTCTGTTGTGAAGGGTTCTGAGCATGCATGAGTGCCTGTTGCATAAGAGGATGCTGAGTGTTTTTTTGGTGAGACAGGCACCAAAAATATTAATGATTTTTTTAGTAATTAGTAATATTGGTAATATGGTTCCTTCAGGTCAGCAGGTACCTGTTTAAAAGGCATGTCTGTTCAGCATTGTCACCTCAGTACATCTACATGAACTAAAAAAGATATTCTTCAAAGTCACAGTGCAACTGTAGAGCTTCAAAACAGGATCTTTGGAGTTCCTGGTGAGCTGCTGCACATGGTACTGACCCACAGGGTCTTTCAGCACTTCAAGTCTAAGCCAATGCAGTAGTTAATTGAAGCAAATTATCCTGGCCTTTTATTCCTTTCCGTTGATTCCTCTTTGACAATTTTTAATAGGGAATAAGTGATTCCCTTACAAGTTTAGTCAGAAACAAACAAGGGATTTATAATGTTTATTGTAGCTGATATTTTTATCACTAGGGTACTTTTCCTTAAGGGACATGGAATCATAGAATCATAGAATTGTCTGGGTTGGAAGGGACCTCAGAGATCATCAAGTACAAACCTTGACCCACCGCTGCGGTTACCAGACCATGGCACTGAGTGCCACATCCAGTCTCTTTTTAAATATCTCCAGGGACGGAGAATCCACTACTTCCCTGGGCAGCCCATTCCAATGCCTGATCACCCTCTCCATAAAGAAATTCTTTCTAATATCCAACCTAAACTTCCCCTGGCACAACTTGAGACCATGCCCTCTTGTCTTGTTGATAGTTGCCTGGGAAAAGAGACCAGCACATTGGGACAGTGTACTGATTAATGCCTAGACTTAAAAATCAACTCATCATGGCATTGGTTTCCAGTTTTGATTTCAGAATGGAGCTACAAGGATGTCAATAAGAATGCATAATATTAAGAAGTACTTTATGTAGTACGTGTCTAGAGAAAAAGGCCCAGAGAGAAAGATTAATTCGGAGTTCAGTACTTAGCAAGTGAAATAAAACGGGGTACATACAAATGAATGAAGTAAAGACAAATTGCTTCTTATAGGGAGTGTTATCATCAGTAATTTTCTTTTTCTCTCCAGGCATGATGACATCAGTAGAAAAAGCTGGAAATCTGAGAGTCAAAAGAATACTGAAGAACCAGAGCTGCAGGAATTCTTCCTCTAAGCTAAATCTCATGATGTTTCACTTTGTTAGAAATACCTGAAATATACCTTGAAGCACTAAAAGGAGACATACCTGTCACCAGCAAAAGAGCAGCTGTTAGGATGCCTTAATTTGTAGCAGTTAGACCATATAAGAAACTTTTTTATGATATATGTGTATATGTAACTTGTTTGTAAGCTGTGCTGTGGAAAGGCATGAGTGGGCAAAAGTAGCAATTTGAAAATTATTGTGACACAGGCAACCTCCAAAATATTTGTTGGGCCACAGAACACATTTTGTACTTGTGTCTTGCATGGGTATATTGTCATATATCTTTGTTTCCCTTTGTCAATGGCATATACTGTCAAAATTTCAGCCAGGACTCTGCCTGCTGAGCTCCTCAGTGAGAATAAGGCAAAAGCATTGATCTTTTTGGGTATGTTTTGTCTGCTGTTATTTCTATTTTTTGTAAAGAAGGAAATAAAGACAGTGTTAATAGGACACAACGAGTGGAAATGTTCTCATAATTCACCGTTTCATCCTTTGAGCTTTAAGTGTTTCATTGGTCTTTCTGGTGTTAATTTGATAATGAGACAATGTCCAGCACTGGGATTTCAGGTCAGTCAGGTCAGTCAAGAATTGCTTTAATGTTTAGTCATCCCTTTTCAGCTTTAAAATGTGTGGAAATAAAAATAAAGCATAAATGCATTTTTAAATTACAGTTTAATGTTACTTCCTAAACACTGACACTGTGCTCAACTGTGTTCACATGAACAACTGATACCTAGTCCGTATCCTATCAAAGTTGTCATGTCCTTTTATTGACTGCTCTTTGAAGCTTTCAGACAAAATGCAATTTTGAATATTTTGAATATTTTATCATATTCATTTAGTTTCTTGTAAACTATGGGTACATTCTACAAGTGTGTCATACAGCACAATATCCAAATCTGGCTACTAGGCAATCTTTACTTTATACATTTTCTTTATCAAATATGTATGTAGTTGGCTAATTTTTAATATACTCATCTATTTCCATTTAAAGACCACTGCAGTTTGATGAGAAAGATTCAAATACACGGGATTTTTTTTAAATTAACTGTTCTAACAGAACATGAAGAAGTCATGGGATGCTTGCCAAAGAAATTTTTTATCATAATCATAGAATCATACAGTGATTTAAGTTGGAAGGAACCTTTAAAGATCATCTAGTTCCAAGCTCCCTGCAGTGGACAGGGACATAAAAAATTATGAGCTTATATAAATTGAATTCCTGCAGTTGCAGAAATAGTAAGTAAATGATGTGAACATTCAAGAAAAGTTTGATTAAATACAATGGAGTTGCTTCCTATGCAGTTTCTCATGCCTGTTTTTTGCTGTGTTCATCTTGACCACTGGGCTTTCTTTCTGGTCAGTGAGAAAAGAGCCTTCCTGAATGTGATTCATCCTGCCTACTATGGATATCTTATTTACAGGAGTACTAGTCCCTTCCTAGTTAACTACAAGGGAAGCTGAGGTAGTAGAGTTCTTGAAAAAGTTACTTAGTATTTGGATGCCTGTAATTAAGTGAGCTAAATGTCTTTCTCTGGGTCACTTTTCAGAGTGATGTCATGTTGACCATAAAGCTGCCATGAACCAAGATGACTGAATGCCTCAGGCACCCTGTTTATAGGGTTTGGGTAAGCACAAAGTACTACTGGATAAAATGAAGAAAATTGAAAGGTCAGTAAAAATACCCACAAATAGAAATAATAAAAGCATGAACTTACAGAAATTAAATTCTGAGTTTCTTTCCACAGTTCTTATCTGTTACTTGGCCACACTTGGATTTTGGAGCTAAAGTAATAAACCTAGCACTCTAGCTGACCTGTGCTATGTTTTTTAAAGAAACAACCAAACTTCCAAAAATATCTGTCAGCCAGGAACAGCAATACCTCTAGCTGGGCCTCCTGTCATCTGTGTGCTTATGAAAAATCCAAATGCAAAGTGAGAAGAGACACATGTGCTGCAATTGCCAGAGTGCTGAAAGAGAGCATAAGGAGAGATCCTGTGTTTGCTAGATGGGCCTAAAACACACTGACAACTTTTGTTTTTGAGAGCATGAAGAGTGTTGTCTGTGGCCATGGCAGAAGCACCAATCCTGCTGAGTGATCTTGACTGACTGGAGATATGTAAACTCTGGCATAGCTGTCTAGTATCTAGCTGAAGCGGGGTATAAAACCAAACCTGTGAACAGACTTGAAACAGACCAATGCCTAAGTATTGTCAAATCCTGGAAGAAATTGCCTGTTTTGAAGGCTTGGGTTATAAAATTCGCCTGTTCTCTGCTGGTTAGCAATTTCTACAGTGTGTATCCACATACAGCACATGATGAATAAAATGATGAAAGCATATAGGGCAACAGAGATTACTAGATGAGATAGGACTGGGGTCCCAGAGGATGTTCAGGGTCTGTGGTTAAAGATACTTGCTAGGTAATTGATGTTTTGTCAAAGACTCACATCCCAGGTATCTGGAGAATTGAATGCAGCTGGGGAGGGCTGGGTGTTTGTGTGAGAGCTACAAGTGCTGTGTGGCTTCTCACAATTTCTGAGCACTGTGGGGCAGAAAGTTTTGGGGCTAGCTAGTGTGAAAGAGTGGTCAACTTCATATAAGCATGAAAAGTAGTGTTTGAAGGGTTTAATCTCTGGAGAAAGTGAACTCATGTTGTATAAACTGCTGGTTTTATTGTTCTTAATTTGTAATTTCTTTCCTACCTAGGGCCCCAAAGCCTGCACATGGTGCACTCTGATGTCATGCCTATTAGAGAAATGCTGAGTCTGTGATCTTCAGCTGGCTGAAGTGTGTGCTCGGCGTATTTCTGTCCTTAGTAGCTATAAGTCCAGGTGCCATAACTCCTTCTGTTTTGTTTATAGTCCTCCAGACAGATTCTTCCTGGCATGAGTCTAAGTCAGACTGCTGTCAGCAAAGCGTAAGTATTTCCCAGAGACAGAAGAGCTGATCTGGGATTTTCCAGCAATCATCCTCAGAAAGTAACATTCAGCCAAAGCCTTTAACGGGAGCACAGATTCCTTTTGACTGCAACCCTTGGCAGAAAAGGTCCTCCCGTGTCCATTCATGAATTTCTCATCAAAAGACAGTTCTGGATTCATATGTTTGTGAGATAATGTGTGTCCTAGTAAAACTGTACCTGTTGATACCAGAGATATAAAAAATAACTTTTCATATTGTCTCACCCCAAAAGATGTCAAAGTTAACACCTTTATGTGTTTGTCCTATAGTTATGTACCAAAGGTGATAAATAGGGTGTTGGAGAGCAGTAGTGAATTCCCAGTTGTATGTAATCTCTGCTCTCCACTTTTGAGGAATGAAAACCATTTGCTAGGAGCCTTGTTTTTTCATGGTTGGCTGATTCATTTGTTTGTTTCAGATATCTGAGATAGGCAGCACATGAAAACATGCAGTATCAAAACTGCAAGCACTTCATCAGCAGGATGTTGGGCTATTATGCATTAGCAGAGCAGCAGTTTAGTAATATTTTATTTATTTGCCTTTCAGTGTCCAGATTAGAGGGCAAGTACATCAGTTGACTAAGTAGTCAGCATAGCTGGTGTATGAAGGAAATGAAGGGGACAAGTTAGACAAATAGTTTAGATTTAGTAGTCATTTCACAGTAACTGTCATTCAGAAACCTTTGCATAACATCTATCTGACATAAGATCAATGGCATAGCAAAACACATTGACAGCATAACAATTTTTAAAAATATTCCGTCATCCATTTCTTTGTAACAGAATGGTAACTGTCTCAGAAACATGTTCTCTGAGAGCTTATTTGTTGCCTGTTTAATGACCTACCATTACAAAAATGTCAGAATATGGCCATACAACAGTCAGAAGTAAAGTAAAATTGTCAGTACATCATATGCTAGGTATGAATTAATGGATTAGTGAAAAGCTCTCATGATGAGACAACTTTTGTCTGCATGTAGATTAAGATTCAGGTCCCAGAACATTTAAGTATTTCCAAGACCTTTAAAAACTTATTCGATGAAAATTCAACAGAAAATTCTGTGTCAAATAAAGTCCCTGTACCCATATATAGCCTGTTATATAGCTTCTGTATAACCCATATTATGCATTCATAAATACATTTTGTGGTTGCAACGTATACAATTGTGCATTAGAATTAAATATAGCACGTGGCCTGTAACCAAGATTTCTGTAAAATACAGAACTATGTGGAGTATAAATTGCCCAAGCAGTGGATAACCAGCAGTTCATCCACTGCCCCTGCTATCACCTACCCTATCACCTTTTTGCATACACCAGAGAGCTGCCTACTAAAGGGAGGGAATCCTTCCCCTTAAACACGCTCTCCTGAGACCCCTCCTGGTGTACTGTGTCCAGTTCTGGATCCCCCAGCACAGGAGGGACATGGAGCTCATGTAGGGAGTCCAGAGGAGGGCCAGGAAGGAAGCTGGAGAGCCTCTTCTATGGAGACAGGCTGGGAGCTGGGAGTGCTCAGCCTGGAGGTTTCCAGCAGACTTTATAGCTTACAGTACCTGAAGCGGGCCTACTTACTGCAGCTGTGGAGGGACTTTTTAAAA
This sequence comes from Florisuga fusca, assembly GCA_038090715.1. NCBI lineage: Eukaryota > Metazoa > Chordata > Aves > Apodiformes > Trochilidae > Florisuga > Florisuga fusca. The sequence goes on along the minus strand of JAAWXA010000006.1, from coordinate 16,514,451 downwards.
ATGAATACAGTGACAGGACAAGGTGAAACAGTTTCAAGCTGAAAGAGGGTAGATTTCAATTACTTTAAAAACACATTCTCATATGTGCCAGTGAAGACAGGCGTCTGTAACACCCTTCATGCTCGGAAAGGATCTGCAAACTTAGCGATGAAATCTCTGAAAGTGCTGAGAACGTCTCAGTTTGTGTCCTGGTTTGAAAGGCCCCGGGTGACACCGCCCCCCACCCTTCCTGCCCTGAGGCGCTCTGTGCCCCCGGGGCTGCCGTGCTGTGGCTCTGGGGGGGGAGACGCTAGGTCAGGTGACCCCAATGGACCAACCACAGCGCGTCTGCTCGGTGCCCTCTGTGTAACGTGGATGAGGAGGGAGCCCTGAGCTGGGACTCCCCGGCGGGGCTGGAATGGGAGCTGGGGGCTGGGATGGGAGCTGGGGGATGGGGGATGGGAGCTGGGATGGGAGTAGAGGGCTGGGGG
>JAAWXA010000006.1:16500884-16513972 GCA_038090715.1 Florisuga fusca | reverse complement strand
GAGACAGGAGTAGAGGGCTGGGGGATGGGGGCTGGGATGAGAGCTGGGGGCTGTGTTGGGAGCTTGGGGCTGGAGGCTGGAGTCTGGGGTTGTGTCATTGCTCCCGCTGGTGTTCCTGCATCCTGTCTTCTCGCTGGAGAAGAAAATCTTTCCTCAAGAGAGGTTCTCCCGCCTGCCTTAGTAGGGACGGCTCCTGTCTCCAGAGATGTTGTGGGCTGTCAGGCGCCCCGTCTGCCGCCAAGGAATTCAATGAAAATTGCCCCAGGGCAAGTGAGGAGAACCATTGCTGCTGTGGGTGCATGGCTGCAGACACGGAGAGGCCACCTTGAGCACACTTGAGTTACGTTCTCCGAAGGCTTCCTCTCGCAGCTCTCCGTCAGGTAACAGGGAGCATCAGTCCCCTACTCGGCCCTCAGGAGGCACTGATTTCTCTCTGTTAACAACTGCAGAAGTCAACAGAGACTGAGATGGGGTGGTCAGATTCCCAAGGCAGGAAAAAGACTGCTGCCTGTTGACCTTGCAGCACTAGATCAGCTGAGGGCGTCATGTCTCACCTTTAGAAGACAATTGATGTCAGGGCTGAGTGGGAGCCAGGGACTTGGGCAGCATGGTCTGCACAGAGGGAGTATGACAGTATCACAGAGTGTTAGGGGATGGAAGGGACCTCGAGACATCATCGAGTCCAACCCCCTTGCCAGAACAGGGCCATGTAGTGTATGTGACACAGGAACGTGTCCAGGTGGGTTTTGAATGTCTCCAGAGAAGGAGACTCCATAACCACCCCGGGGCAGCCTGTTCCAGTGTTCTGGTCATCTCTGAGAAGAGAGAAGAGTGTGTGCACAAAAAAACCCTCTTTTTCTTGACAGCCTGTGGAGACCGAGGGTGATGGCCAGGTTGGTCCCCATCAGACCTATGGCAAAACCAGCTTCCCGTCCTGCCTTCTCTGCCCTTGGCATCTCCACTGTATGCACAGGTGCTGCAGGGTTTGCTGTGGGAGGCAGTGCCACCACTGTGGTCCTGGGGCTCCAAGAGCCCATGGCCCTGCCCCCAGCAGGCCACTGATACCCATGGTGGGGCACAGGGGACAGGGAAAGTCAGCAGGAGAAGGGGAAGAAAGCAGCATCCAGAGATGGTGATGTCAGGGAAGGAGAAATTTATTTCCCTTTTCTGGAAAAGTTTTTGATATTGGGACCAGTGCTCTCCCACATCTTTGTCAGAGACATGGCCAATGGAATAGAGTGCACCCTCAGCTAAGCTGTGTGGGTGGCTGACATGCTGGAGTGAAGGAACACCATCCAGGGGGTCCTTGACAGGCCTGAGTGGTTGGCCCATGCCAGCCTCATGACATTCAAAAAGGCCAAGTGCAATGTACTATACCAGGGTCAGGGTAATCCCAAGGTCCAGTACAGGTTGGGTGGACAATAAATTGAGACCAGCCTTCAGGAGAAGGACTTGGGCTTGTTGGTCAATGAGAAGATCATTGAGCCAGTAATGTGCACTTGGAGCCCAGAAAGCCAACTGTACCCTTGGCTGTATCATGGGTAGGTGATTCTCCCCCTCTACTATTCTCTGGTGAGACCACATCTGGAGTACTGTGCCCAGTTGTGGAGCCCCACACAGGAAGAACATGGGGCTACTGGAGCAAATCAAGAAGAGGGACATATCCATGATCAGAGGGCTGTAGCAGCTCTCCTATGATGACTGTCTGAGGGAGCTGGGATTGTTCAGCCTTAAGAAGAGAAGGCTCTGAGGAGACCTTATAGTGAGTGGCCTTCCAGTATCTGAAGGGGCCCTACAGGAAAGTTGGGGAGGATCTTTTTACTAGCAATTTAATGATAAAACAAGGGGTAATGGTTTTAAGCTTGAAGAAAGTAGATTCAGATTAGACATTAGGAAGAAATTCTTTACTGTGTGTATGGTGAGACACTGGAGGAAGGTTGTGGATGTCTCATTCCTGGAAGTGTTCAATGCCACATTGGATGCGTCTTAAATCCACCTGGTCTAGTGAGAGGTGTCCCTGCCCATGCAGGGGGCTTTTAGTTAGATGATCTTTAAGGTCCCTTCCAACTGAAACCATTCTGTAAGTCTATGATTCTATGCTCTTCAGAAATAGCTGCTGTAAAAAGTACCCCTGCCTCTCGCTTAGGCAGAGTCACCAGTGTTTCCACTGCCCTGACACGTTTGTCAGAAGTACTGATGCCCTACACAACTGCCTGCTTTACCAGGAATGGGAGCAAGAATATAAGAGCTGCACTGAGCACATATGTCAGACAGGCTGCTGGTGAGCCTTTCCCTGGTTTTTAGAGGGAAATGTTTGTAAGATGCCATTCGGTTAACCTATTACAGGTACTGCTCTCTCTCTTCAGCACATTGCTCTGCAGCGCACTCACTTGATACACTGCTCACTGTTTGCTGCTGGTGTAAGGTGCTGGTTCACTGATGTTGCTTAAAAAGGTCTCACTTGTCAAGTCTCAATAGGATGCTTGTTATGTCTGTGTCACTCGAGGTCCTTTATTTACCTGAGCAGGACTGGGTGGATAAATCAACCGAGTTCTTCTGGTTGATCCCTGGAGTTGATCCCATCTGGTTGATGCCTGACAGTTTTCCTAGAAGAGACAATAGCTTTTCAGACTGAAAATTTCCACCCATAAACAGTGTCTGAGGCAGTTTTTATGAATTTCTGAGACAAGTGATAATCATAGAATCATATAATTTTCAGGTTTGGAAGGGACTCTTAAGATGGTCTTGTTCCAGCCCCGCTGCCATGGTGTCACGGTTTAACACTGGCCCAGCAATTAAACCGAATAACATCCTCTCTATTAATCCCCCTCTCCTCCCTGATAAAGAAAGGAGAGAGAATGAGGGAGAGAGACTTATGGGTTGGAAACTAAACTACACAACTTTAATAAAACAGTAATGATAAATAGGAAAAATTACTAAATTTATACAAATATACAGGAAAATTGATCCCACGTTCCTCCCTCCTTTCCCCCATTAACTCTCACGTCACCATGGAGGCTGCAGGGCAGCCCTGGGACAGTCCAGGCTGGACTCCTGGGGTCAGCAGCAGTCGGGAGCTGGAGGCAGGAACACACAGATTCAGGCTGGCACAGATCAGGACCACAGGCAGACAAATGGATGGAATCCTCCCAGGATGCCAAAGCAAACAGGGACAGGTGAAGAAGGGGAAGCAGGAAGGGGTTTGAACCTCATGATCCCTCAAATTTATACTGAGTATGACGTGTATGGGATGGAATACTCTGGTCAATTTTGGTCATTTATCTTTTTTGCTCCTCCCTAAAGGAGGGTTGCAGGTGTGACCTCTTTACTCCTTTTCTGCTTCCAGAGGGCAAAATATTCCTCAGAACTGAGCAGTGTCCTTGGTTCTTCATACCAGTGTCTAGGTGTAACTATAAACATTATCAATCCCAGAAGCAGACACTGGCTGAGAAACTTGCTGTTCATTTCAGCAAGTGCAGCTACTTGCAAGAGACTTATCTGAAAGCAGAATTACAAACCAGAAAATTACCTTTATCCTGGCCCGAACCAGGACACATGGACAGGGACACCTCCCACTAGATCAGGTTGCTCAGAGCCCTGGGGGGGGTCACAAGAGCAGAGGGGGAAAATCACTTCCCTCGACCATGGCCGTGGTTCTCTTGGTGCAGCCAAGGGTCCAGTTGGCTTTCTGGGCTGCAAGTGTACTCTCAGATAGTGAGAATACACTTCAGAATATCCCTAATGATGATGTTACAGCTCACAGTTGTCCTTTGACTTCATCAAATCTGAACTGGAGAAAGAAATGCCCGCAAACTGTATAGCCTGCAATTTCTGGATCCCTTATTTTTTCTGCGAATCCATTTGCAAGAAGCAACTTTAAGTTCATTGCTTTAAAACGAAGTGTAAGCATATGCTCTGTGCAAACAATGCTGACTGTTCTCACCTAGTGGTCACTTGGATCTCTTACTGAGTTGGTATGTTCCCAGGAATCTTCTCCAAGGCTGGTTTCCTGAAGCTGTTTTCCTTATACTATGTAGCAGGTAGAAAACAGTCAACCATATTCCTGGGCACCTCTAATTCTATGACTGAAAGTTGCCATACAATGTCCAGTGACAGCACTGGAGAAAAAGTTTGCCAGTTTTCAGTAGAATTGTGCTGTATGTTCACAAATGTGTCAGTGCTGGAGGGAAGTGCTTGAAAGAGTACTTCAGAAAATTAAATAGCACTGTGTACAAATAATACTCAAAGAAATTCCAGCATAGGTATCCACACTGAAAGCTTTTGCTGTTTTCATATAAGCAAGCTAAGCAAATGCTGCAACAGAGTCCACAGTAAGAGAAATGGGGACAAATCTTTTTTATGCTGTAGCGGTATATAAAAAAAAGCATTCCTCTCCTTTGCTTTTTTATTATACTTTTACAACAAACAAACAATATGTACATATTTCATTAGGCAGTGTTAAATAGACAGAATGTCCATCTGGGGATCAAATACTTACATATGTTCCTATTTATTTTGAGGTTTTAATTTTAAAAGTCCAGTATTGGAAAAGTAGTGATGTTTGCTCTTTTTGAATTTTTTGAATCCCTGGGTAAAAACTTTGCTACATAAAAAATAGTAGGCAGCTTTAGGAAGCTATTACTCATCCCTTTCCAGCCTTTTTCAATAGAAAAAAAGTGGAGCTTTGTAATTCAAAAGAAATTTTTAGGCCAGAATCTGGTTGTTTCTAACAAGTGTGTTATCTGCTCTGAATAGCCTTTAAAACAAAGACTGGGTAGTATCCATCAGAGACTAAGGGAAAGAGAGACTGGTGTTGATTAAAACCAAAGAAGCTCAAACATTTGGAGATTTCCATGGCTGTCTCTTAGAGAAGCATCTGGCAGTCAAGAGGCCACCTGAGGCTTCTCCTGCAACTGCACCTTTTGGAGCTGGTGGAAGTCACTGGTGTCAGGCTTCTAAATCAGGTACTGGAATATAATGAATTTATTCTGAAAGCGAAGAGAGGACAGGGATCAGGAAACATCAGAAATCCACTTCTAACAGAGAGTGATTTTTTTGTTTCTGTGCTTGTCCTTTAGATACATGAATGGATGGACTGATAGGTACTCTTTTATATATAAATGCATATATATATATCAGAACAATTTAAGAAGTCACTTAGGTATAATAACTAGGCAGCTGTCTGTTAAACTAGCATGTTTTCTCTGGCATTTTGTGCTCCTCATATGCACTTATGTAGCAGAACATACGTCAGTTAATCACTGCTTGTTTAGAATAATGGTAACATCAAAGCAGTGAAAACATGCTGCTCAATGCACCAGGGAGTGTAAGTTATATTTCTGATAAAAGCCTTTTTAGGAGCTGAGATTTTTCCTAATGATATATTTGAACTTGATTCAACATAAGTTTGGAAAGATTTGCACACAAACATTTTAGAAGTTAAGTTCAAACTATATGCATTGGAATTACATTTGAAACCCAGTAACTGAAAATCGTGTTATGATCATCCAATTAGCAACTATCCTTAGAGTATTAGTTTCTGTGTTCCAGATGCTGGTTTTGTGCCACTTCCAGTGTGGCGTGCTCCAAGTTCTAAAGCATAGTTCTTTAAGGTGGTCTCCAGCTTCTGTCATTAAGGTAGTACAGGAACATATTTCAGCTAACAGTTGAGAAAACCATTATTGCAGGGATGAAGCTGTTAAAAACAAGTTTTGTGGAGAAGAACGCGGACATTGTTTGCCTACATTCATCTGGGTTTTAAGCAGAAAGTGAAAGATACCCTGCCAGTAAAACATGGCAGTAAGATAAAATACATTTACAAACCTCAGCGACAGACCAGCCCAGGCAGCTCAGAGATGCTCGCTGGTGTCTGACCTCGCTGATCACCAGAGGGAGACAGAGCATGTGACATTTCAGGGTAGCTATGAAACTGGCAAGCAGTGCTCTGGGTAAACATAGCACAAGATTCTGTGTTTCCAGAACACTGTTAGATGTGCATAATAATCAAAGTTTACTGCTTTTCTCTGTTTACCTTAGGGTAGATGTGCATATGACAAGAGTGTAATTTAATATCAACCGAGGACAAATATTCCTGAATAAAAGCAGACTCAGTAGTAATATTTTTTTTGTCCTAAATTAGTACAATACTTATGCAAACATGAGTGATTTGACCAAATCAGCACAGAAGCACTTGTGTATGTGCTTTGTTGGGGTGTAGCCTTGCTGCGATATAACAAAAAGGCTGTTTGAAGCTTCATCTTCAAGCCAGAGGAAATCTGTTCTTACTTAAAAGGGCATGTCTACACTGGTATACAAAGGTTTCAAAACTTGTTAGTAATAATGAGAATTTTGTTGGTCAGAACACAGGCGGGGAAAGTACATTCTCTTTTACAATTACAGTGCTTGTAACTAGACTTGTGTTGCAACGTGGCTGAAAAGAGCAAATTTTATCTCTGCCTGGGTGCTGGGGCCTGACACCTGCAGAGCAGTGAGATCAGCCTGTAGATGATGAACTCAAACCTTCCCTGTTTCATCAGCCAAAATTGTGATTTAGAAGTCTACAGTGACTGTAGCAACGACTGCTGGAAAAAAAAGTCTGGCAGCCAAAAATCATGGTACTACTCCAGGCAATAGACCTGCAGATCTCAGAGGTATCATAATTGCCTCGATGAGATGGCTTCTCACAGCAAACACAGCTTATCAATATCCTCTGCTCTCAACAAGTTGAATTTGCTAACTGCCTGTCTGGATAAACATCTCTATTCTGCATTCTATCTTACTTAATTGATAGGAAAGCAAAAATTTGCAACGTGATGATTTACAAGTAGTTGGGCTGTCAGATGGGTTTTTTCACTGTATCTCAGTCATTGTCATTTTTCTGGTGTGTCTCAGAGCAGAACTGTACTGCAATGGCCAAGATAATGTGGACCCTCCTGTACTCTGTATTTCAAAACACAGAAAATCTGTATTTTTTTCTCCACCCTTGACTGTGGGAGGATTGGATTCCATTTGCAGCACTCCTTTTAAATTACCAGGTAATTTAGTGTAGGTGTAGGCATACTACAACTTTCATTTATTCAAACACAGTGACATGGAGAATTATTTAAAATACAGGAGAGAAAAAAAGGAAGATGCAGCATCTTCCACAGTATGGAAAAGCAAAACAAAAACAATCTATTAGCCAGGTAGCTTAGTTTGTTCTGTTCAGAACCATGTCTTCACTTATGGCTCTGGCTTTTGTTCATTTTGGCTATAGCAACTGTTTAAATTTAGTTTGAAAAAAGTGTCCCATGTGCCAGGTTTATGAACCATTTCTTTTGTAGCACTGAAATAATGCATTTTTTTGACTGGTCAGGCCAGCAGGATTACCACATTGTTAATTGCTTAGTTTTGACTTTATTGGAAGCTTTTTGCATTTAAAGAGTAATATTAAACCGATAAGCAGACATGTCTTATTTATTTCCTCTCAGATTTGCCAATTTTTTCATAGTTCTAACATGATTTATACATACACAGTAAAGAGAAGAAACTCTATTATATGTGTTTACAGGTGGTACACTCATTCACCTCAGTATTACCTGAACTGGAAGTTTCTGTGCTATGTAATACATATTTGTGTCAGAAAACCTTGCTGTTAGTGCAGATAGAAACTTAAATAGATAAAAAGTTTTTCAAGGAGGCAAAAGTATAACAAATCTATTTTGAGCATCCATTTTAAGATCACTTTAGAAAAAGCACAGTACTTTTTTTTTTCATCATTTCTCTTCCTCTTTTAGTTATTTACACTGTATCTGTCTTGATAAAATTTAGCCATCTGTACTATGTTATGTTTGACAAAGATTCCTTCAAATTAATTTCCTTGGGAATTCTGTCCTTAATTTTCAGCTGTATTGGGATTTTTTCCCAGTGCTTACATATACAGAATGTCTTCCACCTCCAGAGAGATCCTCAGAGTTTCTGACATGCTGTGGGCCTGCCCACAACCATTCATAGTTCTTCAAAGAATTTGTCTCTAGTGATGGGATTTAGGTTTTCGTTCAGAACATGCAGTGTTGGATGTGTATATATAATGTTTTAACATCAACAGCAAATGCAGTTTCGCATGAGTGCTTGAGTCTGTGCACGCACAAAGACAGGTTGTGTGTTTCCAAGAGCCATTGTTTCATTTACTGGCAGAGCATAATACCAGAGGCTGGAGGGAAGCAACAGAGATTTTAACTATTTTGATCTTGGAGTCAGAAAGCTGAGATGTAAAGCAGCAATTTGATTCTTTCCCTCCATCTGCAAAAAGATTTTCTCAGCTGGTTGATGTAGGCTGCTGTGGACTATGAGTGAGCTCATGCCTGTGTCTGTCTCACAGAGCTTCCTGCTGCAGTTGCTGGAAAGCCCATTTTCCATCTCTGCAATTTTAGGCAATTTTGCTAACAGTTGACAGCATGAAAATGGAACACAAAAGCTCTTCCAATAAGAGGCAAAGTTCCAAAAGTTAGTTTTATTCCTTCTACCTGGTCTTTTGTTTTAAAAAATGAGTTACAATGAAATAGTAATAACTGCTAATAACCCTTCTTTGATTTCCATGGTTTGTGTTAAGGAAGGGTTAAGTTCATGTCCTCACAGAGGAGAAATAGTTCTTCCCAAAAGACAAGTCACAAGCAAACTATTTAATTGTAAATGTCTCACTGAAGGATTGGTACACGAGTGAGACATGACTTCATCCTTTAACCCGCATGCTTCACTGGTCTAGGGAACCCTGGTGGGTTTGGCCCATTTTTGTTGTAGTTGCCATGGGAGATCCTTAATGACTTAGTATGGTAGCTTTAAAAATCTCCATACAGAATCCAGCATATGGTATATTTATTGGCAAACGCTAATCCTCCTAGGAACAAGTTCTGTAGTAACAAATGATGAATTATGTGGCTTCAAAAGCACTCATGTCATCAAATGCACCATTGACCTTTTTACATTTTCAAGGGAATTTTCTGCTGTGTGCAGTTTCTCTGGTTTGAAAGTGAAACAGTTTAACAACATGCCCTGAAGGAAACAGGTAATCAATAATTTCAGTTTTGGTTACTATAAAAGGTAAATGAGACCCATACACTTGTTGGGCAAGTGAGCAACCCTGGGTTTAGCAAACCTCAAGCAGGGACTACCAAAGGATATGAATGCTCACAGTACAGGAACACAAAGTACAATTCCTGGCCAGGAGAAAACAATTTAGAGTGGTTCAAATAGCTCTTACAGTGCCAGAAGAAAAAAAATGTTCATTTAAAACACACTTTCTTGGGGGCAAGAAACAAAACTGGAAAAATACTTCACTCCAGTGAATAAGTCTGTTGTGAATTTTAACAGAAGATGCTTATAAGGTAGCCTGCAGTAAGCAACCAAGAGCATGGATCCTCATTTAAGTTAATTTGAGAGATGATCTGGATCTGTTACCAGGATCCTATGATTATAATTTTGGACTTGGGTTTGTTGGGACACAGAAACTATAGGAACTGTATTGAGAATTGAAGAAGGGATGCCTGAACATACCATATTGAGAAGTGGAGCAGAGAAGATCAGGGTACAGACATATCTGGCTGTCCTTATAGCTTGGCCTAATCTGCCCACAGGAACAGCATCTGAATCATCAGTTCAGCAAAATAAAATTGCTGCTTGAACCAGAGTACCATTTCCATCAGAATGATTTTCCAAAACTAATATTTTAAGGTTTGAGAGAAAGAACCACCTATTACTACCTGTATATAGCACACACAGTTCTGTGGCAGGATGAAGTCTGTGTGACACATGGGTACCCACTGGCTGCAGTATAGGCAGACAAGGGAAAAAGAATGCTTTCTTAATAACCATAGCCCATGCTGAATTCAAAATAATACGCTGTGTTGAGCCATCTGGTGAATTCAACTTTTCTGTCCTTGCCTTCATCACCACCACAAGCTACTGTACCCACAACTATTTCTGACAGGTGGGTGCTAGAGCTGGTATCAGCTGGTATCAGCTGGTATCAATTTCTGCCCATGTGGCAGAAATTGAACTTCTTTTTCAGGAGGTGCATATGCTGACACTTGAAACCAAGGAATCCATAGATAGAGTGGTAATGTTGTTATTGCTGGTTCTGGCCTCTCCCTGTGCTCTGTGCAGCAGCTGATATGAACTAAGGTAACAGGGTATTGCAGTGCATGTATGTGCTGCCCCAGCTGTGGCCAGACAGATAGATGTTGGAAACACCTCTATTCTTGTGGCTGAATTCACATGTAAGTAAATCTGTAGACATTTGCTTTGTAATTTGCTTGTGTGGGAGATGTCATCAAAACTCTGAGGAATCTCTAATACTAATTTGTCACTCCTTGCACTGGAATACATGTTCCTAAAATCAGAGGTAGGAGTTGTTCAGTGATTAGTCAGAGGGAAAGGGGGAGCTGTTGGATGGACTTTTACCAGTGTTTTTTTTTTTGTTTTTTTTTTTTAATATATTTCCTTTGGGCCTTTTCTCCATGACCTGGCTGGGTTGGAACATACTTCACTGTAGAGGTTTAGCAGGGCTGCAGAAGCTACAAGTGCCACCTTCATTACTCTTGTGAAGACTGATCACAACTCCAGCATAGGTGCAGGAAACTTGGAACTTCAGCAGCTTTTCTGTTGCCCATTGACATCCACAGGGACTGCTCACCAGATACCTGTCAGCCACTTCCCCTATCTCTACTGCTCGCTCTCAGGACCCAAGGTATGCAGATGCCTTGTCAGTGTCACAGAAACAATTCCCAAGGTCCCACTCACCCCAGAAGTATGAGGAAAACCACACTAAACCAGCACAGGAACACTGGAAAGCAGAGTCATTTAAGTAGACTCAATGGCTTCGGGCTTGGGCTTACAAGAGGATTTTTGGGCCCTGAGAACATTTCTACGCCCTGGGCCTGGGCCTGGACTGCATTCTCCATCCTATCATGACTAATGGTCCTAACTGATTGGAACTGCCAAGCCTAGCTGCCAAGCAGAATATTTTTACAAGCCTGGTTCTATTTTTGCACTGACAAATACAGAACTTGGTGTTAGAAAAGAAAGTGTGAAGCAGAACTGCAGGAAAAGAAACAAATCAGCAGAGAGGACCATGAAATGATGAATGACAAAGCACTGAGGGGTGCTACCACATGTGAATACCTGTGCCTGGTGTGAGTGCTGAGAACACTTCTAGAAACAAATCTATACAGGACTCTAAAAGAATATTTGGCATATATCTGAAGAAACTGATTTATTTTGAAATACCCACTGGCCTCTGCGGGAGATGCACTTACTTTTCTGCTTTCATCCTTTTCTGGGGACAAATGTCACCCAAATTTTTTACCTTTATCAAAGCACTGTAAAACATAGAACCAAAACTGTTTGTAAATAACAGCCAGAACTCAGTAGAGGCACATAGTGCCAATTGTCTATGACAGAAAAAAACATTCTTTGGAAAGACCATTCCCCTTTCAGGCAACAATGCAGCTTTCTTTAGCCAGGCAGGAGAAAAAAAAAAAAAAAAAAAAAAAAAAAAAACCAGAATAATCAGTGCATGTCCCCTTGCCAGACAGAAGACCCATCTCAAAGGAGCTTGATATTCTTAAGGTAGCTTTTTAAACTATCACAATAACCCAAGTGCTTACTACAGCTAATCCAATTTAAAACATCTTTTATTTCTAGCTAAAAAAAGAAAGGGGAGTAGTAACAACTGATGTCACAACAGTTTCTCAGCTCAGCTACTGCTTGTGTGCAGATGGCAAGCCTTCCCAAGCCTGCTTGGCTTACCTTCCTTCAGATGACACTGTCCTTCCAGTTACATTTGCTGTAGTTTTGTGAATGTATGGAACTTAAATGAAACACTTGGAAAAAGCCAGTAAACATTTTGAGTAGACCACAGAAGGCAGGAAGATGAGATTAATCAGTTAGGTGTTGATTTTTATTTTATCCAAGGTTGAATTATGTCCAGTTTTGCTCTATTGCTATTTTATATAATGGACCTCTGCTTCCTGCTGATCTCTGAACCCAGCCCTTCCTACCACAGATGTTTGCAGCTGCCCAGGAGGCTGGTAAAATCAAAGAGTGAAACTGAGAAGTGGATGCACTGCCTATACTTGGTAAGAATTTATCTGTGAGGTGTTATGTTGTTTTCCTTCGGGTCTCTTGGCTGTAGCAGCAAACAGTGAGATGCCCAGACAGAGACTGGAGGCAGATATGCTTGTCAAAAGACAGTAGTGAAGCAAGGAGGTTCAATAAGAAGCTGTAAGTAGCAACACAGCAACAACAGTCACACCAGGGGAGGCAGACTTGCCCAGAATTGCCTTATTGAAGTAAGATTGGTGCCCCTTCTCATCCATGAATAAAATGACCTGATCTCTTTTGTGATCCACCAGGCGTGTTTTGTAAGCAGAACTGCCATACAGTCATTTGTCACTCTAGGGCCTGGAAGGTGATTGGTGAGTTTTGCCCTTCCGTCTCTTTCCAGATATGTAAATTGATTGTGCATTGATTGCATAGTGTATTGGCTAATGTCATACTGCTAATGCCATAAATAAAAGCTGTAAATCAGGCCAGCTCTTAACACCACTGGCTAAAAGAAGAGACTGCCTAAATGGGATGATTCCACTACCCTGCAGCAGCAAAGGGGAGGAAAATGGCCTGTCACCTCATGTGACATAACCTGAGATTGTGGCATCGTCAGGTAGCAACAAGCACAGGTGGAGAAAAGCACATGTGACGTGGCCTAATCGCTTCTATCCTCACACACAGCCTTGCTGGGAAGAGGAGATATAAAACCTTCCTTTCGGCATCCCTCCGGACGGAGAGATGCTTCAACACTAAGCCGACACCGCCGTGTCTAAGGGCGTCTGCGCTGGCCGGAAAAGTGCTGTTTTCCCTGAAAATTCATTTCCTCGGGGAAGGCAGTAGAGGGGGCTCTTGCCCTGCAGTGGGGCCTCCATCCGCTGCTCCTCCGCTGAAGGGTGCAGGGTACCACCCAGGCGGGGGTGCCGGGGCTGTCTCCGTGCACTCCAAAGCGCAGGAGGAGGGGTCGGGAGCGGGGGAAGGCTGCTGCCCCCGGGCACCCCCCGCCC
>JAAWXA010000006.1:16426475-16492202 GCA_038090715.1 Florisuga fusca | reverse complement strand
TCTCCTCTCCTCTCCTCTCCTCTCCTCTCTTTCAGATAAACTCAGACAAAGCTCCTCATAATCATGTTTCAATGCCCAGATGTATGTGGCACAATCCAGTGTCTGCCAGCTCCTGAGACGAGACCCCGAGGAGATGTGAGAAGCATCTGCAGAGAGGATGGGCAGTTATCTGCCACAGTCATTTCTACATGCAGTGTTATCTTCCCCGTGCCTTATAGGATAAGGAGGCAAGCTGCCCTCATTCACCTTTAATTTCCCCCTGGGACTGGTCAAAGATATATGAGATGGATGCAAGGACACCATCGTGCAGGAGCTCAACCACTTGCTCTGCTTTCCACCAGGTTGCAGTACCAGCAACGAACAGGTCTCAGAGTGGTACTTCCTAATTACACTCTACATCTCACTCTTCTGACAGCCATTCTTACAAAGAGCTATAAAAATCATCCTGTCAACGTGCTATGGGAGTGGAGTTAGGTTTTCTTAGAGGATGTTGCTCTGATTTATTGAACCTGCTGACCACTTGACAAAGTTAAGAGAGAGAGGCCTTTATTTTTTTCAGGCCATCCATGTAGTCAAACTCTAAGCCTTAGTGTAAAGTCTCTGCAAGACACACCAAAAAAGGCCTGTTGCACTCCCACTAGTCTTTAGGTGGTATGAAGAAGACCTGCTTCTGATTTCTCACTGGTGTAGTTGTTCCCAGAGATCCAGAGACGCGCGTAGCCAGTCCTTTTAAAGCCCCTGAAACAACAGGATGCATACCAGACCAGTTATTTTTCAGAAATGAGCAGGGGTTTGATCCTCAGTTTGTGTGAACTGGCGCAGCTGCAATTAGCTTTAATAAGGAACTGTGGTGATTTTAAACATTTGAGAGTCTCACTCCTCAGCCAAAGCAATGAGAAATGTGTGACCATCAAAAGGAGATATAGACCATTAAAAATATGTTGATAATAGAGATTTTTTTTTATATATACTGCAGGCTTGTCTTTAAAATTTTAATCTTTTGCTGTCTATGAGACAAAAAAATCATGTATTTTTGATGTATTTTTGAAGGTCAGGCCCAAAGTCATGCTCCTTTAGAAGTCTTGTGGATGTTTGTGCTTTTTTGATGTTTATACCATCATGCAGACCTGATAAGTAGATGAATGACCATGATAAATGTGCATAATGAGAATTGCTGCATCTGACATGAGTTATGTCTCTGTTGTCCAGAAATAGAGATGGTCTACTTTTATCTTTACTCTTTAATTTTTTAATTAGAAAGAAAGAATATTTTCCACTCCGTGCATATGTATTTGGCAAGCCTACTGTCCAATATCAAGCTATCTCAGCCAATGACTCTATTATGGATACTGCTGTAATTTGTTTAAGAATGTCTCTCCTCCCTGTAGAGCATGAGCCACCAGACCAAGCCTCATGCAGTGACATATAACAAAAATTGCTAGACATAAACTCTGATGGGTTTCTCATGATTTACAAAAAAATATGAATGATTAGGGCTCAATCCTCCAAGCTTTTGAGAGTACATGCTCGTTTTCTCACATATATGGTCTGATTCAAGTTGTTCTGATTAGTTGTATGAGTAATGAGACACACATGTATTTTTAAAACCTAGCAATGGAGATCAGATTCTAATCTCAGATGCCCAGAAAGTCTGTATCCTTAAGCCTTATAAGGCAAAATTTGCTTTAATGAGATTTTTCCCACTGCTAGAACTCTTAGTTTAGAGATGCAACAAAAGTGTAGCCCTTTAAATATTCCTCTAAAAATGAGCCACTGCATGCTGTTGGAAAATTAGAGCTGCAGATTTTTTTAGAAAATACAGTCTGCATGCAGTGACCTTAACTTCCCAGAAATCAAATGAATGGTCTGGATTAATTTATAGCAGGGATGTTTTCAATCCAGGGATTTTTTCATTGTCCAGAGACAATTCCTTGTCTTATGCCTCTACTCTGCAAAGGTTATCACACTTTTTCATGCTCTGCACTTCTACTGAAAAAGAATATACATTTGGGGAAGCAGAGCTTAATGGATTCAACCTCCTTCTCTCAAAGTGAGTGGCAAAACTGTTCACTCGGGTGAGAGGAAGATTAACAGCAATAAAGGCACACCAAGTTGAGAAATTCTGAATTCTTTAAGCAGCAAAATCATATCGGTTTCAGGTTCATAGACTAGGAAAATTAATCTCCTTGTTTACATACTGCATCATTGTTGTAATACAGTATTTTGTTCTACCATTGAATTATTTGCATTAGTTTTCTGCAATAATACAAAATTACTTGAGCTTAAAATCTATAGTTGAAGGCTAGTACACCAGGTAACTGCAAAAGCATAACATGCATATATTCTTCTTTTGCTTGCACAAAAGGCAAAGTGTTAAAACCATCAGCAAGACTCGATGTAGCAAAGAGCAGAGACATTTTGTGGATGGTGTTTATTTAGATTTTCATGGTTTCCTTTCAAACTAAGATTTGTTTACTAGAGGCATTACAATTTAGTGAGACAAATTAGGCTAAACTTTTTTTATCTCTGGTGGTTTGCACATGCACTGATTGAACTAGTATTTCTTCTAAAGATTGCCTGGGAAGATAAATGAACAAGAGGAGCAATTAGAGTAAGGAAAAACTAAAGATTGGCTGACATGATTTAGGTTTACCTCTAAGGCAGTTTGTCATTTTGTCCCTATAATCTCTATCAGAATTGACTAAAACCGTAAACATAAATCATTATACTAATTTATTTCACCACACTGTGGTCTGGGAGAAGAAGATTTCATTTTTTTCAACAGACTTCAGGGGATTAGAGCATTTGCAGAACTTTTTTAATATAGTAAAAAAACAAGCAATCCTAAAGAATTATTGATTTGTATTTCAGCTTCTTTAAAATCTGATTATTTTTTTAGGTGTTAAGCCGAGAAATGTTCCTGTTATGATAGCTAAAATAACTATTAAGAATTCAGAATAAACACACATGGATTTGATTTTTTTAAGTGACTGTATAAAGCTTAATGCATGACAAAATGTAATGCAAAGCCATCAGTTAATACTTCATACTAGACCAGTTAATAAGCAGCCTTCTCTCCTGAGATGCATCAGAATAAAGTCTGTAGGACTGTGGAATACCTTTGTGGGAGGGAAACTAGTAGATATCTGAGGACATCCTGCAGTATTAATCTCCATGGGCTGTCACGAGGCCTGTTATAGACACTCCAAAAATAGAGCTCGGTATATCTTCATTAGGAACTGTACTAACAACACTGGCTGCCTGCAATTTTATTCAGACACCACAGTAAAGTAAGGATTATATTATGTTGCTCTTGTCAAGTGAAATATTCCTTATCAGTGACTTTAAGGGATGAATTTTCTGATGTCATTTAAACATCTGTGTCCTGCCGACTTACCTATATTGAACGGTCTTATTTGCTTCAGTGGAGTTCCTTTCATGTGCCAACAGCAACAGTATTGCTCCCTACATTTTCCCAAAGCAACACCATCAGAGATTTCGCCTCCTGAGTAACCACACTGCCACAGAACCTTTACAGTGCAGGCTTCCAAGTTGCCTAATTTCACCACCAAGCAAACCTAGCAAAACCAAAACAGAAAGTTTGTTCTAATAGCTAGATCAACTAAAGGCAGGAGAGGGAATGTGTCTCCAGGCATAATGGGTGGATGCCTTATACATTTGTCTCGAACAGTCTGAAGGACTTAAGATGAGCAAGTTCCTTGACAAGTGAGGTGACTACTTGGTGCAACGATTACCTATCTGCTGTGGTGCAAAAATTTTAGCATAAAGAAGTCAGACAATGACTACACTCCCCCACACACCATGCCTCTCCAAGAGATTGGGCCATCACCCTCTTTCCACAAGACCAATAGGATGCCCCTGGGTCTTTGGGTGGTGACTTCAGTATAACCTCTTTGTTCCACTTTCTTCCTCTCTCTTTTTTCTCTTCTACAACTGTAATTTTAAGGGACTGGTCCACAGGGAGTGGTGTTAGAACACCATTATAAGTCCTCAAACAAACACTTGTTAACATTCCTAAAGGACTGCCTGGTACCTATGGAAATAACAGCCTGCATGTGGCCTCGAGCCTGCATATGGAGACTATGGTAGAGATAACTGTTGAGGAGTAAAGTGGGTCGAGGTCTGCACCAGCTGATCAGTCTGGTAAGTCTCAACTCTTATGTGTTACTCATCTTTGTGAAGTGATTGCCTTGAGTAAAACAGGCTTATAAAAGGACCTGTGATGGTTGACTTCGGGTAGGAGGTGGGTTTCCACTTACAACAAGCCTCCTCTGTTATGCCAGCCCAACACTGTATCCAGGACTAGTAATTTACCTCTTATTTTTCCTTTCTCTTCTCCTTACTCCTTTTAATTCTCTTTTCCTTTCTCTTTCTATTTCTCTTTCTCTACAGAACTACGTTTCATAGCTACTGTTTTCTTGCCTACCAGTTCTGTCCAACAAAGCTGTGCAATTGCACCCAATATAATGTCATCTTTACTTTATCCTGGTGGGATCCAACAGGAACCTCCGTGTTTCCAGCCTTTGGAACATGTCACCAAGTCTGGGAAGGATGTCCTGCAGCTGAATCAGGTTAAGCATATTGTGAGTATTTTGAGTGTATCTCTAAACCTGGGCTAGGAATTGCTCTCTCCTACAAAACCCTCACTTAAAAATAGGCAATTGGAGGATGACCAGAACTTCAGGAGCCTGTTTCATATGGATTCATGTCTTGTGATTGATTAACTCACAAATGAGCTCAAGAATGAGGCTGTCTGGTGCAGCCATTTCCCCTCTTAGATCATTTATAGGTCTCTGTGCCCTGCTTTGGCACCTGTTTTCATGAAACCTTAAGTAGAGTTTACTCTCTCTTAGACCACTATCTCCTGTAACTTTATGTTATCAAGGGATCAAGTGATATTATAAGGAAATACATAGATAAACATTACACATACTTAGAGCATGTATTTGCTTAAGTCACAGAAAAATACAATAAACCAGTATCCATCCTTCATAAATGTTTCCGTTATCAGTCTTCTGTGTCTGTACTCTGATTAATTTACACTAAATTCGTCACACAAAAAATGTACCAGGAAAATGTTATTTAATTACTTTGCTGATCCTTACCATGACACACACACCACAGACATGTGTATCTCACTGAGAAATTTGTACAGGACTTAGTGTTCCATTGATTCACTGGCCTATCCACTGTGTATGGCAGTTCATCTTCAGGCCCATAGTGATCCCTTGTAGTTGTTCCAAACCACAGAAGCAGCCTACCGGGTTGGACACAAGCACTGGAAGAAACTCTGATACCTCTGTTTTCTTTTCCTTTCACTTTATTGTTTTTTCACCCTCTTTCACTGGAAAGTATGAGTAACTGAAATCCCAGGCTTTCTCAACTCTGTATTTCTAGACCAGAGTTTTTACAAGTTGTGTGAGCAGCTTTGAACACATACAAAAACCTGTGCCTCTGAAGAGAATATAGTAGAACTGTTGGGATTTATTTTTTTTTTTTTTTTCAACTTGATTTGCTATATTTTTCTTTAAAAGCATGCTGCAAAGAGTTGGGTGAATGTCTTCACTTTCCTTCCTTGTTCCCCTCATGCTAGTGGGACTGGAACTGTAATTTTCATAATTAATGTCACTAGGTGGGAATGAGAAACTATTGATGCTCAAAATTGCTGAAGTCCTCAAAACTTCCTCGAAACAGTGCTAAAGTCAAGATAAGTGTTAGTGATATAACGAACCAAGATTAACTCCATTGCTGTCTTGGCCCTAAAGCACAGATTGTTTTTGCAAGCAGCAAACATTTCCCTGCTGTCTGTACAAGTAGGCCAGGCTGAGTGAAAGCCAGAGAAATTCCTGCTTAGTTGAAAACTCACTGAAAGGAAGGAAAAGAGGTAACTAGTGCCAAGACTTCTTCCTGAGCAGGAAAAGACATTTTATCTTGCAAAACGCCCATCCCAGCTTTGAACTCCAGAGGGCAATAGTCAACAGCACGACAGGTATGTAGGCATTTATTGAAAAAAGGGAATTTCCAACAGCTTTCTTGATATTACCAGCAGAACTAGGGTCATGCCAACAGGCACATATCAATGGTGGGTGCAGAACACACAGCTGGGGCTGTCACAAGTGCAGCTGGTAGCAGATCATGGGACTAATTGGAAAAAAAAACCAAACCAACAACTGCTTTTTTCCTTCTGAAAACAATCAAATGGGAGTTCAGTAGCAGGCAACAGGAAAAATAGAGTAGGATATAAGTGAGGAGAAGATATGTTGTGGAAGTATATCAGAAAGTTCCTGTATTGTGGACAAATCCTGATGTGTGCCAACTCATAGCTTTAAGCCGAGTTTGATAGCTGTATAAAACCTCATAATTCTTTGTTTTGATTATATTTTAATAAGCACACTTTTCAAGTGTTAGGAACACAGAAATTCCTGCAACCATCATCCAGTCTGCAAACCCTCTTGCACAGCTTTATTAATGCAATATACCATTTGACTCTGATAAATCAGGAACAAAAATATCTCAATACCACTAAATTACATAATATTATAATTTTTTTTTAATGGTACCCTAGATAAGACCACTGTTTTTCAAGTGAAGCACTCTGTCTGTGTCACTGCTAATACCATTAAGCTCTCCCAGGCTTCTCACAGAAGGTCACTGCTATGTTTGCTTTTATGACTACCTGGAGTCTTCTGAGTTGTTTTAATCTTGCTCCAGGATGTCTGCTGCTTACCTTGTCACTGCTGGAACTGTGCCTCTTCTCCCATCATGCAGAGGTAATATTTCCTGGATACCATTATAAGTTTAATCACAGGCTCAGCAAAGCAAAAATGGGCTCCAAAAAAAGACTTTAATAGACCGTAGGCAGAGAGGAAAAAAATAAGAATAACTGGAGTTGTCATCTTGCATGTCAATGTCTTGTGCTTCCATGAGTTCTGTTTATCAGAAAAATATTTTGTTCTCTGTTGCTCTTATATCCTATCATTCCTCTCCCTGAGATCAAGCCAGGCAAGGTTTTGCTGAGGAAGAAAAATAATCAGGAAGAAGTAGGCTGTTAGTAACCCACCCATCTAGGATTCAGAGAGGCAAAGGGTGAAGAAGTACTTTACTGTACATAGATACTTCTGAATATTCTTTGGTTTTTTAAGCCCAAATTATTGTTGTATCCAGGAACTCCATTTCCAGTAGCTATTTGTTTATGTTTTACAAATCATAGAATCTTAGAATTTTCAGGGTTGGAAGGGACCTTTAAGATCATATGGTTCCAACCCCCCTGCTATTGGCAGGGACATATCCAACTAAATTAGGTTGCTCAGAGCCCAGTCCAGCCTTAAAATAAAAATAACCAGCTATTTGGCATATTATTTTTAGGATTTCTGGGTTTTGCCTTCCCCCACTAGTTTTCAAAGTGGATACTGTACCGCTACAGTTTGTTGCAGTTTGCATGGGCAGGAGCTCTGTTTTTCACCTCAAATAAAACAGCACCATCTCAGCTGCTCAAAGAGTAAGTGGAAGCTGTATCTGGTTTAGACTGAGTACAAGTAAATTTGAGATAAGTCTAGTCAGTGTTTGTTCATTTTTTTGGATTTCTTTTCTTCAGTTGAGTTTATTTCTGCATTCATTTGAAAACACCTTCATTTTGGAGTTTCTTCTCTTGAGCATTTAACTGGAGCAACAGCATTTGTTCTTTTCGCTTCCTCAAAGCTGCTAGATAATCATATATTTATAGAGGCAATACTTATGATGCCAGACCATTTCTACCTATCTTATTAATCCCAGAAACTGGGACAGTAGTTACAGATCTGTTACCCCTGGGAGTGACTCTTACTTTTTAAACTAGCATCTCTGCACAAGGCTTTATACTGCCATGCTTGCATTGTAACAAGATCTATAATCTGTTCTGTCATTGCCTTTATAACAAAAGCCCTACATTTTCCTCTTTTAGATACCTGGGGGTCATATTTCCTTCTGCAGAGATAACCTCTTGTGGCAGTTGCATTCCACTGTACCCAGGAAACTACTGCCCAGTGAAACTAGAGGATCTTGATTTTCTTCTTATTCCTTCCTATTAACAAGAACAAAGCTTAGGATGGAAGTATTGACACAATACAAAGTAACAAAGCGTGGGATTTATACCTAAGATAGAAGAAAACCTCAAATTTACGTTTAACTCTTTGAGTTCAATGCCTGTTTTAAATAGAAGGAGTGCATGATCTCTATCTGGCAATTACAAAAGCTCTGGGATATAATTTCCCAAGTCAATCAGTATGTGTGTATAAGAAAATGATGATACCATAATCAGGTATACAGGTTCAAAAGTAGCATTTTATAGCTATGAGAAAATTAGTGATCCAAGCAACTCACTCTCCCAAAGTTTGATGCCATTCTCTATTAACAGATTTTGCAGAGAAGGTAAAATCCCTGGACTTCAGTGAAGCATCTGATACTCCAACATTGAAAATCGTCAGTTAAGAATTAATATAAAAATTATGAGTTGGTGGTAATTGGTCAAAAATGACATGACAGCATGTCAGGAGTTTAAACACAGATCTAAGGTTACATGAGGAGTTTTTGAGAGGTCACAGTGTGGCCTGGTATTACTTAGCAATGTTTGTACAAGAAGTTATTGCAATTGTCCGCCGTGCAGAACTGAGAGGAAGGGTCAGCTGAAGGGGATGTGAGTGTCCTACAGGAAAAATTATATAATCACAAGGGCTATAATAATACAGTGAACCAGAATGAAACCTCATCAGAAAAACTGCCCAATTGATAATGTAGATACTTGTAAAAGTCTCTGCTACAAATGAGAGTCTTTGTGCTTGAAAATGAGAGATGAAGAGAAACAGCGGTGATCAGAGATCATATGGTAGTCCTCAGCCATATACAAGAAGAAAAAATTATGATATACTAAACCAGAAGTCTGTATTTCTCTATACATATATTGTATGTTGTGTATATATATATATATATATATACAATATACAGAAATATTGTACAAAATATTGCTGAGATTTGGTGGGATTGTATCTGGCATATAAAGTTTTAGTGAATGTTACAGGCAAATGAAGTCTGTAGGTGTTGAGAAAGAAGTTCAGGGAAGACAAGTAGATTACAAAGTCATCCCCCTCTGACCTTTCACGTGGGTGTTTAAGGTGAAGACAGTTCCTATAGTCTTGTGATTCATTCTCATGTTGAAGATGACTCTTCATATGTGTATGTCATTAATTTTGTAACTTGTGTACTACCCTCTCACTTTCACCCACAGACTTTCCTTCTCAATGTTGTTTATTCGAGGGCATCTTTCAGAGCTCTTTTCCAATGGTGTCTTCTTTCTGGAATCTGGAAATTCAGTGCCCTTGGCTTTTGCCCAACTGTTTCTTCTTGCCCTGTTTTGTAAGAGTCAAAATGTTTCCTATTTGTCATGTTAATACAGACGATATACCAACCCTCAACATTAAATTAAGGTTCTAAAGTTTTATGAGATAGCTGTTCCACGTTAAGAGTACATGTGTTGTAGATATCTTTGGATCAAAACAGAGGCAGACAAGTTAAGAAGTTTACAGAGAAAATATATTAATCCTTATCCCATTGTGTGACTAGCACACAGAGTAGCGTGCATGATTTTTTTAATTTCATGTGCAAGAAAGATTTTTTTCTTTGTTTTCAAGTTCTATACTGCGTAGGACACATTGAGAATTTCTTTCTATTTTGAAGCAGTAGTTCACAGGGGAAAGTGTTTGTCTCACTGAGCAGCTTGGCATCGATTAAAAAAAACCAAAACAACACTTCAGTATTTATGAAACATCCAATGAAAGCTGCCCCATGTTACCAGACTTTCTGTTCCTACCAATGAATATTAATCCTGAAATTAGTTTCGTTCCTAACACAAGTTTTGTCTGTATCAAAATCATGTTGTACCTTTTAATGCAAAAAAATGACTTATTTTTTGTAACATGAGTTAATATCCACTAATTTAGTGCTGTCTTTTCCAGTCTTGCTTTTTCCCATCTCTCCATTCCATCCACTTGCTTTCCAGGACGAATTAGATTAAGTATTTTATATGGCAGAACAATTCGGTTTTAAACATAAATATTTTTCATGCTGTTTTTCTTGAGGCATAGTTTTGCTCCCTGTGTATTTCAATAATGACCTCCTAAATTTGTATCTGATTTTTCTGACATTTTGGGTCTGTGTCTGCCTGTTACTTTTAGAGTGATGATGGTGAGGTACAGCCCTCCTCTGCACCTTTTTCCTTGCCAAAACAACTCCTGTGCTGCCCACAGATTTCCTGTATGTCCAACCCTTAAAAAAAGTCACAGTAAGCTAGTTTCAACTGTTTCCATTCAAGGTCAAGGTAAAAGGCCTGCAGAAAAAGTAACAAGGTACTATGTTTTAAGGTGTAACCAAACCCTCCCATAACAAAGCCAGCAATGAGCTGCATTTAAATATTTTTTTTTTCCATTAATTGTTTATTAAGGTACCACAGTTCACAAGTCCATATTGCTCAAGTATATTTTATTCAAATGCATCTTTCAAAAGGGGCAAAAAGGTATGACACATTAAACGTGTGATTGCTAACAAGAGCTCACACAACTTTCAAAATGCGACGTGGCAGGCATCTCTTCACGCCCTGGGCAAATGGCATACGGTACCGGGAGACATTAGGTTTTTAAAAGTGAAGTTAAACTGATAAATTAGACCTCATTTATTGAACAGCAGTTAAAGCCAATTGCCCAGGGAGTCATTTGACACCTTTGAAGACCCTGCTAACTTAATTGGTGATAGTTTGGGGGCTGAAGGAAACATTTAAGCCTGTAACAGCAGGACACCGTGCAGCATGAAAATGGAGAAGACAGGCATTCTCACTGACAAGGGGAGTCATATATAGATTTTTGTGTCCATTGTTTTCGCTTATTTGTGTGTGTGCTTTACTCAGTCAATCAAATATAATTGACACCACTGGGTTCTGTTGTTTTGTGGATGACAGGAGCTAATGCAAGAGAAAAAAGCTGGAAGTAAACTTCCCCCTGAAAGGCTGTGTAAAGGTTTTTCCACTGGGCTTGTGACATTTTTTGCTCAATTGTATTAATTGATGTAGTGACAAGGCAGTTGGAAAGATGATGGATACTGATCACTACACTTTTTTCTTTTTTTTTTTTTTCTTTTTGAAGTATCTGGGCATTTACATAAACTCTGATTTTGTGCAGCCAGTGAGAGCACAAGATGAAAGCACCTGCAGACCAAGTTTATGGGACTCAACAGTCAGGGCTGGAGATTATTACCATGATGAGTAAAGGATGTTTCCTTGGGGCAGAGTTTTACTCAGGACACCTGTGTCGGCACCTTGACTTTTCAATTTTTCCACTTTACGTGTACTGCCTTCTTCTGTCAGCTCAAGGGGCATATTTAATTAAAGCTAATCTAGCTCTTCCCTAGATTTAAAATATCTCCAAATTCGGGTTGAAAACTTAATTGCCACAATGAAGTGGTAGAAGAGATCACTAGATTTTGGTTCCCAGCTAGTTAGCACACATAGGTGGCTGTCTTCCATCCCTGGAGGTGGTTCCTGGATTTAACCTACAATGTAGTAACTCTCTTGTGCCAGGATACTGACAAAATCACACACGTCTCTCATTCTGCCTCACAGCTTTCTACAGAGGACACTGCAGTCCTAGCATAGAGGTGGTGTTCTCATGTGACCACCTACAGACACAGCCAGAATGTGGTAACACAAGTGTAGCTTTGCCTTTGAATACAGATGTTTGACCTGGGCTAACACAGACATCAATCAGTCAGTTTCCTAAAGGACATCATCTCTGCAATTCATCTCTGGCTCACTATGTAAATTGAATAATCATAATCTTAGTTTTTCTGAAAGACACCACTGTCAGTTCTTTTCGTCTGAATTTCATTCAAGGGAGGTGGCTAAAAATGGAGCCTGTAGAAGTCCAGACTTCTAAAGGAGAAAGTCTGAGGGCTTGACACAAAAATGTGAGTACACCTGTGAATCAACATTAGGGGGAGCATAGTATTCATTTATGAATACTGAACTCACCATACTTTTCCACTTCCTCATTGGCTGTGGTTGGGATGACTAACACCCCTTTATTTAATCCCTTTGGATGGTGTTGTGTGTCTAATCACAGTGCATGCATGCATAGTGTACAGTGCACACATGAAACAGACAGGTGTCCTGCAAGGGCAGATATCTCTAGAAAAAAGGTGTAAACACTTGCAAATTATGTGGCAGATAATAAAAAGTAGGTAGTAAAAAAAAATAAAAAAACAATGTCAGTGCAGAATTATCTTAGAAGTTCAGTTATTTCTTTTGTACCTATTGATACAGTTTTCCCGTTTGGAGAGTGGAGATCCATCACCACAAATCTGCTGTCTCTTCAAAGTGTCTGACTGTTAATCATTTGCAGCCTCAGTCAAAATCCAGTAATAAGCTGCATACAATTAGACAGTATAGGTGTTTGTATTGTTTATTTTTAGTGTACAAGCTGGTGGGAAATGGAGTCAGAGATGCATTCCTGCTTGTAGAATGCCAAGTAGCTGTCAAAGAGAGAACCAGGAATTTCACCATTCATTGATGCATATGTTGTCTATCAACCTGTGCAGACTCTCCATGTCAAAAGCAATGTTTGCATACCTGTGGAAAGGAAAACCTTTGGATTTTTTAGGACAACTAAGGTCAAGTAAGAGGATAAAAGACAACACACTTCAGCAAGTAAGGATGAGGGAAAGGAGGAAACAGCAAGGTATGAAGAGGATATTCTTCTCACGTCACCTTAGCACAAGCAGAATTGCTGTTCTTATTGTTTCTTCAGCTTTATCTTTTGTGCATGTGTTATGCCTGCTTTTAGAGCTTATGGACAATTATTGTGCTTATCCTGTTTTGATTATGGGTTTAAGGGAACTGGAAGACAACATAGTGTTCCTTGTCCAAGGATGTGGTGAGGCTATAAAATGATGCTTAGCAACACCTGAAATGTTTCAGCTCTTCAGCATATCTTCTAGCCAAAGCATATCAGACACCTCTTTTGCTGTGTGGAACATGGGAGAGTGGACATCACAGGGATCAAAAGAAGCAGAAGTTTCCAAGTGGCTGTTGATGACCCTTGAAGTCTTCTTGCGTGCAATGAAATACTGTGACTTGACTCCAAGCTTGAGCTTGGAGGCCCACAGAAGGACATGTGGCACATTTACGAACATGAGATTGTCTTGGCTGTGTAGGAACTTGTAAAATTATAAGGACACCCAAATTCATGGTCTTGAAAAAAGATATGTTAAATAAAATATTCACCTGATTACAAAGAAATCACCTGATGAGATTTCAGCTTTGATGTCAAGTTGTGGGTTCCATTAATTTAGTAAGCTTTCAGTCACACTGCATAATGTTTAAGAATATATTGCACATCCTTCATGTTCACATAGGGTATGAAAAAAATAGGTGATTTCCTTAGGACAACACACACAGAAAACAGTTAAATCATAACTGAAATTTATTTCTTCTAGAACCATTGTAAAGTCCTGGCTTTTGAGAAGCCTGTGCTGTAAGATGCACTGTTACTTCAAGTTGTTGATCCTACCGGGGAATTAATATATTGCTGTACTTGTAATTTAGCAGGTATAACTTCTAAAATGTGCAAACAGAGCTATTTTCTACTCTCTGGGAAAGCACCACATAGTTGGCATTGCAGATTTCCTGCAAGATTCAATGAAACTGATAACATTTGGTGTGAAATTCCCTGGAGGTCCAGTGGCACCAGTCTACCAAAACAAGAAAACCCACAGAAATGATGATTTGGACATACACAGGTGAAATGGGGTTTCAGCTATTATTATTGTTGCTGTTGTTGTTGTTATCATTTTTCCCTTTAGATCCCTTTCAAGTACTTCTGAAAGTGCTGGTGTTACCCTGGCACTGACCTTACTACTTTATCCTTCATAATTTTTATCATATACTATTGGTGTAATTGATCCTAAACTATTGGTATGTTTTGTTCCATTTCAGTGGGAGATTTTTGTTCTATAAAGGCCTTGTTTGAATGAAGAGAGAATTACAGGCATTCCTAAGACTGAATTACAGTGTTAATGTAAACAGTGTGAAAGAAATGTACAGACACTTTGCCTTTCAGATGTTTTTAATCTTCTGGTTAATTCTTCCAGTGTAACTATGGCAGTGTGGAAAATATTGGCAATAATCTGTGAGTCTATAGTCAATATCTCTTCTGTATTTCATTATGAATTTGGAAGTACTACTCTGTGCTAGGAAGATAAAATCTAGTACAGTTTGTGAACTGTGGCTCTAGAATCTTCTGTCTCTTCATAGTGGAATAGTTTCTACTTTCAGTCAAAACCCAAAAAAACAGAAAAGGCAAAGAATGATATTTACTGTTGAGCTAGTGAACATCTTAATCTTAATTACAATTTTTATTTCAGTTGTTCTTTGCTTGTCTGCATGTTAATTGATTAAGTCCCGAAGATTAACAGCTGTTGGAAATCCTTATGCTAAAAGTTGGAGAGAAGACTGAATTAATTCAAAGCAAATTATTTCCCAAAGCATTCCATAAGCTCTCATTGTGAGAACAAGGATGCCTTTGGTGGACCTCACTAATGTGTGTTACAGCTCATGCTTCAATTCACCATTCATCTAATGAAAAAAATCCATGCACTGTTATTTATTATTCTTCTTGAAGTATACTGACTGCTTCACAGAAGATCTGGAAAACATGACATTTGTTCAAATGGCCTTCACTGTATGCTTCAGCTGTATCATAATAATTGCTACAAAAATAGAAGCAGCAATAGGTGTATCCCAATCTAGAAAAATCCACTAGTGATTATTTCCTGTGATACTGGGGAATACAGTCACATACTGCTGTCAGTCTCTTCATCTTAGTCATACATGCTATAACTTCTGATCAAACAACTTTATTTTTTCCCAAATCATCACTTGCATATTCCTTGATAGTATCCTCTGTAGGCATAAAATATGTTTGTCTTACTAACATGCAGAGGGATGCATGGTACATGTTAAGTAACTAAAAATCTGTCTGCAATTGTTTCTTTACTGGTGTGTAAATACAAACATGTGTGTGTGTGTGTGTGTGTTCGGTGTTTGTGCAAAGACAGATTTGTCCGTTCATCCTCTAGTTAGGTTTGCAGGAATGGAAGACCTGTAGTTCTCTTGGATTAATTCAGTGAGGCTGCACTGCCTGTGGCATGTGCAGAGACCAACTCCAACTATTCCATACACAGAGACGTATGTAATCTATGTGCACATGGCAGGAGAACTCACAATGGTTTGTGCTAGTCCATTTAAGACTAGCAGGTGAATTTTGAATTACGATGCACAGGGATCATGACTAATGTGCACTGAAATTGTGGATGTAAAACAAACCGAGGGCTTATGTCAGGATAGATTTTTTAGTATTTTAGCTGCCCATGGGTTCTTTAATGCCTTGTGTTATACCTCATGGTCATGGCATAAAGTCATCAGTTTTTCAGTTTCCCATCTACACGGCAGCCGAATGAGTGCTAGACTCAGCTCTCTTGCAGTAAACTGTATGGGAGCTAGATTTTAAAGAATGCCCACTATTGACATGCCTGTGTAATTAGGCTTTTCTAATAGAGTTTATCAGTAAGCAATGCTCTTTCCTATTTATAATTAACAATTAGATTATACACATTAGCTCAAGCTTTTGATAAGGTTTCAAAGGATCTAGGTCTGGAGAATGCATCAAGGAAGTAAAAAATATTTGAAGGAGTAGCATGGATAGAACATTATGTGCATGTGGAGATTACAATGGAAGTGCATTGCTTTTGATAATGTCTTGGGTTAAATATTCTTAAATATCTGCAGTATAAAATTCTGTATTTTTTAGTATTTAAACACTGCAGCGCACCAGAGCACTTCACCTTTGCCTTTTCACTCAGAGCCAAGGTAGGTGCTTGGATATATGGGTAAATATGTTTAAGTTAATGGGCCTTATATTAATGGTGTTGCCAAAATCGGATGTAAAATCAGAACTTTCATCAGTAAATAAAAGAACAACTTTTGTACAGCTCTCTTGGCACTTTTTTACTAAACTTATTGTAAAAGTCAAAGCCATTTAGGCAGAACAGTGAAATTTAGTAACATGATCTAAACTGAGAAGGCTGAGGAAACACATAATGGAGTTGAGCTTGTGTTGTCTTACCCTTCTGTCTTTGCTGAAGATATGCCAATGTCATATAGGTCTAAACTTTGTTTAATCACCATGTATGTGTGAATGCCTGCACTTGCCAAGCAGGATGACTTTTTCAGCTGATTTAAACCAGCATATTGGATCAATGCTGTTAGTGTTTTACATCAGTGGAGAATGCTGCCTGTACTATGCAGCTGGCATACTAAAAGAAAAAGCTAAGGTTTCCTTGAACTTGCTACCTTGCTTGCCACAGTAGAAGGCAGAAATGTATGGTATATCTTCCTTAACACATTGAGAGGTGAATGAAAGTGTGGTGTGCAAGAAATACTTGACATCAGGTGAGGCTGGATTCATGTATTAGACACAATATTTGCAAGGTTAAGTCTAGCTTTTGACACTTGCTCTTCACTGATCAAATGTGATCATACTTTCGCTTAGGAATAAAGCTGACAGCATTCTTGTAGCCCCTCCAGGGGGCTGTGTTTTTACTTTCCACAGTAAGAGATGAAAAATGAGTGGAGTGAACTGTTGCCGTGGCTATCCAGAGTTCATTTTCTCCTTCTGGTTATTATCCTGCAATTGTTTCTTTAACCCGTTCTATTGATCAAGGGAGTGGGGGCTCAGTGCTGTGCCGGAGCCACCTGCTCCTTGGGGAAAGAATAAAACAATCCCAGAAAAAGAAGGGGAAAAAAAAAACCCCAAGGATAAAAACACCCCCGGAGATTGACTGGGGGCCCTAGTGGGTTCCTTCTTACACCAGAGCATCATTTAAGTCTATGTTCTTCCATCTACCTTGTTTGCAGTAAATAGCTGCCCATTATGTCAGGTCAGGCAAGCGCTGTGGTGTCACAGCTCAGCAGCCGTGCTCAGCTTGCCAAGCGTGCGGGGCGGCCTCCGGGGAGCAGGCGCATGTGTCAAGTTCTTGAGCTGTCAAGGCTCAAAGCGACAGTTTATCTGGAGGGTTTAAAACATCCTTGCAAAGTTTCCCCTTCTTCCCTTCCCCCTCCTCTTGTCAACAATCCGCTTGAAAGAAGACAGATGCTGGAGTAGTTTTCTTTAGACCTGTTTAATTCCACAAGGTGCAATGCACCAAATACAATTCTGTCTGTCTTTTAAGATGCCAATCTGAGGAGGCAGACAAGTTGTTGGGGGAGTGGGGAGGGGTAGTTTATGCTAAGACTAGTATTTCCAGATGAGTTTGATGCTGTCATTGTACCATCCTTGTATTCCTTGCCCACAGTACACAATAAAGCTTCTAGAGCAAACAAAGAATTGTTTCTGGGTGACATTTTTCAAGCCACTTTTGAACCACATTCAGTTGAATATTTTATAACCCTTTAACACAACACCAAGTTATAAAGATGACGTATATGATTCCCTTGTTTTATTCTATCCTTTGAACTCAATAGGGTGGTCTGTGGATTTGTTCCCAAGAAAATAAGATGTATCTTTTAAACAGAGTTGAATCACTTAAAGACTATATCTTACAGTGCCAGTTTCATACCACTGCTACCTTTGTAGGCTGATTCTGTTCATGGTACAAAGTCAGAGTCATTTGCTCTAAACACCATGTACAACAGAGTATGTTTTAAAAACATAAACCTCTATAAAAATATATATATATATATACTATTCTTTGCTCTCTTTGTAGTTCATCATCCTCTGATAACAAGGAAACATATTTTCACTCATCACAAACCTTTTTCTGCTCCTGACTGCCTTTTGTCACACACGAAAGATAATTTGCTTCCTAAGTTGCACCTGCATCAGGAGAAGGAGAAAGATAACCCTTCAAGACACTTCTCTTCCTGCTGTGCTTTTTTTCTGCCTTGTACAAGCATAATCCAGAGAGCCAGTAATAGGAAAACATCCTTTGAGCGGATCCTGCCATTGCCCATCTCCAGAGAACAAAGTAAGTGATAAAAGTAGTGAAAAAAAGCTGAAGCATTCGTACTTCACCAGTAATTTTGCCAGGTTCGATCTCCTTGCATAATTGACTTTCTCCATCAGGTTTACTCTCATGCTTTCTTCATTCTTCAGACAGGTTAGAGAGTGCCCTTGAGTTGCCTGCAAACACAAAGGATCAAATTCTTTGGACTTTCATGGGTATATCCTCAAAATCAGGGCCAGCAGACTGGTGTCCATGGCATTCTCACTTCCCTGCGTGGTTTCCCCATGCAAATCATATTGCATGTGCACAGAGCACTGAAAAAAGGGAATTAACTCATCCTTCTTTTAAGAGTTTACGAGTTAGGGTTGGAGTTAGCATCACAACTCTGTGGTATCTCTGTTTGATTTGCACCTTCCAAAAGTATGTCTTTTCACAAAAAACATCTGACTAACCAGAGAGGTCCAGTACAACATCCATTCATTCTTTGGTATCTATTTCTTCATAAAGAGAATGCTCACACTAGGAGTATTCGTGGAAGACATCAGCTAATATCTGAACCTCTTCTTAGAGGCTCCTTACTAGATTTATTTAGATGGCCATGGTATTTTCAACTGATTAATATGGTTTTCCTATGATTTCCACACAAACACAGATAAAAGAAATCTCTACTGACCCTCATAGCACTAGCAACATCAAGTCAGTTTCTCTGGTCTAGACAGCTTCCTGTTCCTCTCCAAGTTTTCTTAAAAATTTTATGTTAGATATTTCACCCAAGCCTGGATTGACAAGTTAGTTAATGCCAGCAGAGCACTGTTAATCTCACTCAGATTTGGCACAGAATGTCTTACAGTTGCACTAAACTTTACATATGTGGTCTGTATCACACCAAAATTGTAGCATGCACAGCCTGGAATTGCAAAAAAAGGGTTGGTCATTGAAATACAACTAATTTTTCCTGTCCCATATTATCAGTAGGTTGTTCAGGTAGTTTTTGAGGAACAAAACCCAGTATGTTGCTGATCAGTTGCCACAAGTTATTTATTTCTTAGTTGCTCAGCAAATACTTTTAGCCACCCCCTCTACTTTTGCCTGGCAGCTTACCAGTCACTAGATGAGCATCTTGGGCTCTTAGATCTCTAAATAGAGCCTGGATGTCATGGCACAGAGATGCCACAATATAAGGTCTCTGAATAGGTTTCCAAAATAAAAAAATCAGGAAAGTAAGATTTTCTAGCAGTAATACTTTACTAGCAACACAAATACATTCAGCAACTTCTAGGCTTCTCAAGCTCCCATTTGTACAGCATTGGCTCAGTGGAGTACTGAGTCACAAAGTGAAGATCTGTAGTTACGTATGGGTTTGTGATCTCCGGCTGGTGCTCTGTGCTGCTTGGGTAATACTATTCTTCTGTGCAGCTCCTTCATAAGGACAGCTGAAGTTGGCCTTCCAGAACAAAGCCTACATTACAGTAATCCTCAGCCATCCTCTCTCTTATTATCTTAATGGATAACAAAGTGTCAATGACTCCTGTTCTTCTTGTCTGCTGTGTCCATCATCCTTTTCTTCCATTAAGTGACTGCATGTTTTGTGAGAAAGAGTAAATGGAGCAAACATAAAATCCATTTTAGAGTTTCTTTACATCATTTGCATAATCTAGTAAATGGCATAAAAATTCTCACAAAGCAATTAACCTATTTTAGTGCAATGAAAGGTGTGAAGGATGTATCCCATACATAGGGCTATGCTTTGAATAATTAAGAGGATCTAAAATATTGAACGTGCTTTCTTCCTCTGTGCTGAATAAAGAAATGAGCCCATGAAAGGTCTGTAATCATAAAATATAACTGGCTGGGTAAACTCATGTCTGGCATAATCAGAATTTGAGGCTATGATGCATTCTGGAACATGATGGTATTTCAACAAAGCTTTTTGTCTGCAGCATAAAAACTGAGATGATAGTTTGTAAAGATGGCAGTTTTTCTTAATGTCTTTCACAGGTCTCCATGGAAGGCAATGTATGTTCATACCACATTGGAAAGCAGGATTTAGATAACAGAAATTGCCAAGAACTATAGTGACTGATGAATGCGTATTTTAAAATTATTTTTTCTTATTGCATAGAAATCTATAACCTCAATACATCTCCTCTTGGCTAACATAATTCCAAAATCACAGTTTGTTCTGTCTCTTCTGTGTCTTCCAGCAAACTGAGAAAGCTATAAGGTTAACTATTTTTTGTGGCATTTAGATTTGGTTTTGACAGTGGTTTATTAACAGTGACCTTGTTCATAGCAACATGAATATGCCTTTTAAATTACCTCTTCCACATTATTTTGTGACAGCTTTGAAAGTTCTATCATCACCCTTAGGTATCCTTTCTTAACTTTGAATGGAGTTTTTAAAATATGTAATTGCTCTTAAACAGATTAACTATATAGATTTGGCTTTTTCCACTAAAATTCAAGATTTCAGAGACAGTAAGAGAATACAGGACACCACTGTTAAGATTCTGTTAGTGTTCTCCTGGTTATATGGTGCAATGGAAACTTACTAAGCCCTCCTTTAAGATACCAATTCTCTATCCATCTCAGGAGTGCTTAGAATTATAAAAAGGGAACACTTTCATTCATAAAAAAACAGACTGCAATCAGTAAAAGGGGATTTATCAGAACAAAGTCCTTAAGTGTTTTTTTTCCTGTTAAAATACATCAAACCAAGTAACCAAACTGTATTATTTCTATTCAAGGAGAATTTACCTAGTGTTTAGAAAATGTCATTAAAAAGAAAATGATTTGCTGTAAAAGTCTTTCTCTGATAAAATGTGTTGACCTAAATGATATTCCTCAAAGGTAAGTCAGAGTGTTATGTGATGTTCTCTTATCGATTGTTGATCCTATGTGTGCCTCTGGGAAAAGTAACCACAAAGAAATGTTTTGAAAGGAAAAAGAGTGACCTTTTCTGTGGAGGCATTTTAATACTATGTGATGCTGAGATAAATAACTGGAAATACAACAAAGGGGGAAAAAAATTTAGTGAAAAAGTAGGCATTTTTATGTATTCAGGATGAAATCAGAGTTGTAATACAGCAACTGCTTTATACACTGAAAACCATAACTTCAAAACAGATCTTTACATTCATGTATTGAGTATTGAAGAGTCAGGGTAAAGTAGACATCTTCTGCATAGAAAGCAGGAAAGCCCCATCTGGGATGCTTAATAAAGTGTTGCATCATTATCACAGTTTAGAACCAAAAGTTTCTGCAGTAATTTTTTTGCAAATCTTGTATATACACATATATGAAAGAAGAGTATTTTCTGCTTGTTTGTTCAATATTTCAGTCAAATATAATGGTATTGTTTATTAGCCCAGTCCAACTCTCATATCCTAAAAGAAGAGGCTATAGCAGCAGAAGGAAATCAAACTGCTTTTATGTAACTGAAGTAACTTGAGGATCATGATTGCATTTAGTGCAATTTTTGAGTCATGTTACTGGAAAGCTTATTTCTGGCTGACTTATATATGCTAAGTTATATACAAGCTTTGCAGGGAGCACCATGTGACTTATTCTTCATCAGTTTCTTTATGGTCTAAAGAGAACTAAACAATCTATTGTAAACCTAATGTATTCCAAGTCCCAAGAGGAGGAAGGAAGGTAAGTGCAGATCTATAGAAGGTTGTGACCTTTAAGAGAACTCCAATTACAGGTACTGTGGGTAATTTCTCTTAGATCTTTACACTTGGATCTTGAGACTAAGTAGTTACTACCCTCGTGTTCAAGATATGGCTGCAAAAATAACATATATCATGAAAGTATTCCTAAACATTTTAGCTGGAATATATTTTGGACTTGGTATTAATGAATCATAGTAACAAGTTAATACTGGAAATCAAATACAGCAGAATATAAATAAAAAATCTTTTATATTAGGTGGAGTTTTTGTAACATAGTGACATAGTGTAAATATAAATATAATTTATATATAGAGAGCATTTAAATTTTTTATTCATACTTTTTTCCTTAGAGACGAAACTGTCTCAATGATGTCCAGATATTTGTGTTTTTCTGCATTTTTTAAAATACTATATGGAATTTGGAGTAAAATATAGAAAAAATGCACAAGACTGCCAATTCATTCTTGGACAGGATATCAGAGCAGGCAAGCACAGACTTCCTATTATTTATCTGTAACTTTGTAGCTTTTTTGCTGCTGCATCAAAGGGATACACAAGAACATAGAGTTTCTCCCCTACAAATTTAGACAACAGAGTTTTCTCATTTTTACACTCATAATTTCTGTCAATTTACACACTCTTTATTTTAGTCCTGCTCCTCATCAGTATTTGGTCTGCTGTTCCAGCAGGTCAGTTTGGCCCATGGGTTAAGAGTAAGTCAGTACCCACCAAAATTCAGCCAGGCAAATGGTTCAGCAAAGGAGTAAGGTGGGAAAGGAGACATTCTCCTTGTCCGTGGAGATGCTGGCAAGGAGGGAGGAGGACAGAGGAATGAGAATATTTGGCAGAGGATAGAACTGCAGAGCAGTGCAGTGTTTTGATATTAAACAGGAATTTTCCTAGAATCTCCAGGCCTTTCTTGTGTTTAAGATGTGGGGATTAGGCCACAAATATCACAGCTAGCCAGTTTTTCAGGTTCTTTGCTTTCCCGTGTGTTTTTAATTAAAACTTACCAAGACACAAATGCAGTCTGGAGCACTGCCAACAATGCTGTGGTCCAGCACCCCAGCCTTACTCCTGCTCCTTTTCTCCCCTCTGGATGGCTTCCCATGTTAGTCCCCTTCTCACAAAGGCACTAGCCTGTGCTCCAGCACCCTTCTCCAGAAGCCACTCCTCTGCTCCCTGCACAGCAGTGACACCAGCACGTCCCCCACCACTGTCACATCCCAGCAGCCAGAGATGCTGGAGCAAGAGCTCACCTGGGAGCTGAGGCAGCCTGGGAGCCATCCTCCAGCCACAGCACCTGGTGTCACCCTCCCAGCCCTTGCACCTTGCTCACAGCACTCTCTGCTCTTGCTGGAGCAATTGTTAGTGCAGAGAAGTTTCAGTGCCTGCTGCCCTGTCCAAATGCAGTCACCCTGTCAACACAGGTTTACATAATTTGCAAAGTCGGGGTTATTATTTATCTGCTTTTTACAGTACCATGAATGTTACCACCTGTGTTTTCTCAGGACATATGCACTGTGAGATCTGTCACTGCCTACATGTTTTTTATGACATTTTTTGATATTTTTATGCAGCTTTGCTGCCATTTTATTCCTTTAATATTTGTACAACTATTTTTTTTTACTATCATTGACTTGATTTACTTTTACAGTGCACGCGATGTTTGCGTTTGATTCCTGTTCATAACTTGCTTTGCATTTGATATCATTGTTTGCACAATTTATATCAGTTAAATGTTTCTGGTTCATTGCATTGTTTACACAAGCAGCTTGCCTTCCAGGTGAGAGACTCAGGCATGCAGGAGTAGAATAGAATTAATATCTATGCAGACCCCATTTACTAACATATGCAGCCAGGAAGGGAGATCGTAAATAAGGAGCAAATGACAAAAGGAAAAGACAAGAGAGAGCAGGAGGTGATGTTGAGGGAAAGAAAGGAAGAGGTAGTTACAAACTCAGAATGTTTGTATCAGAGATGCCCCACATCTCATGTTCCCTGCAAAACAGTGAGTTAGACTTGTAAGTGATCTTGGACTTGTAAGCAGCAAAACAAGTAAAACAGCTCCTGTCATTACCTCTTGTGTAATGATCCCATCCTCCATCTGCTGTAAAATATGGAAACAAAAAAATTACTTCATTCGTTAATGAGTCAGCCTTGAATGCAACCCAAATAGGCTTCTGCCTCCCCTTTCAGATGGCTGAACATACCTAAAGTCCCTTGGTAAGCTAGCTAGCTTGATGATTTTGAATAGCTTTGTGAAGCAGGGGGTACATGGAGGTGGTATTGCCACATACAGGTATCAGCTTCACAACTCTACTAATGCCCTCAGTTCCTGTGGCTGTTACACACAGACAGGGCTGAGCTCTGCCCACCTAGAACTGCAGGACACATGCTGCCCTGCTAGCCTGACACTGACCACTGCCATATACCAGGGGACATTAACCATGGCCTGAAAACACAATGGTACAGTAATTGTTTTGCCCTGTGGAAAGGGACCTGGGGGTCCTGGTTGATGTCAAACTGAACATGATCCAGCAGTGTGCCCTGGCAGCCAGGAGGGACAACCATGTCCTGGGGTGCATCAAGCACAGCATTGCCAGCTGGACAAGGGAGGGGATTGTCCCACGTACTAGGGTGTCCCTGTCTTGAGTAATGTGTGCAGTTTTGGGTGACACAATACAAGAAGGTCACAGAGCTACTAGAGACTGTCCAATAGAGAGTGGTGAAGCATTTAGAGGTAAAGCCATATGAGGAGCAGCTGAAGGCACTTGGTCTGGTCAGCCTGGGGAAGACTGAGGGGAGACCTCATGGCAGTCCACTGCTTCCTCGCTAGGGAAGGAGGAGGAGCAGGCACTGGCCTCTTCTCTCTGGTGACCAACAATAGGACTTGAGGGAGTGGCAGGAAGATGTGCTGGGAGAAGTTTAGTTTAGATGTCAGGAAAAAGTTGAGAGTAGCTGAGCAGTGGAACAGGCTCCCCAGGGCAGTGGTCACAGCACCAAGCCTGCCTGAGTTCAAGTAGCATTTAAATGATGCTCTCAGGCACATGCTGTGATCATTAGGGTGCCCTACGCGTGGACAGGAGTTAGGCTTGATCATCCTGATGTGTCCCTTCCAACTTTTCTATGATTCTATGATTTGTTGATGAAGATCTATTCAGACCACAGGACAGCAGACAGATTAGCATCCTGCCCCTACTTTTGGTGAAGCCTTTAAAGCCCATGCAGGAAATTTATTTCTTTTGGTATGCACATCAAACTGAGGCAATGTGGACTGCAAACAAGCCATGTGTTCTTACAGGCTGCTGGGAGGACGGATGAAGTTCCTATTCCATACAGCTCAGAGAGAAAGTCAGAGCTGACAGGAGCAGCTGACAAATGACTGAGGCTGCTTTTTTCTTTACAGTTGAGGGAAGAGGGTATACATTCACTGATTCAACACACATATGCCAGCTCAGAACTGAGCCCTGTGCTTACTGTCTCCCTGTCTGTGAACACCAGCACCTTTTCATGATACAACCACTCTTTGTAGTCTGAACTACAGGCATCACCCATCCCTCTCTAGCCTACAGAGACATGATGAGGAGTTTTGGGGAGGCATATTACCTGCTAAAGGGTGTGACTGTTGCAATCCACTGGCAGCAGCATTGTGAGCAGAACAGTCACATACTTGAGAAAAAACAAATCTAACCAACTAATTTCAAGCAAGCAGGCAACCAAGCGTGCTGTCAGTAAGATAACATTTCACATCTGCTCCCTTGGGAATTGAAGGTGTTTTGAGTGGCTCGATCAACAATGGCACAAAAAGCTACCCTGTGCCTCTGATAATTTAACTCCCAACCTGATCGTGTCTTAAACTAATCCATCAAATGATCCAAAGTAATCCAGCCTCAGCCCTCTCAACAGATGTGTGCTGGCTGTAGTTCTGCACTGGAAGCTGTAGCCTCAGATTAAGGCCTTTCTTAGAGAAAGAGTTATGTTTTGGACACAGTTTTCCAAAGTTCATGAAGGCTACAAGAATGCCCCAAGGCTGGCCAGTGTAGGCCCTTTGTACTCTCAGGTATCTTTGCTTCACATTAGCAAAAATTCAGGAGGCACCACTGGTATTTCAGTGTTCCTTAAGGTAATAGTAATAATGTGCTTACAGTAGGTGCCATTAACTGAAAATTTAGGGATAGTAAATACCTTTCTATGGACTTAGAAATATGACTTCAGGTATAGTGAAGGCTTGGCAGTCACCATTGTGAGTGTCGTATACTATAAGCATGTGTAGAAGGTACTGTCACTGGAGCAATTTGACTGATCTTTTTATGCAAACCAGTACAACAGGTTTGTGACCAGTTAGCTGGATAAACACAATGAATACACTGGTGTCCAGAATTTCTGTGTAAAGGGATTGAAGATCTGTTAGTAAAACATGATTCCCTCTGACCTTTTGTCCAAGTTCACTCTTTACTTCATATAATTTCATTGCATTTGGGAATGGGCTTAACTATTTAAAATAAAAAATGTTAACACAGGTTAAAATCTTGTTTACTTAGCTTTGATATTCTCTAGGTAACACCAGAGAAAACTGACTGTTTATTATGTTAATCAGATATATTAAACCATAGGACAATTTTCAGATGAGCAGATTCTCTTTGAAAAGCTGTTTTATTAAAAAAAATTATTGTTCCCTTACTATCATATTGTGTGGATTGGATATTTTAAAAATTCTTTCTTCACTTATCTACCAGGATTTCATACATTTTAAACTCTTATCTTCTCCTATAGAACAGTTGAACTTTCCTAATGATAGCTGCCTCATTAGCCTCTGTTTCAGAGCTTTGTCCTAATCTATACAAGTATTTGCTGAGCCTCCTTACATGAAATCTAACGAATCTAACTCTGTATTGAAGTCAGTGGAGTTACAGTGATGTTTAAGATAGAGCAATCTGTCCATAGGTAGCTGGAAAGGTAGCCTTATTTCTGAGTTCATATTAATTAGATTGTTTTGGCATAAAAAGACCAGAAGGATGGGGAAGAAAGACCAGAGGAAACTTCATTGTGTTCAATATCACAGCAGAGAGCAAAATCTCATACCAGGTTCTTTAAACCTACAAAGCCATCTTTAGCCGTCAATGGACAGGAGTACATGCCTTGAAGAAGATAAAAACAGTTTAGTGTTACCATACAGATCTCTCAATTTTTTATTGAGTTGTAACTAATGTTTGGGTACATCTCAATAACATCTCTCCCATGTAAGTTCCAGATTGCACAAGATCAGGATATTTTTCAGAGTCACATTTTTGCCTTAGAGCAAAATGGTGATACAATCACAACTGGCTAGATTAGAGGCAATCACAATTTTTTAAAGTCATGTTTCATATTAACACAATAAATCTATCAACTGAGCAGATAAAATTATACACTGGATAAGATCTTATAGTTTATTTGTTTACAAAAGTACCAGGATTATTTTAGGACCTTATTTAACTGTGTCCATGTAGACACAACTGATATAAGTGTCAGATAAGATTACAGTTTGGTTTTGCCTCCAAGAAAATGTACAGTATTTTTCTTTTGCAGGGGGAAGTTGTCATGGCTTAGTTTTTCCTTGAACATCTCCAGGTAGGTGGCTGGACACTTTTCCTAAACAACTGGGAGGAGGAATGAAACTATTTAATGTTGTACTCATTCTTTTTAAGGTGTAAGTACTCCCCCTTTACTGTGAGGGTGGGGGATGAAACTGGGCCTTGTTGGACAACTGAAACTCTCATGAGAACTAGGATGGAGGAATTGCAATCTCTCATCTCAGGTTGTGGGGTTTTTTGGATTTTTTTTCTTATTTGGTTTTGGGGGGTTTTTTTGTTTTTTGCAGTGGCTCACAGCAGGTGGATGAGTGAGCACTCACTGACAGTCCCTCTTGGGCAGAGAAGGCCACTACACAGCTCCTGGAATGGGGGACAAGGATGCTTGTTTAGAACAAACTCTTCTGAAATGACCAAACCAAATGTCTGCATTAGTCAGTGCCCAGCTATTCTTCTCCCCTGGGTGGCATGGCCTATTGGCAGTCCTGTTAGGTTGATTACTGCCACTGGTCAAGGGAGCTCAGCACCACTCCAGGATTGCCCTGTCAATGCCCCATTCTCTTCTCTTGCAAAAGTAACCTATCACATGGAAGTGAGCAGCAGAAATGTGGTGTCATGGCTTTGAGAGCATCACATGAGACAGCTGCATGTCCTGTGGGAACATGGTGGCTAAAGTGGTAGTGGTCCCTAAGATGGCTTCTGCCAAAACTGTGAGGTTAAAGCCCACCAGTGACACCCACAGGAGGAAACCCCACTATGAGCACCTTGTTCACCTGGGAAAACCTAAGGCTGTAGCAGTGCATGCACCTGATATATATATAAAACTGGATAACAGGTATGTGATGGAGTAATAAGTATATTTTTTTCTTTGGAACAGAAGTGAAAGGGAAGATATTTTAAAAGCTTAACAGAGAAAAAGCTTTGGTTTGTTTACAGTTGAGTGCTTACTCAATATTACAAACTAGAACAAATATATCCACCATAAAATAGGCTCAGGCCTGTACTGATAGCATGAGTAGTAATCTACACTAACAGCAGTTATACTCAGTAATTAATTATTACAAGTAAATAGGTATTTATTTAGTATTTGCTTTCATTGTAGATCTACATGTCTTTGGGCTTTTTAATTGAAAGTGTTGCCATATGATCCATTTTGCAGTTGTTCAGTACAATACTGAAAAGACTTTGTGATTGGATTTCTACTCTTATGCCCTTAGTCTCTATACATTTATATTGATTTAGGTAATGCATTCATCAGGGAAATAAAAATGTTAGGCTTTATTTAATTAAACCAAATTACTTTTGTGGCTTTTACATAGTTTTGCTTATTTTTTTTTCTCTTCTGGGAATGCCATTAAGGTGTTGAGCTTTGTCTTAAACAAAAAAAAAAAACCAACAACACACATGCAGAAAAAAAAAAGAGCCCAAGATAAGTTCTGTGAATTGCAGTCACAGGTAACCTATCAGAGAGCACAGATCCAAGACCATTAAGTAGCACACAATCCATCCTTTAAGTAGCATTTAACACATTTAACTTTAGAGAAGTATCACAAAGCTGGAAAATCTAAAATTACTTGACTTGAACCTCTGTTGCTATATTCTTTTTGATAGAAACATCTTTGTATATTCAGAAATGCAGCTGTCAGCAAAACAAGTTCCAGATATAAAAAGGTCTGAAATGGAGATGAGAAGCAGGCAAATATCTGTAGGTTAATAACTACACAGTATAGCTGTCATTAGCACTGTAATCTCAGCGACCACATACATGCTGTCTGCAGGGTTGGAAGAAGGGCTTCAGGATAGGTATTCTGGAAGATCCAGGCTTGCCTCTTGTTAAAGAAATTCAAGTCCATAAAATGCAGAGATTACTTTATAAACATCTTTGATCTCCAATTCTTGCAAATTCATAAATGCTTGGGTGACAACATATGTGTCTCTATGTACCTGTGTGTATATAAAGCTGAGGGACCTAAGTTGCAGACTTCAGTATTCTGTTGTTATCCCCATCCTGCCTGGTCTCACCATTTCTGTGTTTCATACTTTCCTGGAATTGCCACAGGCAGATTCAGAAAGAGAACTAAGTGAATAGTAATGCTAGAGAAACTAATTTCTTCACTATATTGAACAGTTTCTATAATAGTTATTTTCTCAGATGAAATTATTTTTCATTATTCCTATCTAAATTAGAGTTCTCTTTCGTCTGCAAATCTTCCAAACTATGAAACAAGTAGTAGCCTATTTTTCCTGCAGAGCTTGCTTTAGGAATTTGAAACACATTTTCCAGAGGGAGGGAAGTTCTCAAATAGACAAAGAGTGCAATATCTTGTATCAGCTGACAACACTCTCATTTCTGCTTGTTTTTATTCTCATAGTAATTTATAAGGGATACATCAGTTACTCAAGAGGACAATAACTACATTAAAACATTAATTTTATTTCAGCAAGAATATATCTGTAGATAGCTGCATAGGCAGAGTGAAAATTTCACTAAGCAGCATCTTCCTGAGTATCCTGAGAACCTACAGCTGACTTTAATTTCTTACTTGAGAATTTGGTATGACATAGAATTTCTGAACTTGACAAATAGATTTTCACACTGCTTGATAAATAACACTGAAAAATAAACTGGTCTCTGGACTTAAAAACGCCGATTCATTCATACTCTTAAGCTTTTTTTTTCCCCATATACAATATTTAAGCAGTTACAAATATATTGTTCACAAATTTTACAGTGTTTCACTAACAAAGCCAAGTGAGGGGAAAATAATAGAGGCTTTAAAAACAAATATATTATGAGAAATTGCACCCCATTAACACTACAATAAAAACTGTGTCCCCACAGATGTTAAAAAAGTGTGGTAGCACTAATCTGCTGGAGAGAAGTTTACATGTTTCCTAGAACTATGGAATTATGGATTAATGCTCCTCATGAATGAGAGAGCTTTTTCTTTTTGCTCAGATGCCTGTTAGGACTGTCGTAACCCTTGGCACTTTTAAAGAGTATCAAGGGGCTGCAAGCAAACATGATGGGAAGGGACAGATAGGCAAGTCACAGGAGAGTATGACAGAAAATGGAGAGTGATTCAGCACACAGCTGATGGGAGTGCTCCAGCCTCACAGCTAACCCAAAGAGATTGTAGTCCTGATTAGGCACAGTGCAGTAATGGAAAACCATCAGACTCATTCAGTATTCAAGGTGGGCAGCTGTATAACAATTTGTTTCACAACAAAAAGTTGACAGAACAAATCCGAAACAACTCTGTGTGCATGTTTACATGGGAAGCTATTGGCATCAGCAGTGCATTTGAAGGTGTGCTTCAAGTCCCTTATGCTTTTTGTAACATTTTCAAATTCATTGCTGTCTTCAAGATGACAGGAAATTCAGGTCTGCATTCCTCCTGGGAGATCTTTATTCACAGACAAGTCAAAAACCCTTGACAAAAGGCAACCAAGGGAACCTGCTGACCTTTTAGCTGCCTGTCTAACATCAGAGCAAGTATTGCTTCTTGATAAAATGAGAAATTCAATTTAAGGGGAAATGTAGCAGGTATTTGAGTAGACTCTCATTTTATTTTACTTCTTGTGCTGTCTCTCAAACAGAAAACAAATGTAAATAAACAGGACCCTATCCTTTGTTCCTGTGCCAATCCAGAGCTAACAATGCTGCACACAAGGGTAACATCATTCTTTAAACATTTTCCTCTGCTCTCTTGTTCACCCAGTGATGTTAATCTGCCCAAAATAAAACTGTCACTTAGAAATGAAATTTTTATATTATTTCATTATTTTTTCCTCCCTAATTTTATGAAGAGAGGTCCCCTTCATTGGAAACCCATTCATCAGTAGTACTTCAGTTCTTCAGAAATTATCTGATTCCCCAATCTCCTTAGTTTTGAGAAAATGTTTAATGCCAGCTTTCACAAGATTTGATGGCTTATAAGGGCAGTCTAGATTTGTGTCCCAATACATCCAACAACTTTTCTGTATTAATCTCTTTTCGTCTGTCTCACT
This sequence comes from Florisuga fusca, assembly GCA_038090715.1. Lineage (NCBI taxonomy): Eukaryota > Metazoa > Chordata > Aves > Apodiformes > Trochilidae > Florisuga > Florisuga fusca. The sequence goes on along the minus strand of JAAWXA010000006.1, from coordinate 16,460,845 downwards.
TGCCCCAAATGAACTATTTGTTTCTAATTTTATCAGCCTGAAAGCCTTGAACTTTCCTATGGAAAATTTTGGCTGAAGAACATATCAGGGACTGGTCTATTTCCCCTATGAGGGGAGTCTAGGAGATCTGTGACTGTTCACTCTGGAGAAGAGAGGCTCAAGGGGGTCTTGTCAATGTATACACATAGCTGAAGGGAGAGGAGATGGAGTACACAGACAGGCTCTTATCATTGGTGCTCAGTGATAGGATCAGGAGCAATCCACACAAAAAGAAACACAGGAGGACCCCTCTGAACATAGGAACACTTTTCCACTATGAAGGTGACAGAGCAGTAGCACAGGTTGCTCAGGGAGGTGGTGAAGTCTCCGTCCTTGGAGGAAACCCGAATAGACCTGATGAGCTTCAGAGCTCCCTTCCAACCTCAGCTCTTCTGTGATTATGTGATGCATACTGGACATTTGAAGCCAGTAGAAAAACTTGTTTCTCCAAAGGAGAAGGGGTGCCTTTTTATGTATAGGACTAAAATAAAAATAATATGAAAGCCAGCTTTGAGAAAGGCAGAGAATGACATTAAAAATGCTTGCCTTAATAACTTATATTTCGGAAGTATCTCCTTGTACTCTGCCAATTAATTATTTTTTTCTTCAATGTGCTAATAAAAGCATTTCCTACATAAAGTAACCTTCATTCCTTTGATGTTTACATAAGGATGTATTATTTGTATAGAGAACACGAACTATAGGACAGAATCAAATTTTCTGATGCTTGTAGAAACTAACATACCAGTCTAAGAGTAAGTTGTGCTCTGTTATGAAAATTAATCCCAAAACATAGAAATGTTTATGTACAAATTTAGTTTTAGAGATTTACATGTCAGGTTTCATTTTCTTGCATATCTTTGGCAGCATTAGTTTAAATTTATGAAGTTACTCCATACAGCCAGATTTGGAAGTTATTTAAGAGTTTGTTACCATCCTAGGGCTACAGCAGAAAAAATCTCCATTGTAAGCAAACAAGTAGAACAGGCAGAACAAGTCTGTTACTAGGCTTGTAAAATAATACACATTGTAGTAACTTTTGAGGGTTTTTTTATTAGCGTTTAACATCCCTGTTGCAGATGGTGCTTTTAGGAACAATATCACTAATTAATAATATTTATATCTGCTGTAAAGATGGAAATGGAAAGTGAGGTGACTGACAGTGAATGGCCAGATTCTAAGAGCTGAACTCCCTGGTCTTCCTTGCTTGAGTTCTCCCCTCTCAGTAAAGCTGCAGATATGATGGTTGTTGATACACAAGTGCCAAACCACTTCCCTTGACACAACCAGCAAAATTAAAACTATTAAGAGCTATTTTTCCTTCATTCATACCCATGGTTACAAGCATTACCATACAGATACTGTATATGGAAATCAGCAATGCATATTTCCAGACTCTCTGACTGAGCTGTGAAGATGTTTTCTCATTAGTATTTAGCTGTGTATTACTGCCCTTCCTGTTTGTCCAGCAGGGAAGAGCAGGGTTTATTGGAAGGGATATGTATGGAAGGCAGGAAAAGGACAAGGAGTTTTGAAGAATGAACTGGAAATGTAGAACTGTCTCTTTTCTCCTAGGCTTTCAAAAGATCCAGGGAAGTGCTACAGACATGCCACAGAAACAGCATTTCAGATTGACACCATAGAGTTCTCTAGGATCCCTCCTAATTATTACATATATCTCCATAGAATGGACATTTTTCAGTTCGTCATCATCATGATTCGTGGATTGCTAATGACTTTGACAACTGGAATATAATGATTAAAATGCTGTCTGCATGTTCCATCAAAATACAAAAAGGCTTCTCTCTGGAAACTAAAACCCACTTCCCTGTGTCATGCTGTCTGTTCTGCATTGCTCCAGTGATTATGTATCTATTGTTCTCTCTCTTTTTTGGTTTTGGTTTTGGTTTTTGGTTGGTTTGTTTTGATTTGTTGTTTGTTTTGTGTTGTGTTTTTTTTTTTAAGTGACTGTTGCACTATGCTGAAGATACTCTAACAACATACAACCACCACATCTTACCAGCTGTTTCATATTCAGCCCACACATCCAGCTAGGAGTGGAAACTGCCTCTTCAGATTCACATTTGCTAAAATAATCTCTAATTTGAACTGTTGGCTGTTCTCCTCCACGTACATGTATGTTCTGGTACCACCCACTAGCACTCTTAAATTTTACAGCAGTTGTGTGTATCGAGAACAGGGACTATGGGGGGTGGGAGGGCTGTTGGTGGATCAGTTTGTCAAAATCTTACACTTGCTAGCCATACTGCCATGGATCATCACTCAATCCTTAGAAACCAGGTTTCTGAAACCTTCAGAAAAATCAGTTTCTTCAAATGTCAAGCTGGAAAGAGAAACACAGAAGTAATGAGGGTTTTTTGATACCTCTCAGAGATTTTTGCACTTCTGGTCTCTGTTCAGGATGTGATTTTGCTGCTACAGGAAGCTCTGATGATTCAGGTTAAGTGAACCACAGGTAAGCACTTGAACTAAATTGCAGAGCTTCTCACATCTGTCTACCTGTTATTTTTCTAACATGTACAGCTTTCCTTGGAGAGCAGTTATATTCCTTACATTTTAATTCAAATGTTATGCCCTACTATACTGTTGCAAAACACTAGGGCTTCACAAGGACCAAAGAAGGAATTTGCAGGAATACTTCTTATGCAGAGATGCATATAATCTTTCAACAAATTAGTGTGTGCTTATTAACTATTTAAGTACTCTGTACTGAGTTCTTAGCTAAACAGCATAAATTTCTGCACACCATTGTTTTTGGCTGTCAGTGATTATGCTATTTATGGCAGCTCCATAGGAAAATCTGAAGGAAACCTACAGAGGTGAGCTGAAGGACCCTCCTTCCAGCTGTACTGGTTGCCAGCACTGCAGCATTCCTGAGTTCTGAATCAGTGGCATAGGAGCAGCTCAGTGGCCATCAAAGAGAGAGTTCATATGCTCTGGGGGTGCAAGTGGTTATAGCAGTGCCTATGGTTCAGTGAAAACCCACAGACATTTCCACATGGACTAAAGATGTACTGTATAGCAAAGTTCCCTTGACATTTTTCCGTCATACAAGAAAAGGAAGGTCAATCACACTGTAAATCTTATTCCTGTTATGTCCCAATCTGCAAAAGATTCACATTTTAAGATGCAGTAACAGTCATTGTACAATTTTAATTATTATATCAAGCTAATTTTTTCCTAAAACTGGCTGCAGCATTCACAAGCTGGGAGAGTTCAGAAATACTATGTAAAATGTGGCCTCTGAAGAGTTGCCCTCATACAGAAGTGTCTTGACGTTAACTACCAAGGATGAAAGACATAGATGCATAAGCTAGAATAAGGGGAGCATAGGAAGTACGGAGAAAAAAGGGTAGATATAGTGATCACACAACATACTTTGCATTTACTGGAGTAGCTGAGATGCACTCAGTCAGAGTGCATTGGTGACAAAACTGACATTCACCTCTTGCAGTTTTGTTGCAAGACCCAGGAGACACCGGCCTTTTCTGCATTTTAAAACAAGGCCTCTTGTGGTCTACTCTATCTTCTTTCTAAACCACATATGCCACAATGTCACTTCTGGCCCAGCAACTGCTAGGCACACAATAAGTATAACCACTCCAAATTAATTTTCTTTTTCCCAGCTGTTTCACGTGCCTTGGAGGTACCACAAAGTTGCTGAGCAACTGAGGCATATAACACTGAGAGGAGATTTCAAGTAACCCTGCCAAAAGACTTGTTCAGTGTAACCAGTCTGAAATGAGGTGCCATACCCATGAGAGGTGATATTTTTGTCTAGTGGGTGATCTCTATAATATATGAATCATCTAAGTGTGGAGGTATATTTCTTAAATGGGAATGAGCTTATGTGAACCTGCCTGTTTGAGCTTTAGAAAATAAATTTCTCCTGTGTCTTGCTACAGCTACCAGATGGTGAGTAATGGGTCAGGTGGGATGCAGGGTTTACCCCTTTCCAATGAAGAGTACGTCTGTATTCCATAAAAAGAAAATGAAGAAGATGCCCACCCCAGGCTTCATGGTCCCACACAACGCCCATGCCCTCATAGCACCACCTGTCCAGGGGCAGGACCCATCATGATGTCACTTTCACAGAGAATGTGTGCCTTTGGAGAGAAAAAGAGCAATTTTCATCGTATCTAAAGCCAGCAGATGCCATCTGCTGCTATAAAGGATACACTGGGTTGAGGGTCGAATAAAATGAAAGTCTGTTCAAGAAGTTCTTGGCTGACAGCTGATCCCAGAGACCATTTCATTTTCAGTATAGGCCAAGGCTGAAGGTGCTGTGGCTTTAGACAAGGGAAGCAAAGCAGATCCCTCAGGCTTCAGTTCTTCCCACAGTCCTCCTTTTCTCTTCTGCATGCAAAGAGGATGAAGGAATACCCTGGATACAATTTACAGTCCATCCATCTATGTAACCTATGGTATTCAAACTGAATTTCAAGATAAATCATGAGTGATCCAGTGGGTTTTTCACAGTTTATCCCTGCAAAGCTTTCAATTCCCCCACAATATTTATTTCTCCTGAGTCTGGTTTTGACAAGGGATATCAATAAGGCAGAGAGATTTATTATTTAAGTTTAAATAATATTTAATAGCATTTAATATGCTGTTAATATCTTATTATGTGCTAACAGCTCATCTAAAAATAATATTTTGTTCAAATTTTTCTAGACACATTGAAGATGCCTGTGCACCAGGCATGAAGAAAATGAACCAATTCTGTGCCTGCATGAAATCTGCTTTCTGACAGTTCCCCCACCTGAAGTGCAGATTCTCAGGAGACTGCGGAGGAGACCCAGACCACTGCGCAATATTGATCACAGATGAACCAGCTGCAGAAACAAATGCTACAGATAGCTCTCCATTTTTTTTTCTGGAGACCTTTTCAAACCTTTCTCTAATCACTTGGTAGAAAGCAGTAAATTAAAGCAGCAAGTTCAGGCTTTGGAACCGCTTAGCAGGCAGGGGTGCAGCAGGAGAATGCATAACAGATTGAATTATTATATGCTGCAACCTTCCACGATTACATTTGAGCCATAAGTTATGGAAGTGAGTATAAATAAGAATTAAATATCTGCAAAGTCTTTTTTCTTCTGTCCTTTGATTACAGCTCTATTTTATTTATGATGCCCAAAAGAGAGCCAAACTTCTATTATGTGACATTTCATCCGTAAATTGTTAAAGAATCACAAAAATGAAATACTTCACAGCAGGTTTTTCCTCTATTGCTACCTGCCTGTGGTATTAGCTTGGTCCCTGTCCCAACCCCCGCTTTAGTAGGTGATTTTTTTCTAGTAGGAAAGCATCTTGTTATAGTTTGGCTGCCTCTTTCTGTGATTTTCTCTAAAGCCAAGTGATTTCATTGTACAAGGGTTTTGATACTTCTGCCACTTTCTAGGTCTTTGTAATATATTTATTGTCAGTACCTTAAATACATTATATTACATTCAAAATGAAAAAAAACCACAACAAAACAAAAACCAAAAAACCAAAAACAAACAAACAAAAAAAAACAAAAACAAAAAACAAAAAAAAAAACCAAACAAAAAAAAAACACAAAAAACCAACCAAACAAAAATAAACAAAAAACAAAAAAAAACAATCCCCACAGAAGTCCTGCATGCATGAACCTATGGCGAGTTGTGCATTAAACAAAGTTAGAGAGGTCTTCATGCTGCTGGTCAAAAGCAGCATTTTCTAACCCCCATTGCAACTCTGGGTTGTTCTTCTGGACTTCCCTGCTCTGACAGAAATGCATGTCTGAATTCAGTGTATTTATTGTCAGATCATACATATTTTTCCTTGTATCAACACTCTCCCCAAATAGCTCTTCTCCCTCACAGGTATTCATACCTAGCTGTATTTGTAGAATAATCTTTCCTACACTTTGCTTTCATTTAGCTAGACTAAACAGTCTTAAAGACATAAGAAATGGTACCATAGAGGCATAAAACTGAGAGTATCATTGCTAGAACTTTATAGGCTACTACCTCCTCCAGCCTTTATCATTATTTATTTCTTTCTTCCCCAAGCAAAGGACCCCCTTAAGTACTGCAAACAAGATTACTAGTCCAGCCTATTTCTATTATTTCTACAATACTCAGTTTCATTTCTTGCACTGATAATGGTTGTTCTTCAAGCATGATGTCTGAGCTTCTCGCACCAATATAAAAACATTTCAGTTATTTCCCTCTGGCCACACTCAGATTCTTCGATGAATTATATCCATCCCTTTTGTTTATTTTTTTATCTGCAAGATTTTGGCTGTTATCCATATTAGTCTTCATTTTTCTTATTCTTCTTTCTCTGCTCCTTTTTCATCTGCTGCTTTGCTCTTCCATACCTGAATACTATGAATTGAAACCAGAGTTGGAGGATACACAATTGCTTCCCCTTGATTTAAAGTTCCTATCAGTCATGATGGCATCCATTTCCAGAAGGCAATGGCTTGAGGCCCAAGGAGAGTCCATCTCTCAAACAGGGACAGGTCTCAGCAAAACATCTGTGCAATTGGTTTCCTCATGGTGCCGTCCTTCCTTCTAGGACAAGATGCCAGCTTGAGCATCTTTACTTTTCCTCCTTGATCTTTTTCCTGTGGAAAAAACAAAATAAGAAAAAAACCCACAGGCTTATTTTGAGGATCTGGCCAGATTGCAATGGTCAAAAGTCAAAATACTACTTGGCCTTTAGTTGCAGGTATTCATTCCACCATCTTTTGTGGTAAACCATATATATCGTGTTACATAAGAAACCACTGCTTAATAAAAATGGATGTCTATGAAGACCATACATTTTGTTCAGCACTGCTGTCTTCAGCATATGTTACTGACAGGAGATGACAGAGAAGATAACTTGCCCTCTGACACTTTATATCCTCATTCTCAGTCCATTATCCTAAATGCTGGGAGAGTATGCACTGAGACCTCTTTGCCATCTGGCTGTCTTTCAGTGTTTTCTTCTACAACACCTATCTTCATTCTATTTACGGACTGAAGGGCATATATAGAGCTGGTTCATCACCCCACAAACTTTTCTTGTATCTGTGTCAGCTTGTGGAAGTAGTATTTGACTACTGACTCTGCATACACACAACAATAGTAACCATAACATTTTTTTAACATGTATTTGCAAAGAAAAGTGAATTACAGAGATCCCTTCAATCCAGAGTTCCTTTTGTTGCCAAGTGCAGAATACAACATGCAGCAGAGATAATTCCCCCCAAGAGTCCAAACAGTAGAGTTTAAAAAAAATCCCAGAGTACAGACACATTTTGAGTTAAGCTGCACACAGTAGAGTCCAACTTTTTTATTCATCAGTAGTATATTATCAGTGAACTCGCAAATAAAATTATACACATTTTCATCAGCTTTTCCTTGTTGTATTTTGAAAATATTTGTAATTTAAATCTGCCTCTCACTCAAGCCCAGTTCTGGAAGTGAATCAAGAAGATTAAACAGAGTTCTCCCAGCTCAGGTTTTATCATAGCAAACTAGCAGTGATGTTCACTGTTCTTCCTGTCTCCTGCTTTAAAATATTTTTATAGGTTATTATGTATTTCTTATAGGTTATTATTTCTCATTAGTAATGCCAGTTTGCGGAAACAAATAGCTCCTATTAAAATGCAAGCTGTCCACATGTTTCTTTCTGGAACTGGTGTACCAGGTTTTCATAAGGATTGTGTCAGCAAAAGGAAGAGAATAAAATATCAGCATTTCTCTTTGCTTGGCCAAGAAATTTCCTTGAGATTTCTTCAGTGTGCAAGTTGCAAAAAAGTTACTCCAGTGATCCTTTTGCATCACACATTGTTTTCTCACAGTGGATATTATGCATTGGGGTATTCTGTGCTTCCATTTTAAACAAACACAATCCCACATCATACAAATCTCAGCAGTCATCCAAGAGTCAACAGTCTATAGGTACTCTCTACATTTACCTTTTTGTTTGCATTAAATTGTTCAGCATTGGCTCACATATTGTCTACACAGGATATTTCTTTGCCTGTACAGCATACAGCAAAACACTGAGTTCAAACAATTAACAGTTGCAAATTACTAGTGTTATGTTTCTTTCATACATTTTCTGTAGTCTTAAAAATTTTAAAGAAATTTTACTACATATTGCTTCACTGTTCTCAGCATCCATGTTTTTAGGCATTGAGGCATGCAAACTACTCAGTATTGCTACTAATACTGTCCTCTGACAGAATCATCGCATTTTATCTTGCTTATAAAATAAGTTTATAATTAAAACATGATTTTCTTCAGTTCATCTTGCATTTTTTCTCTTCTGTTTAGTTTTGGAGTATCTTTGTTTTATTTTTAAATGAAATTCAAATTATAGCATTGAGAAATTGAAACCGTTTCCTAAAAGAAAAGAAGCTACATCTTGGAGAACTAGTTTGCTAACTCAAGCTTTCTGTTGCAATTAGAAAGGAGGGTTATTAAATAAAACAAGGAGAAAGAAATTCCATCTTTTCAAAGGAATATCCTGAACAAGAATTTAAGAAAATTAACTGAGGTCTATGAGACCTTTTGGGAAAACACAGATATTTTCAAAGAAGTAAAGGAAGCAAATTTCTAATGGCTTGTCAGATACTTGACACAATAATCAGACCCAATTAGGTGACAGGGCAAATCATTATTTTATTCCTTTTTAGTGTTTAATACTAGGTAATACTTTCCATTGGAGGATTTTTGCTGTACTCACAGCAAAATCCATGTGAAAATTCAGTCCTTGTGAACAAGGAAACTCAGACTTGGAATGGGGACCCATAAAAACTTTACCTCTGGTGTTGACAGGGATGTATTTTCCACACTCATGCCATTACCAAGCAGTAAACAGCTGCGTTACAGAGAGGGGAGTGTAAGCTGGGGTGGTTTGGCACAGCTGTACTATACCACCAGTTTATCCGGGGCAGGAAGAGTGTATTGTGACCACCCAGGACACTGCCAGGGGTAGAGTGGGGTGGATGTGCTGTATTACTAGCAAATGAATGAATGAAAGTAAGGCAGCAGCATCAAACACTACCACTTTGTAAAATGCAGGAGATAAGCTGTTCTTGCCTGTGGAGTAAAGAGGCAAGGAGCTCTGACACAGCCAGAGACCTCTGAAATCCCCCCTTGCTGGGCTGGCATTTCCTTCTGCAAACAGGTAATGGACATGATGAACTAGGAGCAGCAAATATTAAACAACTGAGATCCTCTGGGAAACTCTCATTGTTGTGATTTGGTTCCCAGGGTGTGTCCTACGCCAGTAGCATCTGTTGACCTTTAAAATGTTTTCTGTAGGAGCTGCGTTCCAGGAAGTTTTGGTTCAATGGTTTCAGTTTGCCTTTGTGACTGTATCAGGAATCCCATCAGAGAGTCGAAAGAGCATCAGAAGAATAAAGCTTTATAATGAAAATGAAAGTTTATTATAATTCAGGAGTTATGAAAAATGGTATGCACTCTTATGCGCCTAATTAATTCATCAATGATCTTTATATATTTCATTCACTTTTGAGCAGAACTCAGAAAGTGCAAAAGACTACCTGCCTTGTCTGCACTGCCATTAGGCAAATAATGTCTTTATTGGAAACCATGTGGTTCATATTCTGTGTACATGTCTGAGACCTGACTTTCAGTTTCTTCACTTACTGTTATACCTGGCAGCTGAAATGTGTTCCTCCCAGACAAGGGGAGTAAGAGCACCATTTTCCACTCATCACTGCCTTGTGATTACCCTGGCTGTTGTTTGGCTGTCCTCTCTCCTTTTTCCTCTCCTGGAAATCAAACTGGATATTTATTCATCATATCTTCCTGCTTTCATCTAATCTAAGAGCTGCCCAGTGAAGGATTTAAACCACAGTCACATAGCAGTTGACTTGAACAGCTGGTTGCAGAGCTGAGCCTGAAATCTGAAAGGTACACTTTCTTTCCAGGTTTTAATCCCTCTTTGTGCAATATAAATAATTCTTAACTCTATGACTCCGATGAGCTGTATGATCTGGATGTCTGAAAAGCAAACTGCTTCATTCCTGGTGCTGCAACAATGTTCTTGTGAAGAGATACTGTAGTATCAGCCTGTGAAGACAGAGAAGGCTGGCATGCCTAGTGCTTTTAACATTTCTTCTCTGACACAAGATCCTGTGGTAGTCTGCAAGCATCTGGCTGCTGGGGGAAAATGTGCAGACATCCTAATAGATTAGATATGCCCATCTGAGCTTCAAAGAAATGGAAACTAAATGTGATTGAAACATGTCAAAGTCTTCAGCTTCTGCCCCTTCTCAGGGGACTTGTCCTGTACCCAGGCAGTGGCAATTCAGCCAGCTCAAACTGCTGTCAGAGCACCAAGAGCAGTCTCCCCTCTGCCTTCCCCCACCACGCAGGGCCCTGGCTTTCCCACATGGCAGCACCATCCAGGGCGCGAGGCAGTGATGGGCCCACCAGGAGATAAGGGTTGATGGATGTCATGGAGGGCCTCGGGAATGAGATAAGGGCCTGGGACCTGCCCAGCAAGTATGCAGTGGGAGGAGATGCTCCCTGCTGCTGCCCCAGCCCTATCTCCCACTGCTCTTTGGGAAGGAGGTGAGGGCCTGACCCTGTGTTTATTGTTATGAGAGCATTTCCATCTTCTTGAATGGAAAATCTTACCTGAGAAAAAGATTGGAAAGTGAGCTCATACCTTCTAAAGCCTTTACCAAGCTTCCCGACCCATGCATGAACTCCTCCATCACACTGACTCCTTCCTACTTGCTCAAGTACAAGGTCCCCAGTGACAAATGCCTTGCTGGAGGGGAATCAGGCTTCACACACATCCAATTTCACCTCCTCTTGGTATTGTCATGCAGGCAAGTTTTCTATCCCTCCTTTGATGTTTTAGCATCTTCAAGAGAAGCCATTTGCTCTCATTGTTTTATAGTACCTAAGTCCTTCTTGCAACCAGCAAAATTCTGGATTACCCAGCAGAAGAAAAGATGTTCTGGAATTATTTAAAGGGGGGAAAAACAGAGCAAAAGGGTATTTTTGTGATTGTGTTCTCAGTTTTTTTCTCTTTTTTTAGAACATAATGCTATTTTTTACTTTTTTGAAAAAAACAAAACCTTCCCAACCTTGGGAGTAATATTTTGTATCTTACTAATAGGTTGTTAATATGGTTTCTGCCACAGTGATGCCTGCAAAGATGAAAGGGTTGTTTTGTTTTGTTTAAAAAAAATTAAAAAGACATTGAAAAAACAGGTGTTTTTAAAAATTTGAGGGCATGTAATGCAGGAAATAAAAGACAGAATTTATCATTCTTTGAAGAGCCTTTTAACATTATTAACTAAAGATGGTTGATGGTCTCTTTTCAGGAGTGAAATCTCTTTAGTAAATGAGTATTTAATAATCCTCGTGCTCTCATTTTTGTAATCATTTCAGTCTGATATTAAATACGACTTGTTTAGATGTCTCTCTGATACCAGGTATTTGTATCAGAGTGTCTGGACAGAGAATAATTGGATTTATATCTCTGTTTTGCTTCCAAATTGCTAGGTCAGATCTGGGTCTCTGGCTGTAAATTCTTCAATTCTATTCTAAGTCAAAGGAATGTGACAGATTTAATACCTGGAATAAGTTATTAACTGCAATGATGCATAAGCCAGTGGCACTTTCAGAAATATCAGTCTATACTGCTTCTGTTTTCTGAAGAAAAAATCAAAATATCGTTTTATTTCTTTACTTCTTGCAGTTCTTTAAACATTTTTCTTGATTAATCCATGAAATACTTGGAACTGATATGCTCATAAATACAACTTTCGGTTACTTTCTATTGCAATAATAATTTCTGTCGGGACTAGTTCTCCTTTCAAAAATCATAGAGGAATTTATATACACACATGGCATTAAAGCATTACTAGTAATAAACAGAAAATTCCTGTTCCTACCATGAAGTGTTTACAAAAGCCTAATAGAATTACAGGCTGTGGGGAAAGAAATCAAGAAAGATTTGGTGATTAGGGAACTTTGCCAGCCTGTGTATGTTCTCAGTTGAAAAATAGAATGACTTGTTAACTATATAAGACCAAAAATACTTGGGTTTGCTTCTCCTACAGGGTGGCTAGTTATGGTGCACTCAATGGTTTCATGTGAGCTGGATTAATCCCTGCTGTTGCAGAGATCCTGGTATGGGCATTTAAGGTTGAAGCTGTGTTTCCTGCACACAGTTTTGCCATAAATTCCTTGGGTTTGTGGGGTATCTTTTTCTAACTCTCCTAACTGACACTGTTTATGAGGACAAGTCACTACACTTCCCTCTTCAGGTGGGGGATGATCATTGCTGAGGGTTTAGGAGAATGCTAACCAGTTCTTTATGTTTACCAATAAATACATTTTGGTTTTAAGATACTGGCTTGGGCAATTTACCCATGTAACAGTCCAGAGGATAACTGGGGTACTCTGAATGCCTGTATTTAGATTGAGGTCTGTGGAAAAATGTAGTAAATTTTTATTATATAAGCTGATAGAACCAGAAACAAAATAAAAAGTAGCACTCCAGCATGCAGGCAAGATCTGGAAATTTTGATACTTGAAATGTAGCCATATGTCTCCACAGTGGGTATTTGCTTAATGTAAGCTGAAAAGCAACCACCGTACAAAACATTTTGCATCCAGATATCCTCAGAAGTTGTCTAGAGCACTGTGCATATCATTAGTGCCAGAAATCTGTGTTCTCTTTGCAGCTGTTTGCATGAATAAGTTTAGAAACATGACTATTTTTAAAACAAATCTATTTTTCCAACTAGGTTTGTATTGTCTTCCTTTGTTATCAAAATGGTGTAATACTGCATAGGAAATGATGTAGAGTGTGAACCTGAAATTAGGACTCATATCTTAGAAGAACAGCCTAATTTCAGAAATAAGACTCTCATTTTGGCTGTAAATTTTATCCTAGATACGAAAAAAATGATATTTTTGTAAAAAGTTTTCATCTTGAGTACCTGCTTTCAGCACATACTTGTACTGAAATGTTGGCAATTATCCCTAACTGGAATACAGAATATAGTGCACAAGACAGAGCAACTAGAAGAAATAAACTTTAATAAGTGTTATATCCTTTCTACTACAACTATGGTGTTTTGGGAAAATTGCTTACTGGGCTAGAGCTAAGAGAATTTTAAAAGGTCTCATGAAAGCCCAGCCTGGCTTACCTGAAAAGGACAATTTTGCTTATTAAGTAGTATAATAATCACAAGATATGATGACAATATATTGTCCTTTAAGGAGTGCTCTCATGACAGTCTTCATCCTTCCCATTCAGAAGCAAAGTTTAATAGGTATTAAATATTTCCCCTGAGGTAGTCAGTGGCAGAAGGTATAACAGCTCTTAGCTACTAGTCTGCAAAGTGCTATAGATGAGGGCAAATGACTGGGAGATACTAATTTATATTTTTATGGTCATGGTAATATCTTTATAACCTTTTAATATTGCTTCTCATTTTTTGCCATATTTTGCAAAGTCATATATATATATGACATCATTATAGCTAAGTGCTTCGCCTAAAGTGATAAATCGTAGGAAATTTTGAGGCTGAGACTGCTCTTCTATCTTTAATTCACCATGTTGTGTCTAGTTACAACTGGGACTCTGAAGCAGTGGGGAACTTTCTGTACCTATAAATCACCAACCAGTCATGTGCACATTTATGTCCTCACCCTTATTTTCTTATGAGAAACACTATTTGCTGGTTTAGGTGCCCTTGGCATTTCTAGTGGTTTATGAATAGTTTGGTTTATACCAAATGATATATTCTTCTGTGACAGATCAATCAGAGACATTTTGTCTTTCATACATTATGCCAGATCATTGCACCATTTCTTAGTGGTGCCAATATAGCCATACCACTGACAGCCAGTATGAAAGCAAGGGCAGAGCATGACGGAAACAACTGCAAAGGACTTTACAAAAACTGCCTTAATATTCTGCATAACCAAAAACTGCAGATGCTATAGGAAGGCAAGAAGTGGACTGGAGTCCCTAGTGCCTGATAGAAATCTTGTTGATGTGTTCATTTTGATATAAAAGTCCACAAAACATAAGAATGAGAGTCATCAGCATGAAAGAAAATGGAGTGCACAGTTCAGAAAACTGCTACTTTATACTATGTTGAAAGACAATGTGTTGAACTAGGTAATTTTAAAGTTGTTGTGGTTTTTGAAAGAGGGGCGAAAAATCCAGTAACTCTGGAGGTGTGACCAACTGAACCAAAGTTAATTTAAATAGTACTGAGATTCTAAATTTTGTTTATTTAGAAAACAGTAGCAAAAATCAAATAATATCTGGGAGAAAAGTTTGAAACAGGCTTCAGTTTCATACTTTTTTGATGTATTGAAGGTAGTTTTCATTTTGTCATCTAGATAGTTTAAATAAACTGTTTGCATATAAGGTTAACAAGCTGCAGTGGTAACAGGCTCTGTGAGGGATTATATTAGAATTAATTTGATCAATTACTTTTAGTTCCAGAGGTCTCCAGATGAGACAGAAGCCAGCATAAGCAGCTTGGCAGTTGAAGAATCAGTGCAGTCAACACATGCCGTGAAGGTAATGAACATTCTTTCAAACTTCATTTTTCATCCTGAGCAGAGAAGACAACTTAGCCAAGACACTGCTGTTCAGAGCAGGCAAAATGATAGCCATAAATAATCGTAATAGAAAGCCCATGGCTTAAATGCAATTGCAAAGAGTAAAATAAGTATTTTGCCATTAAAATGATGTTGTTAAACCTGGAATTTTCATTATGATTTGCCCTGGAGCACACTTTTTTTTTTTTTTTTTTTTTTCATAAAACATTCACATGAAGAAGCTGGGATAAACAACATCCAGTCAAATCAGGGGAGATACCTGTGACAATGTATTATATTTCCACTGCTAAACTGAAGCTCAGATGGATTGAGTCTGCTGGTGTGTCTTCTTGTGGAAGACAGTGGGAGGCCCACCTGTTAAAGGATGCTGTGGCATCAGTGATGTCCAGCCCTCATACGCTCATGTATTTAAAATTCCTGATGATTCATTAGGAATTCTCAGTTGGGTTAGAACCAGTTGCCTATTGCCCTTATCCTGAGTCTATTTGATGGTAATGGGTGGAATTTGCTATTGGCTTGACAATTTTTAGAATCCGTGCATAACTAAAATGATACCTTAGTGGAAATTGAAAACTCTGACAACAATTGCATTATACAAATCTGCTTTATTTTCTATCAACTGTATTTCCTTTCTTTTCCTGGCTCTCACTAACAACTTCTCTGTATGAGGAAACTTGATGTATGTACAAGTTATCCATAGGCCCATGAATACCAAACAGTTTGAATTTCTTTTTTGGGCAAATAATAATGTAGCTCTTCTAAAAGAAGGCTTTATATATTTAACTGTCTTAGTGTTAAGATGGCTTTTATGCGTTAAAATATGAAAGTTTTGGACATTCATTTCATATTATGTGAGATTAAGGCAGAAGCTACTACAGTTTTAAAAATCTGTCTTCATTATAAGTCTCATACATTTGTTGGAAAAGAGAAATAGTCTGACTGTTTCAACGTAACTTTTTCAAATGAGCAAATTTAAAAGTCAAGTGATGTGGAAATGAAGCACATTAACTCTGTTCGAAATTTTCTTGAATTCAGAATTGCTTATACCTTCAACTTCTTTCCAAAAAAAGAAAGAAGAATTACTTTGTGCTTGAAACAAAGTAATTTTTTATTTAATGATATTTGGATAACTTTATCTTTTCTTGAAATACCACACATAGTTAAACGCAGTGAAAGATGCTCTTCTGATTTTTAAATTCTGAAATTTAGACTCTCACAGTATTTTCGCTTTACCTGCGCAAAAGCAAATTCCAATCAACCACATTCTGATATCCATACCGTTTGTCACACTGCTCAGCACAGACCGTTCATCCATATGCAGCTAGTACCAAATGATTTGCATCCTGTTCATACCTAGGTGTTTCTCAGTCATACAGCTATTTCCCTTTGTTACCCTTGAACAGAGATTCTGGGGAGAAATCCTGAAGTTCGTCTAGCACATGGACTATTGCTATGTAAGTTTTAATCTGCACTGTAAGAGTAAAGATGGTCTTATTAGAGATACTATTATCCTATTATCCTATCTTCTTCCTTCACACTTCCAACTGTCTTTTTCAATACTTAAATAAATACTCTTTCAGGCTTTTCCATTTGCAGTACAGAGGCAAGCTGTACCTGGCAGACCTGTACAAGCTGTACCTGGCAAGCTGTACACCGGCAGACCTGGCAGCAGGTGACCATCAGGTGTACAGCAAGCCAGATCAGTCATATTTGTAGTTTGCAGGGAACTTAGCACGTGCAATCAACACCCACAGCTCATTAATTGCATCCTGCCTGCCATAGGTGGTGTTGCCTGTCAAGTTGTAGCAAGACGCTGCAGTCAATTTTGAAAACATTATTTCCCCTATCAAAAATTTGGCTACCACAGGTACAATGAAATGCTGACAGTAGGCTGTTTTAAATGTTTTCACTGTTCAAGTATTGGACGATATCACTCAAAAGAGACAGCTGCTTTCACCATAGCTTTTGCTACACAGGAAACTCCACCTTCACCCTGTATCTTCAGCATTATTTGCTGTCAGGAAGTGCTCCTTTAGGCTGCCTTGCTTGCTGTTTTATCCACATACGTAAGAACACACATCTGAAGAAATGTTTATTGACTTCAGTGAGATTTAGAGATTAGATGTCTGGGTATATTCAAACAAACTAATTCAAATTAACTAAAGGTGTGAATTTAAAGTTGTGATTACTTTAACTGCATTATGTGCACATTCTCATTCAAAATTAAAGTGGCCCTAATTCAATTTAACTACATTTACTTCCAAAGTAAATTAATACATTCTAAATGAGAGTTTGTTACACAGAAATTTAATGTGGTTTAGCCAATCCATTTTAAAAGTTAATTCAGATTGATTTTTCTGCACATTCTAGACAAAACCATCAGCTCTTAAATCAGCTCTGAAATGGAACATGAAATCCTATTTCACTTAGATCTGTGGTCTAAAATGCAACTCACTACCTCCTCTAAGGACTATTCTGCATGTCTCCAGGCTATGCATTGTACCTAGAGATATTTTCTAAGAATCAAAATACTACTTTGGTAATTTGGTGAGTTTCTTTATTACAATTCCTTTGCAATAAGGGGTTCCTACAGGAATATCACTCAACCTCTCTGGACCTTAGATAAGTATCTTACTGAGTGTTTCTATAATACATGTTTTCATGTCAGGCTTTGAGAGTCTTAAGAAGGATAACAAATTAAAAAATTGTTATTATAACATGAACTAGTGCAGAGCAGAATTCAGGGCTATAAAGAGTTCATACATAAAATAAATTGGACTCAGCTGACTTCGAGAAGTTATTTTTAAGTTAATACAACATGCATACATCCAAAACAAAACTCTCCATAGATTAAAAGATAGTGACTGTGGATTATCAAACACCAAATAGAGGGATTAACTGCTGGGCCTCTGTCAGAACATCACACACTTAATCACTGGGTCTGGTAATAGCAAATGAAATGTAGTGCGAAAGGTGATTGCAGATGATTCTTGATAATAATCACCCTTATTAATACAGAGGTAGCTGATGGTGTTTTCTAAGAGCGTGGCATCACATATTGTGTTTCACCTGGTCATCCAACTAAGAGCAGCAGAGGAACTCTTATTTTTTTAAAAAGCTGAAGCCTCCTTTACTCTTCCAGAGAGAACAAGTAGTAGATCAGTAGTTCACCATTAGATCAAAGAACCCCATTTGTTGATTGATTGATTGATTGATTGATGGGAAGTAGAACAATATTTATTATATGTGTAACCTGTAACGATAAATTAAAGGAAGACTCATTAAGTGCCTCAGTGAGTTAGCATAACAAGTTTTACTGACAGTCAATAAAGATTTGTGATCCCAACCTTCTTGGTGATTTTGATGAGAAAATAAAGATAGGTCTGCCTAGGAAAGCATGGTTGTGCCACATCCTAGTATTCCGCTCCTAACTTAATTAAGGGTCCCTGGAGAACTCCTTTTCTGATAGCACACATTAAGACAGGGCCACTGCAATGACTGCTGCTCTTAGTGCTTGCCTTGTGAGGCTGGTAGGGATAAACATGTTACAGTCATACTTTCATTTTGTTGTGTAGGTGAACCTGAAGAGAACAAAGTCTCCTTGAAAAATAGATTACTATCTCAATTAGTAAAATATATTGGAGGCTGTGACAGTTAGGGCTAGGACAAACATTAGGATTTTTAAAGTTTGACTTTAGGAATGTGGGATACATAGTTCTTTTGTTGTTTAGGTGATAGGAATACTTGGGTACACTTGCAGCTGGAAGAATTTGAGCACCTACATTCCAATGTACAATCTACCAGTATATAGGTATGAACTTACTTCTACCAAATACTTACCAAAAATCTTGACTTTTGCTTTCAGATCAATTGATATTTTTAAGACCTAAGGGTACTAAATCTTACAAATTCAAATGTATAAATGCCCAGCAAAGTGTCACATGTTTAGATCTAAAGCAATCTAAATCTTACCTTTCAACACAGGCCTGTCTAGGAGCCACACAGTGTATGCACAAGGTGCATTTGGAAACCAAAGTCAGTTTATCACAGCATTTTCATTCTTATCTGTGGCTATTTATGGAAGGGATGTTCAATATTTAAGGATCTTAATAAATCTTATAAAGCCTCATGAGAAGAGAAAAAAAATGAAATTATCTATGAAAAAGAATGTAGAGATGATAAACCTGTTATTCACATTCATGTAATATTATCTTTCCTACCCCATATTTATGCCTTCTCCAGAATTCATTCCTGTGTTGACAAAATGAAATAATTTGATACACAAAAAACCACCATGAACAACATTAAAAGTTTTATTAGCCATGGAGTCTACAGATTTGACTTTCTTTTTTGTAAAGGCTATTAAATATTCCTCCCTAAACATACTGAGATTTATTCTGTACTGCTGGAGCAAAACAGTAGTAAGTAGGGCACATTCACTGAAATGTCTAAATATCACTACCAACTCCATGACACCTAAGGTTTATTTAAAGTCCTTTTTGTTACTTGGACTGATAAGGGTATGGCCATATAAGCAGTCACTATGGTCTGGTACAAAACACTTGCAAACCTTATAGCTAACATAGACCCCATGTGTGTGAGCTCTGATTAAACTACTATTAAGTTCTACAAAAAGAGGTTACAATTAGAGACCTATTAATGAAACATAGACTACAGTTCTGCCTGTGGGAATGCAAAGAGGCTGAGTCTGACAGGCCTCCTGATTGCTGCAGGTTCTTGCATGGGCAGCTGGCACCTTTGTGTGCCATCATGCAGCAGATGCTGACACCAGAGTTTCTCCACTTGATCTGGACTGCCAGGTGGCTCTTACACCAGTGCACTGCACCTGAGACAGACAAATCTGCCTCTAATGAAGCCACCTGCACTGGGAGTGGTGCAATAAGTTTATAATAAAGGAGAAATTAGACTCTCTTGTCTGAAATGCTGCTTACATTCTGGGCCAGAGTTACACAGCAGTTCCCAGAAGGTGTACAGTTACATGGGAAATTGACATCCCCACACCCCTCTCTGGCTCAGCCTTGCTCACTTAGACTATAAGACCTTTTGAATGGAGCCAACACAGTGTTTGTACAGGACCTAATCCAGTGCAACCCCAGGGTCTACAGTGCCATATATGCTATTGCACTGCAAAACACATTGAAGCTATTTGGTTATACCTGGCAGCATATGCCAGAAAGTGCAAATGGTGCTTTCAAAAAGCCTCAAAAAAGTTAATCTAGCTCTGCAGTGCTGCAGTGTAATGAATAGTCACTTTCCAGCTAGTCAGAAGTCTAATTACAGCTCACTGCAAGCAGATAAATGAATTTGTCTGCAGTCTCAGTTTGCAGTGCAGGCACACACATGCACATCAAAGTGCATGATGAATTATGATGAACCCGTGATCCCCTTCTATATTCCTTTCTCAAAGCATGGAATTTGATATCCGTTCAAAGCACAAAAGGGAAGATAAACAAGCATCAGTCATTTTTAACAAGAGAAGTTCAGTAAAGGGAAGCAAACAAAATCTGTCTTCAGTTTATGCTACCCATAAAAGAAACAAATTCAGATGTTTGGCTTTTGAGGGAAAGAAATGAGAGGAAAAAAAAAAAATAATTTCCTAAGTATCAAAACAAAGCAACCAAAAAATCTCACCATATATTGACAGAGTCATTTTGGAGTGGGAAAACTGAAAAAATAGGTGAAGGAGACAATCACTTTGCTGTATCTTCCACAAACAGACCTGGACAAAGTGGAAACCACTGCTCTGCTCTGAAGGGGGAAGATTCTGTTGATATCAGAATGACCCTTGTGGGTATGGGGGAGCAACCTCTCTGCCCAGTGACTTTGTCTCAGTGAGATGCATTCCAGAGGCAGCTGCCTAACCCCAGGCTTTACTCCTGACTTGGTTGCAGGCAGTGTATTCAGACTAAAGTATTTTGACAGGTAGGAGGATACCATGGCACAAAGCCATAGTACCAGTCCTGAAGAAAGAGGGGAGAGGCCTTGCCAAAATATACTCCCTCAAAGCTTGCTGCTTACTGTAATAGCACATCATTTATTGAATATGAAAGACAGTCTGATACAGGCAGGGTGCAATGACCTTGCAATTTATTTCACTTTTCTTTGTCACAGACAAGACACATCTGGGTCATACTGAGGTTCTTATCCACTCTCTGACCAACATATGCTTTCTTCCCTGACTAACATTAGCTTTCTTAACACAGACCAATTAGAAGAAATTCTGCTTCAGAAGACAGCAGCTCAGATAGAGTGCAGGTGTTTACACTGACTGACGGTTTACTGCCAAATATGCCCAGAGTACTAGCCAGGATTTTGGTGGTCTCAGGATACCACAGGGACCCTGCCTTGCTGACCTGGCTCATGTTTGCCCACAGCAGGAGAATATAGCACCAGGACTCCTTCCACAGTCATTGCAAATAGCACTTGTCTTTGCATAGTGCATCCTGACACTCACCATCTTAAACTGCCAGGAAAACAGTCTTGAGCTTTTTTTCAGATACCATTTTGGGAACATCTTAGTGTATCACTGTGTTTCTCATTGCTGGAATGTACAGCCCTTACTAAATATGTCTGTTCAATTCTAGGCATCAGATGATTTTCTTGGGTTTTACAAGGTTCATTTGTTTTGTGGCAAACAGTATTACCACATGTAAGATATTTATAGAGAGTAAGATAAACCATGTATAAAAATACTTATCTTGTTAGGCAGCTCCACGTTTTAGACGTTGCCCAGTGCCAGAGCTCTCCTCTTATCTGCAGGTCCTTTTGTTTAAATAATTACTATGTTTTGTTGACATTATTAGGCTTGAAGGCTTGAATGACTTAGAAAGTTTAAAAGTCGACATTCACCTTCTTTCAAGGCATCCAAATTCTCTTTAAGTCTTCAGAGCATACAAACAGGCCACACTCCCTGGAAACTTAATTTAGCTGTAGACCATCAGGATAAGTATATCATTAACACAAAAGCAGATAGTAGGATGTGGGCAGCTTCTTCAGATGACCATCTAGTCACACGACAAATGCCACAGCTGCTTTAATGCCAAGTGTCATAAACAACCATGTGTGCTCTGCCTTTTTAAAATCCACAGGGCAAGGTACATGGATAAGACAGTTCAGAGGTCTGTTCTTACGAAACATATATTCTGCAGGTAGTAAACACAGATTTATTTACTTAAAGGGCTTACTTGCAGAAAGTCACTAGCTCAACACACTTAGCATCTGAGGATCTGAAAGCATTGTACATGTATCCATTCAACAGGCCCTGCAGTACTCCTGTATCCCTTTGTTCCAGCTATTCTGTAATTTTTTTTCTACTTTACTTCTTCTCATTAATATTCAGGCAGTGCTTATAATTTTTATCATTGAAAAAAAACCTGCAAATTTTCATTTTCTCTCAGCAGATCTTCCCTATCTGTACTCTTGTTAATGTACTCTTTTCTCTTTCTGTTTTAAAGGACACTAATAAGGTTTACATGTGTTTGCTGGATCTCTTGATCTGAGGTCACAAAATTTCATAGTGAAAAATGGAGTCCAAGTGCTTTTTTCCTCACAAATGAAATAGAAGCAAAATATTCAGCTATGTAGTGCTTTCACAACTTAAAGAGTAAATAAAGGATTTAGGATTCTCTCTCATAAAAAATGCTTTCAGACAATACTAAAAGTCAGGGATAAAGACACATGAGGCAAAATCAAATAAGGTAAGGAAAAAGTTGTGCATGACCCTAGCCTTCACAACCTTTATTCCGAGGGACTTGGGTTAATGTCAAACAATAACATGAAGTGGCTGATAGTTTCAGCTTGATGGTCTTGCAAGAACAAAAGCAGGCTACTAGACTCACCCAAGCACTTCTGAATTCCCTAGGAATTGGGAATTCAGTTGTTTTGGGATCCAGGCCATTTAAGAAAAGAGTATCAAGGATATCATGTGGCAGATATGGTAGAACACAGCCTGTAAGTCCTTCCTGAGTCCCTTATGTGTTTGGTAACACTGAAAGCCAAGAAAAGAGTTGTCATGCTCAAAGAGTTAGGGAAAAAAAAAAGAAAAAACAAACAAACAAAAATCTGATGTAAGAATGTGGCTAGGGAAAACTAGCTCATGAAAACCAAATATGGCATTAGTTTTGGACTTGATTGGATTTTTTTTTTTGCACAATCATAATCTCCTTTGTTGCTCTGAGAGTTATAATATCATGTTTTTCTTCATAGCTTTTAGGCCATCAATTAAGATCAATGAAATCTTGGAGATTGTTACTATTTGTGTAACATAAAATACATCAAGTTTAGCTGCTTTCCCATGGTGTCCAACGAGAGGAGGATGGAGCCATTCTCCTAACTGAACTTTGATTCTAGCATCAGTGAACCAAATCCTGATTCACAAGTATTCTTGATGTAAATGTCTGTACACCCTGTGTCAACTCAAATCACTTCTTAGAGAAAAGCTTGCTAAAAATTGTCTCTACATGTTCTCTGATGAACTAGCTCATTACTTTCAGCAGTGGAGCCTTAGTCTTCGTCTTCTCTGTTTTAGCACACACATTAATAAACCTTTTGTGATGGACCTTGTGGAGACAGCACAGGATTGGCTTTTTTTTTAAATAAGGAAAGTACAAAATATTTTCATTTTTTTCATTTTGTCTTCTCCAAAGAGCTACATGCTTCCTATCTAGTGGCTGTTGGAATTACCTATTACTCCAGCTCACTTTTTTGCTTACAGAAAAGACCTTATAGGTCTGGTACCTTACAGGCAACCCAGAATTTTGAAGGCATTTCCCAGAATCCTCACTGGATTGCAGACAACTGTTCATAGCTGATCAATACAGACCCTCTATCTATAAAAATAAACGCTACATTGAAAGTTATGATATGTACATGAAGCTCTCTCTTGTTCCTCATTTTCATAGCAAATGAATTTTTGCTATAAGATATTCAGAAATGCAAAATCCTTCTCAACTATTTTGATTCTTTCTCTTGCAAATGGAGCACAAAATTAAACACAAAGGTCCAAGGCTAATGATTCATAGGGTATAAATTACACTTGAAATCTCTTCCATATGCATTGAGGGGTTTTTTTCATATTTTCCATTTTAAATCATAGTTTTATAAACAGGATTTTCACAATTCAGCTGCTACCCTTGGGGGCCCACTCCAGAACAGCACTGGAATGAACAGCAGGTCATCTGAAGCAGAGGCTGCCAACTGTTCTACCCACTGGTCCCTAAGCTGACAATGGCACTAGCTGCCTGTCCTGGTTTGGGCCAGGATAAAGGTGATATTCTGGTTTGTACTTTTGCTTTCAGCTAAGTTTCTTGGAAGTAGTTGAACAACACAGATGTAGTGACAGTTACTGAGAAAGTGTAAAAGAGAAAATAAATTTCACAAAAGAGGCTGAAAATTGATTACCAGAAACCATGAAAGAAGTTACATTATTGAAAGTCAACTTTTGCGTATGTAAACAGTTTTGGTATGACAGAGGTAGCTTGTACTGCATCATCAAAGAATTTAGAAAAATAGGACCCTATTCTCTAGGCAGTTTTCAGTAATTTTAAAAAACATTTCATTTTACAGAATTATTTCTTTCCTTCAGGTTTATGTTGTGCATGTGAGCACCTTCCAAGAAACAGGCTAAATTTTTCACTAGGAGTTTTTTTCCAACAGATCAGATTCCCACAAGAAGTATTCAAGTGGAAGATCAGCCATCAATTTTGGCCAGTCTTTTAGTCATGCTGCTGGAATCATATACATGGTGAAAGAATGGAGAAGTGAATCTGGTGTCCAGGGGAAACAATAAGCATCTGCCAGAGAACCAAAGACAGGAAAGAGCTTCTTGGATACAATGCATTGTGTTTTTATGTGGCATGTCTAGAACACAACATAAATGCAATCAGAGCAGGATGGAATGGAAATGGAATGGAAAAATCTTGAGATTATTATCACAAATACCAGCATCATTTCTGTGCTTATTTCATATCCATTTTCTTCCATGGAAAGATACCATGATCTGATGGCTATTCTATAGCAAGTCATCTGATTCAGTTCTCTTTGCACCATATCATCTGTGAAGATAACAGAAGAAATAAGGGTACAGGCAAGAGAGAAGCTAGAAAGTAACAGTTCTAGGAAAAAATAAGCTGTAACATAGCATAAAGAAGAAAAGGAATACAAATCACACAGTTAACAGAGCAAAATGCTGGAACATAGACAATGAAGATCACAATACTGTTCCAGGTTCTGTTTAGACATACAGTATTTTTTCCTTGAAATTTTCATCTGTTTGTTAAAAAAATTAGAATGAAAAATGACAGATTGCCTGTTCTAAAGATGGACCTATGCTTTTAGTCAGATAGGATACAGATGAGTATAAGGCTGTGGGATTAACCAGAAATGTCTTGAGGTCTATTCCAACTGTCTCCTACAATCTCATGACAAGGCAGAAAGTTATCACAGACAGATACATAACTGACAAAAATAACTGATCGAGTTGAGCAAATGTAAGAGAAAATACCATTAAAAAAAATCTTAAGAAAATACTGTATACAGGATTTATATTGTGACAGACTGATCTAAGTGATTTTGCTTTATGTTTCAGGATTACTATCTTGCTTCATGTGAATTGGAGCACTTGTTTGTGTTGGGTGCTTCCCTTTTAAAAAATCCCCCGTGGGTTTTTTTCAGATATAAATAAAGTTGAAAAAAGCATGTGAAGTGTGGATGAAAGAGGAAAAACAACAGATCCAGACTCCCTGGTACCATTCAGTGGCAGCAGGTGCCAAACATAACAAATAAGTTTTACAACAAGTTTTACACACTAGTGTTCTTTTTCAAGAAAACTCTGAGGCAAGAAAAAAAATCAAAGTTTAATTCTGCACCTCATGATAAGTCCTTTTCAACAATCCATAATCTCCAGTGCAATGAGAATCTAGTGCTTTTTCTTGCATTTATGGCTATTGTCTAAAACTGAGCAAAAATAAACAATCTGCAGAAGCTCTGTAGGTCTTGAAAGACTCTGTTCAGATTACTGCAGTGTCTCATGAAAGAGTTGATCCACATGTAATCAGCTCTGCATGCATTAGAAAGTTTTCTTATTATCTGCTTAAAACTCTTCTGTAAGCAAATAAACCTTTATTTCTTGCCGTATTATAAGGGTAATAATGAATGGTTTGCTGTTACTTTTCCTCACATCATTCTTCACAACTTGTCCTAAAATAGATTAGTGTTACTTCCTTCATTGTTTTCACAAAATCATCACAGAATTGTCAAAATAGGAAGAGACCTCCAAGATCACCAAGTTTACCTGCTAACCTGGAGAAAATCACCGTGCTCACAAGAGCATGTATTAAAGTGCCATGTTTACACATTTTTTGGATACTTCTAGTGATGGTGACTCCACCACTTTCCTGGGCAGTCCCTTCCAGCACCTGACTACTCCCTCAGTAAAGAAATTTTTCCTATTATCTAGTCTAAACCTCCTCTGGTGCAAGTTCAGGCCATTTCCTCTAGTTCTATCATTATTTACTTCAGAGAAGAGGCTAATACCTACTTCACTACAGCCTCCTGTCAGGTATGTGTAGAGAGTGATATGGTCTCCTCTCAGCCTCCTCTACCCAAACTAATTAATCTCAGTTCTATCAGCCTCTCCTCATAGGACTTGTTCTCTAGACTCTTCACCAGACTGGTTGTTCTCTAGACCCACTCCAGCAACTCAATGTCCTTCCTGTAGAGATGGGTCCAAAAATGAGCACAGTGCACTCTCACCAGTGCAGAGCACAGGGGCAAAATCACATTCTTTTTCCTGCTGGCCACATTATTTCTGATAGAAGTCAGGATGCTGTTGGCCTTCTTAGCCACCTGGGCCTGATGGTGGCTCATGTTCAGCCATCTCTTGACCAACACCCCCAGGGTCCTTTTCCTCTGGGCATCTTTCCAGCCACTCTTCCCCAGTCCTGTAGTGTTGCATGATGTTGTTGTGACACAAGTGCAGGACCTGGCACTTCGCCTTGTTAAACCTCACATAATTGGCCAGCCCATCAATCTATCCTGCCTAAGTCCCTATGCAGAGCCTTTCTACCCTTGATCAGATCAACTCTCCCATCCAAGCTGGTGTCATCTGCCAGTTTACTGAGGAAGCACTCAATACCCTCATCTAGATCACTGATAAAAACATTGAACAGGATCAGCTCCAAAACTGAGCCCTGGTGAACGCCACTGGCGATCAGCCACCAACTGGATTTAACTCCGTTCAGCAAAACTCTCTGGGTCTGGCCAGCCAGCCTGTTTTTTACCCAGCAAAGAAAATGCCTGTCTATGCCATGA
Organism: Florisuga fusca; assembly: GCA_038090715.1. NCBI lineage: Eukaryota > Metazoa > Chordata > Aves > Apodiformes > Trochilidae > Florisuga > Florisuga fusca. Next base: position 16,433,855 of record JAAWXA010000006.1, on the reverse strand, counting down.
GCTGCCAGCTCCTCTAGGAGCATGCTGTGGAAGAGAGTCTCAGTCTTTACTAAAGGTAAACAACATCCACAGCCTTTCCCTTGTCCAGTGGGTGAGTCATGTGGTCATAGAATGAGATCAGGTTTGGCCTAGGACAGAACTAATTTTCTGTCTTGTAATTTCACTTTCAGCTAAGTCTCTTGTAAGTTGCTGCACTTGCTGAAATTAACAGCAAGTTTCTCAATCAGTGGCTGCTTCTGGGACTGACAACACTCGATGTTTATAGCTACATCTCAAGAATGGTGGCAGAACCAAGACCACTGCTTGGTTCTGAGAAACATCTTAGGGTTCTGGAAAGAGAAAGGAAGTAAAGGGGTCATACTTGCAACCATCCTTTAGGGAGTAACAGCTAAAACAGGTGACCAAAATTGACCAGACAGGGTATTCTATCCCATACGCATCATACTCTGTACAAATTTGAGTCCCAGCAAAACCTCCCTGTTCACTCAGGTCCATGGTATCCCCTGACATTTTGTCTTACTGCTTGCTCCTGCACCTTAAAGATTTTTCGTCCTGAAGAGCATCCAGCCTTCCTGGACACCTTTGTTCTTCAGGACAGTCTCCCAAGTGTCTCTCAACCAGTGTCCTGAACATAATAACATCTGCCCTCCAGAAGTCCATGGTGGAGGTTTTACTGTCTGCCCTCCTTATCTCACTAAGACCCAAATACACTACCATTTTGTGGTCACTAAGCCAAAAAGAGTCTCTGACCACCACATTTGCCACTAGTTCTTCTCTGTTCATAAGCAGCAGGTCTAGCAAAGCACCTTCCCTGTAGGTTCACTTACCATCTGGGTCAGGAAATTATCTTCCATACACTCAAGAAACCTCCTAGACTGTCTCCATTCTCTGGTGTCCAGATATTTCCAGCAGATAAGGTAGAAAAGGTAGATAAAATAGGCTAAAGTCTGGGACCAGAACAAGAGCTAGTGTGACCTCTGCAAGCAGCTTGTAGAATGCTTTGTCTTCTTCCTCATCATGACTGAGGAGCCTATAACAGACACTCAAAAAGATACCTGCCTTTTTGACCTTCCCCCTCATTCTTGCTCATAAATACTCAACAAAAATCAAGATGTTTTCTCAGTTTTCCCTCAGAGATTATGTTATCTAACCTCTCATCTATCCTTTTAGTTCATCCACATCTTTATTACTGTGGTCTGCAGACACAACAGTACTTGACCTGGGGCCTGAGTGCAAAAAAAAGGTCTCTCTCCTGCCTGATATAAAATGGTCCTGTTAAAATTCCAAGAATGAAAACTGCCTATTTTGAAGTCCGCAGGATCAGCTTGTGGTCTGCTCTTTGCTCTCAATTTCCTGATGCTGTTTTGTTTCCTCACCAGTTAGTCCTTTTTTTTTATTTGTATGTTTCATATTTGTTTCCTGAATGTCGTACTTAAAAAAATTTAAAAATCTAACAAACTATTCTGAAGTTCTTTAACTTCAGAATTCAATACTCTTTCAGATTTTCTCACTTATCTATAAAGCATCTAGAAATTTTTTAAGTCTGAATCTGTTTTATCAACTAAATCATGATTGTAGGGCTGACCCAGAACAGACACACATGGTATCAGCTTACAACAGCTTTGGGTTTTGTCTGTGAAGCAGTGACTATTCCTTTTTGATATGGCTTGTTGTGGTAGATGGATGAGACAACAACTTGCTGCCACTTCCCATCAGTTTCAGATAGCTTCTCTGGAAAGCAGAAGTGTCTTTGAAAATGCATATTACAGTAATTACTCAAAGCTATCAAGTTAAATGTTTTTTCTAAAGACAAGAAACTACTTAGTGTTGCCAGTCAGTGCTCTACAATGGCTTTGATTCAGTAGATTAGCATTTTTCAGTATTGTAAGCCATTTATTATTCCTCTGTTCATTCCTGCATTCCTCATCTTCTTAGATGGACAATGTGCAAAGCATTTTTTTACCTGGCTAACTAGTACACAGGCTTTATGATGGTTTCCTGGTGTATATTTCTGTTACTTTTGTGACTGAACTTGGTATCCACTTTGTAAATACACATGAAGACAGGTTCTGGTCACATTTCTTTAACTGTAAGTTTTGATTTTCACAATTCTCTTCAAAGCTAGCTATTTAGCCTAGACATGGTAGTCCCTGGGCAGAAGCTTGATTGTAGCCACAAGAGGGAATTTACCTGGCTCCAGATGTAATACTAAATGCTCTGCAATGTCACAAGAAAAGTACTATTTTAGACCATAAATTTTAAAAGAAAGTCTGAGAATGCAGAAATGAGGACATGAGTGGCAACCTGGAGTTATACACTGTTTATAAGTGTATCTTAAATATCTGTGTTAGAAAAGGAAGTCTCTTAATTTACTTTATTAATAAAGTAACATGCTGCTTATGACAGCTTTGACATTAATTTCTGAGCAAAATTAAATCAAATGCATTATTATTCTTTGAGAAAAAAAAAATCTTTTGATTGAGACCAATGAATTTTTCCAGAAGTAAAATGCTCATCTAAAAGAATACGTTTTATATCAACATACTGTTTTGACAAAGAGAAATATATTCTTGGCAATACCTTATAACCTTCATAAGCGATCAAAAAGTTCACTAGTCAAAAATAGGTTTTGCTTAATTTTTTTGTACTTCTGATTGTCTAACAGAATGGGAGTTTCTTAAGTTTGATGGTTTATGTTCATGTTTTTTTAAGAGAAGTGTCTTCTAAATACAATTTGTTCTCTAAACCAGAAAACCCACAATGCATTCCCATCATACTGAAGTCATAATTACAGATCCACTAATGTTTTCCATTTGATTTAATTTGGCTTTTCTAATGCTTGGATCTAATAAGTACAATGTCAGCATTCATCCATCTGAACCTCAAAGAAGCCTTTTATTTCCTCTGTGTTTTATGATCATGGTCTTGATTCAGTATGTGTAAATTCCTTAGATCACACTGAAGAATTAATACATATTAAATTATAATTCTAATTCTTTTTGAATCACACATTGTCTCGTGTCTCATAGAAAAACTAAGGAAATTTCCATACCTTTATATACATGCCTATGTTCATAGAATCATCTAATAGTCTGGATTGGAAGGAACATTAAAAACCATCTAGTTCTTGAAGCCTGGAGGGGGGACAGTGCTGAGCAGTGGTTGGATCTAGGTCTTGTAGAGATGCTCAGTATTCCTCACCATTTCTTGATAACCTGGCAGCAGACAGCACAGCAAACATCTGTGTTCACCAGTTCCTGCTGCCTAAACACCTGTGCAAAACCACTGCTACTAGTGCTGTGCTTGCTTTGTTTCCAGTCTTCCCAGTCTTCACTAGCTCTACAGGTAACATTGCCTCTGGGACAAGGTCTGCTATGTGAGCAGCCTGATTCACAAGAACAATGTGCCAGTGTAATTTTCTCATCCCTTTCTTGATGAACACGAATACACAGAAGTCAGCCTGGCACACAGACTGGCTCAGTTACAGTAAATGCTGGGGCACATGTCAGCACCATAAAATGAACAAAGAGTAGTAGCCAGACGTATATTCCCATTAACATGCTGTTAGGGTCAGCCGTGATGGTGAGGACCATGCAGACTGCCCCAGGGTCTGTTCCTGGGCCCTCCACCTGCATGCACCAGCCTCCCCTCCCAGAGGGGACAGACCATGTCCTCTCGCTGTGCTCCATCCTTTCTTGCTCCATGTTACCAGCCCCATCATGTGGGGAGGGTGTGGGACATCTGCTCTGCTCTGAGTAGCATAGATGAGGCAGCTGTGTATTCTGGTCCTGGCTTCTACTGCACTGGCAGCACCAAGTGGACTTGTTTTATATGGAGACAGGCACTTTCCCAGCAGTTGCCTATTGGTAGCATGGCAGTGTGCACTTTTAGAAGTGTTAAGGTAAAAGCCAGATTATAATTAAAGCTCAATCCACACAGCTCTGCAAGCATCCAGTCCTTTTGATCTCATTAGGAAACAGGTACCCGAATGATCTAAAAGCCTGCAGGTATTTGCCAGTCTCACTGGATGCCTGTGCAAATTGAATGTGATTTGCATGTGGTGCCTTTCTATCTATGCTGTTAACAAAACTTAATCACATGTTCATAGCGTGTCTTCGCAAACGAAGATTTAAGAAAAGCTCTGCCAGTGCTTGCTGCAAGGGCGCTGATGGACATGTAGGAACTGAGAAACACCACAACAAAGGAGAACCACAGTCCTATCCCAACCACTAAAAAAATTCTCCTCCCACATAACAAAATTAATATAGGGTAAATATTGCAAATCTCAAGAATTAGGTAATCTCGGTTTTAAAACATGGAGACTAATTAACCTTATAAATGTTTAACTAAGTTTAACTATGTTTGTCACCACCCCATATGAATGTTTGAGCCTTCCTCAAAGCTTCATCTACCATGTCTACATTCAGATTTTTTAACTGAACCAGATATATTTAATTTTCATAGAACAAAAACACTGCAACTGAGTAATAGTTGTCATTGGGTATGTAAAAATAAATATTCTCTAAACATGAACATTAACTTTTAACTATTGTTCAAAAACCATAACATTTTCTTCATAACACCTCACATGTGTTATTTATTACTTATTTGCCATCCAAGACATATTTAATATTTTTAGTCCTATGTTTCTGTCACCAAGTACTTGGGAGCTGTTTCCAGGTGACCTGGGACTAAATCAGCCAGGCTTGTCCAGGCTGCAACCACAGCTGGATCGTGCCTGGGCTGGCAATATCAGTTCTGACTTGTCATCTCAGCAGTCAGTACAGCAACAACCTCTCACAGCACAGGGCAACAAAAAAACCCAGCACAATCACATCCTCTGCTAACACAGAGGGAACAGAGCAAGACTTTTGGGCAGGGCCAGATGACTCATCTGCACAGAGCAGATATTTCTCCCAACCTGCACCATGGACTGCCCATTGCCACCAGGCAGTTCCCATTATTGGCTTTTTTGTGTGTACCTACAGATTTTGTATCTAAAAGATCAAAGCTAAAAAAGCTACATGATAGCTTGTATATAAGACATCCACCTGAATTTCCCAAGGTGAGAGCCAAAAATAAGGTAAAATTTGGAATAAGCTTCTAGTGTGGCCAACAGAAAGAGATAAAGGCTATAAGGGGGGGTGTTACAGAGTAAACTGGAATTTCTCTCTGAAGGTGTGTAAGTCCTGCCAGCCAAACAGGGAACACAGAAATGAGGATGCTTACATTACAGGCAATTTAATATCATGCTTAAAATTAGGCAAGACAAGGCTCTTTACAATTTGTCTTTATTTGAAAGGGAAAACATGCCTAGTATAAAAAGTCCCCCCTTACAGTAGTTGCTAGGATTTTTAAGGAGGACTAGTTAGGTGAATATAAGACAATCCCACATTGTGCTACTCTGGAAAGCTCAAGCAGAATTTCATTAGTATCACTTTAAGTTCATACTGCACTTACCTTGAACAGGTTCAGTGATTTCACAAATTAACTGACTGGCAGTCATCCTTATAACCTATAGTATTGAAATGAGATGCTTGATGATCTGTTTTTTTTGACATACACAACTCTAGGTTAATAAAAGCAGAGAAAGGACATTGTATGATACAATATAAGATAGATAAATAGAAAATTAGAAAACCTTATGCACTTTTCTGTAGCTGCATTTCTAGTTCATGTCAAGCACTTATTCCATGTCAAATCCCTTCTATGACATTAAATGAATCTCAATTACTTGTTTCTGAAGCTCCCATCTCCTCTCAATGGATTCCTCACTGTGCATGCTCCTGTAAGAACTTCAAGAGGTTTTCTTAAGAAGAAATTTGAAAATGTGGTTTTTAACTTATTTAGACAACATGTTAATTACTTTCTCAATGCTCTTGAATGATAAATCTTTTCTCTTACACTGTGCTTAGCATCTGTTATCACTTGAAGTACAAATTTGAAGGAAATAGATTTCCAAGCCCAAACTTACGCCTCCACAAGACAAATTGAGCTGGAGCATAGTGAAACAAAATTTGTCAAAGAAGGATAATGCTAGGAAGACAGATTTTGGCTTAACTTATCTGAAAAGATCTTAAAGAAAAGCAAATATATGTACTTGATACTTTATTAGCTCCAGTGTAACAGTGACAGACTCTTCTGCACTGTTGTTCAGTGGCTGCTTGCAAGCTTTCCTGTTACCTATTGGGAAGGCCTAATCAACATTAAACTGATAAACTAATTGTTATAACAGCCAGAGACAGTGCTATTTGGTGGAAATCAATTATGCTAGAAGTTTTTCATTTTTCCTGCTTATCTTTTGCCTGGTCTGGCTATAATGTAGACAGATGCCCCACATCAATTTACAGCAAAATTGTAAATGATGCAAATTACAGCTGCATTTGGGCTATACAACTTAGATATAGAGCAAATATGGGCTCATGCATACACTCAGTTCAGTTTTCATGAAATGAAAAATTTATTTCACATGCCATTATCTTACATGTTGGGAAAAAAATCTCAGTGGATTATAGATTACACTCTGAAAAAAAAATGACTGGAGACAATTGGAACAACTTTTTCTGGCACCTAGCTCTCTTAATCCATGCAAACAAACATTTTGTGATATATTTTAAGTTTTAATGTGTTCTTTGTTTTCTTTAATCTCAGGACTCTGATTTTTTTTCAAAGCAGCAGGGGTATATGAGCCATTGTGTCTAGTGGGGAGGGAAGTAATTTTTTCTCAGACTAATTTTGGACTGAATATTATTAATAATATTTTGAGTCAGGCTAATTCTCCATCCACTTTATAATTTTTATTATGATAAATACCATAATCAGCCAACAAGACACACTGAAAATTAAGGCTCAGTAATTTAGAGAGTTCATAATTTAGGATATATGGATAAGCTTTTCTGAATGAGATTTTCTTACCTAACTGCAATTGTCCTGAGTCAAGCATGTGTCTACACATTTGCATAAGCATCCTATGTAGGCAATGGAAATAGGTGCTTATTGAATCCATCTTACTATAAGAGTTAAAGACAGGTACAATTCTAGAAAAATAATTTTTTCCTCTGACTGTCTCTTTGTGTAGCCTGCAATTTGAGATTAACTTCTAGGACTAGATTTCTGCCTTCCAGCCAGCTAAAGCTACAGGGCATACACTGTACTCAAAAAGCATATGAAGATGCTAAAGGGAACAGGAAAGTGCAGGATTTTGGAGTTATATTTTGTACACACACATTCTTAAAATTCCAGCAGTGGTCTCAGAGAGCAGATTTCTGTTAGCTTATTTTCTGCTTTAAAATCGAAGTAAATTACTCAACCACCAAGCTGAGAGAGGCAAACTATTTCAAAGCACTCGGATCCTATAGAGTAACACTCCCTCTTTTTTTT